>JAWNOQ010000207.1:8897500-10097500 GCA_035045865.1 Drosophila austrosaltans
TTGCTGACGTTTTTCTGTTCTGGGCACTTTTATTTGACATTTTTCATTAAACACGAAATGAAAATGCCTTCTTTTTTCAAGAGAGCGAGAGAGGTGAGCAAGTGGGGGGGATGGGGGGGTCCTGCGTTGACATAACATTTTTGTATAGTTTCTCCCCAACCAGACCACACCTCCCTTCTCCCCTTCTTTTTTTTTATTTATTCTTTTTTTTTTTTTTTTTGCTGGCTCAAAAGAAGTTGGCATAAAAGTTTGAAGGCATCTGGGGAAATATGTCAGCGTTGTTTAAGTTTTTAACATTTCGACTTTGGGTGAGAGACGAGAGAAACAGAGACTGACACAGAGAAAGAGAGAGTGAGTGTATGTGTGTGTGTGTGAGAAAAAGAGAGACGAAGCGAGAGTGAGCAAGATGGAGAGAGGGAACAGATTGCTATTTACTCTAGCATAATTGGCTTGTCGGGGCCATAGTTATAAAAAGTTATTCCGGCTGCAATTGGATTAAATGAATAGGGATAGATATATATATATATATACAGATATATATTATATTATACCTATATATCTTTGTATGTGTATAGGAAGTTTGCCAAAAAGCTTTATAGTTATCTTTACGAAGTGCCTCTAACGAAAGGCAAACAAAAGACAAATTCTTTTATAAAAATTTTATATATACATGGACATTTTTTTTTATATATGTATGAATGTTATGACAAGAATGCTAAAGATACATATATATATACACATAAATTTTTCCTGAATAGGTGATAGTTAAGTAAACCTCTCTAATTTGAGTAATATAAGAAATAGCTTGATATTCTTTAAAGTCCATTAATGTAATCAAAATATATATAATAATGTTAAGGATTTGTAAAAGTCTATTAGAATATCCTTTGATGGGTAAAGAAGAAGTATAATGACAAAAAAGATATGAATCTAATTAAAAGTAGTAAAAGTAAATTATCCCTCCTTCTTCCTTTTTTGCCTCCAACTATTTTAGTTATAACTAAATCTTTAAATTATATCTCTTGGCCTATCAGAACAAATTTGTTTTTATGGTGTCCATTAATATCCAAACAAAATATTTAACCCAACTCAGACATTATCGTTGGCCTACTTTATGGACCTGGTTAAATGGTTGTCCCCAAGCATTTTCTGATATATAATCATTGAAAAATTTGCATAGCCTACAAAAAGAAAAGGAAAAAATAAACGAATTTAACTTGTATTCTGTTTTTTTTTTTTACAATTGTTTGGCCTTAGTGAGGATTGAAGGAGGAGAAAGCTTTTACTGGTCCTACTTCTACTTTGTCTCAGCCATGTTGTGTGTCATCTTTTTGGCTTATCAGCCAGAAGACAGACCAAGAAGCAACAGCAGCAGCATCAGCTTTATAAAATTTGCCTTCTTTTTGGGTAGCTCATCTTACTTTCTTGCCATTTCTGCAATTGCACAAACTTCATTTCCCTTCACTTTTTTTTCCTGTGTTTTCTTGCAACTTTCTTTTGTTTCTGTCTAAAGTCGAGACCCCGTTACAAGCTTCAAACTCCTAGATTTGGCTTTGGCTCCGGCTCTTCTTCGTTTTCAGTTTTCATCATCATTTTGTTTGCTATTTGTAGTTTTTCCACTAAAGTTAGGAGACATAGAGAGAGAGAGTTTGAGTGAGTGGGATAGAGAAGGAGAGTAATGTTAGAGGGTGAGAGCGATAGCAAGTGAATTTTCTCATTTTGCACTTGATATTGTTGCCTTGTTTTCATCTGCTTCTTGTTTTGTTTTTATTTTTCGGGTAAGAAAAACTTTTCAACACTCTCTTTCGCTTTCTATCTGTCTCCACTCTCCTTTACTTTACATTACTTTCCTTTACTCTCTCCCTCGCTCTCTATTGCTATTGCCCTTCACGTTGTTTGCATTTTTCGGTAGGTGGAAGAAATTTAATCTCAAAGTCGTCATCATCATCATCATCAGCAGCAGCAACAGCAACAGCAGCAGCAGCAGCAGCAGCATCATCGTTGACGACGTCACAACGAAAAATATTTAATTAATTTTTCGAATTTTAATTAAAAAGTTTCCGTTACGTTACGTTGCACGGTGTCGTTGTTGCTGTTCTTTCTACTTGTATTTGTTGTCATCGTATGGCATTTTCTAGGCCGTGCTACTTGTAACATTTATTGCTTAAAGTAGCCGAAATATTTTTGATTACCAGGTATTGTGGGTAGGGGTCTCTTCTTATCTCTCTTTCTCTCTCTACAGTCCCACTCATTTACTCAAGCTTCAAGCTCAGTCTACCTTTATGTGCTTCTACCTTCTACACTCCCTCCTCTCACTCAATCACCCTCTCTGGGGGCTGTCATCAATCAATTTGCGCCGAGTCCATTCCAATAAACATAAAGCAAACACTTAATTGTCTGTCAGCGTTAACAAACCGACAACACAAATATCATATGACCAAGTCGAAGAGTTCTCGCTTCGCATGGATTCTTGTTGCTGTTGCTGCTGATGCCTGGTTGCTGGCGGCGGCGGCAGCGGCAGCGGGTAGACAACAACAACAACAACGAACAAACATATATCACCTGCTGCGCAAAGAAAAATGTTTTCCACAAAAACTTGTAAAGGCACACACACACACACACGCACATACACCAATAAAATGAAAAGAGATGAGATGCCTCGTTGCTGATATCCATCCGTTCAACACTGAGACACACTGAAATACTGAAACAAAACTGAACGCAGTGAAAGACATCGGCCAAAACTATATAAAAATGCATGCATTTCTGTTTATCTGTGACAAAGATCTCTTGGCCATTAAATTAACACTTAATGACTTGTCTGTATCTGTGTGTGTGTGTGTGTGTGTGTAGGTGCCCAACAATGATGACTAAAAGAGAAAGAGAGAGAGAGAGAAAAAACCGAAGAAATAAGAAACGAAATACAAATCTTTGCAGCAGCCGGGCAACACATCATTAAGAGACAGCAGGAAAGAACAAAAACCAAAGATACAACACAAAAAATACAAAATAAAACCAGAAAACGAAAATGAAGAGAAGGCGTTACTTGGGCTTTCGTTACCTTTTTTTTCCCGATTATTTTGCTATCATGTCTCTTTACAATACCCTAACTCACAAAAGACCATCATCAATGATGACTTTGTTAGGCAATCTGAGCCGACAAACAATAGAGAAGTTACTATACGTAGGTGTAGGGCTATAATAGGAGAATAATGCCAAGGATCTGACAGAGAAAAATCTTTCTCATAATAGATTGCTCAAGAAATTGATTATTCTAATATATACATACACATATATAGAATATAATCTCTTTTAGGTTAAATTTAAATCAATTATTTGATTTATTTGTAAAAAAAAAAAAAAAAAAAAAAAAAAAAAAAAAAGGTTTGACTTTTGAAATCAGATTGGACCTCCATAGGGAGCAATATGGAAGGAGTGAGACAATTTATATTGGAGCTTTGAATGAATTCAAAATTTACAAAGAATATCCTTTAATATATGATATAAACTGCTTCTTTAATTCTGTTTTTAAGAAATTAGTTAAAAATTTTTACCCATATAACAGTTAGAATTTAGAATTGCTTTGCAAAATTTGAAGATGAAAAATCTTTTATAAAGAATTCGCTTTAAAATTGGAAGAATTAGAAAATTTGGTTCAAATAAAAATACAAAGATTTTGGAAGAGATTTCATTCCATATATGATCAATTGTAAAAACCAGAAAGTGTTTGAATATTCAAATATATAATATATATAATAACCAATCAAAAACTGCATTAAAACCTAAACCAACAGTCCAGAAAAAAGTAAAATAATTCCCCCATCTAATAAAAAAAAAGTATTTTCAAGTTCTTTAAAAATTTTAAACTTTATGCATAATTTTCTATACGACTAACATTCCAAGCTGATCCTATTAACTAAAATGGTTTATTACCAAATTCTTTTTGATCTTTTCAAAAGAAAACGAAATAAAAAAAAAAAGCAGAAATGGTAAGTTAAGGTAACGTTTATCTGATTAAAAAAAAATTTGTTTCTTTCGATTTTCTTTTCAATCTCGTTCTCGTTCCGAGGGCATTCATACGTCGTTTCTCTTCTATTTTTTTGTTGGGGTTGTGGGTCCCCCAGTTGTTACCTTCCATATCTTAGATCCGCCCAAATCTTATTTGTATCTTTACCAAAAAAAAAAAAAAAAAAGTGTCGTCTTGTTTGTAGCCATAAGTTTTCAAATTGTTTTTAGACTGACAAAATAAATGATGACAGGCAATGGTGGCGGCTTGTTGCGTAGCCCCTCTCCCCACCATCTACAAATAAGAGCACGCACACACACACACAAACACTTACTTCCCCCTCAGTTTTCTTTAGCAAAGGGAGTGAGAGAAGAAAGAAGAAAAAATCTTCTAACACTAAGTTGTTGTTCTAATTTTTCTGTTCCCGTGAGGCAGATGAATAGATAAATAAGTTTTGGACATCTTTTTGGAAACTGCGTTCCAACGAAGTTCTCCACGTGTGTGTATGTGTGTGTACGAGTGCGAGTGCGTGTGGGTAGAGCGACAAAATTTTATGTTTCTCACTTAATTTGTTATGGATGGAAACAAACAAATTTTATGCTTTTCAAAATTTTACACAGATTTTTTAATGATCATTTAAATGTGAGAATTAATTAATAGTTACCTATTGAGTAGACATTTTAAATAGGAATGTGAAGCATAGCTATACACATATATATATATAAATATCTAAAGCAATGTCAAATCAAAAGAGACAACCACAGATGTGATAAATTTATTGCATAATTGAACAGGATGCCGAAAGGAAGGTAGGAGTCACCAAAGGCTCAAAAGGTTTGCAAATTCTCAATTCGATCCTGAGCATAACAGACAACCCACTGTTATTTATGGCCTTGTGGTTTCACTTTTGTGGCAAGGAGAGCTGAAGAGCAAAAAGGAGGGTGGTGTGGGTGAAGATGAAAGGATGGCAAAATGGTTGGTTGAATGGTTAGTTGGTTGGGCTGCTGGGTTGTGTTGGTTTGGTTTGGGTAGGGTAGAGCGGAAGTTTCTCTCACAGCATTTTGTTTAATTAAGTACCATAACAGTAAACAAATTAATTTCAATATTAACAAAAGGAGATTATTGAAAATCCTCGCTCTTTTGTCTCTCTCGTTCTCACTTTTAGCAATTCTCTACCTCTATCCTGCTCAAACAACAGACCTTGCATTATTTACAATGTTGAATGACAAAACAAATAAATTATTAATTATTTTGCCTTAACTGAAGTGTGTGTGTGTATGTGCGACAGAGAGAGTATGTGTGTTTGTGTGTGTGTGTGTGTGTGAGAGACGCAAGAATGAGCAACTTCTCTCGTTTTCTCAATGACAATGCACAAAGCAAACCATTCAAGTGTAAACATTTTGTATTATTACAACTTTGGTTACGGTTTTAATTGTCCATGCCACAAGATGCTACACCCCCTCCCTAAAGCCTAACCCGCTTTCGCCCACGCCCCCGCTGCCATAACAACCCAATCAACCACGCAACCAACAAACCATCCAACCAACCAACCATCTACTCCTTCTTCACATCTTTCCACATGCTGCCAGCAGCAATTTCTTCAATGTCATGCTCCATGCTTGGTGTTGCTCCTCCATGCCCCAATCTGAATGAATGAAGTAAGGGTGTTAGGGAGCGATGCTTCTGCTTATGCTTTTGCTTGTGCTTGTATGTGGTTTGTATGAAGCAAATGTAGCTTGAAAACTGTGGCTTTTCTTCGTGGGGTGTCAAAGTTGGCTTAGCCTTCATATCTATACATACACACACACATACACGTACACACACACAAACACACACACGTTTGACAGCATCTAGCAATGGGGGGTAAGACAACTCCCATTGGGGCAGTTGAGCTTAGTTAAGTTGATGAGTAAAAAGCAAGTCACTTGTTGAAGGGTTTAGTTTTTGGACAATCAACAACGACAACAACAATTGCTCCATGTCTTTAAGATGAGAGGGGCCACAGAAAGGGGGAAAAAGAGTGCAAAGTGTGGTAATTAGCAAAAACTATTATTATACCAAGGCGAAGTTGTAGGAATTTGAAAACTTCTATGATATAACTTTTGCTCCCCCCCCTTACATAATTAATAGCAATATAAATTCATATTGCATACTTTTTGGGGCAAACATATACACAATTTATGCTTTAGCCTTAGCATTAGTAATATATATAGCTTAAACATAAATAGAAATAACAGATTCGAAGCGTAACGCTTAATTGATCACTTTATTTTACTTATGTCTTAATGTTTAAAGACTTCTGTTGACGGTTTCTAGTAGTTTTTATGCCACTTCGCCCTAATCCCATGTCATCATCATAGTATCCTCAATCATTCTCTGCTTTTTGTAACAACTTTTATTTTGATCTCTTGTCATCAGTTGCTTTAACCTTTTTATGCCAGTTTCAGCTTCAGCTTCAACTTTACAAGACAAGATTCCCTTCCCTTGACCTTGCCCATAACCTCTTTGTGGGTCATTGCAAGTATATCCCGTTCGTTTACAGCAAAAACGAAAAAAAAAAAAAAACAGAAATTGAGGGGGGCAAAAAAATAAACTCAGCTCTGAAAACAATTAATAAAGCTCAATGTCTGTTAAGTCGGTGTAATAAACCAAAAACTTAAGCTATACAATTAAAGCCTAAAGCCTCTGGCCGTAAAAGCTGACAGGAGCTCACTCTCTCATCCCCTCTCAGTCTTCAATTTCTTTCTATATATAGTATATATATATAGAGAGAGAGAGACAGATATTTTTCTCTCAATGACAAGATATTGTATCTTTCGATATACTCGGTCTTATATATATGAAGTGTAGGATATGGTGAATATAAAAACAGCTTTTTTGCTCATTTAAAAAATTAACTACGAGTACCTTGGCAGAGAGAACACAAAAGCGATTTATTGGCTACGCAAGATAAATGGCAAAATGTTTACAGTTTCCTTTCGACTCGTTTTTTATATTTCCCACACACACACACAACACACACACTCAGACACATTGAAAACGCAAAAGTAAGCATTTTCCGTTGTCGAAAAACTTTCGGCAGGTTTTTCCTTTTACTTTTTTCTCTTTTTTTTTGTATTTTTTCTCTTTTTGCTACACATGCGATAAAAATTGCTCAAATAAACTGATGGAAGGGACAGAGGACAGGATAGGAGACGCTGGCTCCAGCAAAAACATCATTAGCATTACCAAATAAATCACATCCGTTTTTCAGACACAGTGAGTCCGAAAAGTAAACGGTCGGATGCGGGGGGTACGACTGTAACACAAAAAAAAAAAAAAATAAAACGAAAAAACACCAAAAAGAATGAAAGAAATGATAACAAGTAGAAATTGTCAAAATAATCAACTGATGGACTAAACGATACTGTAAACTAAAATATATTGGAACAGCGGCTTTAAAAGACTTAAAAAGAAATGCCACTGTTAATTCTTGGCTAATTAGATAAATAGATCTTACAAATTATAATAAATCTATTAACTAGAGATTGATTTGAATAGAGTATTAGAAGAGAGTTTACAATTACTTTGAGTTTGAATGGGTTAGAATTACTTTCAACTGACAGTTGGCTAATATCTACCTTATTTGAAGAACATGGACTATAAGAATTGTGAAACCGTTTCCACTACGTCATTTATATCAACAAATTATTGTTAATTCATTAACAATAATTGGAATATTACAAAGTTAAACAGAGCTACTAACTGACTGCTTAAGCATTTTCTTCTCCATATATAATATAAAGATTGTAAGATAACTTTTAAATCGTGTAATTTTATTTAGCTTTTGTATTATGAATGAGGATCTTGGTTGAAAATTGGTATATGTCTGGCTCATTACACCCTTGATATCCTATTTGATTGTTCCTGGGTATAAAAAGGATAAAAGCTTTGAACACCGGAGTGCAATAAATTTCTCTCGTGACGAGCATAAAACTTTTTAAACACAGGCCAGGCAGCAACAGCAACAAAAACAACAACAACAACAACAGTAACAACAACAAAAAAAAACAATGCCACACACAATAGCAACAACATCAGAACAACAAAGCCAAGCGGCAAGTTCCGTTTAAATTCCTACATTCCCCTTTCTCTTTACTCTTTGTCATCTGCCCCCTTTGTCTCTGTCTCTCTCTCTCTCTCTCCCGCTCTCTATGTCTCTGTATGGTCCTGGTTCTGGCTCAGTAATGCACACATGTGTGGGGACTGTGTGCAGCCGCCGCGTTGTTTGCCCTCTCTCCTCTTCCTTTCGCTTCTCGCTTTTTTTATTTGTGTGTGCATCAGTTTGGATTTTGTGGTTTGATCCTGCATCCTCGTTCTTTTTTTTTTTCTTCTTTTTTTTTTTTTTTTTTTGGTCATCCCTCAGCGTTCTACGTCGTCGTTCGCTTCTCTCTGATGATAAAGTATGCCAACTGTCAGAAGCCTTCACTGGCCACGCCCAAGCTTCGCCTGCCTGCCAGTCTGCTTTGGCCCATGCATCAGCTCAGCAACTTTTCTCAATAAATTTTGTGCTCAGCTCAAAGGCGCCCCACAGTATGCTATGATTTTCCCCCCACAATGGAGACGGAGAAAAGGAGGGACATGGCAAGTGAAAAACAAAATACTTGACGTTACTAAGAAAATGATAAAGGTTAGACTAGCATATTACCTATTAAGTAATTGGCAAACACCTTTCATTCATTTTTGTATATTCAAAGTCAATATTTCGAGTTAATGTCCATTGGCAAAATGTTCGACTTGTCATTTACCCATTACTAGCAAATACCCAATAGATGAATTGGCCAACTTTAATCTACTGAAAACCTTATTATTCATGCCTCATTGCTTCACTGCATTCATTTGATGGCCAACTAACGATGTAAGCATCTATTATACCCAATGTCTGCGCTACCCTCAAAAAGCCAAAAGAGGTTATAAAAATTATAACAAGTTTTGTAACAACATGAAAACGTTTACAAATTTTGTGACCAGAACATACACAGGACACAGGACAGAGGACATGGGATACAGGAACCACTGACCAGGAGAGATGGGAGAGGGGACAGCCAGACTAGACCTCACTGGTATATCCTGTTGATGTTGAGGTCTTCAACACACAGTGGCGAAATTTTATTGTTCCTGTTGTGTTGGCATTGTTGTTGTTGCTCCTGCTGTTGGGTGGAAAAATCTGCATTGGACATAAATGTCAACACCCGTGACCAGGCTGGCTAGACCAGGACACAACCAGGACCAAGAAACGAAAGGAAACGAAACGAGCCAGTTGTGAAGTAGAGAGATTTCCCTCCTGTCTAAACCAATCTGCAATCAGCTGCAGTTTTCTGTCCTCGTATCTTAATTTTGCACAGAGCTTTTTGAGGAATAGCAGCAAAGCGGCTACGGCTACGGCTACGGCAATGGCAATGGCAATAGCCAGCAATAGCAATAGCAACGATGCAGACATTTTTGGCCAATTGGCAAAATGGGTCAACCGAAATAAGCGTCGTCGTAGTAGTCGACGTCGTTGCAATTGATTGAATACGTGATGTCCATGCAAAAAACAAACTTAAAAGCCCAGGACTCTTCTCTCTCGCTTACTCTATATTGCTCCCTCTCTATGCCTGCCTTCCCTCTCAGCCAAAAGCAGTATGTGCATTTGAAACGAAAAGTGGTTTTAAAAATGAAATTGCTGCGAAAATGTTTGCACATTTTTAATCAATAAAAAATCGACATGGTCGAGGGAATAAGCGAAAGAGAAAAACCTAGAGATAGTCCATGCAAGAGCGACAGAGACAACAAATAGTGAGTGGAGGAGAATCGGAGTAGGCCAATGAGCCACATATCAGTTAGGCAATCAACATGAAATAAAAATAAAAGAAGAAAAAAAAAACTTTCTAGGAAATTGATGCGTTTCAACATACAGAAATCCACAAGTTGAGAGCCAAAAACACATATTGAATTGAGTGCGGGAAAGCGGGGCGGAGCGGGTGGGTTTGAGTGGTTTGTGGTGTGCGGGGAAAAATTTGTGAGGTCAACTGCAACTACAAATGTGTACATGTATGTACATATGTATGTATAAAGTGTTATTTAAGGCGGTGCCATTTAAATGAGAACAACGAACACAATTTCATATAGCCAAAATTCGTAAATCCAATTGAATTGCCTAATAGCCGTAGTAATATCCTTAAACTAACATAGCAAATTAGTCATAGGTGAAAAGGAGAACATAAGGAATGGCGATGAGTACGTGAGATATCGTGAATGATTGTTATCGTAGATGAAATAATACCAAATGTTTTAAACATACGTTTCGAACCAACAACAGGGTAGTTTTTTGAAAAGGAGGAAAAGGTAGTCAACTTGAAGAAATAAGACAACCAAAAAAGGAAGCAGAACAAAACATTGCAGAAGAAATCCTTTCTACATTATGCATATCTTATTTTAAGCTAAACTAAAGAAAATTTCAATTATAAATGCATATCAAAAATGTCTAAAGTTATGTATTATATTAGATGATTATGTGCAATTAGTATTTTCACTTGTTTTTTGTTGTTATCGTAACAAGTTAATCGCTTTGAACTAGTTAATCCAACTAGAATGAACGTGCATATTTAAAATATGCGACAATTGTCCAACCTTTTTGATGCGTTCGGTTTTCCCTTTTAAAGTTGCCTTACAAACAATTGAGCAATTATCATAATTCACCATAATGATAATTTGCCCTCATTCCGTATTCCAGTTATGTGAACTAATCGATTGAAATTCATTTGAAATGCCCACACTTAAAACCCTTTAACTACCATTCTATCCTATTCTATCGTATCAATTCTATCCAACATTCCGCCCGCACACACACCCATACTTAAATACATACATTCATACATACATACATATACACAGACAATCATACTGTAAACGATTTGTATTATCTGTGCCTGCTTTGAATTTCAAATATTTATCATGATGTCAGAGAGCGTATCGGAAGTTGAGGAGGACTTTTGCATACCTCCAAATAACTGTGAAAAATATGTGGCGCCACTTTACTGATATTGCAATAAAAGTACATATATATGTATATAGATTCATGCAACAAAAAAAAAGGAAAAAAAAAGAAGAGTTTAATTGATATTATTGCATATTTGTTGTTGTTGTTGCTTCAAATGGAAAAATATAATATATATCTGTATACGAATTATCATCAACAAAAGCCACATTAATTAAAATCCCCAATAAAAATGAGCAACTTGAGAGCGAAATACTAAAAAGAATGAGGAGGCTACAAAAGGGGAGGAGAGGTGGGGAGGTTTTTCTCCTTTTTTTCTGTCGAATTAAATAAGTTTTCAAATTACTCAGAGAAAAATATGGATAATAAATTTATTTATTATTATATATATATTTATTATAAAGGAATAAAGCAACAAACAGAAACGATCCAATCAAACACACACATACAAAAAAGAAAAGAAAGCCTTTCGTGAAAATTGAATAAATTTTCGTTAATTGTTGACGCGCACCTGTGAGCGTATGTATATATGTATGTGTGTGTCTGTCTTTGTGTATGTGTGTTTGTGTGGTGTCCTTTGGTATCCATGTGCCTCTGATCGTGCGGTCGATTTGTGGCATATAAAAAATATTAAGTGGCACCAGAGCCCGCCGCTCCATTCACTACTCCCCTCCATCTCTCTCTCCTCTCTCTCACTTGCCACATCACCCCCTGAGGTTGTTGTTGTCTGCCCTTTGACATGCAATATATAATTTTTCCAACCAGTTTACCAGAGTCCTGCCAACTCACGCCTGCCACACGCTGCTGCCGCTGCTGCTGCTGGCAATTTGTATTTTTCTCCTCTGCACTTGCTGTTGTTGTTGTTCTTGTTGTTGTTCTTGTTGTTGTTGTTTTTATTCCAAGCGAGTTTAATTAATTTACATGGAATTTACAACAACAATAACAGCAGCAGCAGCAGCAGCAGCAGCAGGGACAACTACACGACACGTGAAAGTTTAAGCGAAAAGGTGAAAAATGAAAAATAATCGAATTGACCGAACACGGAACCGAGCACAAAATAGCCATCGATATGTACATAACAACATAGTTACATATATATACACACACATATATACATATATATACTTATATATATACAATAGTTATACATACATATAAATATATAACAAAAATGGGTGGTATTCTGGGTAGGGAATTGGAGTAGGCAATCGGGAAGAGGCCTAGTCAATTTTTGACATGACATGCCGGCCATTTATGTGACGCTGACGGTGACGATGACGCTGACGATGATGATGACGACGACGACGATGATGATAATCAAAAGGATGGACACAAACACACACACAAACACGCAAACATATATATATATATATATATATATACATATATATATATATATATATATATAGCACGAGCTGGGAACTGGAACAGAAATGCCTTCATGTTACATAAAATTTTAATTAATGTCACTATAGAATGAAGGGAATTGTCATTTAATAGTTTTTCCACTGAATCGCCGTCAATGGGTTTAAGACAGACAGAGAGAGAGAGAAATGGAATCCAACTAGAGAACTAGGACAGAGCTAGACAAAGTTTTGTTTTTAAATCAATTGGCTTATACAAATAATCACACATACCTCTACATACATCATATCAGCATCATATATTGAAAGACAGCTTGACGTAGGGAATATGCCTGCCATTGACTATAGCATTCCGTTGAAAAACATTTCAATCGTCTTTATCTAGAAGCTACAATTTGACCGACCTGTTTGCCATTTTGTTTCCGTTTTAATATCAAACAAAGTTGATGGAAATCTATTTTTATTATTAGATTCGTGAGGATTTTCTTTTTGTAGGATTAACGAAAGAGAAAGCATATAGATATTTCCTCTTACTTTTAAAATGCATTAAATATTTGACAGTCATTGCAGGAACTTTGAACACTACTTCAAGTTAATCACTCACATAAAAAAGAAAAGAAATATTTTATTTCTTTACTTAGCAACTGTCAAAAACTCGTATCAATGTTAAAAACTACTAAAAATAACTGTCAAATGAGAAATAAGTGCTTAAGATCATTTTTATCAAGTGAAATGACGTTGAAATTGAGTAAGCTTCTCTATGGGATTAAAATGGAGCAAAATGTGTGGTTTACTCTTTCTCTATAAATATATATATATATGTATTAAGGTAGAGGTAATCAACTTAATTTGAGGGTGATTCGTTATCTTTATATATATATTGTCATAGTTGGTCTTGCGCCAATCTTATGACTTATGACATCTTCAATTTCTTGACACTTTTCACCAACTAATGATGTCGTCCTGCTTCAGCAAAGTTCTATCCACACAAACACACACACACACACACACACTATATACACACAATAATTCTTAAGAGAAACCGTCTTTAGTTCCATACACCACACGTTGCACGTCAAACAAATTGTACCCATTCCATCATTCCCCTACGATTTACTTCCGTTACTTCCCGTGCCACCCCTCTGCCACAATTCAGCTTCCTGGTGACTGCCCCAACACAATAATCCTGCAACTACAGGCAAAACGTCGCTAGCAATCTAAGAAAGAAGAAAAATGCCAAAGACTGTATAGAACGCGCTCCGTCCGATGGCGAAACGGACAGACGGACGGGCGGGCCGACCAACCGACCGACCCACCAGTTCCCCCCCCACTATATACCCCATCATCTTTGAAGCAGCAGCTGCTGCTGTCGCTTCAATGCTTTTTCCCGCTCCTCCACACAACGCCCCACCAACCCGAACGCGCTTTGTCACATTCAAGCTGGCTGGAGAAAGAAGATGCGTGTGTCGCCTTAACCATCGAATCTAAGAAGAAAAAATTCAAGTAAATTGATTTTTTTTCTCTATTTTTTTTTTTTTTTTGTGCGCTTCCCATACTTTGGGTGCTGCTGCTGATGCTGCCCTGGGCCTGTCAGTTTCAAAATGCTTCCATGTCCATGAGTCGCCTCCAATCCAATTCGAAGCGGTGGCCCGCATACCCCGCTTACCGTTAGCATCGTCATCATCATCATCATCATATTCCCTCTATGCCTTTTCATGCAATATTTTTTTTTCTTCCATTTCATTTTTTTTTTTTGTCCTCCGCCTCCGCCTGGGCTTTTGCTTTTGGCGCGTAATCGACTTCATGCTTTTGCTTTTAATGGTATTTTTCCTGTGGTTCAAACTAATATCCATAATGCATAAATATTGAAGTCCTACGACCTACGACCTCTCCAACTCTCTTGCTCATGGTCTTGCCCTTTCTGTTCCCTATTCCTAAACTTGGGCGCTGCCTTGGCATTTTTTTCTCTTTCGCCTTGGTTCTTGTGTATGCGTATGTATGGGCTATATATATATATATAAAACATCAATTCCTTTTTATCATCAATTCGTTTGAGCTTTTTCTTATAAAATTTATGCGTAAAAATCCCTACTACGTCTGCAATTTATTGCATTTTCGTTAAGTCCGAGAGCAAAACTCGTTTGACAAAAGACGTACAAGAATATATACATATATATGTACATATATATATGTGTATTATACGTAAATATTTTTTTTGCTGATTTTAATGTTTTGTCAAAAAGTTGCCGCCTGTTGAAGTTGTTGTTGGTGTTATTGCTGTTGATTTGTTAATAAACAATTTTTATGCCCTCAAAAGGTCTCACACGAATGAAAAGCAATTTTTATGGCTCGATGAGGGCAAGAGGCTTATTGTTTTTTATTCAGGACTTTGATACCCTATAGAAAAAAAGCCCTCTATCATAAATTAAGGTATACTGGAACTGTCTAAATACTAATATGGATTAGAATTATTAAAATCGAAAACTAAAAGTTTTTGTCTAAGATGGATGCGAAAACGAATCGAATTGGTAACTTAATACGATGCGATTTCAGCTCCTAAGAAAAGATGAAATAAATAAACATACTATTGAATAAAACATCGTATGATCCTTCGAATAAGCTTGCGAAATTTGTAAAAACTAAACTAATTAACATTAACAGTTTTCCAAGTCAGTTTAGAATCAATTATCTTAACACGTGATTGTAATCATAATACCAGAAATTATATTTTTCGAAGATAAGATGATAATTATACATATATTCTATATAAATATGAAGTTTAAACAAAATGCCATTAGTAAACGGTTTTTCTTAAACTTAGAAACTGTAACTTTTTGAGGCTTGGGAAATCTGTTCTTATGGATAATTTTCATAATATATTTCTTCCATATAAAATAAAATTTACATGTGATTCGTTAGTGTTATCATACCCTACCAAAAATTGTTATAAATATTTCGACGGTTCTTTTTCTTTTGTGTTTTTATGCCTACAAATATTATCTTGGGCAGCACTTTTTTTTTTTGTTTTGTGTGCCAGAACAACAGCTGTCACCGTTGTTGTTGTTTTTTTAGCTTTGTTTTGCCGAATGGGATGGTGAGGGCATTGGCGGGGAGATAGACATGTGCCACCTTGGTTAAGAAGAAGAGGAATTGTTCAGCCTGAATCCGAAACTGAGAAGATGTCTAAGAAGCTTTCCCTCTTAACTGTTAGTCATATATCTTGCCACGCTTGCTGAGTTGCTGCTGCTGCTGCTGCCGCTGCTGTTGCTGTTGGTTGGCAAATATCTAGACCATTTCTTATACTAGTCACAGTTCTATAATTTCTCGATTTATTTTGCGACACTAGCGACAGGCTGTGTCCTGGTTGTCCCCAACTCTGACTGGCTGCCTGCCTGCTTGCCTCTTTGAAACAGTGCCTCTTGCCTCGTTGCCTGCCTGCCACAGACAATCCAAACATTATTCAAAGTCAAACTTCATTCGCACACACATACACACACACACACACACACAACAAAATACACATGCAGGCAAATTTTTAACCACATTATTTATTTACTGTTTGCTTTCCCTCTCCCCTCACTCTCACACATCGCCATCTACCTACCTAACGCTCCATTTCTATGTTTGTGTATATGGAAATATGTTGCACACTTCTGTTCTTGTTGGTTTTTGCATTTATATCAGCCACAATTTATCAGCGCGCCATAACAAAAGGCGCCAACTTGGCTGCCAAAAACCAAAAAAACCGCACACCGCCTCTCATTGTGAATTTTTATTATTATTATTATTATATACATACATTTATATATATGTATTTCATATATACATAGATATACATATATATGTACACATAGATGTGTATCTGTATCTGTGTATGACTCGAGCGACACAAATTTTCTAACTGCAAAAATAATCATAATTTCTCGTATGGCACAAAAATATGAATTTCATGCTCTGAATATTGCGAAAACAAGAACTGGCAAGTGGAGAAAGGCGACATCAAAAAAGTGAGGGGCAGGGCAAAAAAGAGAATGAGTAATAGAGAACCAACGAAAATGATTAGCCATAAACAAGCAACAAACCAGAACACGATGAATAACACAAAACAAAAATAATAAAAAAAAAAATAAAAATAAAAGATAAAAAACAAAAAACAAATCCAGTTAAAAACAAACAAAAGAAAAATATATATTTACTAAGTGCCCACACACATTAAAAATAAATAGCACCGACTATCTAAAATACTCTTTGACACTTAAGCGAGAAATTGGGCATGAGAGTTGGGCTTGGCCAACTTAATCTTTTCAGGACTTCTAAATCTTCTTCCTTTATGCCAGCTTTATTTTGCCTCCAGACTGTATCCTGTGATCTTTCTTTATGTTTTATTTATTTCAACTCTTCTTAATCCATTCTTTACTTTATGATCAAAAGTTTTCATTTCACTTTTTATGGAATCTTCTTTTATATATCTTCCTTTGCCATATAATATTTTTACTTTAATATGTTCTGCTGATCATTCCTAAATCCTTTCCATCATGTAGAATTTTGCCATGTATATGTTCTTCTTTTTTTTAGTCATTTTATTGGATGTGCTCAATAATATCCTGAAATCCATTTTCCCCATATATATATATTATTAAAATAAAGCAAAACAAAGCGAGCAACAAAAAAAAAAAGAGAAAAATGTAAAAGAAAGGAAAGGGGAAAATCTGGCTTATTGGCTTGGCCTCAATTGTTGTTTTGGCATATTTTATGCATGTTTATCATTTATACGCTTTTTGCCCTTCCACCAGCCAACCGACAGCATACACACACACGCACATACACTCACATTATACACACACATAGCAAATAAAACAAAAGTGAGTGGGAGAGAAAAAGAGTGTAATGGAGATGGAGGGAACAATGGTTCGAGGTGAGGGAGGAGCCGCAGACAACACAAAAAGTCTATAAATTAAATAAATTGTAAAATATGTATTGTTACTTTGGAAAAATAGGTGAGGTGAGGGAATGGAGATGGAGGTGAAACAGAAGCAGGGGTAAAGGGGGTGATGGTGGTGGTATATATGTATATATATATACATATATATATTTATATGAAGGGTTGTCAAGCTTTTTATTAAATTAAATATTTCAACTGCAATAAAGATTATCAGAGATATGGCAAAAGGCAAAAATGATAAAGCAAATAGACAAATAGACTGAACCAGACGAGTCAAATAGACAATTGCGACTCACTGACTCTTCAAACAATGGCCAAGAGAGGAAGGAAGAAGATAGGGGGGTGAGAAAGCAATAGCAGAGTAAAGGAAGGGCTGGCATGGCATCAAGAAGATGATGGTGGTTAAGGGTAAGTGCGACGGCAGTGACAAGTAAGGAGCGGGAAGCGGTAGCATCTCCATACATGAGCGTTAACATTGTAAGCAGACCATATAAATGTAAATGAACTTGGTCCTGATGCCGTTTCCGTTCTATGCAGCATTTCCTGTCACACACACATACACACACACACAGAGAGAGAAATCGACAGTCATATGTATGTATGTATGTATGTAAGCATTTACAGTTAGGCAGCCATTTTTTGGTTGTTCTCAGCCTCCCACTTTGCATGTGACTCTCTGTTCTTCTACAGTTCCGTTTTTATTTGCTCAAACAATATTCGACATAGTAATTTTATGCTTCGAATGCGGAACACATAAAATTATCTTTTGAATAAATAAAGATAAGAGCCAAAAATAGAGAAAGAGCAAGAGATAGAAGAGAGAGAGAGAGAGAGAGACACACACACAGCATGTGAGAGAAATGTTCACATTTAAATGTTTTATTCAAAAGGAAACATCTAGACGAAGATGCAAATTAAAATATCATTCAATGTTGGCAATTTAATATATTATTTTTGATAAATGAATACATAGACAGAGACAGACAGACATATAGACAAAGAAACAATGATAGAGAGCGAGAAAGAGAGGGGAAGTGGTTGGGCGGAAAAGAGAAATGTTTGCCATTAATATGTATGTGTATGTAGAAATAGCATGGAATATCTAATTGAAACAGAGATAGAACAACACAACCACAGAGAGAGACACACACACACACAAATACACCTTTATATAAAATAATAAATCTTTTGCCATGCATGCGTACTTTTCTTGCCTATTTTTCTTGCTTATTTTTCTTGCCTATTTTTCTGGGCTATTTTCCTTACAGTTAAATGCAAAAACATTTTCACTTTTCCTAAGCCTTAAGATTAGTTCAACAGAGAAATAGACACAGATAGAAAGAGAGATTTTAACGCTTCAATAGTCTCTCAATCTATTTTCAGTTTCTATTATTTTTCAAAAAATATATAAATGAATATTAAATCAAATGGATGAATTACTGCCAATTCTATTCTACATATTGATAATCCCAATCAATTTTATATTATTTACCAACCTTAAAAGGCAAAATTTTTTGTTTGAAATGAATTTCAAAGAAAGAAAAAAAAAAGTGAATGTAACTAAAGGAAAAGGAATAAATATATATGTAGATTGATTACTGCAAATGCAATCAATAGACATGCATTGGGGAACCTGTTAAAAGATAAAATGCCATCAGATATCAGATAATTAACATTAAAAGTCAATGTTGAAATGAAAATTATTATGACAAGCAGATTTTAAGGCGGTTGCTTTGTTTATTTTCTTAGGGGTTTCTTTTTTTTTCAGTTCTTGTTCATTCGTTGTCTTTATCTTGAGTAACCTATCTATTGCCCCTTTTTAACATTCACTTAATTCCATTTGCTACCAATTTGACCTCAAAGAAATATCTAGAGAAAATCGTTCTTTCATTAATATTCCATCAGGCAAAAATATCAGTTGCCTTCTATCAGCTATAACCACCAAAAGATGACTCAGCTCTCTATCCAATGTCATGGGGGAAGACAGGAATGCACTCAACAACAGTAACAGCAACAGCAAGAGCAACAACAACAATAGCAACTGGTAACTCAAACAGTTTAGCGATAAGAAAAAGACCTTAACTTGAGCTAATGGTTAGTCTTTAACCTTTTTATTGCAGCACTTTTTGTTTATCACAAGTTTACAGAATAAAACCAAAAACCGAACCAAAACGAACCGAACTAAGCTAAACTCAACTGAAACCGAACTTTACGCTTCGCATTTTCTCTATTCGCTCTGTGTATATGTTTTTGTTCTGGTTCGAGCCATTAAGCAAAGGTTTTTCAAGGTTTTCTTTCTTTTTTCTTTCATCCTCTCACACTACCCAAAAACAAAAAAAAAAACGCTGTGTGTGGTTTAACCCTTACAAAAGTCCCATAAAAAAAAAAAAAAAAAACGAAAACAAGAAGAGTTGAAGAAACGTAACGATGAAAACTCTTCAGAAAATTGTTTTAATAGACCAACGCCTTTTAGGTTTTATTAGATCTTGTTTTCATTTTGATTTTTCATTTCATATTATGCGCCAATTTTTATGCACATCAGGCAAAAACAAAAAAAAAAAAACAACAACATTGTCAAATAAAACTAAAGGCCTCTAAAATAGCTTTTAAAGTCATAAAATGACATGACTTTTAAGTCATAAAAATTAACGATGGTTGCGTGGGGCGGCATGAATAAGTTGATGCAGAAGGGCCTCAACCTCACACGGCATGCTATGCGAGAGGGAGCCGGCGAGGAGGGAAATGAAAAGGAACTACCAAAACTGTTTGTTTTTTCATTGTTTTGTTTGTTTTGCCCTTTTTAATAGAATTTCGCTTAATTTGAGTAATAGAAAGAAGGAGAGAAAAAAAAAACCGAAAACAGGCAAAGGAAAAAAAAGGAGAAAAAACTTTTCTTTTTTTTTTCCAACTCTTTTAATTAAATGGTTATTGGGCGAAGAAAGGGGGTTTTCCATTTTGCCTGTCGCTCTCCATGGGAAGGTCGATGCTATCACCCAATGTCAATAGGAAAATCTAAAAAGGGAAAAGGAGAATGAGAGAGAGAGAGAGAGAGAGGGAGAAGTAAAAGCGTAAAGCGTATTAATGATGAATATTTATGTGCGGCCAGAACGGAAGCGGCCGCGTGTGAAGAGGAGGATGAAAAATGTGGCATAAATTAGACTAAAGTATTGGTCAGACCGGGCCATTCTGATCGGTCGGTTGGCCGGGCTGGGCCGGGGGTTGCAACGCAAATGGGTAAAATTGAAGTGGCAGTTAAAGTGGCAGAGATAGTAATAGAAATAGATACATAGAGCAACAACAACAAAAGAAAGTAAGAAAGGGGAAAAAAAAGTTAACGTACATTCGTTAAGAATAAATAATACCCCTTGGCCAATGAAATGAGAAACTAGTCAACTACTTATCGTATATAATTAGCCTAAACAGATAGCTAAAGTGGTTAAATAATTTCCCATTCCATAATTTCTGTTAAGTTTGGTAGTTCCTTTAAAAGCCGCATATATACTTTACTACTCTCAAATTTACAGGGTACTTAAAAGGGGCAATATTAAAATACCTGAGTAAAAGTAGTTAGGGTAGCGGCTAATTATGCAAGAGAGCGTAACTGTGGGTTAGGGGGTTAAATGAACAGAAGGTGAAAAGTACCATAACCACGTAAATGAATATTAAAATGTAAACCAAACCGAGTAGCCACCATGATAATCGAAAACTTTCATTGCAATTAAAGTTGAAAAGTTTAAATTCCAATTAAAAAAATATGTATTAATTAAAAAATCTACACTTTGTACTATAAATTGTTTATATTGATGTTGAACAAAAAAAATTATAACTCACACATACAAGCATACATACATATACGAAAAATCCAAAAGAGGTTTTTTGGCTTTCCTTTTTACTCTTTCTCTCCCTTGCAGCAAAGTTTTCATTTCAATTAAATCAACGTACCTGTAATGAAAAAAGAGAGAGAGAGAGAGGTAAGAAAAAAATTTGATTATTTATATTTATACGTGTTGTACATAAAATCTATATGTATGCTTTTATAGATATACATACATATATATTATATTTGGTATACAATCATTTGAAAAGAGATTTCTATTAGCCTTTCGCTTAAAAATCAACATGCACTGCAATAATTTTTGAATAGTGTGTCAACATTTGCAAAATGCATAAAGTCAACTTCCGCTTGTAAAAATATGCACAAAAATATATATATGTAGATATATAGTTAAAAGTGCGGGGAGAAGAGCTGCACGAGTAAGGGACAAATGGACAGATGGTGTGGGAATGTATGAGGAAAGAGTTTGTAGAGTGCTGCAAAAGCAAATATTGTCATAATCATCAACATCATCAGGCATTATTGCTATTGTTGTTGCATTGCATAAATATGTTTCAATTCCATGCGAAAAAAATAATAATAGAAAAGGGAAAACTGAACTAAAAGAAGACAAAAAAACACATAGACAGAAACAGAGAGAGAGAGAAAACGAGAGAGGGAGAGGGAGAGGGAGAAAAAAAACTGCATAACGCATTTACAATATTATTGTATGTTGCAAATTAGAGATGAAGGCCAGATAATGGCATAACAACTATATGTTTTTTTTTCTTTTTCATATATCATTCATATATCAATCTGATTACATATGAATCCACGGGCGGAGACAATAGTATAATAATAAGTACTCTACGTGATGTCTTTATGTATATTTAAGGCACGTGACTTTTCAACTCCCAAAGGACAAAAATCGTACATCGATCAGCTGAATGAATTGCCATAAATAGTGAATCAAAACTAGGACTTTTAATTGGATAAATTGTTACAATTGTGAAATTGAAATTCATTTAGTAGTTTTATAATTCTTTAAATCTTTTCTAACCTCTTAAACTAGAGATCACTTTAGTTAGACATTGTGTCAACATTTTGCAATGTGTGCCCATGTTTTTGAACAATTGCCACATTATGCATTATGTTTATCATGATTTTGCACTCTCTCACGCTTCCATCTCTAGTTCGTAATGCATTTTAGTTAGTTGTCATGTCGTCGTCTTGCCTGCCACAGCTCATTACTTGGATATCAGACGGGGATTTTTCTTCGTTTTTTTTTTTTTTTTGTCTTCACAAGACAAAGAAAATGCATAGAAAAAAGAAACGGCAGCAAGTAATGTCAGAAGGAGAGACACCAACAACAACAGCAGCAGTAACAGAGAAACGACAGAAGAAAATATGTACAATTTTCACTATATTGCTTATTATTATAGAAGACAATAGTATAAAAATAGAAACGTTAACTGCCACGGTCCTGGGCTGGGCAAATGCAATGTAATGTAATGGAAAGAAATAAGAATCGGAGGAAGAAGGATCATTGTGAGAGCGTGGCAGGCAGGAAGGCAGGTAAAATGTACATTGAAGAATAGTGTAGGACAGTACAGAATAGAACAGAACAGAACAGGAACAGGAACAGCTGCGAAATGCAATTCGATATGCTACAATAGATGAACAAACTAAAAAGGCCACTGATATGAAAAGACTTCCTCATTTTCCCACCTCCTTCCTCCTCCCTTGAGAAATGTTCTCAACAAATCATAAGCATATATCTAATATCTTAGATGTATTTCTTGAAATAATATAAACAACAATTTATTTTAATTTCCTTAAAACAAAACACAAAGAAATAAAATGGAATTATGTCTATCGATCTGAGAGATACCCTTTTAGCAAGTGAAAGTAAATAATGGATGACTTTATTAATTATGCAGGATCAAGAAAATGTAAGATTTGTGTATGTAAATTTTAAACAATTTGTGGAAATTTAAAAAAAAAATTATTAAATAAATAAGAGGTGATTAAACTTATAGAGAGAATGTTAAATAAAATTTTTTTTTAACGAAGAAAAAAAAAGAAGGCAGCTTGAAATAAGTTAATATCGAGCTATATAGCTATATCCACATAGAGAAATTAAAGAGATCCTAATAAAGCCAAACAATATTTTTATAGAATCCTTGTAAAGGGTATGCAAAGAGAAAATGGCAGTTCCTTTGTTCCTTACTTAATTTGCTTCTTCTTTTTTGTGCAACTTCTTACTCTTTCTTTTCTTGCTGGCCACAGTCATTTTTTATGGCACTCTATGTATTCCAGCAGCTCTTTTTTTCCTACTCCTTCATTTTTTGCTCCTTCTCCTCAGTTTTCATCTCGTCTTTTCTTTTGGTTTTTTTTTTTTTGTGTTCACTTTAGCTTGATTTCTTTTAATGAAAAATTTGTTACAACGTTTTATATAACAACAAAATGCAGGCAGGAAGGCAGGCGGCAGGCAGCAGGCAGGCAGCAAGCAGCAGCTTAAGCAATAACAACAACATTGTTAAACAAAGCAATGACTGTAGGTGACTCTCCAGCAGCAGCAGTAGCACCATCCCCCCCTTCCCAATTCGACCACCCCCTACTCTGCCTTTTTTTTTGCTCTCTCTCTCTTTCATGACTGTTGCCGACTTTCATTTGCTTTTTGACTTGGCTTGGGCTGATTATTTTTAACTGGCAAACAGCTAATTAAGTATTGTTGCTGGTTTCCCCGTTTTCTTCATATACATTTATATATATATATATATATGTATATATATAAATGTCTGTGTGAGTGCCTATATAAATTGTATATTTTGTATTTTATACTTGCTCATTTTGTTAAAAATGTCTAGCAGAGGGCGCTTTTGTTGCAGCATCAAGGCAGCAAAACGAAGGTGCAACTAAGTGCGTCAAGCGTAATGGCGTTGAGTAAGCAGAGCAAGTGCGGCCTGCGGAATGCAGGCGATTGGGTAGAGGTTCGGGGGTCAGGGGTCCATGAAGGGTTGCTTAAAATGTGAGGCCAACACAAAGTTGCAATAAATGACGTAAAATATGCGAAGGTGGCAAATGAGCTTGAGTAGAGGCAAAAATTTAACACTGTGAAATATTCGAATTTCTGATCCTCAAAACGATCTCAATTTTTTAGGATATTGTATATAGTATAAGAACTTGTTATACATTTGATTGAAAATAATATATCCTTATATACAAAACTTACTGACTGACACTTTTTGTGTATATTAATGTGGATCTGTTTATAGAATTTTTCGGAAATCAAAATTCAAAGTAAACAAAATTGCATCTATCTATATAATAAATCAATATAAGAAGTTTCCTATCAATCAAACTCAATCTTATAATGATAAACTTTTAAAAGTACAAAGTTGAATTTGGAGTTAGAAAACAACTTTTCAAGTTTCTTTTCTTGATTTTCTTTATGCTTTCGTTCATGCCATTGGTTGCAAATTGTATTAATGAAGAAGACATTTTACAATGGCATGCCACTTGGCACTTTTTGTGCAACAATTTCTTTCAGTGCATTTGCCTTTGTTGGTTGGTTAACTCAGTTTGTCGTAGTTATGTCGTTTATAATAAAAACGTTCCAGCAACGTTGACGCGACTTTAATGGCTCTTGGAGATGGAGGCCCCTGCTTTGCCGGTTGCCTTCTTCTCTTCCAGCATCTTTTCAAATCAAATGAGTGGCACAGGCAGTGCAACAGCAACAGCAACAAACAAAACAAAGCAACAAAAAAATAAGATGAAAAAAGTAAAAGAAGGGGGTAGGAGGGTAGAAATGCCAAGCAGTCTGAAGCAGTTTCCCTTCTTGATTGTTGTTGTTGTTGCAGTTGTTGGGCCCTTGCATTCTGCCGTTATGCCTGCATGTAAGTGGCTTCCTTGCAGGATTCTCCCTGCCACAGCCAATGGTAATGTTACTGGTACTGGTAGGTACTGCTGCCGTTGCCATTGCCATTGCCCATTGCCTCTGCCCCGTTGTGGCACTGTCTACTTTCTTTTCTGTGGCTGGCATATAACTACATTTAGCATTATATCGACATCTGTTCGGCAAAAAGTCATCAAAAGTACTAAAAAGCAAAACAAAGTTGCCCCAAAGAGAAGAAAACTTTCTGCGGGGAATTGGTTTGGAGAATATGTATTTTTTTTTTTTTTTCGGTAAAGCTACAACCAAAAACTAGAAGCCAAAAAGCTGCAACTGAAGAAGGAGTTTGGATTGGAGCAAGTGCAGCAGTAGGAACCATTTCAATTCTCTCTCTCTCTCCCATTCCTGCTTTCTCATCCTCCATCTCTGGCATTGCATTTTGTCGACTTATTTTGTTTGCATTTTTATTTCTCCCTAGTTTGAAGTGAAATACAAAAAGTAAACAAGGATTTCTCTCATTTTATTTTTCTTTTTTTTTTTTTACTAAATAATGATGCAGAGAATTTACTTTGTGGGTGGATAGAAAAGTAGCAGAAAATCAAAAATGAAAAGCTAAAATACTATACATTAAATTCTATATATGAAAAAAAATAAAAAAGAATTTTTTTGATTGCCATTTCCTCCTTTTTTTGATATGTGTTGTTTCTTTTTTTTTTTTTCTTTTTTTGTGGAAACAGTAGAAGAAAACAAGTTCTTGGAAATTAATTCTTGATTCCCAGACATAATTCATTGATCCTCCCTCATGAAACCTCAAAGAGCTCAACTTTCTGGGTGCTTGGCGATTATTAAAACATTCACAGGCATCCCCAGGCATACATATGTATACACATATAGATATACATATATATTCCTCAGTCATCTCTAGCTTAAATATAATGCCATTGCTTTTATAAATAGATCATCATAAAAGTCAAATTTCAATGTCTTATAGACCGATGCTCCAGCAGCAACAGCAGCAGTTGGGAGGGGGTTGCCTATTCATATACAAATTTCTCCACTACCAGTCAAACACAATTCTCCCTAAGAGCTGTCATATATCATTCCATTCCATAGCCCTCATATATCTATTCTCCAGCTGCGTCACTAAAACTATTAACTAAAGAGCTGACATAATTAAAAGGCGAGACCGACACGAAAAAAAAATAAGAAGAACAAAAAAAAGGAAAAGCACCCAATAGAAATACTAAAACTGCTCTCATTTCATCATATGATGACGACTCGATTTTCCCTAGATATATAGATACTATATATGCTCTGTTCACTCGAACCCATAAATAAAAATCCGTTTATGTGCGGCGACTCTTAAAAACTTTTCTTTATGCGCTTTACATAAAAATAAACCACACATACCTACATACATATATACATATATATATTCTGATATATACATATGTATGTAACTAGTAAAGAGGAAAAGAAGCGAACGTGATATCAAGTTTCTGGGCATAAATCAAGCTCACGCCCCCGACCGCAATCTCTTTACCACCGAAACTTTTCTTTGCCTTCAACAGGGCCAACTCAACTCAGCTCAGTTCAGTTCAGCTCAACTTAACTCGACTCGACTTGACTCGTCGACTCAAACTTTTGGCCAAAACACTAAAAACAACTAATTTATGACGACGAAATGCATAGTAAATATTTTTATTAAATATTTTATGGTTTTCATTACACATCGACACCAATTTCTGTTTGCTTTATTAAAGCTTTTTGGCAGTGGGAACCCCAACAAACACATGATGCATAAACATAAGTAAAAGATGGTAAGAAGTAGAAGATGGAGAGGAGGCTAAGCGATGGCATGGAGCGAAGTAGAAAAGAAATGGTTATAGAGAGTGGGGAGGGGATTCTGTTACTACTGGCTGCTGGGTGGGTGGTTAGATTTAACAGAAAGGCAGGCGGCAAAAGAAAATTTGGTGCCAAGAAAAGAAAAATTTCACTTTTGCAGTCAAGTCAGCAGAAAATCCCAAGACGATATGGGTTTTGGGATGCAAAAGACAAAGACAAGAAACAAAGATGTCGCGAGACGGCAGAGCAGACAACAAATAAAATGCTTGAAGAAGATGAGAAATAAGTTGGCAAATGTTGTAAATTTCTAATGGAACGACTTAAGAAATACCGCTTATTAAAGGAAATGATGTAGAACCGATAGAAAGTATATTTTGTTAAGTTAACTTTAAAAAAATTTCTAATGTTTTCTATTAATTTTGTTTAATTTTGTTGTTTGTAGTTATAAAAAACCGAACTAAGCATTAAACTGTCTAAAAATATTTCTCATTAATAATTTATGTTTTATTTTCTTTATAATATTGTATTTTATGATATCTGTAAGCAGATTTAAGCAGTAGTAAAATATATCATTCGTTCGATCAACGATATGATCAATTTGCTTCCGTCAGCAACTATTTTTTAATGTAAAATCTAAATTGCTACTAAACTAAGCCGCCCATACGATAAAAGTCCTATGAAATTTAACTAAGGTCCTATATGACCCTTTTAATGCTCTATAGAAGGCAAAACAAAAAAAAACTTTTTCGTGGGTGTGAGAAAAAAAGGAAAAGATATATATGTACATATGTATATGTATATTTGTATGTACAATACTTATACATATATACATATATATGTATATGTGTATAATAAAATGTGCGAAATGCTTTTGACAATTTCATTCAATTTCCAACTTATTTCAACAAATTGTTCGACTGTCAACGAGTCGGGACACAGACACACGCACACACAAGAAGAAGAGTCGAAGAAGACTACGTATATATATATATAGTTAAAGTCATGGTGGGGGGTTGGTAACCAGTTTCCAGGCGCGATTTGTCACCGCAGCCAAAAAGCAATCACATGTGCCTGGGTCGTGCACCATAACAAGAGCAACAATAACAACAACAACAGCAATAACAACAGCAGTAGCAGCAGCCAACAACAACAAATAAACAAACAAACAACAACAGCAACAACAACAACAACACAATTGTCTAATTTTAGAATCTTTAAGATACACTCAAAAAGATATCGCCACAGTGAGAGAGAGATAGAGAAAAAGAGAGGGCGACAGGCACAGGGACGAATGGACGAGGCAAGTGAAGACGAGGCAAGGCAGGCCGCCAGGCTTGTCATCGTATTAGGTGTAATATAAAAGTCATTTAATGACATTGACTGACATTTTGATGTTTCATAAAAAGCAACTCAAGCAGACGACAGCCAGAAATGGGAGCAAGCTGGATAGCGTCATTGAGTGGGAGACGCACACACACACACACGCACACAAACACAATAGTTTGACAATAGCAATAAAAGGCCTACAGCAGGAGCCGCAACCAGCAGCGGCAGCAGCAGCAGTCGTCTCTGATAGACACACACATACACTTATAGACACACTCAATCTCCATCTCCTGCTTGACGTACTTGTCGTATCGCCTGGCATCTTCATTGTTGGAGACTTCCTTGTCGGAACGTCGTCGTACCCCTCCCTCTCCCACCATAGTCTTCTCTTCGCATAGCCAGCCGCAATCCCCTTGCCATTTTCTTCCTCCTCCAACATTCACATTGGCCATTATTGTTGGCATTTCCTTGGTCTACATTGACGCGCGCGCGAGATTTTCCACATATTCAAAATTAATACGTTGCGCCATATCCTAGACGCATTTGTAAGCACGTGCTCTCAGCTCTCAGTCGTCCCCTTTATCCATACTTCACCTCCCCTCGTCTACCATTACTATTATACTGTGTGTTCTATATCCTGTCCTTGTCCTGTCCCTGTGCGGCTTTCTAACTGTAAAATGCCAAAATGTGTAGCAAGTAG
This sequence comes from Drosophila austrosaltans, assembly GCA_035045865.1. Lineage (NCBI taxonomy): Eukaryota > Metazoa > Arthropoda > Insecta > Diptera > Drosophilidae > Drosophila > Drosophila austrosaltans. The sequence continues at coordinate 8,926,411 of JAWNOQ010000207.1, forward strand.
TAGAAGCATCTTTTGTGCCTTTTCCTTTTTTTTTTTTTGCCCCTTACCCCGCCTCCGCCATTTACCATTCTATTCTACTTTCCCCTCACTGCCACAGCCCCTTGCCATTCTTCTGTCTGTGTGTAGGCAAAATCTGTGCTTTAAATAAAAAGTTTTCAATTCTTTTTAAAGTTCATAAAAGAATTGGGAAAATAAAAAGCTAAAGCAAGGCGTAAGGAAAATTTTTGATGTATGTATGCATGAAAAAAGAAAAAGAGAGACGAGCCTAGTCCTTTGGGTCTTTGTGTCTCAGATATATACATATGTATATTTATCCATTCCATTGTATTTTATGATATTGTTTCTAGTTTTCTAAGGAATTGAAATATTTGCATATTTCAAGAGTGTGTTTCTCTTTAATAAGGGAAATGCTTTAGGAATAAAAAAAAACTTTATGGCCAAGAGGAGGAAATATACTAGACATGTTAGCAGATAAATCGGTATATATAGTAAGAGATATAAGTTTTATCAACTTTAATCATTAAAATAATTCGGAATAAGTTTATCATATTATTAAATTTTAACCTTTTGGTAAATTGTATATATTTCTCTATATATTTTAAAAAACCCATTTAATATCGAAGGAAATCTTATACGATTTCTTTTACTCATGTCCAATCACTTGAACATTTCCAATATCTTTAATTAAACTTGAGTTTCTTGTTCAATTTGTATGTTTTCTTACATTGGATAAACTTCTCACATAGCAGAGATTACTTTCAGATTTCTTCACAATTGATTGCATTTGTTAAGGTGCCGACGAAAGGTGGTTAGGGGGCAAGTGGGAGGATTGGTAGTTTTATTGATATTATTTTCCAAAGCAGAGAATGGCGACCACTCAAGTTACTTTACCCTTCTTAAATTTCCATAACTTTTGGTATTGATGCCACTTAATGCCACTCAAATTAGGGCTCATCTCACTAACCCTCCACCTTTACCTATAGCTGAAGTTCTCCTTTCTCTGCATCTATATGTATATGTATGTATATATATACATATATATCTCTTAGAGTCTCTGTTTCGCTATACTTTCCTCTTTTTACCCCTCACCGTTTTCGTTTCGTTTCAATTAAACTTTGCACCGTTGCACCGACTAAGTCCGCTTGTTCACAACTTGCCACCCAAGAGGGTTTGGTTTGCTTCTCCATCTACTTGGCCATCATCTTGGCTGGCTGCCTAAGCCGCGTTTAAATACCTTGCCTTAATTTTCCACTAATCTGCATAGCCGCCTTCTGCATGGACCCCAAACTCACTGCCAACTTCGTAAAGCAACAACAGCGACAACAAAAAAAATAAAAAAAAAAGCAAACGAAAGAAACTGAAAACCTTTTAGCGTGCATTAAGCAAAAGAGGCAAGACACAAGCAAAAAAAAAAAAGGAAAAAAATTATATATATATAAAATGGAAGGAAAAAAAACTATGCCAGCAACTGTTTTTTAAATGCTTGCCGCCTTCTTCTTATGAATTTAATTTCAGCAGCGTAATTACTTTGTAAACACATGAGCAGAAGCAAAAAAAACGGTTGAAGAGGGAAAGGAAGGGAAAGGAGAGGAATGGAATGGAGAGTGAAGTGAACGAAGAACATAGCCAGGAACTTTTTTTTTTGCTAAGGGAATTGGCCAAGAGAAGTGCAGCTGCATCGTGATGATGATGATGATGATGACGACGAAAATGATGATGATGATGGGGTGGTCCGGTCGGTCGGTCGGTCCTTCGACCTGGTCAGCTAGCCAGCCAGTAGTCTTTTCGTCTCTGGGTCTTAGGTCTTGGATCTTCGCTCTTAGGTCTTGGGGTATAAGGTATGTGGGGTCTGGGGTCTTGGGGTGTTGTGCAACGAACCAACATAAAAAGTTATGAGTGTCTTGTGAGTTTTGCGCCAAAGTGCGGTTTGCAAGTTTTTCATACCTACCTACCTATCCTACACATATACATATATATACATATGCACCTACCTACCTGTACCTTTACCTTTACCTTCGGCATTGCCCGTTGCCTTTTTGCTACTTGTTAAAATTTATGCGGTAAATTCTTAGCGCGCACTTTATGTTCGAAGCAAAAGTTAGTGCTACGTGTAAAGAGAAAGAGAGTGAGTGAGCGAGTGAGAGGATATTCTCTATGAAAAGGAACTATGGGCCTTCCAACCGCAGAAACTATGCCAAGTGTCTGATGCGCTCGGCTTGACTGGGGTTTTGCAAGACATGGGCGACTCAGTCCGTCAGCAGGAGAAGAAGTCGAAGAAGAAATATAAGTAGAAGTAGTGGTAGTAAAACAAGAAGAAGAAGAAGTCATCGCTTGCCCTGAAATGCCAGGCTGTTGGCCAGGTGATAAATTCCTAGTGCATGTCAGCAAGCAAAAAAAAAAAAAAAAAGCAGAGAAACGAAAATAAAAAAGACACACACAAAACTCAGAAATAGCAAAAAAGAGTTAACTTTATGTATAGGAACGACGACGACAGCAATGATACCCTCCAGCAACAAAATAAGAGCCCAAGGAGCATCTCTCGATAAACTGCAACTCCAATCGAACGTAAGCAAAAACCATTAAATTGAAATTGAAATATCTGTTAATGAGATTTAGCTATTGCTCCTTTCCGCCTACTTGACATACCTCAATGGCATCAGAGTCCCATTATAACAAATACCATGGTTGAATAAGAAAAGTGGGACATGAAGAGACACAGAGTGAGTGAGTGAGGGAGAGAGAGGATGCGAGGGGATTGACGTTGCCAATGTCGATGCAATTCGCGTAGGCCCGTCGCTCGACTTGCTTTTGGAGTGTCATTTATTGAATTTTAATTTCGTTTTCTTCTCTCTGGTTTGTTTTTTTCAGAATATTTTTTTTTTTTTTTTTGTTAAGGATGCAACGCCCCATAAATCGATGGATGCAAACATGCAATGTCCATAGACCAGCCTCCCCTACTCATACCATTCCCCCCCGTTCCTACTTATGGTAACCCACCGCAGCGGCGGTATTCAGCATTCTCTGATCGGTACCCATACCACAGTTTATAGCTATCTGTCTTCGCATCCTGTCCTCTTGGCCAACCATTCCATCCGTCGTCTCTACGTGCCTCTCTCGCTCTCTCTCTCTCTCTCTGTCTCTATCTCTGTGTGTGTGTCGCTGATTCTGTCTCTCTTTCTCTGTCCGTCTGTCTGTTAAGTGCCGCGACGCAAATATTATTAAAGTTTTTGGTGCGTTTCAGCGTGAAATTGATTTTCATACGCCTGCTCGGCCACAATCAAATTGCCGAAGCATGCACGTTAAATAGTATAAAAAAAAAAACATATAGCTATCCATATATACAAATATATAGATATATATATATACTGTCTCTATACGTATATAAATGTATGTATGTATATATTTTTAATTTAATAAGTGGCATATACGCCCAGGCTATTCAAATACCCGTACCCAGGTTTGTTTTTTCTGGTTGAGTTTTCCGTTTTCGTTTGATTTTTCTCCCCCCTTTTTCTTGTTTTTTTTTTTTATTGGTCGGGTTCCGCATGCAAGTCACATTCTCGATTGCCAATCAGCGCACAATTGAAGCTGCATTAATATAACAACGAGTGGGCGGAGCGGGAGGATCGGCAAAGTGGCTTCCACAAAAAAAGGGTGCACACCTCACTCAGTAAAAAAAAAAAAAAAAAAAAAAAAAAAATAAACAAACAAACTAAAAAATAAACACAAAAAAGGAAAACTAACTAAGGCTGCTACTGCTACTGCTGCCCGTTGTCCCAATACCCTTGGAAAATGAACATTTAAGCCGATCACTTTCAATGGAGAAACCTATTACAAAGAGTCATTCAATTTTCAATCAAATTGGTCTTTATATTAAAAAAAAAAAAAAAAAAAAAAAAAAAAAAACCAAAAGGTCTCAAATAAAGAACTAAGAAGTTTTAATTACATAGAAAAAAAATAGAAACAATGAAATATGGAAAAAAATAATGGAACCAAAATAAACAAACAATAAAAATGCGATCCTGACTAAGTAACAAGAAAGATAAGAATTGAATGATATATAAATGCTATACATATAATTAGTTAAGTTAGAAGATAATAATTAGCTTTAAATGATTCTAAACTATCTTTTTTTTAGCAATGTTAAGTAAAAATTTTACATATAGAACTTATTTGAAGAAATGCTGCAATCAACTACAACCATTTTTAAAACTTAAGATAAAATAGGTTCAAATATAATGAAAAAATATATAAAATTGTAAGACAAACTTTTTAACTCTTTATAAGTTTTGGCATAGCGCAAAAATGGTTTAGTAATAAATTTATATCATAATATCAATATATTATATATATTAGATTCAATAAAGAACGCCATAGAATACCATAAAAGCCTTAAGGAAGGACATGTATATAAATCAAAGTGTTCTATAGCCATCCGATTCTAGTTGATCAATTAAAGAAAGCACTCAAATTGAAGAGTGTCAACATTAACTATGATCAAGCCTCTTGATCAAAAATATATATGAATATGTATGTATATATCTTTTTCCAAATATTATTCTTTCTATTTCATATATATTGGCTTAACAAACTTTTAACCAAAATAAGTATAACCATCTTGCAAGGGTATTGAAAAAGAATTCCCCAAAAATTGTTCGTTGACATATGAAAAAAAATCTCTACACATATAGCTGCATATACATATGTATATATATGAAAGTATATATAAACATATATGTATGTATGTATGTACATATGGCCAATAAAAATCAACAACAAATTACAAATACAGAGATTTGATTTTTATGCACGTAGAGAATTTGGGGTTGGAGTTGAACGTGCATGCCTCTGATGCTGCTGCCACTGATGCTGCTTGGATCGAACATATGTATATAATATATGTATATATATGCATATAAATATATATTTATTTGCCAAAGGTAATGTGCGATAACAAGTTAAGCTCAGCAGTTAGAAGATGCATCATTTTGGATGTTGCCAAAAGAAAAATTTAATAGATGTATGAATGAAATCGATAATGATTTAATTTGTGAAAATATTTATAAGCCGAGGGTAAAGGAATTGTCACCATTTATCGAGACGATAATCACAATGAATTTGAATTTGTAAAATAGAATAAACTTTGCAACGACGACTTGCCATATAAACACCGCTCACTTGAGCATAAACATTTGGGATTTCCTTTATTTAAGTAATTACCATTTCCATTCACCCTTCAACACAAAAACGCAGGAAGTCTTCTTCTCAAGAAGATTACGAAACTGCCTTGAAGCCAACTCACTCTCCCTATCTCTCTCTCTTTCTCTCTCTCTCTCTCTCTCTCACTCTCTCTATCTATCTATCTCTTTCTCTACCTCTCAATTGCATCATCAAAAGCATTTCGAAAAGCCAAAAACTTTCCTTTATGTGCTAGCCATTTCTTCAAAAAAGTATTAAAAGAATAAGTGAACGAGACAGAGATAGATAGAGACAGAGCGAGGGAGAGGGGAAAAGAGTGGGCAGTGGTGGGAAGGACACAAAAAAAAACCATCTGCAAAACATTGATTTCAAATGGCCAAAAACTACTATTACCAGCTGAATCGAGAGGGGAGTATGAGAAAATTTCAAATGCAAATGGCCAAAAAGTCGTAACCACCCAAAAATTTATCCCACCGCACAACTCCCAAACGATCACACACACACACACATACCCAAACACACACATACCCAAACACACACATACCCAAACACACACATACACTACACTAATCAAAAACTAAATGCACAAAACTAATGCCATTAATTCCAGTAGACAAAATCTGAATAGACCAAAAAACGAGCGAAACACAGTGGGAGAGGCGGTGAGGGGAATAGATTGCCAGAGAAACCAAAAACAGCAGAGAGAGATAGAGAGAGACAGCTGGAGAGAAAGTGTGCAAGAGAAAAGGAGGAGCAAAGAGAAATGGAGAACTGTGGCTGTTGCCATAATTGACCCACATCATTAGCCGAAAGGAAATGAGCTGCTGCTGCTGCTGCTGCAAGTTGAGCCACCCTCGCACTCTTACCCTCTCAAAAATAAAGGAGTGAAGTTTGAGACAGAGGTTAGTTGGGGTTGGGAGCCACAACTGGGGCCAAGGACTTGAAGCAACCAAAGCGCTGACTACAAATTACTCGACGGGAGAGAAACTCACACACACACATAGAAAAGAAGAAAAAAAAGAACCTATAAAAAAAATAATAAAAACTTGAACGCAGCAAAATTTTTATTTTGCCATACTTCAAATGAAATTATCTGAGCTTTGAATAGAAAAAGGAGGGCATGTTGGGGCTAGAGGCTAGGCTGGGCTAGGTTGGAGGTTTGGTTGCACTTGCTGCTATTGCTGTTGTTGTTCCTGCTGCTGCTGCTGCTGCTTCTGTTGCTGTTGTGTTGTGTGCAGCTGTTGAAAAGAGGGCACACGCACACTGCCAATAAGAAAAAGAAACAAAAAAAAGGCAACAACAACAAAATACATATACATATATATATATAGAAGAAAGCTTGCCCCCGCGTCTTCGTTGCATCATCGTTGTTCACACAGTCCGGCAGCAGCAGCAATGGACCCACAACCCCTAAGACCCCATAGCAGACAAAAAGTAAACTGTATTGCTGCAGCAACAGCAACGGCAGCAGCAGCAGCAGAAACCTTCTTTGCTTCAGCAAGAGCTCCACTCTAGCCAAGCTTTATGTGCATGTTGTCCTTGCCCAGGCTGCTGCTGCTGCTGTGGCTGCCACTTCAACTTGCTGCTGCTGCTGCTGGTGATGCTGCTGCCGCTGCTGATGTTGCTGCTGATGTTGCTGCTGGTGCTGGTCTCTGCTTGGGCGCCAAATTACTTTGCATAACCATGCAGCGATGGCAAACTTATGTGTATTTGTGTGTGTGTGTGTGTGTGTATGTTTTATAAAGTAAAACAATCCTGGTGAAAACGAGAAACTTGGGACTTCATGATGGGGCACTTAAACTAGTTCAAAAATTTTCAATGCTTCGTCAACCTCGGCTTTCTCTATCTTCTGTTGCTGTTGCTGCTGCTGTTGCTGTATGTCAACCCCAAAAGAATCGTGTAAATAAAAACATATACGTTATAGGGAGTAGGATGTTTCTTCTACTCAACATATACACACACACACACATGCATGGGTGTGTGTGTATATGGGAACATAGGGGCCGCCGGGTCATGCCTGTGTTTTTGTTTATGTGCATAGTGTGTTAGCATTTTATATAGCTATACTTTGCTTTATGGCACCCCAATGTACACACAACAGCAGAAGCGTCTGCTGCATCTAAAACCCTACCACTTGAAAGCAGCAGCAGCAGCAGCAATAGCAATAGCACCACCAGCAGGACGCTGGCAGGACATGGTAAGTCGTCGTCCTGCTGGGAGCTCACTTGGTCTCTAGTTGTATGCAAACTAAACTTGAGTTCCCTTCACGGGCGCCACTTTGGTATAGTGCGTCAGCTGTTTGGTTGGTTTTATATACATACATATATATATATATGTATATTTCTACCTTCGATTTGTTGACCTTACTCTTGTCGGTTAAAAACTTTGCTACTCTATGCTGGTCTATTCCAAAGTCTGGTCTTTGGCCCTTCTCTCTGCAGGAGCACACTCTAATGAGTACTAACCACGCTGACTGGCGCTACCGCTGACAACTTACCCCGTTGAGTCGTTATGTCGCAAAGGGTCTAGGTCACTCCACTCACTCAGTCAGTCGCTCTGCTCCGCTCCGCTCACTCACCCAACCAATTATAACTAAACTTTTTCCCAAGCATAATTTTCTTGCAGTTCGCTGGCTATTTTCACTTGGTTGCCCTTTTGCACCTTACCATTAACTATGCTCATCTACTCTACCAAAAAAAAAAAAAAAAAAAAAAAAACCATCCAACGAACCATCGCATCCATCCCCTTGTTTTTTTTTTTTGCCACTTCAGTTACCCAGGTTATTTGTATGCAAACCTTGAACGGGAAACTCTTTTACCTAGCAAATCTAAACAGCTGACTGCTTACCCCATTTCTATTCTATTCCCCTTCCTAACTGCCCCGCCACCATGCCCTTTGCTAGTCTATGTCCAACCCTTAAGTCTTTCTTGGTTGTCACCCTAGTGTACCATCAGCTTCCCTATATACTAACTAACCTACCCAGCATACAGTGGCGCATCTACTAGGGATTCTACGATAATATCATAGCCATATATAGGCTATATACATATATCCAGCTATATTGTTGAATACAAACGTTAAGTTTACTTAAAAAAGTTACTAGTAATATTGAAAAATGATTTTCATGGAGAAAACTTTTACTTTCGTAACTTACAAATTAAAAAAAAAAAAATATTTTAAAAGTATTTTCAATTTCTCTTAGAGTTTTTTCAAAACTGATGCCTTATTCTAGATCGAAATGGAGCAATCCTTTTGGATAGATTTACCAACTAGTTGAAATAGTTTAATTAAGATTAGAAACTTTTTCTGTTGTAAAGTTTTTTACGTAACGAGATTATTGTAAAAGCAGTTTCTAGTGATGAAAACATGAAAAAATCCTCTCTAAAATTGATGTGAGCCACTGTAACTGCCTTCCCTCCATTCTTTCACTTGTTTTTACTCTTTACCTTTCTTTAATGCCATTTTGTAGCATTTTTTATTTATTTATTTTAGGGCTTGCAGCTGCAACGACAACGACATTACCCGGACTCTTCCCCCTTTAACCCGCAAGAGCCGTAACTCCCGGCATTGCTTCTGCACCGCTCCTGTGACTTTGTTTGGCACTTTATTTATATTTAAATTTTGTTGGTACCTCAAAAGAAAGTATTTAGTTGCCTTCCGCCTTGAGCTGAAGAAAACTTATTTTTTTTTCCTTTTTTTTTTTTTTTTGGGTCGTTCTTTTATTTTTACATTTTTTTGGTAGTTGTTGGTTTTGTTGTTGTTTGTGGCCAAGAAATATGGAAGATAAGTTGCTGTTGGTGATTGTCAACGTTAGGCAGGTGCCTAGGCGCACCCAACCAAACACCTTCTTCTTCTTCATTTTCTTCTTGCTCTTCTGAAAGCATCAGGAACTTCATCTTTGGCCATGGCTCTGGCTTCCTGTTCGATAGATAAAGTAAAAGGCGCCGGCATGAGGAAGAGGTAAAGGAGAAGGTTAAGGCAAAAGTTTTAATCAACTGTTTGCTATTGCTGCCCGCCTTACCACACAGCACTCTCGGGGATCGTCTGTATTAAATATATATACATATATATGTATGTATATATATGTATGTGTGTATATATAATAATTTCTGTATGTAGCCAGTTTATGACCTCGCAACAGATTCACTACCATTGTTGTTACTAGTGCAACATACAACATATAACTAAACTTCTGTCGTTTCTTGCTTTCTTTTTCATTTTTGCTGTTCTTTCTATTTCATAAACTTTAATCGAAATGTTTTACTTCAATCAACGCCACATTCACTTCCCTACTGTGAGCAGGAGTAAAACTTTCACCACTTGTCGTCTGGCTGTCCTTTTGCTCCTCCTGCGACCGGGTGCTTCTGCTGTTGCTTCTGATGTTGCTGTTGCTTTTGCCATTGCCTGCGCTTGCCTGGGCGCTTTTTCACTATTTATCATTGTCAACTTGAGTGCGACGTTTGGCGCTGATGCAACCGACGGTCGCGTCGTTGATTTATCTTTCCGCTAAGCAGATGTAACATTATACGCCACAAATACATCCGACGTTTCGTTCGTTCGTATATTCGTTCATTTCTTCGTTTGGCCGTATGGTTGGTTGGTTGGTTAGTTGGATGCTTGCTACTCGTTGACAACTCTCTAGCCCAGGATGTGTCGGTATGATGATGGTACCGGGCCCATGCCCAAGGGTGCAATATTTCGTATATTGTCAAATGGGGCAAAGGCAACAAGGAAAATAAAATAAAACAAAAAAAAAAAAAAAAAAAAAAAAAAAACCAAAGCAAGAAAAGTAAAAACTCCTTACCTAACGCCTGGATGAGTTGGCTACCCAGCAAGACTAGAAAATTAGTCAGAGCCAATTTTATGAATTTTTCTTACTGTTGTTTGAGAAGAAGAAAATGCAAAAATTACCTAAAAAGAAAAAGAAAGAAAAGTTGAAAATGAAAATTGGTTGTTATGCTTTTTTTTTTTTTTGTTATGTTTTAGTTGTTAGTTTTTAGATTTTCCCATTTGATTTTTGCTATTTTGTTAACAATGTTTTTGCCTTGTATCACAGCTGCTCCTGAGGTGTCTCATCTTTATTTAAAATACCTCTCTTTCCCTCTTCCTCTTGCCATTTCTCTGTCTCTTAGTGTGTGTCTTCGATATCTATTTTATCTGCTTAATGCAAATCTATGGCTACAGGGTATCACAATATCCACACTTTGAGACCCTCCCCCCTTTTCTTCAACACTTTACCTCATCCCCTCTACGTCTAACCAACTATAACATTCTCTCTCTATATATATATGTATATATCTATCTCTGGTAGTGTTTTAAATTTTTTAACAATCGCCGCCAGCAGCAAACTGAGCAAAAATGTCGATTTTTTTTTTTTTTTTTTTTTTGTATTTCGGTATTTTTTTTTTCGTTTTGTGAAATGCTTCCCAAGCAAAGCGTTTGCTGTGGCAGGTCAAAAACTTTTAGTTTTGATGTTGTTGTTGTTGTTTTGTTTTCTCTGCACATGGGCACGGCCCCAGACCCCAAGAGACGACGATGGTCCAAACCAAAGCCAAGCCGAGTCGAGTCGGGACGGGGCTGGACTGGACTGGGCCAGGCCAAGCCTGAGAGATTTTCAACCAAAAAGCTTCGCTTTGAACTCCCCCAGCTACGTTGCTATTATATTTATTATTATTTTGCGATTCAAACGAAGTGATATAAATGTGTCACGTTTTGCGAGTTCACACATACTCCCCGGTCTGTGGTCCAACAGGATGAAGAGATGAATAAGAGCAAAGGGAGGAATGGTAGATGACTTGGTAGAGGGGAGTTTAACTGAACCGGTGCCATACAGGTAACAGCAACAACAATCAGCTAACACCAACACCAACGCCTCCTTTTGTTTTTTTAGCCAGCCTCACGCTTTGGCTTTTTACTCTGATTTTTTTTTTCTTGTCTTTTGCACGAGGTAGCCCCGAAAAGTGGTAGCAAAAGGTAGACTTGTTTAATGATTGTTAAACAAAATGTAAAAATGAATGTCTATATAAATATCCACTGTAGAATGTTACTTAAATGTATTTCCAAAGAAGATTTTTGTAAAAAATAATAATTGTATATAAACGTTTATCTATTTAGCTAAATTTAGCTTTGAATCTTTGGTAAGGAAAACTATTAAAATAATCAAAGGCAATGTTAGGTCCAAACCCTTTTAAATGATAGTAAGAACAACAAAAAAATAATTTAATAATTAAGATAGTTATCATGCCAAAATCTGTTAAGCCTTTTGTTTTTCTTTTTTTCGTTCCTATTAATTCAAAGTTTTATTTAATCATACTCCATGGGTAAAAACTAGTCTACCACACTTTATATTGTGATTCATGATTCAGTTTTTTAAGCCTCTTTTTTTGTTGGTTTGCTTTGTTTTTTGTTTTGTAGTTTGCGCAACAATTTCGTGAGCGCTGGAAGATGATTTGTGTTTTGAACTGGACTCTACTGAAGTCGGCAGTCGACAGTCGTCGACGAGGCCGCATCAGATACACGTCCAGCGGGCGTTTTGTTGTTGCTGTCTGCATTGTTTGGGCTTCTTTTTCTGTTTTTGTGTTTATTTTTTTGTTTCGCCTGGACCAACCAACTCCACAGTTCGACTTAATTTTGTATATAAAAAAAGAGGAAGGAAGGAAAAAAAAAGCCAACAATATGCTGGATAGTTAATCTGTAGGCAGACTTAAAAATACACTGCACTTGCATTGACTTAAAATTGACAATAAATAAATTTAAATTAAATGTTATAGTAATACCCTGGGCCCCCAGTTATTAGCAGACTTTTTTAGTAGGAAACTCTCTCATAAAATTGTCTAAGGATTTGTATAAAATGTTGCTGTTGTAGGCCTTTGATCATCCAGATCAAATAGTATTTTCATCTACTTGTCACATACTTCTTGGCCAACTGAATATACCCTTTTAGCCTAGGGGCATAGAGTATAATAAGAGTCAGCTCTCAAAAACTATAGCAAAAGTGACTGTGTTTGGGGTCCTGGGCATTGTGTTATTGTTATTGTTACTTCTGGTAGTCATGGTGGTGGTGGTGTCGGTGTTAGTGTTGCTTCTTTGCATTATTTTCCTGGACTCCACCAAAAACCTTTTTGGTATGATATCAGTTGCTGTTGATCAGCATTAGCACCTCTGGTGGTGGTGGAGAGTGCTTGCACCGCCTTGTGAATTGTTCGTACGTGTTTGGGTTATGAGGAAAGAACAAAGATGAGGATCATGATCGTCATCATCACCATCATCATCATGATGATGAAGTAAGCATTTTGTGGGTTCGGCATCATCATCATCATCATCATACGAATCCGAATCCAAGTCCAAATCAGAAACCAAATCAGCATCAGCATGGTCCTCATGTAGAGTGCGAAAATTATGTGCCATCAAATGTATGCAGCTGGCCTCTCTTTATATGTAGAATTGCCAAATGGTTAGAGAAGGTAAAGGTGGAGAGACAGAGAAGATATCCTCTTTAGCCATCTTTACTAGCCAACTAGTGGTGAAGTTCGAACTTAATTTGATCATCGTGAATGATCCATGTGTAGAGTTGCAGTCGAAGTGCAACTAATTTGTGATAATTTGTGGGAAGTCTGCCAACAAATAAAATTGATATTGTATTTGTACATACTAGAGCACAATTGTGTGGGAAGAACTTCTTTTTGCCATCTTTTGTAGATATATACACTAAAACAAGGTGTCGATTGGCAAGTGCATTGCATGATTATGATCAAATATGGGTAAGTTACACACACACACATACATAAACGTAGTGTGTGTGCATAATGAAATGATTGTTTGCAAATCATATGTGAATGAGAATTTAAGTGTTGAAATTATAGTCAGTGGTATGTGGCAAGAAGAAGATATACAAAAGATATAAGATGATAATTGAAGAGGGAAAACACTCAAAATTGCAATTCATGAAATCATCTTGAAATACTGGCATTAATATGAATGGCATAAGAGATATTGATATAAAGCTCAATTCAAGTTGATTTTTAAATTACATTCATGACATGATGTCTCACATCTTTCAAAAAATTCATTCATTTTGATCGGTGTTTTGGTTATTTTTGCCTTTTCTCTTTTACTATTTGATTTTACCTATCTTAATTTGAAGCTAGAGCTTTCGCAAACTTATCTAAACAAAAATCCTTAATTGTTGAAAGTTTTGTAAACTGATTATTTCTTCCATAGTTAATCTCTTTCAAAATAACCACAACTAAAAATAACTACTGCAACATACACAGTAAAACTGGAAAAAAAAAGACAGCACCGTAATCTTTGGTTTATGGAATATTTCCCATATATGTGTACATAGGATGAATTATATTCGTTATGCCTTTGTTCTACTTAAGCTCAATTTGGATGCTAAATATGCATCAAACAAATATATTCTCCATATGGGTTTTCCCCATTTAAAATTGAGCTTATCTACTTTGCTTTGTTTGTTTTACCACTCCACCTGAACCAAAAACCAGGTGGTTGGTTTGGGTTGGTTGTATTGAATGAGATTGGTTGGTTGCCATGACAAAACGACAGACGAACCGCAACCCAATCAACTTTCTTTAACTTTCTTCAACCCCATCATCACACTAATTGTATCGTACTAGGGGTTTTGACTTACAAAAAAAAAAAAAAAAATAAGGAGAGGAATGAAAATAAAACCCCTTTTATCCTTTTTTTGCCCCAACCTCTACATGTACATGTACCTGTCTGTCATGTGTGTTTGTTTGTGTTTTGTAATGCAAATCTTTTGCCGCTTTCATCTGCTTGTTATATATCGAAAGCTATTAACCGAAAAGAAGAGATGCCAGCAAGAAAGGCAAAAGAAAAAAACTCAAATTTCTATGCCGATTTTCCTGCTGGCTCCTTTTTCCCCGTTTTCCCTTTTTACCCTTAACCTTAATACACCACATGTGATGTGGATGTGTGTGTGTGTGTATATTTGTTATTTGCATTTGAATCATTCGTTTGTGCGAAATCAGATTAAATCGCATAATCGAATCTGATGCTATATATAAACGATGACAAAGACAGGAACCAGCAGTAGCAGCAGCCAACAACAACAACAACACCAACAAAGAAAGAAGCAAAAAAAAAAAAAATTATGTATTGTATAAAAATCAATAGCCAAGGTATTGAAAATCCTATGCACATAAACCCGGGCACGTACAAAACGTTCTATCAAAAAAAAAAAAAAAAAAAAAAAAACCGGGGAGCAGCAGAGAAAAAAAAACTCAACCACAGAAGCTCCAAAAGTTATCCCAGACACATGCGGCCAAAAAATACTTTACAAAGTGAAATCACAGTGGAAAGGATTGAGTGAATGAGGCTGAAGAGGTGACAGTGGGAAAGAACGAGGAGAGGGAGATAAAAAGCTAGCCAGACAGTTGGCCAGTCGGAAGAAGCAAAAAAAAAATCCCCTGTTGAATCTTTTGTCTCAGCTGATCAGGGAAAATCACAAGCTTTTCATTCGTTCCATCCTGGACCCACCATTAGAATGAAGACTATATTCGCAAAATCATAAAAAAAGTGGGCGGGCAACAGTCGGGATAGAGACTTAAACAAATTATATATTTTGATAAGTGGATATTTCAAATTTTTTTTATACATTTGTATATATTGATAAACGTTTCTTGTTCTGATTGACTGCTTTTAATTAGTTTTCCATAATTTGCCTACTTAAGGAGGTATCTTAAAGTCGTTGCAATATTTGAAAGTACATTTCGACTTGGTTTAGTAATTTTTTTTTGGCTTGTTGAAAATTCAAATTAACTCGATCATAAAAGCTGCCAAGCGACCCTTTTTCTTCAAATTAAGTTTGTGTGCACGTAGCAAACAGCAACAACAAACAGTAAAACCTTTTCCTTTTCCCTTTTTTTTTTTCTTTTTTTTTTGTGTTTTTGCCTTTGATTTTCTTCTTTTGCCTGCTTTTGCTTTGCCTTGCACTTTTTCTGGGCTGTGAAAATAGTTCGTTAGCCTTTAGCAAAAACTACATCAAGTTGCTTGGTCTCCCACAACTGATCCCTATACCTCTCCTCTACTTCATCGACCAACCAAACGACCCAAAAAAGGGCACAAGAGTTGTGTGTGTGTGTGAGCCTGTGTGTGGGTGATTGGTTTTTCTCTCTCATTCAGTGTTTTTGAACCCAAATTATTGGCATTTATTTCTTCGTTTTGACTTGGTCGAGAGAAAACGTCACAACTGAAGCATCTAATGCGCTTCGACTTTAGCTTCCTCTCTATACGCTTTCTTGGTTTCCTTTTGGGTTTAAATGCTGCCTAATTAGCAGCCTGAATGCGCTAAGACTACAAAGCAGCAGCAACGCAAAAGGGGGAAAGCGAATTTCGGGTAGAGCGGCAACGGCAACGGTGGCGGCATTCATTTAGTCATCCAGTCAGCCAACAGGCAGCCCTCAAGAGGGCACAAAACTTTTGGCAAATTGAAAATGCGCAAAATGACTTTGAGACCAAATCCCCAGTGCCAATTGGCAAGTTACAATAACCAAAAGAGGCAACAACAACAACAGCAACAAAAAAACCTACACAAATCTGCTGAATAAGCAAAAAGTAGAACATAAAATACTCTTGTGGAGGTCGAGATTGTGCCACACAAATGATTGGAAAAACGAATTTACGTAAAAATGCCAATCATCATCATAATTATCATCATTATTATCATCGTCATCATTTGGTATCATAAATCATCAAAAATTTAATTAAGATGTGCAATGGTGAATTTGTAGGGATTGAACAGTTGAAACTTTTACAATTGAATCGAACAAACATATATATGTATATAAATATATATATAAATGTGTATATAGTATAATGTTTCACTCAATTTGAAAGTAGTTCAGAGGAAGAGTTGATAAGAATCATAAGGCAAGATCAACTAGATGAAGTTAGGTACAAAAAGTATGACAATTGGAAAGATTAAATGAAATAGCAGTTCTTTGTAGCAAACAAAGAACATTGAAATGGTTAGTTTAAGGCAGGCAGAGAAGGACAGGAGGGAAGAAAATTGAAAAAAAAAAAAAAAACAATGGAAGAACAAGGATACCCGGCAAAAATTACTGGAAAAAAATGGGAATAACGGAAATAAGAAAAAAATTATTTTCAAGATTTAAAAATAATATTTAAAAAAATTTTGAACAAAAAATGTACAAAAATATATTTTATAAAAATACAATATTACAAATATTGTTAACAGAATCAGAATTAAAAAATTTAAAAAAATGTCAAGTTTTCAAAACAACACAAAAAATAGATTAAAAAAATATAAAAGTAGCACAAAAGGAAGTTAAGCTAGCAATGCACATAAGTCGAAATTCAAAAAACCCTTTCTTAAAAAACAATTTGAATTTTAGTGTTAACTGAAATCGAAAATATTTGAAAGAATAAACCCATATATTTCAAAGGGGGAACAAAAAATAAAAATAAAAAAAATATTTTCCATTTCAATTGCTTTGATAAAATTGTATTTATCTTTTTACTTTGATTTAGCAGAAGCCAACTGCAAAAATAAATTGAAATATCGAAATGAGCAATCCCATTGTTAAATGGGATTTACCAATTTTCACTGTTCAGAGGATTTAAACAAAAGAGGGCTCTATTTTTACTGCAATATGCCTTGTCAAACCCCATGTCAATGCCATGATACCCAAAGTACACACACAGAATAGTATAGTATCGCATAGTATGGGATAGGATAGGGCAAAAACTAAAGTGGCAACAAATCCGAAATCCAAATCAAATCCAACAACCCGCAGAAGCAACAACAATTGAGCATCAGACCAACGAGGCAGCAGCAACAGCAACAGCATCTAGAGGCAGACAATTGGACAGGCGGCCAGCAGCAGCAACATCATCACATTCACAATCATCAGCATATTTCAAATGACACTTTGCGCCTATAACGACAACGATGACGACCGACAGTGGGAATAACGACAGACCCGGCTTAGGTAGAGCTAAACATACAAGAGGATTCCGTACCATATAAAACTATACTATAGCCATTCACATAGCATACCATCCAAAGCCAACCAAACCAAACCAATCCAATCCAATCCTATCCCATCCCCTGAGAACACACACACAACACATACATAGACACACCGCACACATCTCTCAGCTGTTATTGTTGTAGTTTTTCCTTTCTGTTCAATTTGAATGATTTAACATAAAGGTAAGACATTGAGAACGGGGCACCCTCTCAGCACCCATACGGAACACCAAAACCATTGTGTATACGCGTATGTGTTTGCGTGTGTGTGTGTGTTTTATGGATAGTACGGAGACCTTATAAGCAAAACTTTAACAACGAGCAGCGAACGTTGGTCGCCGTTTGCTTGAAAATAATTTTCAATCGTCGTGAATCATGAATAATTCAAAATCATCATTACCAACACCTTTTGCAGAGCTGAAGCTTCCATTCTCTCTCTCGTTTTACCAACCGCCCATACCGTACCCCCGGCTTCTTAACTTTTTGAGGAAGGAGTCGGAGAGTGTGGCCCAAAATGTTCACACTTCCCAAGCAGCAGCAGCAACACCACCACCACCAGCAGCAGCAGCAGCAGGCATCAGCAGTGAACTTTTGCTCAATCTGCAACAAACAAAATCCGTGAGTAGAGGGACGCCGCTCAAGTGCTAAAGTGAGGCGGATTACCAACCAGACAACACAACATAACAAAAGCAACAACAACACAAGCAACTAAACAACGAAAAACGAAAGAAAAAAAAAAAAAAAAGCAACCACCAAAAACGCAGGCAGGCAGTAAGGCAAGTCAGGCCTTCGTCCAACACCTCCGCCCTCTTTGGCACGCCTTAGTTTTTGCTCAACACTGTTGTAGTCATCGTCATCGTCGACATCGTCGTCTATTGTATTCCATCGTCGAAATATGAGGCACGACTCTGGCATTAAACTTCGGCGCGTTGCAAAAATGCCAAAATGCAGCCAAGAACAATAAAAAAAAAAAAAAAAAATACAAAAAATAACAGCAACTGCAACAACAACAACAGCAGCAGCAGCATCAGCAATGGCAATGGCAACAACAACACACAAAAAAAAAATAAGATAAGCAGACGAAGACGAAGATGCTGCTAGCCACTTCAGACCAGGCCAGAAGCGTATATTGTAGTAGTAAGGCAAAGAAGGAGATGCAGGAAAGAGGGAATAAGTAAGTGTGAGAGAGAGAGCGAGCGAAGGAACGTCTTGTGTGCCTGCAAAGCAAAGTGTTGGCCAAGAAATAAAAAGTTGCTGACCTTAGCTTAGACTCTTGAAGACTTTAGGTCTTTGTCTATGCAATAACAGCAACAGCAAAGTTTTTACTTCATTTTTGTTGTTTTGTAGCATCATCTTGGTTGAAGGATATGAGGCAAATACAAAGTTGCCTCTTTGCTGCAGTGGCAGCTGTTTAATAAGTTCAAGCAATTAAAAGTGTTTTTAAAGCTTCACAAAATGGGAGCGAGCACAAGGAGGCAAAGGAAGCAAAACTTCCCAGTCGTAGACATTGATAGGCGCATAAAAAGAGTCTTAAATGTTTTGGCAAAGGAGCTAGAATTGTAGCTGTAGCTGAAAGCTGATGCTGCATCTAGACTTGGACATGGACTTGAAATTGGAAGTTGGAGCTGGAATCGCATCAAGGTGGACCTTAACGATGTGAAGATCATAAACATTGGTTTAATGAGCCAACAAGTTGCATATATGTACATACATACATATATGCTATGGATCTTTTTATATATATATCGTTTTGTTCACCAGATTGAGATGATTAATCTGAAGTCTGAGTGTGTGTTGAGCACTGGGAATCATTTCGCTCCTTACTCAAATTCAGCAATAGAAGCTTTTTTATGATCAAGGATTTGGGTTGCCTTGGTTTGGGTTGAGCATGTGGTAAAGAATGATGTGATACTATTTATAACCCAAGGTAAATGCTGAAAACTCTTAATGAACATTTTTGCAAACCATAAACTGTTTCGAGCTCCAGTCAGGTATTAAAAATGTTATGATTTATTCTTTTGATTTGCAAATACTCTAAAGCAAAAGCTCGAAACTATAAACCAGGGGTGAGGTTCTCATTCATAAAGAGTAGAAATTTCTGCAGATTTTTATGTCACTTCAATTATATATGTATTTAACCAATCTGGAAAGGTTCACTTTATAATCAAACTGTTTATATTTCTCAAGTAGTTCTAATTTTAAAGCTCTTACTATAGGAAAATTATCAGATTATTCATTTGATTATTGAAAATCTTTATTTGGGATAGTGCTTTGAGTGCAATTTATCATATTTAAGAAGCATTTCCTTTAAATTCAGTTTAATTTTGAGAGAATCTGAAACTCTGTTGTGCGATCTTAAATATATATAAGACAGTTTATTGGGCGCATCTTTTGCAAAGCGTTAATATGGATGACGCATGCCTCCTAACTTTAATATCCCTCTGCTTCTTAGAATGCAATTCGCAGACTTTGGGGAACATCAAAATGCTTTGTAAAAATGTATAAAAAGCATTTTATTTTTGTCGATTTGGAAAGAACCTTTCAGTTTTATCAAAATTCTTCACATTTCGGTTGTGAATACCTACTTCTTTTTTTCCCCTCCCTTTTCGCAAAATATCTCTTCCGATTCCACTTTATAAAACCCACACACAAACACACACTGAAGTTACTTTTCTTTTTTGAACGATTGCTGCAGCATCTCAAGCAAAGCCTCGGTCCATTATAATAAACAAAATGCACATCAATTTGCAGTCATTAAAGTTCACAAAACTTTTACCGCCAAAAAAAAAAAAAAAAAAAATAAACGCCAAACGCACAGGAACGGGAAAATGTAAGGCCATTAAAACTGCCAAATAACAAATAATTTTAATGCCCAACAACAATCAACTATGAAAGAAGAAAACAAAAAAAAAAGGTAAAATGCCAACAACAACAGCAGCAACAGCAGCTTGAACATCAACAGCAAAACGAGAAATCAAACATGAAATTAAATTAATGGCCTAAACACACCCAAAAGAGTCCTGCTAACTTTTTCTGTTTCTCTTTTTTTTATTTATTTATTATTTTATTTTTTTTTTTGTTATATTCGCAAAACAACAGGGTAAGTGGCGGGTATAGAAGGGAAGGGCTAAGGCTAAAGAAAAAGGTTCAATCAGTGGGCATTAAAATTATGTACCAAAGATTCGCCGATATTTTACGAGAATATTTACGACTGGACTTTTATAGGACCAGAAATATATATATATATATATATATATATAAATATGATGGTAAAAGGGTATTGAGAGGGGATGGGAACGGATAGAATAGGGGCTGGGGGATGAAGAATGTTTCGGGTAGTGGTGGGGGGGGGTGTGCAAAGATAAACGGTCCACGCTAATTTGAGTCTTTGTCACGTCTTACCATATGGAAATATTATTTGTAAATACTTTTATGTTACGAACGTGACCAGGAGGCGGTGGCACATGTGTTGGACTTTAGTGGGCGGGGCCGCACACTTGACAGAGTGCGTAAAAAGTTGCACCCGGATTTTGGGAGTTTCGACTTTACTCGCACTTTCTCCCTCTGTCCTCCTCTCTTTCTTTCTCTTTCCACTTTTCCACATTTTCCTTCTTTTTTTTTTATTGTGGCGACGAAATCAAATAAAGCGCTTCGAGGGGCTTTTTCTTTTTTTTTTTTATTTATCGTATATGTACATACATATATATCGCATATATAAAAATTTATATATAAATTTTTCTCGTTTCTTTTTTTTTTTTTTTGTTGCGAAAATCCTTCGAAGAAGCTGAAAATGTCATCATAAAAATTGCCAGACGGCTTAGCGCTTGGAGTGCGCGGGAATAAATAAAAATTATTTCCAGATGACATATCAACGCGAGGAATTCTCTGCTGACACCTTAAAACCTAATGCGCTTATAATACAAAATGTGGGACCGCTTTACCCACACCTCCTCAACATCACCTCAATCCCCCTTGAATGAAAAAAAAAGAAGGAAAGAAAAAAAAAATAAAACAAAATAAAATAAAGAGAAGCACAAAATACAGACCGGGACAAATTGAAACGTTGAAGAAATTACAAAACTCTAAGCGAGTCAAAGGAGAACAGAGTCGGAAGCGGTGACGGTGACGGAAGCGGAGATAGGCGGAGAAGCGTGAGGTGCTTGAGTAGGAGAATCGCAACTGTCAGTTGCCAGTGCCTGGGCTTGGGCTTTAGCTTGAGCTTGGGCCTGCCTGGCCTGCTCTGGTCTGGTCTGGTTCTTCCCGTCTCAGACGTCAACTTAACGTGAATAATTGTCTAAATCCCAACGACAAACACTTATTGTCCTGGATTAGCAGAGGAAGACGAAGTGGAGAAGTTGCTTGGAGCTTGGAGCAGACGCTGGCGAACCAGAAGCCCAAGGACTGCGTGTAAAAAATGAGTGGCACACAAAAAACTTTGCTTTGCCTTTTCTTCTCTCGTTTTCTTTTTTTTTTTTCTTTTTCCTCCCGCCCCTCTTATATCTTTCCCCTATTTTCATTTTTCTCGCTCTCCCATTCCCTTTTGGATTTAGCTGTTGTAGTAGCCCTCAGACTGGGTAAGCATTTTAAATTTAACAAGCAAGCATTTGGTCAGTTAGTCCTGGGCGGGTGTAGGGCGTAGCAAGAGAGAGAGTGTGATACCAAGACAGAAGAACAGGTAACTTCTTTCATACAGTAAATATTGCCTATATGCAATAACTTATAGGTTATCTGAATAGTTGATTTAAGATTAACAAGTGAAACCGTTAGAGTCTCGACTATATGAATAGGATCGATTGGTGGATCGATCTATGGTTTAGAAAATTCACTTCAAAACTACATTTAAAATATAAGAAATTCTTAAATTATTATTTTGACAAAAGATTACACATTTGCGTCGTTCATTTTAAACAGTTATCACTGTACTGTGTAAAAAAGTTTTTTCTTGGTGTGTTTGCCTTTCGCATTTCTTTGCGTTCAATTAATTTGCTCACAATTTGGATAGCAAAAGCCCCAAGTCGATGTAGTCGAGCTTTGAGACCGAGCGTTAACTTTTCTACTCCCTTCTTCCTTGTCTTTTTTTTTATATTCTTTAGCTTTTTTTTTTTGTTTTTTTTCTTACTATCAGAGAGATATATGCAAGGTAAAGACAAAAAGCAAACTTTAAGTAGCAAAAGTAGCGGGTATAAGAGGAGCCAGTGCTCAATATGTAAAAAGGTATTGTGGAAAAAGTTTCTTTTTCGCAGCCAGAAGGAGTAGAGCGGAGCGGAGAGGATCGGAGCAGATTCTGGGTAAATGAAAAGAGTAGAAGTAGAAGCGCCTGTGTCCCGCTGTGAGCAAAAGTTTTTGAAAACTAGCCGTAAAACCCCTTCACAAGTAGGGAGCAGAAGCCCCAGCTGAAGCGCAAGTCGGTGGCACAAACACACACACACACACAACCGTATGAATGATGGAAAAGGACGAAGTCGAAAGAAGGAATCCCATGCAGGAGTCAAAGAGGGAAGCCAAAGTGCGAGGGGATTGCAACAACAGCAGGTGAGCAGTAGCAGAACTTTTCGATTTCATTGCTGATATAGCTAGTAGCTATACTAAAAATATATTAAGGTAAATGCAATTGGAGTATGTGTGCATTTGAAAGCTTTAAAATATTTGAAAATGTGAGCCAATATAACACAAACAGATGTTAAATTTCAAAGAAAATGAATTGAATGCAATGACGGTATATTGAATAGAATTAACGAATAGGAAAAGTAATTTTCCCAATTCCCAAGTTGTATATTTCAATCAAACTGCAATTAAAGAGTGATAGAAATATAAAGAGAATGTTAAACAGCTTAAAATTGAACTTATAATCGTTTCTTAACCTTTTTGTAACAAGAATATCCAAATATAAATTAATTAAAACGATTATAATAACTCAAGTGTCGACAATTTGGATATGCAATATTTTCATATCCTTTTACTTCCAACCAAGAAACTTGTTTGGAGATTAGATCCTATATCCCTACTGTCTATATAGACTTAGTTATCTAACATTGGTGATCATAAAAACCAACAAGCATCATTTATGCTTCATTAACTTCATTCCACAGTCACATACACAGGGACAGAAAAAGTTCTTAATTAAAAAAGCATTTACAAATCTGAGAGAAATCCCTTTTTCAATTAATTACATTTATACCGATTTTGTATTACTTTTGGGATTATGTTCTAGGTTTTGTTTACTTCCCTAACGAGGAACCCTAACGAACTCAAGCAAAACCGGTTATCAGATTGTTAGTTTTCCTAACCATATAGGCATAACTTCTACACATATGCAAATTTTCGGGGTAGCAGCAGCGGCACTGGAACAAAATAACACGTAACAAAAAGAAATACAGAACAAAAAAAAAAAAAAACCAAATACAATAAAAAAAGAGAAAAAAAAAATAAAAGAAAAGGACACACAACTTTTTAACACACCGTGCAAAGCCGGGCATTGAAAAAGGGATATACCAGATGATATATATGCAAATGTCATTTTTCGGCTGATGCTAGCCAAGGGTAGGTGGTTGAGTTGGGTTCATTTGGTTTGGGTTTGGGCTCTGGCTTGCTCCTACCGAAGGCGACAAGTTTTGCCGCCTGTTTCCAATGTCCTTTCCAAGGCCTATACAACACTTTCCCTATCTCTGTCTTCCTTTCTCACTTGACTACTAGTAGAACAACAACAACTACAAATACTACTACTACTACTACAGTGTCCTGGAGAAGCTTTCTAAAACTTTGCTAAGGCTTTAAACTCAACGCACACATACACACACACACACAGACTCACACACAATACAGCACAACGAATTTCAATTAATAGTCAGACACACACATACCCAGAACGAGAAAAAGATAGATAGAGATAGAGACAGAGAGATGGAGAGGGTGTTAGAGAGTGAGAGGTAGCTTGAGAGCTCGAGAGCCACTTCCTGCTTGTTCGTCCTGCCTCTGACTCTGGCTGACACTAAGCCCAAAGGCTACAATCAGCTCAGCTGTTGTTGCCCATTTGTGTTGGACCACCAAGTTCACTAGACAATTTATTTCTTGCTTTCGATTTTCCAAGCTGTCAGTTTACGCTTAAATGCGCACAGTTCAATTTAAAATGGGTAGGATCAGGATACGCCTCCTTCCCGACTGCCTGCCTGGGTGCCTGGGTGCCTGGGTGACTGCCTGCCTGCCTTGCCTTGCCTGCAGTCGTGCATCCACCAAACTAGGTTAAGAGGTTGTTATCCTTATGCCCCGTGTGTTTTTGAAAATAGGCAACCAGAAACGCAAAGTTTCGTTTCGTTCTCGGGCGGCATCATCGTCTCGGCCTGTTTGTGATGCCTTCTCTTCCTTCATATCCGTTGCAGACATACGAAACATCCTGGGTGCACAAACCGCAGGCATAACCACAAAGACAGCGGGAATGAGAGAGCGAGAGTGAGCCTCCATCATAATCATCACCATCACCATTACCGACATCATCATCATCGTCATCATCATTAACGTCATCATCATAATCATCATCATCAGATGAGTGTGAGTTGAGCTTGAGCTTCATCATCGTGATGATGAAATTATAAGCGCAAAAAGCATTTGCATTCATTATATAGTATGTTGCTCTAGAAATTAAACTAACGCCCGCCTCGTTAGTCCTCGGCGGATGCGAAATATGGTGGCGGCTTAAATGCAATGCCACAAAGCGTTAATGGATTTTTTTTTTTATTTTAACTCTCCTCTTAGTCTCTGTCTCTTCTTCTTTTTCTCTTTTTCACTATCTGCATCTCCATCTTTGTTTTGCATGTCTACTTTTGCAATTTTTTATTATTTACACTTGGTAATACGATGCGTGTATGAAGAGTTTCTGTCTGAGAGTCATTCGTATGTACATGTACATATATTTATATAAATCGTATTCAACTATGTCTGAGGGAAATCTCTAGTTTTTTTTAAGCCATAATAAGCTGTTGAAATTTTTAATATTAAAAGTAGTCTTAACATTAGGACGAAGAAGAGGACCACTTAAACAAGAGTCGATTATCATGAAATTGTAAAGTAAATGTTGAAAAGAAAAAATTGTGTAGTAAAAACTAGAAATTACTGCAACCTAATTAGTATAAAGTAATATAGTTTTGTTAAATAACATCCTATTTATGTATATTTCGTTCATGTTGTTTTACCTATTTGAATATAATTAAGTAAAAAAAAATGGGAATGAAAAATCTTTAACTTTATATTTACTGATCTAATTAAATGTACAATATTAAACCTTCACATCCTTGACATCATTCTTTGAATTTCATCAAATTTTCGTCACAGTGAAGCCCCCTAATGGTATTCAGTCGTCTTCCCAAGAATATATATGTATATACATATATAAGTAGGCAGTGTCATTTTGAAAGCCCATTTTGAATTTGAAAAGCCATTTCTTTCTTTCTTTCTTTCTCCAGGTTCCTTATTTGCGATGTGGAGAGTGAGAGAGAGGAGAGCGGAAAGGTGAACCAAGAAATTAAGCATTATAACTTTATTATCACATTTATGGCAATGGCTTCTTCTTCTTCTTCTACTACAGCTTTTTGAGTGTGCTGCCGGTTCTTCTTCTTATCGCTGTATTGTATTGTTGTATGCATTCAAATTCTAATTTGAGGCAACTTTTCCATGAGTGTGTGTGTGGCATTTTTGTTGTATTTTTGTTCCTTTTTATTTTTTTTTTTTTTTTCATGGGCTCGTGCTTCGTCTTCTTTGCGCTAAATGATTACACTTAACTAGATTTGCATATATTTAAACAATTTCCTTGATACGCACGCAAAAACTCGAATTGTGTGTGCTGCACACATACGTACACGTGCTGCCTGCACACAAAAGGATTATTAAGGACCTTCATATGTAAATGAAAACCAAATGCACACGGAGACGACAACGACAGCGACGACGACGATGACGATGTCGAGAACGAGAACGAGAAAACGCAAAGCAAAGAAAGAGAGATCGAGAGAGGGATAAAGTGGGGGATATGAAAATAAAGAGGAGACCCCGACGTAGATAACCTGGGCTGCCACAGTTTGGCAAACACACAGCATGAAGGAAGCCCAGACAATGTATGGTGGCTACCTTTTTTTATATATCTCTCTAACCCCTCCCCCCAAAACTCCTGTTCCTGGCCCTGTCCATGGCCCCCCTACTCCCATTGCCACGCCTAGAAAGTAGGTGAAAGGAGGCAGCAGACAGAGAGACAGACACACAGAAAGAAGGAGAGAAATGTGGAACCCGCACTCACCCGTTCGTTCGTTCGTTGGCCCGTAATTTATGCTTAAGATAAAGTCCTTGAATAAATACATGGAAAATCCTTTGAAATTGAAATTAAATACGAATATCATTTTTTTTTAAGCAGAGAGAAAGAGCAAGAAAGCAAGTGATGGCGAGAAGAAAAGAGGGCGAGAGAGAGAGAGAGAGAGAGAGAGCGAGAGATGTAGAGAATTGCAGACAAAAGGCAAACGGGAAATGAAATTAACATTTGAGTGCGCTTACCCAAAATTAAACGAGACTCACGCATAACTCCAAAAATGGTTAAGAAAGGAGAGGGAAAGCGGGAGAGGAGGGATGAGATGTTGAGCTCACACATATTTATTTATTGAGGCTTTAGAGACAGATATATATTTTATATATGTATGTATATGTAAATGTGCCAGCGTATGTGAGCTATTTTATTTAACATTTTACTGGCATTTCTATCTTTATCCATATATATGTGTGTGTGTGAGTGTGTGCCAGTATGTGTGTGCGGTTAGGTTTTGGTTTTTGGAGAAAATTCTAATACATTTCCTTAGCCATTTGCCATATGAAATTAATTTTACAGTCAGCAGACATTGGAGGCTTTTGTGCACGACAATTTTATGGCCAGCACACAAAATAAAATGCAAAATCCAAAAAATAAAAAAAGAGTGAACAAAAAAAAAAAAGAAGAGGAAATTGTTACCAACAAATGTCCAAGAAAATTGTCAAACGATATTATTGATACCTATTATTCATTACAAGTAAATGGGAAAACTATCTTATGCAGCAATTTAATTTTTTAAATTGCTAAATCTAAATCTAATTATTTTATTTTTAATATCCAGTGATACTTTGTATAGCTTCCCCTACGTTGGGCGCCAATCTGTTGGTACTGGTATACCCATTGTACTCTAATGTTATGCCAGGATTTTTGGGGCAAACATTTTGCTTGTTTGCCATATTTGTAAATGTTTTTCCTTAGCCCAGTTGGCATACATATCAAATTCTCTGACTGTGTTTTTAATTTCCCTTCATCTGTTTTTATACAAAAGGAAATGGGTTTATTTCCAGTCCAGTCCAGGCCAGGCCAGGCCAGGCCAGGCTAACAATTATTTTTCAGTTTTGTCTGTTATTACATATTAACATTGTGACTAGTTTCTCTTTTATTGTATTTCTCTACAATTTGATTTTCGGCTCCGGAGATTTCGTTTTCATTAAAATAAATATTAATTTTACCTTTTGTATTTGTTGGTCAAAAACAAAAATGATTTAATTGCCAATTCCCATGCACAAATTTAAGTTTAGTTTGGTTTTCCATACGCTGGACGCTAGCGTATAAATTGCATTTTCAATATTCGGCCCATTGGTCAAATTTTATTATTAGAAAATAAACAGATTCTCGATACCCTTGCAGAGAGATTGGCTAGTCAAACAACCAAATTGGTTATAGATTTCTAAAGTCAAATATGCGATTATATATATAGTTATGATCAGCAGATATAGAATGAAAATACCAAGAATTTCATGTCGCAAAATCGATTTGAAAGATATAAGATCTTATTTATTTATGGATTCGGAAAACTATAAGATAATATGTTTTTTTAATATTTAAAAAATTCGATTCAATTTTCGAAAAGGAAACAAAGGGTATAATATCTTCGAATAGGACAAAAATGGGTTTTTAGAACATCTCTTTTTGTTATAGTTTTAGGTTTTTTTTTCGTTGTTTTTTTTTTTTTTCATATTTTTTGATTGCATTGCTTTCTATTGATCTTTTGTTATGGCATTTGCAATTTTTGTGAAAGATGGTGTGGAGATGGTAAGGGTAGGGAAATTGCTGCCGCTGCCGTCGGCATTAGAGCACACACAAAGCGAAATGCAAAAAATTAATTATGAAATATTGTTAGAAATTGCGTTTGTAAATAGCAAATAAAACAATATACATATCTACATATACACATATATATATATATTAGTATCTATATATGCTTGTACATATAATAATTTTAGTGAATGTGTGAAAAAGTAGGGGAGAAGTGTCAATTATATGGTATGGGATGCAGGTGTGATTGAAATATGTTAAACGGCATTTAAAGTGATTTTTCGCAAAAATATGCAAAATATGTACAAATAAATGTTACCGAAATGAGAGTGCCAGTGAGCGAGAGAAAAAAAAAACAGCAACAGCAACAAAAATGCTGATTCAATGTAATGAAAAATGAAAACAAAATGAATGAATTTCAATAAAACTTAATAAAGTTCATCATAGGTAATAAAAACTATTGAAATGATTTATGTATATAACCGAAATGATTTAAATTCAACTTTTTAAAACATTTCCATTCGCTCACGTTGGGCGCCAACTATAAATAGACAAGTTCCAAGTATCAAAATCGCACAGTTTAAGAAGAGCCACATTCAACACTCATTCAAATCCATTGACAAATCATCTATCAGACCATAAAGGACCAATGCCAATGGTCCTTCACAAAATGCTAACTGATAGCGATTTAATAGTCTTTGTTGAAATAAACTGTTTGTAATCTGATCAATAAACTGCAAAAATGCTACCACTCTTCTGCTATGAAAGTCTATAGAGGCTGGCATCTTATAATTAACTTGTAATAACTCTGCATAAATTCCAAAGCTCCACGTTGGCAGCCAAAAATAAGTTTGAAATTTTCACTCGAAAGGTCAAATGTTAATTTGAGAAGCAGGATTAAGAAACTCTTTAAATTTCAAACTAGTTAGTTGGCACATTTAATTGTTTTAAAACTAAATATGTATCCTATATAAAGATAGAGCTTTATATACAAATATATGTATGTATAGACGCACATATATAAGTAAATATTCAAATATTTCTACAATTTTATTACCTAGTCAATTTATATGCCAACAATTGCAACAGAAAACAAATCAAAATAAAACAAACGAACATTTTTAGGTGCTCGCCATCGAAAATTGCCTAAAAAATATGGATGAAAATGTTGGTGGCGGGCAAAATGAATGAAGTAGCATGCTTGGGTTAGGTTAGGCAATCCAGAAGAGGAGGTGAAGCGAGGGCGGATGTGGACTAAGAGGAGGAACGCTCCAACAGCTATGGGCTATATAAATTTCAATCTATCATTTATTTAAGTCCTAGGCCAGGGCCCAGGCAAAAAAAAAAAAACCAAAAACGAAGAGATACAAAACTATGGCCCAAACGCGCCGTGGTCCTGGCCATAAATCCCCATCAGAGATACGCGCGTATATTTATTTACTGCAACTCACACACACACACACACAGATACATAGAGACGATGGCGACAAAAATTGTAGCCGAAAAATAAAAATGGCTGCTTGCTTCATATTTTATACGTGCGATTCTCTTTTCCTTTTCTTTTTTTTTTTTGTTTCTTTTTTATTTGTTGTATTTTGGTTTTGCTTTGTTTTTTTGCCTCGTCTACACTTGCCTCAGTTTTTTGTGTAAATATTTTGGAAAATGCGTTGTACTTTTATTTTGTCAATGGAAAAATGATTTTTTTTTTTAAGAGAATGGGGAAAGCGAGTGGGGATTGAGGAGAATGTTCTGTTGTAGGGGCTTCAGCATATTTACAACGTTTGCTAGCATTTTAATGTACCCTGTAGTAGGTCACAAAATTCAAATTGAGTATATTAAGATAATGTTCTTGATCATGATGTGTATTAACTATATAGATAATGATATATTTTAATCGAGCCATCTATTTAGCCGTCGCTTAAGCAGTTTAATCAGATCCTTGCAAGAAGTTTAGAGTTATCAAAAGTAGAGTCTCTCCATTCTAACTTATTTTAACTTTTGCTTAGTTTTTTTTACTCGGCTTCAAGTTAATAAATTTCAATAATACGAAGTATATCAAAGTCGGATTCCCTCTTTTTCTGGGGCGATCTCTTTTTATGTGTGTGCTGGTTGTTATTTTTGATTATTTTGCTCACTTCCTTTCCCTCTCTCTCTCTCTCTCTCATTCTATGGGTGTGGGGTCCCACATCTCTTGCCACTCCTCGCACTTTGGTGTGTGCTAAAATATTTATAAAAGTGCGAGGGGTACACAATATTTCAATATTTGTCCATGGTGGCGAACAAAAAAACCCGAGAGCAAAACCAAATGTTAATACGTAAGAGTAATTAAACAAAAGACAGCAAAAATGGTAAAGCGCAAAAAAAGAAAAAAAAAAAAAAACACACACACACACACATTGTGAACTCGTTGCTGCAACAAGAGCAACAATTTTAAATGATTTCTATTATTGATCTTCATTAGGCAAGGCAGGCTCAACCCAAATCAATCAATTGTCATATTATTACAATTGAAAGAAAAGAAAATATTATAAGCAGATCAGAAAAAAAGTATATATATATACATATAAAATCAAATGTGGGGGTTGAATATTGGATATATCAATGAAATGCATATGGCACATCGAAAAGAAAAACATTTGTGGCAAGCATGAAAGGATTATGAATCACACAAGCGATATTTTCTATATGTACACATGGATAAATGTTGGGATAGGTATATATGTATATATAATTAGGTGGCATAATGACTACAATCAAGAAATGATGGAAGGGCCTCATAAGAATAGAAAGAAGAAAAGCGGGCCCAGATGGCTGGAACGGAAAGAGTCACTTATAAGAGTCAGTCAGTGCCCTCATTCTCAATATTATTACAGTTTATCATTATATCATATTTAAACTACAAATAAGTCGAGGCTGTTTCAGCAACTTATTCAATTTTGAGTTACTAATCTTATCTTTCAATTGGAATGATTACACAATTTACTTTCCAATTAATTGATAAATGTATAATCTGACTGACTGTCCAGAATCTACAGAATAAAATATATAATAAATTATAATAAAAATTTCATCATTTAATCGATTAGTTTGTTTTTTCTGCGAGTGTATGGTAAAAATAAATATATATCCGTGGGTTAAATTCAGTTGCCGACTTTAAGATAAGCCGATTGATATGATTGACAGATTGATTTAGGAAGATGTCGGATGTAAATGCCACAAAAGTTAAGAATGAAACTGACTGTCAGACTTGCCTGCCCACTTACTACTGAATTTTTTTATAACTAATTGGTAACCTGATCAGAAATATATTTCTATATATATTCTGACTTTTATCTATCCATGTTTGTATTGTTTTAAGCTCTTTGCTGCCAATTGTAATTGAGAACAATTGAATTCACAATTTCCATTGAGTAATGTTGTTAAAACTTTGTTTTTTTTTTACATATTTATTGTTAATATAACACGTTAAGTCTTTTGGTTTAGTGAAAAGCCCTGAAAGTTTGCATTTCTTCTTCTACTCCTTTGTGTTTTTTGTTTCTTCTGTTTTGTGTGTGTTGTTTTTTTCTTTGCCCTCCTACTCCCTTTGTCTTTTGTTATAAACAATTGGTCTAAACTTTTAATTACTCCCGTTTCCGTTTTGATGTTCCGAAAAATTCCAATTAAGCTATCATATAGTTGCACTTGTCTATTGTCCCAGAGAAAACTTGTGGCTTCCTTTTGCTTCACTTTGGCCGTTTACGGCTCAAACTTAAACTAGGTTAACAAAATTGCAGCAATTAGAATTTCTCGGTGCTTCTTCTTTCTTTTCTTTTTTTTTTTCGTTCTCCTCTCTGTGCCTCATTTTTTATTTTCTATTTAGTTTTTGTTTTATAAACTTTTGGAACATATTTTCATTGTTGTTGCTTTCGTTGTTTTCAGCAAGTTAAATTTTAATTTTAGTTGAACAATTTGGTTTTTAGTTTGGAAAAGAAGAATTTCTACTCTTTGAATTTGATTGAATGGCATGCCATTGAAGTTGATGGATGCATTAAAACAACAACAAGCAGAAGAAAAAAAAAATGAATCTTTTCTTCTTCTCATCTCTTTTTTTGCATGCCAGCAAATTTTGCGGTTACCAAAAAATACAAACACATGCACAAGACAGTAAAGACAATACCATATGTAAAGCGGGGAAAGGAGCCAGGGTAAGAAGTGGGAAAGGTGCATGTGCAAGACACATGCATATCTGTATAATGGATTGCACTTAACATGCCGCATACACAAACAAACCGCAAATGCCGCCACAGGATGGATAAATCGCCCCCTGATCTCTCTCTTGTTCTCTCGCTCTCTTTCGGTATACTACTCTGTCTCTTCCAGTATGCCAAAACTTGGCATCTTGGTCTTCTGTTGATGCATCTTGTTGTTGCTGTGACTTAAAAACCCCTTCCCAATAGCCCCCTTCTGATGGTAATACATCATTTACAGAAACTCACCTGTATTAAAAGCACACAAACGCACAAACGCAGTCGGTTTAGTGCTGCACTAAGGGGAATGCGATACAAGCTCGGGAAACTTTCCGGCTGTAATCCCAAAACAATTTTTGTATGGAACGTCTAATCCTTTTGGTTTATGTTTTATATATGGTAATTGAAAACTACACACACCGCCCGCACTCACACACATACACACACAAGTACACAAAGGTGGTATACCAGCAGCACTCTGCAATTGTACTGTATTGTATTTGCATAGAGAAACGGCCGCCGCCAATGTGTTGTGGGAGGTGTCCACACCGCAAGAAGGACCCGGAACAGGACCAGATAGCTAGCGGTGGTTATAGCGTGGTTGGGTGTTTGTTGTGTAAGGCGAAGTTGAAGTTGGTGGTGGTAGAGTAGTAGATGAATGCAAAATTTAAATTTCGGCACACATTACGTGGGCGGCATATTATTTGCCTATTTGCCTATTGTCAACTCTTGTCATAACACACAAATACACGTACACACAGCACAGAAAACACACAAACACAACAAAAAAAAAGAATAAATATATAGAAGGAGAAGATGTACGAATTGAAGTAATACACACACAAAACACAAGCTGGCGCTTCTAACGCTAGTCCTTCTATAAGCGTAACGGTATGGCCTGGGCGTAACGTAACGGTGTAAGCGTGAAGCCAAGCGTAGCTTTAATGTCCGACAATTTCGGTACTGTCAGGAAGAGAATATTCCGGCGATCTCTTTCCCCTACCTCTTACTCGTTGTTGTTGTTCACTCTTTTGGCTCCGTGTGTTTTGATTTAATTTTGTGAAATTATTTTGAAGCACCCGCTGTTGTTGTTTAGGCCGGTGTGTGTCTAGGTAGCCCGGATTTGCATATGAATGCGTTTGTTGTATGAAACCGCGTGTAGATTTAATTGTAAATGTTTTTGGCTCTTGTTGTTTTCCTTTATTTTAAATCGTTTATTATTTTTTCGCAAACACTTTGAATTTAACACTCTGAATAGTATTTAATTTTTATTTAATGTATTTTAATAGTTTTCGTTAAAATTTTTGAATTGTTTTTATTTTATATTTGTAACAGTTCATCAAAGTATTTCGTTCGACTCGTAGTTTGTCGTCGTAGCGTTCTGTTTAATTTTGCTTCTATTTGAGCGTTGGGAATAAATTAACCGCTGCGTGAACTGCACGATAGGAAACTTCAGAAGTAACTGAGACAAAAAAACTGAGTCTCGAACCTCAATGCTTTGAAGTAGTAGTAGCAGAGGCAGCAGCAGCAGCAGGCCACCTGGTTAGGTCACCTCGGTAATACCCAAACAGAGAGACGAACAGTGTGAGAGTACGAGAGCATTCCAATTCGGCTCACTCTCGCTCTCTCTCTCTCTCTCTTACTCTCTCGCCCCCCTTTGTCCATTTGATTTCGTTCGTATTTTTGGTTTGTTTACATCAGTTACACTGCATTGTAACAGCGGCCTGCGCATGAATAGTAATTCGAGAGAGTAACCATCTCTGTTAACATTAACACTACAAGAGAGCGGCAAATGTTAGAGTGTGTATGTCTGTGTATCGTCTAACAGAGCCCTCCATAGGAATTAACATGGTATTCCCCCTTTATAGCAGGTGCATCACAAAATACCGCTCAAATGTTATGTTTAAATGGCAGAGGCTACAGGCAATTGGCCGGGTAATTCGGGGCGATTGAAGGGCAATGGTTGGGGGGCCAGTAATGGAATTGTGTTGACGGGATAAAGCTACACGGCAAATGCCATGCACGTAGGCTAATTATGACAATGTAAACAACGAGTATTTTTGTGGGCCGAAATAATGCAAATTAACATTTGAACGGGGCAAAAACAAAACAAAAAAAAAAAGAATAGAAACAAAAAATCAAAAGGGGCCCAACTAAATGTGTTTATATTGAAATTCGTATACCCTACAATGGTAATGATTAGTTCTATCAGTTGTTTTTCTTTTATGATGGTGTCATATGAATTAAAAGAAATTTTACACAATATTTCAAAACTTTTCAGGATGAAAGCCATTTGAATTATATCAAAATTAACATGTGATAGAGAGTGTATAGATTGCGTTCAAAGGACTTAAATGTTTTTTGATGTAAAATGAACGATCTTAAATGTGATACCTCCGTAACACCAATTTGTCTTAACTAAAAGTTCATTTACTTTGCTGATCAAAAATCTATACAACTATACAACAAACGGAAATGACATATTCTTTGCTTGCGTTGCAAACTATTCCCTAAAGTGTGGATACCCTGATGCAAGTGTTAGAAATATTAAACACAATTGTTTAAACAGGAAATTCCCCAAAAATGGACACTTAGGGGGTGGGGGTTCGGTTTTTCAGCTATTTAATTACTATGCAAGCTTAAGCTTTTTTGTTATTTTTTTGTTGAAAGGTAATTTGACATTCTGATGGCATAGCGAAAAAAAAAAAGAAAATTAAAATAAAAATATGAGAAATCATTCAGGAAATGAGAAATGGTTAATTAAATCATTATAAACAGAAAGCTGGCATAAAACTGAGGGAAATAATATAATATATATGAAAATAAATGTATATGAAAAACAGTTAAAGACCAATATAAATGTGGACGTGAGGTAAAGGAAAAATACGAAATCAATTGTTTTATAAATATGTCAATTTTACAAAGAAGAGTCAATTTATATATCTAAAAAAAATTATTAGAAAATTTAAAGCAAATACAACAGTTATATTAAATCTTATTGAATAGATTTATATGAATGAGAAAATCAACGCAATGGTCATCAGTTTGTTCTTTTGTATCAGTCTCAGTCAGTTTAGTCTTAATCTTATTAACTTTTCTCTTTCATTGTATCAAAAGAAACTGCAACTATGTAGTAAATTGTTGCTTTGTCGACTAGTAATATTTAACGTTGAACAAGTGCACACCGGATGTTATTTTCCTTTGTTCTTACAGGAATATTGACGACTAAACACTTATCATTAAGCCTTACCTACCCCACGAAAAATGAATCGTCTACATTATCATTCACACGAGGCGGTTTTAAGAGCCTCCCCCTCCTTCTGTTCAACATGAAACCCAGCATCGATCCTAGAGTCCCCAGTATGGTTCTCAGCACTATGAGAAACAGGCCATAAAGTGCACGCGTCTTCAGCCTTTTAGCAGACTGTTAAAAGTCTTCCACACATGCATTCAACGACTCATTAACATTTCAAATTCATAGCAGAGTTGAACGTGAAACGAGCCATTTGTTTGCCATTAACAGCAGCAGCAGCAGCTGCCATTTTACATGGAAGCCAAACGAGCCATTAACATTTAAATTGATGGTTTGGTTCAATTTGATGGCACTTGGGTGGCGATGCTAACAGAATTCTGTTACGTCTTTAGCGTTGTGTTGGTCTAGGTTAACAGATAAACAAAACTTATGTATATGTATATGTTTGTGTATGTGTGTAAGTGTGCGAACGTGTATGTTAGCTGTCAAGCTGGGATCAGGTTACAATATGTTAGGTCAGCCAACACAGAACTGTGCATTTAGGTCCTTTTCATAAGCCTCAGGTACCTTAGCGCCACACAAAGCACACTTGTTCCTCTTGATGAATGCGCTGTTGTTATTTAGGAATGCTCCCTGTAGATAGGGTCTGAGGTATTTTAAACAGCCCAAAGGGCAACTAACATGGCTTAAACAGGCAAGTAAAAGAGACATTTTCCTATTTTTAAAAACTACAATATAGTTTTTTCATGATTAAGAAAAAGACGACAGCAAAGCCAAAGAAGAGATCAAGATTTTTGTATGCGGAGCTGATTTGAAACAATTTTGGAGATCCATATATGGCATTGATATTACATTCTTGGGAATAAAGTGATTGGAAATAATAGTTAGCCCATAGAACCGTCAGTAAAAATAGAGTTCTCTATTACTTTTTTATTCTTAATTGGAGAAATATCTCAAATAAGATTAAATTCAAGTCAAGGAAATACCTAGAAAATGGGACCACCCGTGGACTAAACGTAAAGTATCACTTTCCCCTAGCTGAACTTAAACCTTATAAAGACTTCAAAACCAAACCCAGCTTCAATTTCCAACTCTTACTTTCAGACCTTAAATGGGCAGGGCCGGCGAGCCCATTCATTCACCTGTCCTACCAATCACCAACAAATAACAAAGGAAAAAAAAATTGTTAAGAAAATTCTTGGTGGCAGCAACAGATTACTAAACACAATCAACTGTCTTTCAATTGTTGAACCGAAACCAGTTTCAATTGAATGGTTGAACAACAACAGAGGGCGAACAGAGCCGGCTTCTGTTAAAAACCAGTTGAGAGAGGAAACATGCAAACCGGTTTCTCTCTCTCACACACACATGCACACATACGAACTTGCTCTCTTCCTTTACCACTCTACAGTATGTTGCAGCATCTCAAGTGATGTTAACATTTGGCTATCTAAAACTGTTAACCCTTAGGCCAGACAGTCAGCATTTGGCCCCAATTCTGATGACAGGCAGCAACACCAACAATTTCAATGTCATTATTACTGAGAGAGTTAACTAACAGAGCGAGAGAGCGAGTGTGCATAAGGAGAGCGTTGTATGGAAACATATATGAGACTGAGAGAGGATA
This sequence comes from Drosophila austrosaltans, assembly GCA_035045865.1. Lineage (NCBI taxonomy): Eukaryota > Metazoa > Arthropoda > Insecta > Diptera > Drosophilidae > Drosophila > Drosophila austrosaltans. Next base: position 8,963,851 of record JAWNOQ010000207.1, read on the forward strand.
AGGAAATGTGCGAGAGACAAAGAGCAAGATAAAGAGCTCTTGTAAAGCACAAGAATTTATTACAGAATACCCATCCACCCGTCCCTCCTTATCCGATTTGCTTGCTTGCTTGCTGCTATCGTTGTGGCTTTTGCCTCTCTGTCTCTCGTTTTGTTGTTGTTGAAATTGTACATTAATAAATGAGTGTTATACGCTTTGTCCTAGTTGACTTCATGACATTCATTCATTCATGATGGTCGGTCGTTTTGTCCCTCCCGTCCGTCCGAAGCGTCATTTGGTCGTTGTGGCCCGCTCGTATGGTCGGATGGACGACGATTGCTGTTACTGCTGCTGCTGCTGCTCCGTCTGGCGTCTTCTTATTCTTTTAAATTGCCTTTTCTTCCTTTTTGCCCTTTTTTTTGTTTTTGTTTTTTTTATTTTTTTTTTTATTAGTGCTCTTGTTTTTATTGTTGTTTGTTGGTTAATTGGTTTTTATATTAACTAAAAATTTATATGCATATGTGTGTTTTAACTATATTCATTATTTATTTGTTTGTTTGTTTGGCTGGTCTTCATCATATTTTGCTGCCATTTGCATGCATTGAAATTGTCTTTAATATTTACCATATAAGCATTTAAATTATTAATTATAGTTTTATTCATTTATTTATTGATTTTGCAGTCATTAGTTTTCAACCGTTCACTGTTTGTTTTACATTTTATGTGCATTTTTAATTAGCTCTCGACTCCGAAAATCCCCCTAAAAACAAAAACAAAAAAAAAACAAAAAAGAAATAGCTCCGAAAACCAAACAATAACCAAATTCAAACGTTCTTAATGATATTAAAGAAGTTCCTATACCCTTTTAAGGTAAATCGTTCACAAGCAAAATCAATCAAGTTTTACTTGTCTTTAAATATATATCTCCTTTAATCAACTTTTCAATAAACTGCTGAGAATCAAAGAGTAAGAATCATAACATTCAAAAAAACAGACAATAAAGATAAAGAATAAATGCTTAAGTTGGCAATAAAGTTGAATTAGCAATGAGATAATATTTAGTTTATATCCCTATTTTATTACTTTATGTCTACTTTATAGGAAAAGGAATATACTCTAACTTAAACCAGGGTATAGAAATACAACAGAAACCAAAACGAAGGCAAACAAATACAGAAAAAAGCAGTTGACATCTGATGGGATTGACTTCAATTGAGGTTCACACACATTACCAACGGTCCAATGAGTAAAAATATTTTATGTAAATCGGTATGTCAATCAATCATGGGATATTAAGAGATATAAATAAATAGGCCTCGCAAATGAAAATTAACAAAAATCTTGTCCCGCATTTTAACTAAATACAATTGCATTTAATATGTATGTACGTATGTATAAAACTGCAAAACCACTTCTGATTGCATCTTGATATATATATATGTATATATAATTGACAGATCACTGTGACACATTTAGCACACACACAAATGACCCCTAACTTTGAATAAGTGAAGTTCAATTACCTTTCTTTCTGTTTCCCTTGTCCCCTCCATCATCATCATCATTATGAGGGTAATAATAAGTAAATATGAGTAAAGTTTACAAGGTCATCTCAGGCCTACGCCCCTATCAAGTTTCCTTTGGCATTCTCATAGGGCAAGGAAAAGAAATAAAGAAGAATATTTTAACTACTGTTTAGTTACCGATGGTCTCTTTCTCTCTCTTCCTACCTGTGGTTCGTTTGCCCGTTCGTCTACCAATCAGCAAACAGTTTTCTGCAGATCAGCTGAGTCATGATTGTATGAAAACTGGTTGCGGAATGTTCATTGGTGGAAAGACTTGACCACTTTAATGGAGTTCAAATCCAGAAGGCAAAAAAAAAAAAACAAGTTCACAACAAAGATAAGAAGATAGGGCAAGTGTATGAGAGATTATTTCCCTTATAGAAACAACCTGTAAGCAATACAAATAATCGAATAAAATTCATTTAGTAGTTAATTCTCAATCAAAATTATTGTTTTGCTTTAAGCAGGATTACACAGATGATGATTCACTTGTTGGTAATCATGGCATGCAGGTGCGTATATTAAATAAAGAGATTAACGCTTTTAAGGGCAGACTTACAAGTACAGTACAAAATCAATTGAAATCAATTCTCTATATTCCATTTGATTTGGATTTTGAAGACTTAGAAGAAAGACGACAGACAGAAGGAGAATTAACATATCTTTACATAAGGCGAGGCGTTGTCTACCGAAAACAATTGCCTTTGCCCTTTTCTATGTCTTCTTCTACACTTTCAATTTAATTATAATTACAATAACAATTGCGGCTGCTGCATGTTTAAACCATTTGGACTTTAACTTGAAGTTTTCCTTCATTTGCTATGATGCATTTCCATTAATTTATATACATTTATGCAATTACTTTTGTTTATTTACTTGGTCGCACACCTACTCCTCTACTGCCCGCAATTCACCGTCTCTTCAATCGCGGACTATAGCCGTTGGCTGGTCTTGCGGTCTGTTGTATGTCCTTCTTTGGTCTCGTGTCCTTTTTCTCTGTATGTGTGTGTGTATGTATGTTCATTGTGTGCAAGTGCATTGTCCTTGCAAAATATTTGGGTCACTTTTGTTGTCGCTGCTCGGGGTGGAAAAATTGTGGTGTCGGCGGTTGGTTATTCGGTCTGTCGTTTGGTCGCTTTGTCGCTTTGGTAGCCGGCTCAATTTTTTATTGACTTGACAAATGTCGCGACGAACACTTTGCGAGTCAGTCTGTTTCGCTGAAACAATTTAAAGTCGCATTGTTTGCGACACATGTTTGACGTGTACAAATTTAATTTAATTTATTAAAATAATTATGTGCACAAAAGCAAAGCAAGCGCAGCAAAGGAGAAATTACCATGGAATACCAGAGCATACAAACACGACCAAGGCGAAGGAGTCTCAGTCGCCATCGTCGACTTCATCGTTGTCGTCGTCCATTGAATAAGTTTTAATGATGATTGCAGCAGCGTGCGGCCAGGCCAGCCCCAGGATAACGACAACGCAGAAAGAGAAAATGGAATAATAAAAAAAAAAAAAAGAAATGAAGAAAATACACACACAAAGGACTAGAAATGCTTTTTGAATATTTAAATTTTTAAATCGACCTGATTGATGCCCATTACATGAACTTTTGCCATTATTGTCCTGTTCATTCATACATAGTATAGACAAAAGAGGAAATGTGCCACCATTGTCATTCCTTGAATGCATTTGCAGGGTATTTGAAAGACTCAATATGACAAGGCCGCAAAATGTTCATGCACCTCATCATACTTGAAAACCGCATTTAAATTTGTCGCAGTTGCGTCAATATGGAAAATACCTGTGTATAGCAAGAGAACAAACGGATGGACGGACAAACGGAAGGACAATGCTTCGTCCTCGTGCATACAGCGGCGGTTAGTGCGACTTGATGGCCAGTCAAGCGAAAGGAAGCAAACTGGACAATCAGACAGATAGATAGATATACACACGGGCGCGCACACACGCAGAGATATACATAGATAGAGCGAGAGAGAGAGAGAGAGAGAGAGATACGTAGGGAGGGAATGAGATACAGACACATGCGAAATGTCAAGAGAATTGGCCATAACTACCTAACCGTCTGGTACCCGCCTGGTACTCTCGACTCCTGTGTCAGTTTGTCAGTCAGTCAGTCAGCCAGTCAGTGCGTCAATGACAGTCCAAATAATTGACAGTAGTTGCGTGTTTGTGTGGCCAACCAGACAGCCATCCAGCCAGCCAGTTGGCCAACCAAAGTTGTCCCAGTCACTGCACTTTTAGTTTGTCTTCCTTCTATGTGTGGTTCCGTTTTTCTCTTTTTTTCGTTGTTGTATTTTTTTTTTACAGCGTTCCTTCCTTCAAAACGGAGAGTAAAAGAACGAGTTATGTCGGGGTATGGTTTTTAATTTTTATTGCATACACACATACAGTCACAGAGAAACACACACGCGTGTGTGACGTTCTCACTCGTAATGGTCGAAATTGGTTAAGAAATTAGGGTAAATTAGGGGTTGGGCCCATGAGCTGTTATTAGAGTCTGAGTGTGTATGTGTGTGTGTGTGTCTCGAGAAGGGGCACCAAAAATTGCGATTGCGACAATATTCAAGAGGGGAGAGTGCAAAGTAGTATTCATGTTCGTGTTCAGTGGCGTTGGTTTTTGGCTTTCTTCATGATCATTAAGGGGTTGATTTTCCCTAAACATTTTCCTCCTTCTGCTTTTTTTTCTGGGTACGACAATAATTAATGATGGCAATAGAGGCGGAAAGTGTTTGACTAATCGATTGTCAATGAATTGCATTTGAATTGTGACTGACTCACTTTAACCGTTACAATTCTGGATTGTAATTAATTCGTTGCACGATTACGAATTCACCATTAGAAGATGATGACACGCACTGGTCATGGATCAAGAGGTGAGGTTTTTTTACTCCTTTAAGCTTTAATGTGGGAAAACTACCAGAGAAGATTCGCAAAGTAAAAAAAAAACTAAAATTTAGTTATTGTTCCCAACTGGTTTGAACTGGAAAAGCCTTCAAGTGCAACTCACTAGTTCGATCAAATTGATACAAATTGATTGATTGGTTGTTTGAATGTATATTATTATCATTACAGAACAACTTGATGTCAAAACATTTAGACGAGGCATTTGTTATTATAATCCTATATTTTTTCCAAAATAAGTTTTATAGTTTCTGCGCGGTAAATGAACTCTGCTATGAATGAATGATATTCCTTTTAGAGAAAGAATGAATCAGAATGTTTGATCTCACTTGAAATTTCTTCAAACTTTAGCAATTTATTGTAACCCATTGAACTCTTTCCATAGATTTTGTTTTTATACTAAAAACAGATATGTTTAGAACTTCTGTCCTAAGGGCACTTAAATGTCAACTTTAATTTGACTAATAACAGTTTTATAAAACTTTAGTTAATCTTTCCAAGAGAATGTTTTTTTTTCACAAATTGAATTAGAAACGCTGGAAACCACTCTCAAGGCAAATGAAATTAAAACTTAATAGTTTTAATTCGAATGCCGGAAAAAAATCGTGTTTTTAGTTGGTTGTTTTCCATTTCTTTGTCACTTATATATATATATTTTTTTTTTTGAGCCACGCCTCTGGCTATTAACTTGGTCACATATCTCTCATGCAATTATTGAAGGACAACTGTCAACTGGTCGAAAGACTGAGCCCCAGGTTAGGTCTGCTATAGGCAAGGCCTTTTTATTTCCTGTCCAGGGCATCAATTTATTAATTTCGAATGAAATTATTTTATAACTGCTGGCCAAGGGCCGTACCCAATTGCCTGTTGCATATAATTAGGGCTATAAGGGAAATTGGTGTTCTGTGCTTTATTTCTCAACCGGTTTTTCATCCTTGCTTTGGTCTCCTCTTTCCTCTCCTTCTTTTGGTTTTAGTATTTTTTTTTTTTTTGTGTGTGTGTGTGTGTGGGCGTTAACTTTGCCTTGTGACACAAATTACTCTCATTTGGTATGTGTATTGGTGTGTGTGTGTCTGGAAAAAAGCTAATCAAAGCAAAACATGTCACATAGTGGAGAAGAAACTGAAGAGTGAGAATTGGTGTTGGGGTGGTGGGCGGAAAGGAAGGGGGTATATAAAAAATCGCAAGCAAATGTGAGTAAATATTTAATTTAATTTAACTTCTGCGGTTGGGAACGGCAAAGGCGTGTTTGGCATTTGACGTGTGTAATAGCAGGGCAATATCAATTTGTTTTATGAATTGCAATTGCCAATAACTTGGAGTTGTCCCATACACACACAAACACACAACACAGAGAACACCACACATCTAAGCCAACATAGAGTAAATGTTTCTCTCGTCTCCTTCTCTCATCCTTCTTTAGTATAACGGAGAGGGGAATCGTCACTCAGTCAATACATTTTGCACATTTCTTCCGCTTCATTTCCTGTAAAGGAGCGTAAATTTCATAGTGATTGGATTTTATCAGTGTGGCCTCATCTTTGACACTCTGCACTCTCCGTACCAATTCAAGAAGAGATACTATACAACACACACACATACATATACATCTATATAGATATATATTTATATGGTTATATGTAGAGAAGGGGAAGAACATGCGAATCGATTGGTTACGCAAGTGAAAAATTATTATACCCCTCGGTTTATGAGGTTTACTACTGTTGGGTATATACTCGCATATGAAGTATACTAAACTCACTAGTTGGCTTAATGGTTTGGCAAACGTTTATTAATATTGGCTAATACTTGCTTTAAACTCAATTATGTTTATTAATTGGTTTTAGCATAAACTATCATTACCATTTAATGATTTTAAAAATGATTATCACTTTTCAAATGGCTCCAAATCGTTGCTTTAAAATCTTCTTTCTTTGTATCATTTTATCAACCAATCAACCAAATGTAGTTGCTATTTTCTCTCTTTTGATTAAAAAAAAAAAAATTTGTTGTAAAATCACTGCTTAAATGTTTTTCAATGGTAAAAATCGTCTTAAAAATATCACAAATTTATATTTCATTTTCTGTCAATAAGTCTTTCATATATTTCTCTGGTTGTTCGTATTTGTAAGAGTTGACAGGAGAACTTGTTCAACAAAATAGGTCATATTTATACTTCACATTCTTAATCGGCTTATATTTTGTTAGTGTTTACTCTTCTGTATGGGGTATCTCATGCGTCGATGTCATTCAAAATGTCATTGCAACCGATTCATTGCTTATTTTTTATGTTCGGCCATTACTGCAAAAATTGTTAGAGATATTTTTATGATAGGTATTTCTTTTCCCTTTTTGTTGTTGTTGTTGTTATTATTGTTGTGGGGTTGTAGTTGTTGCCTTTTGTTAACTTTACCCAATGCAACAGCAGCAACAACATCAACTAAATTGTTGGCATGTGTGAGCGTGTGATTTTGCCTTGTTTTGATTTAGTGCATAGCATTTACATAACAAAAAAAAAAAAAAAAAGAAATTTCATCAAAATTCATTGGAAAGAGTTTGACACGCTCATTGCAGAAAACGAAGGCTAAAAAAAAACAGGGTAAACTTGTAGGCAAGGGTGAGGATAAGGGTAAGGACGACTATCTCACTTAGCTCATCTCTTGACTTTGATGCATAACTTTGCGACTTTTCTGATCGGTTACGCTGATAAATGCTTCGATTGGATTAGAATATTGTCGGAGTGTGTGTGTGTGCGCCCCTTAAGCTTGTGGGCGTGAACCTCTGGCATGTGCTTGGAGAAAATTGAAAATTTTCGTATGAGGAAGGCGGTGGTCATGGAAATTGAAAGTTGTCATGCAAAAATAAAAAAAAAAAAAATTGATATATATAAAAAAAAAAAAAATGAGAGAAATATCGCAGCTGTTGAACACATCTAACATATCTAAGCCAAGGCTTAGCCTGAAGGCGAGAGGCGTTACCAGGGATGAGACACACACACACACACACACATATATATAGAACGATACCAATGCCACAGCTGGGGCCTTGAGCAGGAGATTTGTCACACACTGGCATATCTGTTTTGACATTATCTTTGGTCGAGGATTTGCAAGCTCGAGAATCTGTCCACTTATGTAACAATTTACATTTTGTGTCGTTCGTGTCCCTTTTTGTTTTCTCTTTACAGCAAGAGATGAATGGAGTAGAGAGGCGAAGAGAGTGAGGCGAGGCAGCCTTATCCTCTTAATTTCGAAAGAGTTTCGTATTTCATTGATCTGACTTTGTGTCTATTGGGAAATTAACAATGAAACAAAACACAAAAAGTTTTTATATAATAAAAAATTGTTTCAGTGTTGTGCAAACCATTGTGTTTCACATAATGTTATTAGATAAAAGAAGAGTCTTTAATAATTCTCGTAAAATATTAAATAAAATTTTAATTAAAATTGAATTGAATTCTAATGAAATTAGAAGCTATTAAGCTTTAATAATTATAAAAAAAAAGTGATTTAAGATTTTGTTTTTAATGTTTTTTAAACACATTTTAAATACATAATTTAGTTTTTTTTTTTTTATAAATTTACTCTTACTTTCGATATATCTCGTTTAGATTTTATAAATCTAACACAACTCCCCATTACATATACACCTGCTTTACATATATATTAAAATTCCTTTGCCATTAAGCAAACTCCCCCAGGAAACGGAGATCTTATGTTACTCTTCTTTTGGTTACCACATGTTCCTTTCCCCCGCTCCATATATACTATATGAAGGATACTCCAAAACTCTATCAGTGAAAAGGGCGGAACAATGTGCTGCTTTTGCTCGACTATGTGTCTATGTTTTTGCTACAGAGTTCGCCCGGGCTATTCCACAACAAACAAGAGTTATTTGGCTTTCCAATGGTTTAATTAAAACATTGTTACTTCATTGTGAAAATGCGCAAAGTGTAATTATATAAAATTTGCACAACCTCATACTCTTTGGCATACAAACACTCACACACACGCATGCTAGCTAGCTAGCTAGTTCACCCACACACAGACATAGACACACACAGGCGGTGCTAACAAACAAATAGAACAGTCAGACAAAATGCTTGTCCATACATATGTCGGACTGTGTGGATGTGAGGGCGGGTAGGAAGGCAAGTTAGACGAGAGAGCAAGTGAAACCGCTTTGAGCTTCAACGCTTTGTAGAGATTTTCATAGATGTGTGTGCGGGTGTACGGGTGTACTGATGTGTGTGAATGTGTGTGTGTTCGAGTGAGTGTGTGCATGTGAGTTTAAATCGCTTGGCTTCAAAAGTTGACACGCACATATAATAGGTAGAAAATGAAATTAGACCCCAAGCGCGCACCCCCCAAAAAAGTATGCTACAATATTTGCACGCCATGCTAGAGATGCGCAAAATTATGGCAATTTCGACTGATAGAGACTAAAGATAACGCGGACTGGGAACAGGTGTTGTCAAACAAATAAAAATAAATCAACAAACATATATACACAATTTCACTAATGCTTGTTTCATTTAGTTGATGTAGATGAAACTCAAAGCTAATCAAATGCAAACACGTCCTTTGACATCTTACTACAGTCCGTATGTTTATTTTTTACCCTTTCGCGCAGACTATTGAAAAGGATTTTAATGAAACTTTACAGGAAAACAGCTTATAAATCATAGAAAAAAAACCTAGGGTACAATTTGTAAAGCGTTTTTTTTTTTTTTTTTTTTGTGAATTAAATTCTTTCTAATATGTTGAAAGCACATTAGAAGCTCTCAGTTGCAGAATTTAAATCAAAGGTTAAAGAATAGTAAATAAGTTGGAATTGTTTCAAATTATTAAACATATAATATACATATTATTTATATACAGAAAAAATTTCTCAAAGCGAAAGCTAGTACATATTGTATATATAACATTGCCTACATACATACATACATGCACATTTTATTAGTAAGACTAATGGTTATTCCCATTTAATATCGCAATGTGCAAAATTCAATGCTGTGAGATGTATGGCCTAATCCTGGGCCTACATGTAATTGCTTATTTGGGAGCCATTTTCTCACATATTCATGTTGTATTTATTTATCAATTTGTACACTCAATGCCAATGTACTAATACCTAATCGATGGCCATGGCAAGGTAAATAAGCCATTTTATTTTTCTTTGATATTGATATTCTTTTTGACGTGTTTTGGTTTCAAAGCCGCTTGCATCAAAAATAAATTTTCCTATTGAAAAATTTTAAAATGTCAAATAAAACAAAAAAAAAACCTTTTTACATTCAAACAAAATTCTTTAATTGCTGACTTTTGACATGAGAAAAGGACTTTACTGGCATCATGGGACATCGTGATCTATCGTTAACACGTTTCCATCACTCGCATAGAGAAAGGGAGAGAGAGAGAGAGAGAGAGAGAGAATTGTCAGCCTCTCATTATTTGAACGCCCAGTTTAATATCTTAATTGAGGTTGTCGCTTTAAAGATGTCATGTTATCTTTTTTTGGGCTTTGATAAAGGCAGAAGGCAGAAGAAGGGTTCATAGAGACATAAAGTCAGACCAAACATAAACATATAAGCCAAAAAGGCTTGAAAATAAATTAACTTTTTGGTGATTTTATGTAAATCATAAAATTAAAAACATTTTGCCAGACAGAAAAGCGAAAGACTGTGACAGAGAAAGATAGAGATAGGAAAAGACAGAGAAGGAGTAACAGAGAGAGTGGAAGAGAGAGACAAGTTGGAAATAAGGGAAATGGGAAAAGTGCCGTCGTCGACCCACTTATATTTATATAATGATGTGACCCAAATTTATTTCTCTTATGTGAATGCGGAGTGTTTAATTAGACTGAGGCGACAGTTGGTGGTCTTTACGACTCACCGAGTAGGCGAAAGGTCCTGCTCTCTGGGTGCTATTGGGTTACTCTTACTGAACGGCTCAAGGTCAAATGATATGCGCATATAAATTACCGCTCCCCTTTTTTGCTATTTTTTTTTTCCTCTTTCAGTGTGTGTGTGTGTATGCTTTTAGTGTGGAGGTTGGAGTGAAGTAAATGCTTATCTTGGAGGCCGGCCCTGTGCCAAAAAATTTACGTACTGTTAAGTAAAGGATTTGTGGTTAATGACGGTCGTTGCTTTCTTTGGTTGAAGGACGGGTTTACGGTTCCATAATATACATACAAAAACTGTGCATACATACATACATATTTACATATGTTGTGTAAGCTTATGAAGGCGGCAAACGACTCAGTCAAAAGGGAAAGCATATACAGTTTTCTGGCTCTGGTGTCTGCGGTTCATGGGTAAACTATGCCTACGCTACGACCTTACTATATTCTAGATTTCTTAGGATGTGGGTAATAAATTTGAATTGTAATCAAATTTAAATTAAAGTACTTGGGATGGCCCATGGCCAAAGTTATGGGGTTTTTCTCGCTTCGGGTAAGAAAACCAGTGATTGAGTGGGCCAACTTGACGATGATGATGATGATGACAATCATTTTTCAACTGAAAACGTTTGTGGTACCCAAAAGGCGGTATGAATAACGATTTGAGGTCCGTGTGAAATGTTTATCTACATTTTTTTTCGATTCTTGAACAAAACTAATCTTATTTTCGATTTTGCTTTTTTTTTTGTTTTTTGTTAAGGAAACTGAAACTTGTAGCCTTAGGTCTACCAAAGAATACTGGAATTTGTTGTGTAAATAATTCAATTATATTCCATAAGCTTATCTATTCAATTAAGCAATCTTTTGCAGCCTAAATTCTATACATGACTGGTAAATAAAGTTTTTGTTTATATTATCATTAATCATTTTTTGAAATTTGTTGTGTAAGCTACAGCTGGCTGGGGTAGTCTTCCTCCTAGTAATTTACTAGTAATTTAATTAAAGTCTTTAGTGGTTTTTGGATTCATGTAAAAGAATACCGAAAATGTCCTATAAAATGACATATCATTATATAGAAGACTAGTCGTCTGGCATATATAATTACAGATTATATATATACATATGTATATGTACATTTGTGTGTGTCCATTTGTTCTTTCCACTTAATTTCAATTTTGTGTAAATGTTGCAACACCCTGTACTTATTATAGACACTCTTAATTAGTGGCTTTTAATCACATTCGCATGAATTAATGATTACTAATCTATATGATAGCCAACCATTTTACCATCGTTTCTTTATAAATTAAATATGTAATATTTACATAGACATATACGTATATATATATATATATATGCTCTACATATATATATCTGTCCAATTTCACACGCTTGGATTTTAATCTATAAAAATAAAAAATAAAAAAAAAATAGAATGATAGTTTGTATGCTGTCACCGAAATACTAATTGATATATTTTCATCATCATTGCTGCTGGCAATTTTAGCTGGATTTTTTATTGGTATTTTTAATTAAATTTATGACACTACAAAAATTATGATGTGTACATAAATCAGGGACCGTAAACAATTGTGTATTGCATTTAATATTAATTAATAATAGTTCTTAAGCTCTAAATACTATTTCAAAATCTTACCTGCAATTAGAAAACTAATTAAATCGATCAACATTATGTCTATATATGTATATATCTTTCTTCATCTGCAGGTTGTTTTTGTTTTTTTTTATTGTTTTTTTTTTTTAATTTTTTACACATCCAAGTTTGTTGTCTTTGTTAAAGGCATAATGACCACAAAACAGAAATACGTTTTAATTGAAACTAAATGCTGCCCTTGTGGCCAACGAAAACAATTGTCCAAGGATAATAATAACTACATCGAATACAGTTTATCGTGCCATGTTTCAATTCTTACTTACTAACAGCAACAAAAACCAACATGAAAAAAAATGTGGGAAAAATTGAGAGAGCAAAATAAAAAAAAAAAACCATACCGGAAATCCGCTTTGGGCCCAATACACGTGCATTTAATGCCAAACGCATGAACAAATCAACTGAGGAGGCAGAGGAGATGCTGGTCAGTGGATGAAAGGAGGCGGCACGAATGCTGATGGCACGATGATGGGTAGCACGGGATAGCATGTAAGGCCAGGTGGAAGGGCGACTCAGGTCCATCGGGCATTTGTTATTATTTGTCTGCCTTTTTAAGCATAGAACTCTCCCGACCCGTACAAGGTTTCTGCATTGAGCCGCAATACAACGGCGATTAAAAGTTTTGCTTTCCCTTTCCTCCCCCCTCTCTGATTTATATACATATAAATATATATATATATATATATGTATATGTGTATACATATTTTTTTAACGTCAGCATTGAAAAAGTCAATAATGAAAAAAGAAAAATATTATATAAATAATGTTATAAAAAGGGAATATTTATTACCTTGAATTCTAAAGGCGAAATTGGAATACTCTTAAAAGTATGCAATGTCTAATTTGGTGTTTTTAGTATTGGTCAGCCAAATCAATGCTTAGAAACTCAAAGTATGTAATTAATATGTATTTATTTTAGCATACAACATTTTTTCAATTGAGAAGTTTTTTATTTTTCTAATCCTTGAAAGCTAAAGCTTTTCCATTAGGGCCGAAATTCTTTGGTAATTGTCAATCTAAGTTTTTGATAACACTAATCGTTAGGGTTGGCAGACCAAGCTTGACTCTACATACATATGTAATTTATAAACATTTTTCAATGTTATTTCTTTAAGTATTTCGATGGTTAAGTATTGTTCCATAGTATTTTGTAATACAGACAAATGATTGTTGTATATTAAGTTTTATTTTTCGTCTCCTATTTCGTTTTAAATATACGGATTATGGAGAGTGTTAATTCTTCATGTTGCTACTACTTGATTGAAAAGCTTTATTCATCGTCTAAGCTATCATTCATATTTCCATTCGTAACTGCAGACATTTGAATAAAGCAAAGTGTTTTGCAAAATTCTATATATCCACATTTGGGCAATTCATTTGAAACGCTTAACAATTTTCCCATAAATGCATAGCCCAAGAGCTTAACAATTTGTATATATACATACATATATGTGTGTGTTTGTGTGTGTGTTTTAAACCAATAAACAAATTTAATTGTCCGATCAATTTTTTTTTCTTTTTTTTGGATCCACCCTTTTTTATTATTAAATTTTCCTGTATTTTTTTTGTCGCCTATTTATTTACTTTTTTGCTGTGTTTGTTAGATTTTTAACATTACAAAACATTTAAAGGGCAAAAGCTTAAGCTTTATGCGGTCAACAACAACAACGAGTATTAAAAAAAACAACAAAAAAAGCTGGCCGCAAATGGGAAAAATAAATATGTACTCAGTTCAGAGGAGAGCAAAACAGAACAGATCCTTTGGGAGTCCTTTTGAAGGGGCGCGCAGCAGTAGTACCAGCGACGAGCACAGCACATAAAAATGCATTAAATAAAATTTGTCATATAAATCTTGCAATTTATTTGTTCGTCCATGTGAGCGTGTGTATATGTCTGAGTGTGACTGTCCTGCAGTAGTCCGAAAAATGTAATTTGCAGCTTGGTTTCGTCTTAGGTAGCAACGGTATATAGGGCATAGCATTAGTTATGGGTTAATACCATTTTAATACTCAATAAAAATTGCAAAATCTTATATATTTGTTTATTTTCAAGGCTAAATTAAAGCTCTTAAAACGATATTTATATTTTACTAAAATGTTGCCTACTTTTAAGGGTTCCAATAGATGAAATCTTGAAATGAATTCAAATGATTTGCCTTGTTCTATTTGAATCTTTCTATTCATTGCCTGTAAAAATAAGGATATTCTGTTAGTTGATCATTAAAATCGTTGCGCTTGTTGAACTCATCTCGAGCGAGTTGTCCGGTATAACTCATTAAGTACGCTTGTCGCAGGTGCTAATTCGTTAAAATGGAAATCAGAATTTTCCAATTAAACTGGGGATAATAAATTGGCCCAAAAGAACTCAAACCTCCCACACACACACACACACACAAAAACATAATATACCGAGTTCAGGTTTTAGGGCGAACTTTTTCTTTCTTTGGCGGGTAGGAGGAGGGTGGTAGGTTGGGGTTTTTTTTTTTTTTTTTTTTTTTGGTTGAGTTGGATTGCCGGGCAGCTGGTTGAGGGCCAGAAAAGGAAATAAATTATAAATACGCCGGAAGTTCCAAGTCAGCATGAAAGGGCGCAAAATGTACCGAAAAGCCCTGTACCTCTCTCTCTCTCTTACTCTTTATTGCTTGCTTGCTTCATCATTCCCCTCATCATCCCGTTGTGTGTGTCTCTCTCCCTCTTTCCCTTTGCATTTTCCTTTAGCTAGCTAATTTGTAAAAAGCTGTTGACCAACACAGCTGAGACTCACAACAAGAAGATAAACTATTTCTATATAAGCAGATACTTTATCTAATGCCAGAGACGATGTGTGGAAATTTAGACAACATGTGTATGTGCGGGCGGTCGTATATATGTGTGTGTGGGAGTAAAGAGGCAGGCGGCAGGCAGCCAGGAAGTGGAGGGAGATAACTGAGAGAGCAATTAGATAAAACAAACGCAACGCTGACAAAGGCAATGCAATTTTGCTTGGCAGCATTGCCAACCACAGCAAAAGTTGCGCGTCAGTCCAAAAAATAGTACGAGTATCCATGAAGCCAAAGAAGTACTAGCAAAAAGGAGCAGAAAAATAAGTTAGAGTAAAAGTACAACTAGGAGTAGGAGACGAAGACGTAGACGGAGTAGAAAGTAGGTGATGGAGTAAAAGCTCCAGAGCCGAAGAGGTGGGTAGACAAGTAAGAAGCTAAAATTTGAGAGGTAGTGATGAGTGCGTGATAAAGATAGCAAAACAAATTGTCAAATATATTTTTCCTTCATACAACAATCTTAATGCCTTAAGGTGGAAATCTACAATTTACTTTCATGAAATGTAGAATTATTTCAGTTTTTTCTTTGTTTTATTTTTTATTGCATATCAAATTACTTTTCATTTACCACATAGTAATTCATAAAGCTATGCAAACCTTAACAAAGGGTTTCATATTTATATCTAATATATCTAAACAAACTATTGGAAAAGTATACAAATTTTTCACATTCAAATACGATCACAAATTAATTTCCAATGCATTGCTCACCTCTAAGGAACATCCCCTCGTCCATGGACATCTTTTTCTATATCTGACGAAGAAATAGAAGTTGAAGCCTCAGCCGCAACTTCAAGTATGCGTGGTTAGGTTAGGGTTTTTGGGTATGGGTAAAAAGAGAACGATGATGGGTAAGTAGTATGGGTCAGGGGGGGGGATCGGGTAAGTTGGTTTTGTGTGTGGCAGCAGCTGCTTCTCGCAGCTCAACAATTCAATTTAAGATTCGTGCGCAATTTGCGCAATGCAATGCAAGGCAACGATGCGAAGCGGAGCGGTGGGCGTGGCATAGCATGGCGTGTGTGCGTTTGACTGTGTGTTAATTCATATAACAGACAGCTTGCTCATGCCTTTAAGCATTACGCAGCTAAAACCCTCTCTTCTTCCGCTATCCCCATACCCACAATCCCCATCCACCCATTGCAAGCCCGTCACTTCAACTTTCCCCGATTTTATGTAGCATATCTTTTTGGTGGGGAAGGAGGCGTAAAAGAGATGCATTTGGGCATATGTGCCAAAGCTTGTTGCTCTCTCTCTCTCTCTCTCTCGCTCGCTCTATATCAGTCCCCGGCACTTGAAACTGAAAAATGGAAAGCGAAACCAACCAAACAACCAACCATCCAACCAGGCGGCGAAGTGTTGACTGTTTTCTCAACTGTGAAGTATTCATTCTGGTCTTGCTTTCTGTATTGTTCAAACAGTTGGAATAAATTCAAGACATATTCAATTTAATAGTAGAAAAAAAAAGAACCCCAGCCATTCAATTCAATGATATACTTAAAATTTGATTAAAAAGTTACCACTTTTAAATATGAACAAGCGTGCTACTACAAGTATAAATTATTGAAATTATGGAAAACTTAATGAAGGGCGAAAATCATAAGCATAAATATAAAAAAAAAATCAATCAAAATGATATTAAAAAATTTTTTACAGTCTTTTCTATAAGTTTTTCAAATTTGTTTAAGTAAAACTTGGTGCAGTTTCAACTGAAAAAGGAATAATGCAAAAGTTCCTGATAGCTTTAAAATACCCTATAAAAAGTGAAAATTAAAATCAATTGTTTACTTACTAATGAAAAATGTAATATTTATATTTATCAATAAATGTCCGTACCCTAAAAGTAAAGATGAAATGGGGATCTATGTACATATTTGCAGCACAAAAAATAATTAATATTTGCATCATCTTGGTCATGACTTTTAAAATTTGGTTAGGTTACCTTATATACCCTTTTGTACCCATTCAAATAACTGGGTATTATAAAATCAGCAAAAGAAACTTATCTTCTATGATACACTCATTCACAATTTCAAAACTCATTTCTTGAAGCTATCAACGCCAGAAACAGAAATATAAAGATTCTTGACTCCTTTTGCATTGAGTGCAGAAAGACAATTTTGAAGACTACAGAAGACATACACACACTCATACACCCATAGATATAATGAAAGGAATGACGACCCTTGGGTGCAAGCTCAAAGTATTTCTTTTGTGTATGTTGAACTCTGTCCCTCTCTCTGTCTATCTTTCGCTTTCTCAGTCTCTTATCATTATCACAGTGAGCAGCAAAAGTCATAAAACAACAACTAAAACTGTTTGAAAATTATACTTTATATACGATTATATGTTGCATTTTGTGTGTGTGTTAATCTCTGACCGCACACTCATTGAATGGAGCAGTGTGGATAAGAATAAGAATGGAGTACGGAGAATGGCAATGGCAATAGTAGCAATGAGTGGAATGAGGATTGGGCAAAGAGACGGGGTAAAACATCTATCTTAAGAACGCATTATCTTTGGCAACTTTTTAAGTAACTTTTCTTTTCTTTGTTATTGCTGTTATTATTATTGTTGTTGTTGTTGCTGCTGTATTTAACCCTCATGTATTTATTTCAAATAAACTGTCTTTAATGCTTTTGTTTTTTCTTATTTTTTTTTTTCCTTTGCTTTGCTTTGTTTTTAGCCAGGGTTAGAGCCACGCAATTAAAAGACTTGAAGTGGCCCACAAACATACACACACATACACATTGTATTACCGCAGTCCGTCGTCTCGTCGCACCCTTAAATAGTTGTCGTAAAAATAATTGCCCACTACTTAGAGGAGAGGAGCAACAACAGACCAACAGACCCACCAATCGACCAACAACCCTTGGGTTATCTCACTTAGTATGATTCCAGCAATGAGTTCACATCTGCAGCTTAAAGCTAGTGAAAATAACAACAAATAAGTGGAAATAAAATGGACATTAAGAAAACGGACAAAAGGAAAAACAAAAAGTTAGAAAGGTGTATGTGGGTGTGGGTGTGTGTGTGCGTGTGCAAGGCACAACACAAGAAAAACGCAATTCAATTCATTGGAAATGGAAAATCTAATTGAAGAAAAGCCAGCAAACAAGTAAAATTGCCTTTTTCTACATTTTTTTTTTTTTTTTTAATTTTTTTTATCAAGTATCTATAAATTTCTTTTATTAGTATGTTTGTTTATATTTTTCAAACATTTTCAATTGGTTGACAAATTGAAAAGTAAGTACATAAGTTCAGATCATAGTTTATTTAGGTTAAAAACTTTATAGTAATTTCTTTATATAATCTAACTGACAAATGACTCCATTAAATAGATAATAGATAATAGATAAGAGTATCTAACAAATCTATAACGGCTTTGATTTGATTCATCCCAATTAATCCTTTTTAGTTGATTTGGGTTTTTTTTTTTCTTTTTGTATCTAAAAGCCAACTATGTAAGCCGCCTTTTTTTCTGTATTCATTCTGGCCATTGTTTAATATAGAAAACTGTCATTCCAGCGTAAAATGAGAAGCTTGAACCTGGGCGAAAATCTTGTGCTGGACCATACTGCCTTCCATGGGATAAGATTTGTGAGGGAGGCGGAGGCGGAGGCTTGGGTCGCCAGTTCATTTCGCTTTTCTCTCTTTGCCTTTCCGCTTAGCTAGTAAATTCAAACACTTTGTGCCCGAAGACAATGGTTCAACAAAATTGTTAGTAAAAGTCGTCGTCGTCGCATGTAATAAAAGTGCTGGCTGCTGGATGGGACTGCAACCGAATTGTATCTGTAAGATACAAACACTCATATACACACACACACACACAGAGAAAAAGAGAGAGAGGGAGATGGAATAGAAATGGAAACAACCAGTGAAGAGCTACCAGCATTTATATTGTATTTACCTACTTGTTTTTTATTATCTACAAATGCTCTTCTATGCAGTCCCAATAGCAGCAGAAGCACTAGAAATAGGAGCTGGAGCTGAAGCAGAAGCAAAAGGAACTGTTGCCCACCTCCAAAAAGCTTCATCTTCTTCTTCTTATTTTTCCTATTCTTCCTATCTGGCTCTATACGCTCAACGAAGCTGAAAAAACAAGTCGAGCGTCGCTTGCACTGCGCTAAGGGTATAAATATTTATCTTTTTCCTTCATTTTTTTTTTCCTTTTTTTTCTTCGTTGTTGTTGTTTCTTAAGTTCTTATTTTGTTGGTGCTTTTGTTTTAAGGCAAGAAGAACAAACGGCAATCGGAATCGAAATCGCAGAGGCGAATCGAAGAGAAAAAGGGCACGAAAAAATATTGTCTATTGATTGATTGTTTGTTCTATTGCACGGTGTGCGCATTATTAGATACAATTTATTGTGCAGCAATGTGGAATAGAGGAATAGAATGAGAGGGAGAATGATGATGATGGCACTGCCTGCCAGGCATGGCCAGGCAGGCTGGGCTAAGGATTATTGTTTATTTTATGACACGTGGCAGGAGGTTGCAGGCCACGCGCTTCAGGGCGATCCTTTCTAAACGTATATGTATGTATAAGCCTTTGTTAATAATGCCAATAACATGGTCCACTCTTGGTCAGAGATTGCTCATCAATATTGAAAATAGAAAAAAACAAAAAAAAAATCATGAACAATGAAAAATTAAATGATAGACGACTATCGTATACTTAGCTAATTTTTCCAATCAAATTTTCAAACTTTGAATAATCAAAAAATAGAAAAATGCGTATTTAGAAAAATGGTTTGTATTCAAAAATTTTCAAGTTTGGCCTTAAAAAGGAAAACAAAGAAATAGTGGATTATATAACCCAAATTATTGACATCGAAGCAACATTTTTAAGGTTTTATATTTGTAGAATATACTTTTTTACTTTATAAACAACAACTGTCATAGCAGTGTTTAATATTCTATATAAATTAGTAATATCAAAACATTATTTTATGCTAATATTGTTTTAGGATAACATTAAAAAAATTATATTAACAGCAAATGGCTTAGCTTTTGTAAAAGAAAACGGAAAAAAAAAGAAATAAATAAGAAATATTAGGAATTGAAGGAATCCTAGTTGTAATTCAAACTCACAAACTGTAACATTATACTACAATTATATATATATATATATATATATATATTTATCACCGTCTTAGTGACTGTTTAGGCTGGAAAGACTTGTATATTTGATATGCCCTTTTAAAATATCTCATACCTTTAGGGTATTTATGTAGCAGGGCCATCAAGAAAATTAACAATATTTTTCTTAGAACAAAGTTCTCAATGCAACTGAATGAAAAAAGTAAACCAAGAAGAGAAATAGAGATAGAGAGATAAAAAAGAACTCAATAAAAACCCGAATCAACTTCTCTCTCAGCTATGCAAATAAAGCAAAAACGCAGTGGACAAGGCTATTGTAATTGTTGTTCTTGTTGTTTTTAGCATGACAAAGACCAAAAGTTCCCTACAACGACAGTTGGCATGTAACTGTATGTGTGTTTGTGTATGTTTGTAAGTGAGTGAGTGTATGGCATGTGGGAAGCTAACACAAGAAGGACTCTCTACTCTGTTTCTCCACTTCTCTCTTCTGTTGGCAATGTCAGTTAGTTTAGTTACTTAATTGAATAGTTTGTTTTTGACATAATCTTTATGGGTCTTTTGTTTTTTGGGATACCACGCCACACACATACATATACATATACACACAGTCAAATACCCATACACTCTCCTGAGAAAAATAGATGAACAAAGACGTCACACGGAACCCTAGACACATCGTTAGGCATAAAGGGGCAGTTGATTAGAATCGCAAAGTCCCAATAAAGGACTCTAGCCATGGGTGGCATAAAAAGTGTTGAACGATTGATAAATAACAAATGGGTAAAGAAAATAGTTATGCACATTTATTTTCTAGAAAATAATACAAAAAATATATATGTATTTATAGTTGAACTCGAGAAGATTGATAAAAATAGTAATAAAAATAAAGTAAAATTAAATTCATCGTTCAAAAATAAAAATCGAACCATAAACTTAAAAAATCCTAGTAAAATATAAAAAATTCAATTTTCTTTTAAGTTATTAATTATTGCATTGAATAATTTACAGATTTTCTTATTTTCGATAGAAATAGAAGAACTTTTCAATTCACCCACTTGCAGCACTCACCTTAACCCACAAAAATGATGCCTGGTCCCTGTACAGTAACATCAGCAACAGCAACAACAACAACAGCAACAGAAGCAGGAACAGGAGCATCATCATCATGATGATGATGACCAGCAGAAAAATCTTAACCACATGGACGAATGCTTCCATAGAAAAGGCATTTTAGGGGACAGGCACAGAAGGAGCCTTCACATTGTTAGCAATAAGGAGGTCACCGAGAGAGAACAAAAGGCGAACAACGGTCGACCTATTGCGTCTTTTAACTAAACTCTGTACTGGACTGAACTGGACAGGAGGACGCACACCACACAGTTCAAGCTTCATCAGCAGCATCGTCATTATCATCAACATCATCCTTATGCTTCTCATCTTCTGTGGAGGGTGGTGTGTGGTTGTATGTATCTCCGTGCGTATGTGTGTATGTGTGTGTGTATTTGGCACTTTAGGCGCCATTGGTGGCAGCTTATTGAGTGGCTTGTAATGTGTTGATGACGTCGACGGACTACAGGTCCAGCAAGTCCGGCCCGGTCCAGTCCGGCAAAGTCCAGGAGGCTTTTGCTTGGCCCAACTGATGGTCTCTGACTGTGTTATTGTTTTATTGTTCAGCTTCGGCATCTGCTATTGAAACTATGCCCAGTGTGTTGTAGTGCTGGTTAATTAATTTCTGAACCAGGATCAACAAAAGGACCTACACCGATGACTCCAAGTGGCGCTTTCAAGTACTTACATCTGGCTAAGCTTTAGCTTCCCTTTTGTTTGTCTAACTGGTTACAAATTAGCTTGACTCTCGACTCTCACCAAAACCACTCGAACTTTAGCTAATTTGTGGTTCTATCAATCGGACCAATTGAAAAGCATCAATATCTTTTATATATATATATATATATATATAAATACAATAATATATCCCATATACTTGTATATGTAGTCAGTTACTCGAGATTCGCAATCGATTTGCCTCATATTTAATCAACTTGGATCCTGGAAATTAGTAAGACTTCCTTTTGCGTTCCCTTTTACGCTTATTGAGTTGCTTTGGCTAGCGGCTATGGTTTTTTATAGGATTCAGTAGCGCTACCTTTTTTTGCTTTTCTTTTGTTCCCCTCTTACTGTTTTGCGCTCTTCATATTGGTCTATCTGTGTCTGTGTGGGTGTGTGTGTGTGAGTGCCTTTCCTTGCCTCGAACAAAGCAAACAGCAAGGACTACAAAAGCGCATAAAGTCCAATAAAAAGTGTATGCCGGCAAACAAAACTATCTTTCTATAGGAGTAGTATAGTAGTAGAGTAGTAGAGTAGAGTCAAGCTGAGCTCTGAACCCGAACTCTCGTTATCTGTTTTGGGCCTTTTTTTTTTTATTTTGCCTCTCTTTCTTTCTCATCCTTTCTTACTTTTTCTTTCATTTTTTTCATTCTGGATTTGTTGTTATTGTTGTTGTTGTTGCTTTTGTTGTTCTTGTTGTTTTTCTTTTTTGCACTACTAATCCCCAGCATCATCCACTGACAGCAAAAAGAAGATAGAGCATAGAGCATATAGGGGACAGGGGGGGCAAAGCCAAGAGTGGAAGGGTGTAAGAGGGCTAAGGGATGGCTATGCTTGTTTGCTTTTGGCTTGTTACATTTTGATTAAAAAACGCCCCCGCGCGTGTAAGAGGAGTTACCAAAGGAGGCAACCAAATATGTAACTGAACCAGAATCAAATGCAATAGGGCCAAAAATGTCGCAAAAGGTTTACCATAAAAACACACTAACACACACACACACACACTAACATAGTGCATCATAATTGCAGCTCTACTTCAAGTTGGGCGTTACCTTAATGGCTCTCTTTCATCTAGTTAAAAGTGTTTAAAACACTGGGTTAACAGTGTTGCCGACAAAAGTTAAGTCAATGATGGTGGATTTAAAAGTCAAATGCGCTGATAAATATTTCAAACAATTGAATCGTGAATTTTTTAACCGTTTCGATTGTAAATGCAATAACCGAGTTCCCATTTAATTCAAAAACAAATATTCTAACCGATATTATACATACCCTGCCGACATAACCCTTTTGCAATAAAATGGGCACTGTAGTGAGACAGATTTGGTTTCCTAAACAAAAAGCCAAAGATTCATCAAGTTTTTCATTATAATTTGTTTCTTTTTTTGTTTTCTCTCTCTACTTTTTGTGTGTGTACTTGTTTTCAACTTGATTTCTGTTTTTTTTTTTGCTGCTCCTGTTTTTGTCTTTGCTTTTCTCTTTTTAAGGCCGACTAACACAAATTTTTCATTGCTTATTTGTCCAGAAAGTCAGGCAGGCAGAGAGCTGGCGAGCACGAGTCACCCACAAAAAATGCTCCAATAACTGTGATTGTGTTAATTTAAATGTCAGTCAAGTAATATTTTTACAGACACACACAGACATAGATACACAGGGATTGTGGGAGAGTGTGGGTGAATGGACGTTGAGACCAGGGATCAGAAATCCCTAGTAGAAACCTACTCCTTACCCCTACTCCACTTATTCAGGATTTTGTACGTGCTTTTTATGCATTGTGCGGCATTGAGGCATGTTGTATGTCTGTGGTAGGCGTGGCCAGTTGGCTGGCTGGCTAAAAGCGGGAATAATCTACACCGAAAAAAAAAAAAAAAACAGGAGAAAAAAATGAAGCACCAGAAAAAAAACATTTTAAAATTCCTAACAGGTTCAAAGGAAGTGAAAATGTGTTACTTGTTTATGAAGCGGGCTGAGGGCAACGGACTAAAATGGGAGGCATTCAGTTATAGGTGGCAGGCCAAACGCATGTGCAAACGCATGAAATTTCATTGCTTGATTGTCCCACAAACATACAATTCAATGTAAGTGTGTGTGTACGTGTGTATGTGTGTGGTTACATAATTTTGCGCTTGAATTCATCTGTGAGCCGTGCCACGCTTAGCAGAAGAAACAGCAGGCAGCAGGCAACAGTGGCAACCTCTCGGGACCCCAAAAAAGGAACCCAGAAGACCCCCAGAAGACCAACGAGCGATGAGCCAGCAGCAGCCGCCGCCTGCATTCGTTAGTGAAAGCAAATATAGGCCTAGGCTTGAGGTACCAGCCATTACAATCTCTCCCCCAACTCGCCTAACCAAAAAAAAAAAAAAACCTACCCTCCAGCATTCCATTGGAGTCACCTAGGGGCCCTCCATTTACCATATTATTATAGACTAACTAAAACGGTAGCTTGATTAGGTCATTCAAATTGCCACAAAACAAAGTAAAATAAATCGAAAAGAAAGTATGTCAAATTATAAAGTTTAGAGGCCTTATCCTTAGACTGTTCTTAAAAGTCCTTTATTCAAAACAGTGTTATAAGGTTATTTTATTTTATGCATTGATAGGAATTACATTCCTGAAATGATTCAACATTCTATTTAGCATTTATATTGTATGCTAAAATAACAATATCCTTTCAAAAGAAGTGTATACAATTGTCTCCATTTGCCCGCGTAGGGGGGTGGTGGTTAAAAAAAAAAAAAGGAATGAAAAATGTATGTTTCTCCTCCCTTATCACACTTCATTATTGTTGAGGGCAATTGTAGGACAACAGACACCACATTAAAGACTGTAAAATGGATCCTTACATAGCCTTAGCTATGTCAAGCTCTACTCGCTAGAGGATTTATGTCGGCTATATATGTGTCTTCATCTCTCTCTCTCTCTGTGTCTGTGTGTACTTCCCCAGGCGTGACGTATGCGTGATTTTTTTCAGCGCTCGCCATGCTAATTCAATTGTGTTTGCCTTGTCTACACGCCATGTAATGAGTAAAGCAAACAATGCCAAAGCAGATGAAGAACCAAGACTATATAATGATGCTGACGATGACGAAGATGCGTTCACAATTTTGCTATCCAACCACCTCCCAAATGGGGCTAAGGCTAACGCTACCGCCACGTGCCTTGCCCGTCACGTGCGTTCTTCTCGTCCCTTGGTCCACTTTATGTATATGTTTTTTTTGGGGGGGTTGGTTTGCTCTGCCTGCTCACATCATCATTTCTTTTCCTTTTTTTTTTTTTTGTTTTACTCACAAATGCATATTTATTTTTAATTAAAAACTTATTAAAAACTAGTTAAGCATCAACTGCAGCATTTTTAATTACTTTCGACAAAAACCTCTCGCTTATTTTTGTCCGCTACTCATCGTTTTTTTTTTTTTTTTTTTTTTCAATTTTATCTTTCTTTTTTTTGCATTTTCATCAATGCAAAAGACGTTTGCATAAAGCTTTTCAAAATGAAGCGCCCTTGGTGCGGTAAAGTCAGCCGTCTGATCGGTGCGAATGCACACTGGTTTACAAATATTTATAATCTAATTTTCCCATTAGAATGCATATCGAACATCTCAAATTTGATATATGTATAATATGATAAAAAAAAAAAAATTTATTAAAAGATTATTTTCAGCTAATATTATTTCAAAATAATTTATCGAAATGTTAAAAAAAAATCTACCGAAAATTTGTTTCATAATTTGTATGTTTCTTTTCTATATTCACGATGCAGAAGAAAACTATAGCTAATAGAAAACTAAAATTATGAAATGTCAGATAATGCTTTAGACTTCAATTTTTTTACCGTCACTTTTTTTCTGATACCCTAAAAACAAATGAAAGTGAAATAACTTTGGTCAGCTTCTTTTGCCTGATGATCCCTTCAAATCAATGCTTTAGCTATTGATGTCAATTTGTAGTTTTCTTTTCTTTTTTTTGTAGAACACGTTTGTACTGTAATTTAGAGGGAGGATGAAAATTGAGTTCTTTTTTTCGAGTTCATGTTTTTTTTTTTTTTTTTTTTTTTTTTTTCATTTTATCTAATGAACTTTTATCCACTGTGACCCAAGACCCGAGGGCAAAACTGACCCTATTGACTCATCGTTGATGGCTCTCTGGATGCTGGTGCATAGATTTCAATGGTTTTCCATTCGCCTTCAGGGGGTGTTGCGTCATCAGGAGCCACATCCCTGCGTCCCTCTTCTATATCCCTGTGTTCGTATTCTGTCCTATTCGAAACGCTCTTGAAAATTTGCATTGCTGATATTGGAAGTTTTTTGTTGTGAGCACATTTTTTTTTTTTTGTCTATGATTTATGTTCGTTGGTTGGCTCGCTTGTTCGTGTGGGCGTGGCACGTCTGTGCATGTTTTGCGGTTGAGGCTCTGACGAGCTAGCGAACGAAACGCTCCACTCTACTTCAGTCCACTCCATGCCACGCCACGCCACTCCACTCTTCTTTCTCCTTCCACCACTTTGCAATTGGAATTCAAAGTCCTTTTTGGTTTGGCAATTTTGTAAGCGAAATTGCCGCTGTCTCGTTTTGTGCGTTTTTTTGCGCAGTTATTAGAAGAAATGCTTTCCCAATTTCTTTTTCTTTCATTTTTTTTTTTTTTTTTGTGGTGGGAGGGGGTACGCCCTGGACTGGGGTCACAGTTGGGCCAGGCGTTTTGTGTGATGAGGGTTTTTCTTCGTTGGTTTTCGTTTTCGTCATCTAGTTTTTTGTACTTTCAATTTTATGGTTTTTCTTTTTTTTTTTTTTTTTTGTTCGGTTACCAGGGTTGACATCTTGTGCTGGGAGTTCCGGTTTCCGTTGCAGTTTTCTTTTTAAAAGAGACTTTCAAAAAAGAAATACACTTCATTCACGTTTCCTTTTTTGCGGCCCTTTGTTGCGTTCTATGAGCCAATATATATTTTTGGCCTCACTTTGTTGGCATATTGCATTGCATGTTCCTCATCTAATACTAATAACCGAAACTTTTGAGAGATATCTCTGTGCGAATTCTTGTTGAAAACTTTTTGAGAGGTGTCAAGAAGCAAGTAGAAGGAAGAAGATGGCGAACATGAAGAAGTCGCTGTGGGTATTGCCCATTTAAGCCCTTTTGATGTGGGTTTATTCTAAATCAATGTTGGTATGTCATTCTGAATAAGGATATTTTTATGGTACTTGGAAATGAAACAAGGGGTGAAAAGGGCTTTTCTTTTTGTTCTACCTAAATGCGGAATTGGTAAATGATTTTTTGTTTAATTTAGGGAAAATTACGGAGAGAAAAAAGAAAAAAGGCCAAGATATTACAGTTTTTATCGAGCCTCTATATTTATTTTCATTGGCATTCCATTTCGAAAGTGTAATATATTCTATCTTAAACATTGACAAAAGTGTTTTCAAGTAACTTTTAAAGCAACCCAAATGCCTTTCTATAAAAAGCAATTCATCTTTCTCTTGACTTTTACCTAAAACCAAGAACATAGGAAAAAACAAAACAAAAAAAAAAAAAAAAAAAGTGAAAATTTGAAATCCCCTAAGAGCAGAAATTTCCCTAATTTCCCGCTAACAGCCGTTGTCGTTGCGTTGCCAGTGCTACTAGCTACCGCCCCCGCTTTCGCCATGCATCTAAACATCTTGTTGTAATAAGCCATCGGTTGCCCTCATAAAGCATCTTGACATCTCCGTTGCCCGCAAAGCACAAAATGCCTAATTCCATTTGTCAGCTCGGGCAATATTTATGTATAAAGCAATTCAAATATCCATAAATCAAGTACTTAAAGCAAAATGCCAACCGCAAACTAAATTGTGTCCACACACACACACATAGACACACAGAGAAAGCACAAACTCTGTTCTCGATTCAAACAAACTATTTTATTTCGAATACATATATAAATATTGTATACATACTATATATAAATATATATATCTATTCTATATGGTTGGCCCCAATTTTACAGAAATATTATTTCTATAATATTATAACTATGGTCCTTGGCATATTTTGTAAGCAATTTTCGGGTGCATAAACTTTTTGACCATTCATAAATGTTCGGAGAAATGAAAGTTTTTGTACTTTATTTTCATTTTTTTTTTTTTTTTTTGTTATCCTGATTTTACAGTTGAAGTGCTGCCGGGACTACTGGAAATTAAATGGCAGAAAGCTAACGTTTTCTTCTGTTTGTTATTTTGGTTTTTTTTTTTTTTTCTGTCCATTCTTCGTTTTTTGGCTTGCCAAAAAAATAACGCACATATTTTGCTTGCTACATCTGCTTTTGCTTCGTCTTCTTCTGCCGCTTGTTCTGCTTCTTTTTCTTGTTATGTGGGCCAAAAAAAAAAACAGCTGACTCTTACTCTTTACTATTTCCCCACACATTTGCCATTCAAGTTTTTGGTCCAGTTTTTTGTAACGTTTGTTACGTTGTTATTTTTTATGTGGAAAAACGAAAAAGCGAAAGCTCACACATAACTCTTGTCCTTTTTACTCCTTCCTTACGTCTGCATCTCCTTGTCCACTTTCAGTATGTGTGAGTGTGTGTTCTTGTATGTCTATATGTGTGTGTGTGTGTGTTTGTCAGTGTTATAAAAAGGTTTGTGCTACATTTACATTATGGCGCGCTGACGACAATAACAAAAACAAACGGCATAATCTAGGTGGAAATTTCAAATTTTTATTCATACGAACTATTAATACACTTACTTGCGTATATCATTTTAATGTCAAATCGAATTTACTTTGCGAATAAGTAGGCAACATTTTGTGATAATAACAAAAAGCCACCTCGAACTAGTTGCGAATTGTAGGAAAAAAAGAAATTAAATAGCGAAACAGGAAATGAACATCAGACAAGATCTAAAAACGTCCAGTAGCATAGCTGAACTAGTTTAGAATTCTAAGGTAGAATTTCTTGTTAAAGAAACAAGAAGATAGAAAAGTCTAAAGGAAAAAAAAAGCGAATTAACATTTTAATTTATAATATAAATATGCAGAGAATGACAACAGACAAATACACCTAAAGATATGGAATAAATAGAGAAAAGCTTTGAAAAAATAGATAATAAAACTTGAGATATTGTCAATAAAAAGATTATAAGCAAAAAGGGCTTAGAAAAATGCGCAACGAATAAAGAATGGGATAAAAGATGCGTAAAATGGGGCAACAATATTAAGGATTCACCTTGAAAAATGTATACAATAGTATGTGGTAAACTTTAGCATGCACTCCATATACCCCGAAACAAAAAAAAAAACAAAAAAAAAAAAAAGAAAACTTTCATAAAACACCAACAAATAGTCGCCTTTTGCTTTGGCAGTCATATCTTTACCACCCTTCACACCTTTTAATGCCCTTCTCTATGTTTCTGTCTCTGTCTCTCATGCTCTATTCCTTTTTTCCTACTTTTGGCGGGCATTACAAAACTTTTGCCATGTTTTTGTTGAATGTGTATGTGTATTAGAGTCGGTGTGTGTGTGTGTTTGTGGCAGGCTGGCCCAGGGAACCCAAAACCCAGACATACATAATTGAATGCTTGAAAAAGGCAGGCCGACAACAACAACAACAACAACAACAGGAGTCGTCGCTTGCCATCTAACATCCTGGCCATGCCATGTGCTTTTTTTTTTTTTTGTAGTATTATTGTTGTAGTTGTTGTTCTGCTTTCGCCTTGGTTGGTGCATTGCTTTAGGCCAAGCAAGGAATGTTACAATTATGTTCTCTTCACACTTTTCAGCAATTTATGTTGGTATGTGAATGTCGTTCCCTCCTCCCCCTCCCTTTTATTCACCCCACTTCTAACACCTCTTCCCTGCTGAATGTTGTTTTATACCACATCGACTCACCTTCTACCCCCCGTTTTGCCCATCTATTCAACATTTTAGCCACAGCTTGACACTTGAAAATGGGCCCACAATAATAACAAGAAGTAGTCGAAAAGAGAGAAGAAGTAGAAGAAGCGGCGACAAGTAAAAGTGGAATGAAGTTTGGGTTTTACCTTCTTTCTCATCCTCGTCCTTTCCTTTGGCTATTTACAATTATATTTTTCTCTCTCGTTAGTTATTATATTTATGTTTCGCTAAAATAACACAGTAAAAAAAACACAAAACACAAAAAAAATATGAAGAAACTTTTATACAAATGATTTATGTTTTAGAATTGTTCTCTTGTTTTACCTTTTTTTTGCTTTCTTTTTTCTCCTATTTTGTTGTTGTTGTAGTGTTTCAAGCTAGCGTCAACAATAATTCAAAATGGCAAAAAGGAAACGAAGAAAGAACAGGGAGAGAGAGAGAGAGAAAGGGCGACCAACAAATGGCAACAGTTTGTCAGACTTTAAGACTCCTGCTCTGCCACTCCACTGATGGCGTTCCTTTAAGTGAAACGAATTGTTACCCACGCAAATCGCAGTTAAAAATGTCTAGCACAAAAATTGACGTGGCATGAGTTGGGAAATTTCAGTCTTTGGTTGGTTTTTTTTTTCCCCCAAACCAACATGGATGTAGTTAAAAAATGCAGTAAAAGGATTCGTTAAAGTTTCAAAAGGTTTGAATAAACGCCCCTGGCTTTGGCCTGGTCACATGTGTGCAGGCATTTTGTGCCTGTCGAGAGTGGCAAAACTGGGGGCAGGAGAGATCGCGAGGAGGAGGCGGATGATGAAGAGATGGAGCAGCCAGCCAACCGGGCAAAACGAAAACGAGCTGCATCTTTATCATGACTCTGGCATCGTTACGTTACGTTACAGCAGCAGCAGGAGCAGCGCTTTTTGGCTTACGTTACGCATACGTATCGGTTGTCCTCGTTTTTGATGATGGCAGCGGGTAGCAATGGTGGTATAAGTGGGACCACCCAGATCCTTCACTCCCACCACCTCCACTGATGTGGCCTGCCTGACTGCGCCGAAACACACAATGGAGTTATTCCAACGGAAAAACACATGCACTTCCGTTGATGTTGACAACGGTAGCGGCGGCAGCGGCGGCGGCGACAACAGCAGCGGCACCGACAACGGCAGCAGCAACAGCAGCAATGACGATGACGGCGACGACGACTACGACGACGACGACGCGTCGCGACGATGGCAGGAACGGCGACAGCGATGCCAACGGCATCACCCCTCAGAGAAATTGTAAGGGTAGCGCACCAAGTGATGCAAAAAGGAGCTGAGCACCTAAACAATAATTGAGGCATGCGGAATGAGATGAAAGACTTGCTGATTTTCAATGCCTGAATGAAGTTATAAAAATTTTAAAGTTTTAAACAAAATTAATCCATAATAAATTCTATACAGATTTTGCTTCCTTGTTAAAACTCAGCGCATCTCATCTAAAACTCAATGATTTGCGGAGAACACAGCTTTGTATCGCTCCTTTTTTACCAATACAAATAGAATTTGTTTAAATATTAATTTCATTGTTTTGATTTTGTTAAATTCTTTTAAAAACTAGAAGTAATACGTGATAAAGTTTTTAAATACTGAATACTATAACATAAAGCTATGTGCATAACATTTTTATATATATTTTTATATTTATCTTGTAAAATTATACCAAACCGAATTATTATTAATAGTGTTCTTTCAAAACATCTTGAAAGATAATGGGAATTAAATGTTGAGCAACAATCCATTAATTAATCTACAATTAAATCTGTTTAAATCTGCATCCTAAATAGTTGCAATGTACATTTGAAATCAAAACTTATTTAAGATCTGATTGCTTATACTCTTTCCATTTAGACAAAGAGTTAGTTTTCGGTTTCATTGAATGAAACTGATCTCTCAATCTCTTGTTAAACAATTAGATCAGGAAGATTTGTGACCCAGTTCATATGGTACACAGTTAGCTCATTTAAGTGTCGCCTCGAACCAAAAATAGCCACCTAACACACTTTCGTCACATTGATATACCCTCAAAGTTCTCCCCACTCTCTATTCCTCCTCCCCCTCCGTTCAACAAGCATTGTACCATTTACCATCTATCCATACGTGGCTCTACAAGCGTGGCAACCTTCCAACCTACCGAAAGGCAACGGCAACCTCGTAAAATGCAAATAATGCAACCAACCCAACGACAACTACGTCGACGACGACGACGACGTTGGCCAGACTATCGCAAACGATGCTAACTGGCGATGGCGATGGCAACTGGCACTGACTGCCAGAGCTTTCTAGTTTACTATTCTTCTACTCTTCTTTTTTTGTGTGTGTTTTTTTTTTTTTTTTTTGTTTTTTAGTATTTCTAGTATAACTAGAAGATTTTTCATATTTTCTGGCTGCTGGTGCTTCTGATGTTGATGCTGATGCTACCAGCTTCCAAAAATGAAACCAAGCATGCAAAACGAGGCGACAAAGATGCAGTCACAGGAGTTGGAATTGGAGTTGGAGGCTGAAGGTTGAAGCTGGAGTGCTGCTGCTGCTGCTGCTGGGAGTGCAGATTAATGGATGTTGATTTTACAAATTCAAATGGCAAAAATATGCAAGCAAGTGTAAGAGATGCTTCAACACTGAGCGAAATAATACAAGTTATACAATTTTAATTGGGTTTTTAAACTCTAAGAAACGATGAGATTTAGAAAAGAGAAAAGCCCTCATACCAAAATAAATGAAATGTTTATCTTTTAGTTGGCACTACTTTATATTGATTCATTTATGCCTTTGCCCTAAATCTAGAAAAACAAATTAAAAAGTATTTGCAAATGACTTATATTCACTTTGAAGTACCAGAATGAACATAGAACTTAAGCTATATATGAAAACATTCCATAAATATCTTCTGTAAATCATTTTAAAACCATTTATAGTGTTTGCAATAATCTGCTTTCTTATCTCTTATTTTCTACAAGTGTAAGTAGATGCCTGGGAAATGAATGTGACTGTGTGTATGTAGGTTTGTATGTATGTATATAGACCTCGAACGCCGATTCTGAATTCAACTGCATCGCCAGATCTCTTTTTCCTCGCTGGCATTGTTGTCGCAAATGCGATAACTTAGCTACCAATATGCGTTGACTGCCAACTGTTTAGGGGAGTGGGTTGTAGAGGGGGGCTGTAGTGGCTAAAAGAGGATATAACTCAATGTGGGCAGGGATAGGGCATCTCTTGCTCCATATGTGGGTGCCATGCCGAGATGCAAGAGGGGGAGGAAGAGGAGTAGGAGGAGGAGCAGCAGCAGCAGCAGTAGTAGTTGTAGTTGTAGCAGTAGTAGCATATGCACGGCTGCATTTGTCAGCGAAGCACAAAAATGAGACAAAGTGACGCAGGCTGCAGCGGTCCACCGCTCAGCCCTCCCCCTTCCTCTTATCCTATCATCTGCCCACTTCCTTTTTCTCGGTTTCTCCTCTGCCACTTCGAATTCTCCCACACAACTCTTTTGCCTGTATGTAACTTGAGCATAGAAAATAAATGCGCATTTATGGCTGGCAATTCAAAAGTCTTTAAGATTTTCACATTCCATGCATTGTGAATGTGTATGTGAGTGTATGTGTGTGACGGTCTTTGTGTCTGTATGTCTGTCGCAAAACGGAAAAACGGACAGAGCCAAAGTCATTTTTTTTTTTTTTATTTTATTTGTGCTACCCCGTTTTTTCTATTTCGTTTGGTAAAGCCACAAAAACCCAAATCAATGCTAGACAATTAGGCAAAATGGCAAACAGTTAAATCAAATTGATCAGTTTTCCATTAAACTATAGCTAACAATATAATTGCATTATTATTGTTTGAGATTTTTATATACATAAACATACAAATTATAAAAAGTATCTAATTAGATCGGTTCACGATTGATAAAGCTGTATTTTTCTAGCTTATCTAATATCTTTTATACAATCTAGAGTTAGGAAACCAATATAGAAAATTATTTAAAAAATAAAAATAATTTTTTTCATATTTAGGAAACATTTTGAATTTATTTTTCAAAACTTTTCTAGCTCAAGAACTGCACTAATCAAAATGAAATCCAAACAAATTTGCTTTAGTTTATAGTAAACATGCCATAAAAAGTGACAATTTGTCCAAGTACACTTTACTATGTATTATTGGAAACTTCAAAATGACAGAAAAAAAAAATGAATCAAACCAATTTGTAGTATGAACCGGATGCCAAGTGTCCTTCAGTTTTAGATCTTTTGTATAAGGTATGAAGGCAGTCGTTAACTCTTTTTAAAACGGCATTCGTTTTTTTTCTCTCTCTTTCTCTTTTGCCAGCTACTGCTGCGTGCAGTGCACATAAATCGAAATCCGCACCTTCTTTGGCATTGTCAGGATACGGAGAAGGATGCCTTGCCTTGGCTTTAGCTTTTGAGGTTGCCTTGGAGTTTGGTGGCTTGCCTCGGTTAGATAGCAAGTGCCATGACTATGACTATGAGCGACATTGTGCGATATGATAGCAGGACGCGCATTTTTATTGTCGTTGTAAATCGTTGCCGTACGTTTCGACATTAATAAAAGTTAGCAAATAACTTGACAGAAAGAGAGAGAGAGAGGGTGGGAGCGAGAGAGAAAGAGACTTGCCTGGCTGACTGACTGGGTAAGCGAGTAAGTTAGTGGGTGAGTGTGGAGATAGCCTCAAGTGCGTCGAAGACGACGGTTTCGGTTTTCATTTTTATTGTGCTCGTCATCAAGTTGATTGTTGATGACTGCCTCCAGCAGTCGCAGTCGTAGCCGGTGTCGAAGCCGCCTCAGCAGCAGCAGCAGCAACAACATCAGCCTGTGTCCTATCCTGTCCTGTCCACTGGGAAATGGGGACCGATAGTACTATGGAATGAAATGGGATATGCAAGGCACAATGAAATTGAGTAATTTGTTGGGTCAGGCGGTCAGCGCTGTGGTTTGCATAGCCAAACAGGCGTATCCCTCTCGCTATTGCTCTCCCCTTACTGATTGATGTCTATGCGTGTGTAACCTGTCCGAGATGGAGGGGAAAATCCTTGCCGACAAAAAGGAAAAAACAACCCACACACACACACACACACAGATCCAACCGAAAGGAAAAATAAATGCATTCGAATTGCAGTCGAAGAAAGAAAAGTTTTGTGATGAGTGCGTGAAATGAGAGTAATGGTAAAAACATTATCTATAAATAATTTTGAGATAAAATATCGAAAGTTTACATTTCCTTATTTTATTAACTTTCCAATTAATAATTCAAAACGTAATAAAAAGCTTACTAAAGACTTTAGTTTAATTGCATTTAAATTCGATAGTTTATGTTGCTTTCACGCTGCCATCACTGAATCGAATTGAAGGACTGTGAACTGGGACTTTAGATAAGCCAGCACGCACAGACGCGTTCGCTCTCTGGCTGTCAGCATCCTAAGGATTCTAAATTACACCCACACAGACACATACACATAGAAATATATACACACGGGTGTAAGCGGGGTAAGGCGGAAAACTTTCCATACCAAATAAAAAAAAAAAAACAAAAAAAGAAACAAGAGAAACTCTCTTGAGAATGAATCAGGAGTCCAGGTGAATTCAACAGCAGCAGCAGCAGCAGTAGCTCCACCAGCAAATAGATTAGGCAATGAATTGATGCATACCTGCCACAAGGCAATGAGGCTCCGCCGGCTGAGAGTTGAAACTTGCGATAACCAAAAACCACAAGAAGACAGAGTAGAAGAAGCTAAAGCTGACGCTGAAGCCGAAGCTAAAACAGAATCAGAATCAAACCCAGGCAAAGGGGCAGGCAACAACAGAAGCAGCCGCAAAAGAAGTTGCCTCAAGGAGCAAAAGTCACAGGCAAGAGTTGCATATTGAGGCGAAGCTCTTGACTTGATAAAAGGCTTAAGCTCTTTCGAGGATATTTATCGGGGTGGCGGTGGGTGGAGTATTATTTTTATTTTTATTTTTTTTTTCGAAGTTGGGCAAATATGTAAGAGAAAACACAAGTTTTCTTAGCAGAGTAACGATGTGACAAAACTATTAGATATGCAAATAAGTTGTTTGCATAAGGTAAAGATTAATGGTGAGGCGGGAAGAAGAGGGTAGAGGGAGCCAAATCTACATCTACCAATAATGTCGTATGTAAATTTTCAAAGACAAAAAGAAAACACTTGCAAACGGATTTTCCAACAAATTTCACACAAATAAAATGGACTTAAGTGGAGTATATTGAACCTAACGATGATACCAAAATATCGAATTATAAAATAAATACAGAGAGGTAGAGATATCTAAAGCAAAATTGGTAAAAAAAAAAAAAAAAACAAATATATGAAAGGATTGAAATGGAATTAATGTTAGCAAGGATTGGAAATGGTAGAAAAGGTTACAAGTATGGAATAAAAATGCAGTAAATCACAC
The DNA here is from genome assembly GCA_035045865.1 of Drosophila austrosaltans. Taxonomy (NCBI): domain Eukaryota; kingdom Metazoa; phylum Arthropoda; class Insecta; order Diptera; family Drosophilidae; genus Drosophila; species Drosophila austrosaltans. The sequence goes on from JAWNOQ010000207.1 coordinate 8,999,943, forward strand.
AAATAAAGTCAAAAATAATGAAACCTAAAAAACAAAAAAAAAAAAAAGAAAACAAACTAGATGAAAGAAAAGAGAAGAAAGTAGAGGAGAAGTGGAAGCAGTAAAACAGAAGAAAGTTAAACGAAGAAACCAAAAAGAATGAAGAGGGCTCAACCTAAGAAAAATAACTAATTTAAAATTATAGTGATGAATAGAAAAAGAATGGTAGAAAAAGGAAGAGGATTAGAATTTGGACTAGGAATATTTTTTATTTTCAAATTTCAAAATTAAGATGCCAGAAGAATTCATCAAAGATTCAGAAACCCAGAGAAGAAAGAAACTTTAAATTAAAGTGAATAATTAACAAAACTAAAACAAGGAAAATACAAAAAAATGACAAAAACGCTTAAAAACAAGTCCAACATAAAAAAGAAATTTGGAAAAAATTAAAGAGTCCTAAAAGAATAAAAAAAAAAAAAATAAATAGACTACGAAAAATAAAGTAAATGAAAAAATCAGTAAAAACCTTTTATAAATGACATAAGTAATGTAACAAGAGAAATGGATTTGCCTTCTTTTTTCTATACTTTTTTATTGTTCATGTGGACGGGCATAACCAACAACAATTCATTTCCATTCGTATCGTATAAATATATAACATATATGTACATACATACATACATATGTATGTATGTAAGTATATCCTCAATGGTTGTTGGCATTGCCACTTTCAGAATAGTATCACACAGTGGTGCGTTTTTATTCCCCAGCTTAGAGCGTTGAGCTATTCAAAATGGCATCTCGTTAGCGCTCAAGTGATTCAACAGAATGCTTAACATGCCTAATGTCATTTGACACAGCGTTCAAATTAATAGCCAGCCACTTTTCACCTGACCAGCCAACCAACCAACCACCTACCCATCCACCCACAAACCACTCCATACCACTTCACTTCTACACCGAAAAAAAAAAACACTTAAGCGATTTTTCTACGCATTTTCTACTACCCATACCCATACTACCGGCAATGAAAATGTTACATTGGGATGATGTTCTCTTCTCGGCTTATCGCAGCTAGAAACAGAAAAGCGGAAAAAAAACGTACAAAAAGTCCAGACTAATTTCATTTGTTATGTAGTTTTAATACCCTGGAAATCTTAATCTTGCTTAAGCTACGCAATTTTGGCAATCTAAGTAGAAACTGATATTAGAATTAAATTTCAACTATTTTAGTATTTTATTAAATGAAACGTTCTCCCAGTTTCACTTATGCTCTAAGATTATCCTTTCTATGGAAACCACCACTTTATCGTCATGTTACAAACTTAAATAGCATATTTCTAAAGAAAAAATATGTAGAAAATGATGGTCAAAATTATCTATTCACTCTTTTCAATTCTTGATTATTTACTAAAAAAAAATTTTCTGTTATTTTTAATACAAGTTAAATTTTGACTACCGCCTTTGCCTACTTCTTTTTATTAGCTTTCTTTCATAACATTGCTTAATTGATAATGACAATGAGCATGCCCGATTTCTTTCATAGGGTAGGTAAAAAAAAAAGGAAGAAATGTACATTTAACTCAAGTGCTGTGAAGAGCGTTTATAACACAAGCCTCAACAGAATTCACATCATAATAAATGGGTGAGGAACGGGGAGTGGGGGGCCAGTCAGGTTTCTTTGCGACGTTTCTTTCACATTTTTTTTTTCCTCTCATTCTCTCTGTCTCTTTCTCTGATTTTTATGCGTTTTTCTGGAGTTCTGTGCTGCTACTATATATGGCATTGTGTGTATAAGTACTTGGCAATAAAAATGCGAAATGTAAGCAAGTTGTTTTTCGGATAGGACCAGCAGCGGCGGCAGCAGCAGCAGCAGCAGTAGCAGTAACAACAACAAAAAGCTTTGGCCATTATGACTAATGGTTGACATTTAACTTAATCTGCTTAAGATGATTATTGAAAATGAGTGCCCACTTATGCCAAATGTTGCGTCATAAATATTCATGCACACTCACAGCAGCAGCAGCAGCCCCACCAACAACAACAACGAGTCCAAGAAAAGGAACCTTCTTGCGATCTTTATATGAGCCGCCTCTGCTAATAGAAAGTCTTTTTCCCAGCCAAAAGAAAACCAAAGACGAGAGGCAAGGAGGAAAAAAAAAAAGGCATAAAAACTTGCCAACATGATTTATACATAAATATGTACATACATATGTAGATGGATTTTATGTGCTTCGTGCAACATACATACCACAACACACTCACACGCAGGCAAACACATACACATACAGCGCTCATGATGCATATGTGCGTACTCATTTCGAGTGTTCGAATTTTGGTTGATACATATACATACATACATGTATTTATATGTATGTATGTGTGTATATGTGTTGTACGTGATTTGATTTATTGGAATTTGGCGTATATTTTACAATTTAGCGGCTATAATTCATTTTGTCGGTTTTGGCCAATGCGCTTCATTCAGAATTGGAGTATTAAGATATGCGTATGCAGTTTGTCATACGATGACATTTGGTAGGATTATGCGATATCTTTTACTTGAAACACATAAGCGAAGAAAAACAAGAAAGACAAAATGAGATTAAAAAAAAAACATATAAAAAAGAGAAAACAAAATGAGTTTTAATAGTGAAAAATTGTTCATCAATTTGGTTCAATATTGCAAGTAGAATGCCAAAAATTATTGAATGGATGTAAATTTATGTCTGATATAAAAATAAAACAAATTTATACTATTAATAAAATGAAATCTAAATTATTTGTGTTTTGTGGCTGCAAAAAAAATGCAATATTAACGAAATTGATATTTCCGTCTACAAAAACAAAAAACGATTTCTTCTTTACTTAATCTCATTGAAAAAGATTTTCTGTATTAGTAGACTATAGTATGTGGTATAACATTATTCTGAGATTCCATATTGATTAACGCTTATATTTCTATTTACAAGATGATTCAGCTAAAAAGTCCAGGTCCGGCGCCACAGACAATGACGTGGCTATACCACAACACCTGTTTTCACGTCGATCATGACGCATCAATTATCTTACCACTCATTACAGTCCTCTGTAACATGATCATGTTAGTTTAACAGATGTACGTTAAACCAACAGTCTGTTAAATTTTTTTTTTGAATGCATTGAATGCAGTAACGAATGAATTCGCTTCTCAAATTTAAATTCGTTCAACTTTTGCAAATTAATTGGCTTGATCACCTGAAGTAAAACTTTACGCGAACCAAATGAGTCTAAGGGAACCAAATAAGAAATAATTACAATTGTTATGATTGCTTTCAATATACATATATGAAACCTTTGGAAGATCACAAAGATGAAAAGTTGTTAAATTCAATTACAAAAAATAATTGAAAAAAAAAATTACATTCAAATTGAAAGGATATGTAAATTGAATAATATAATAATAAAGGTGACATCAATATTTAAATTGCAAATTTATTGTAAAGAAATAATCAATTTTAATTTAGATTCTAAATCGAATATCAATTGAAAAAATTTGGTAAACAAATTAGATCGATACAATTCTATAATTTATATTAAAACCTAAATGGAATATATTAATTAAATGATAAATTAAATATTTTTGTAAAATTGATTCAAAATTGAAATTAAATTTCAATTAAAATCACCACGAAAATATAGCGAATTGTGGAAAAACTGTTGCATGATGACAGGAAGAAAAAAAAAAAGAAATTGGTTACATTTTGGCAAAACCGAACCTTGGCACCCTTCCATGTCATGAAATGTATGTGCGTGTGTGTGCGAGAGCTCTACGCTTTAGGCCAGCCAGCAGCTGTTTTCTGGTTACTGGCCATGCCCCTGGTCTTTTCCCTGAGTCACAGATGAGCTATACACACAGACATACACTCATATTAATATATATATATATATATATATACATATATATATAGATATGTATATATACATTTGTTAAATGTATGTGTATGTATGTAGGTGGCCAAGAGGGGCTGTTCTGGCTTGTGGGCGTAAATTCTGGGCATGGCCTGCGGTTATGTTAATGAGCTTGCACACAATTAGCAGCTGCTGCCGTCACTAGCAGGCGAAATGGAGATGGAGCTCCAAAACCAAACTAAACCAAACCATTTCCCTGGCATGTAGCGGCATTTGCGCTTGTCACTTCAATTATGGTAAATATTTAATGCAAAATCGTTGAGCGGTAGCACAATTGCTAGGCAGTAGGCAGTAGGCAATAGTTTGTAGATTGTAGGAAAGTGGAGTATATAGCTACAATTTTAGTAGTAAGCTTTGGGGAGTAACATAAGTGTAGTGGGCGTAACCATATTATAATAATCAACGCAAAATCAGTTGGTGCAATTCTAATAAATAAATAAATAATCCTCGGCCACTTGCTTTAATTACAGAAACACAAAATTAAATTCAAAATAAAATGCCACAGAATCAACGATGTGGATATACAAAGTATATATACGTATAGATAGATATATACATATATATATATATATATATACATATACAAAGGGTATGCTTTGAGGCATATACGAGAAGATCATCAATCAACAAGCAACCTACACAAATTGAACAATTAGCAAACATTAAAGATTCTATGCCCTTTTCATCGATAAGGTTTTAGATAATTTAACGATTTTAATAATAAAAAAAATTACTAGACTGTGGTATATAGCAAAATTGCAAAATATATCTATAGTTACTATATCTATTTAAAAAAAAGAAATTTGTTTGGACAATAGTTGGATGTCTTTCGTTTACTTAAGACTACATAATATAGTCGAGCTTTTCAATCAATTGAAGAATATAATAAGGAAAAGGTAAAGAAAGTTGGTCATTTTAAGCGATCGCTTGCTTTACAAGTATAGTATTATATACAACAACCGATCTGAAAATAACAACAAATTATACATACTTGTCAACAAAAATAATATAGCCTTATGTAAAGGGTAAAATAATAATGCAAATCCAATAGAAATCATTGCAACGTTTATTAAATTAGTGAGTGATAATGAAGTATTTTTGCACCATATTCCCTTGTTCTGTTTTATATATTTTTTTTTAGGTATCCATTCGTCGAGAGTCTTTTATTTTCATTTATTTCTTTTTTTTGTTTTTGTTGCTTTTACAATTTCAATAAATTGCATTTGCAATTTGCATTTGAAACACGAAATCTAAACCCGATTCAGTCAGCCATGCTTTGGCATCATTTGAGTTACCGAACTGAAAAATTTCCTTTTAAATTACAAAAATTGCAAATTAAATGGATGCCAATATACAAGTATATAGTATAGTTAAATTGCAGCTAGCTGGGATGAGAAAGAAGAAGAAGGACTATCAGCGGGGAACCCCATCTGTGCCTTGTGTCCTTTTCTGTTTCATTCTTCTACTACTTGGGCACATAATTCAATTCCACAAACGAAATGTATGCAATTTTCTCTTCAAATGTAAGAAGAGAGAGAAAGGAAGTATGTGTATGTGTGCAACCAAGATGAAGATAGGAAAGCAACGGAGGCGGGGAGATTGTGGAGTAGCGGCGGACAAATACATAAGTAAAACATAATTGAATTCAAATTTGTGCAATCGTAAGTAACTAAGATACAATTATGTACGTGGCTGGTCTCCTTCAAGCTTTCTAGCTCTATCTCTGTCTTCATCTCCATTGCTTCATCTCACTCTCTTTCTTTTATTCTGCCCCTCTCTTCCCTACTCTGTCTCTCTCTCTCTCTCTCTCTTTCTGGTCCACCCACTCTATACTCTTCTCGTGGTGACTGTCAAGTCTCGTCACGACTACATTTTGACACACAATTGAAAGGCGCTCGAGATACACGCTCACACACACACACACACACACAGTCAGGCACACACACTCACACACATAGTATTACAACCATCGCCCCCGCCCTTCAGACCAGAACTCAGACCGGGGCAGACAATGAAACGTAATCACACTAATGGCTTCGAGAGCAATGAAGCGCACGTAATTGGTAAAGAGCTCGATAGTGTATAGAGTGTATACTATATACATATGCAGTGTTGTGTAGTGAATTCGTAGTTGTGTTGTGTAGTGTTGATGACAACTGGCGAACCTGTGAATATAACAGTGATCATCATCATATCATTAGCATTAATTAATTAACAAAAAAAAAAAAACGAACAAAAATTTAGCAAACTCTAAAGACAGCAAATCCAATCCTAATTAGTTTTGAGTTGTTAAGATTTGTTCCTAGTATAGGGCCATGTCCAACTAAAATTCCAATAAACTATTGTATTTTTAGTAATTCTTCTTTTCTTTCTTTATTAAGCCATTATAATTCGGTTGTTAAAAAAATTACACAAAAAGAATCGTAAATCTTTCTTTCTTGTTGGGGCATTCCGGTGACCCATTCAGCCCATTCCATGCCATTCATTCATCACTAACATTCTCACACACTCTCACACTAGTTCGCCTTTGTATTGTGCTACTATATTGGTTGGCTTTGGTGGTTTGGAGCTTTGCCATGTCCCTAGACCTCTTACCCCACTTCCCTCTTTCGCTCTCTCTCTCTCTCTTTCTCTCTCTCTTTGTGTTGCTTTCTGTTGTTGCACTCTTTGTCTTGCCATCTCTCTGTCACTCTCTATGTGTGTGTGTGTTTTTTTTTTTTGGGTTGCATTGCAATGCATTTTCGTATAGCATAGTTTTTTGGGGCGTAAGCAAAAGTCGTTGACGCTCGTTACCGTTACTACCTCTCTCGCTCGTCGGTATGATGACATGTGATGGTGAAGAAAACCATCGCGCCAAAGAAATGCAATTACATGTTACCGTTGTCGCTGCGTTTTCGTCTGTGGGTGAGTGTATATGTATGTGCGTTGTGTGCGTGTATGTATGTGTGTGTGTTAATGCTTATGACTCTGTATTGGTATGTGTTTTATTAATGAGTTCCTCACTGAGAGTTCGAGGTTTGAGTTTTTGAGTTCTGTAAAGTTACGTATGTATACATGTGCATACCTATGTGTATGTGCGTGTTCGTGTTTTCAGAGTAACTTTTGCAACGGCATATTGAAAAATGATGTAAGTTTTTTTTTTGTTTTTTTTTTTTGCAAGTTTTAATGCGAAAATGAGCGACTGTCAGTTGGATAGAGATACATATAGATGGATGAAGAGAACGAGACGAGACGAGATGAGGCGACAGTCAGAGATAGAGATAGAGCGCGGGTGAGCGTTGGGAGCGAGAAAAAAAGTCTTGCATTTTGATATGGTTGCAAAACTGATGAGAGTAATGAAAAGTTGCCCCTTTTCATATTCAAGTATCTCGAGAAATGTCGTGTGTGGCAAATTAAAAATCAATAACTCATTTGGCAAAAGCTGTCAAGCACAAGTAACACAAAAGTTGTCATAACCAATCATGATAATCATCATCATTATCATTATAACGATAATGATAATATGCCGCTGCAAGTGATGACGATGATAATAATGACGATATAAGGATTAAGGTGGTGTAGACTTTTGTAATTTACCCAAGTGAAGAGAAACAGAAACAGAACAGAACAAAAAAAAAAACGAGAAGCAGAGAATTTTATGGCCGAGTTATTAACAAGAGAAAGGTGCGTGAAAATATCGTGTAATGAGTATTAAGAAAAGTTTAAGAGGGTTGAGCTGATATTTATTTTCACGTAAGTTTCTTAATGGATTCGCGGCTTAACGCCACACAGTACAAGAGAGAGTGCGAGCAAGACACTCAACGAAATATGTATAAAAAAGAGTGAGAGAGAGAGATAGAGAAAGAGTTCATTAAAGGATTAAAAGCTAAATACTAAGGGGAAATATAAAAAAAAAACAGGCAGATATCGAGTTTTTTTTTCCTTCTTTTTTTTCTACAACTTTTTACAAATTAATTGTTATTTGGTTAGGGATTATGTTTTATATGATTTACCATTTTTAAAGTTAATTGAAAGCCACACTTTAACATTTTTAGTATACTATGTAACTATTTTTGATAGAATTTCCAAATATTTTATTCGACTGATCGTATCAATTTAAATCGATTATAATTACTGCAGTTGGCACTTAACCTACTTCTACTCACTCAAAATATATATATAATAATAAAATGTCCAAACACACTCACACACCCACTGAGTAATACACACAGACAAAGATATATACACCAATTTCCTGAGTAAAGTTTCATTTTCAACTTTAACTAACCCCTTTTTAGCTCTAGTCTCTTTCCTCTTACCCGGTTTACCATATCACCTCAACTCAAACACACTCCGCACACGGATCAAACAGAGATCCCATCGGCTCCACTCACTTAACTCAGTTTAGCTCCCAAAAAACCACAGAACTGACAAATAATGCTAATGAGCGTACAAAAACTGCCATTTGCTAACCAATGAACTTCCGTCAATTGCAGCCAAAGAGAAACAGCGGATGGACGGGTGAATGTATGGGCTGGCTTGGGGGGGCTGCTAAGGGGTGGCGGGTAGGGTTAAACTAAAATGGTTGCAAAAATGGCGGCGTTTTGCCAAGTGCTCTAAAATACGTAAACGCGAAGGCAGGCAGGAGGGGAAATGGCAGGCAGGCAACCCGAAAATTTTTTCAACTACTATAATAATAGTTAGTAGGGCAACCGCAGGGCATAGACAAAACCCCGGCTAGAAGGAGAGTAGCAAGTGAATCCATAGCTGCAAGTAGCTGGGCGTTGATTGGACTCTCTTTCTCTGTTCGTTCTTGTGCTTGTGCCACTGCCGCCAACGGGCATTTATGTCAGTTTGTCACGATAGGCGATGGAAGCACAGAGATTACCTTGGTTAAACTTAACAATGGCCCCATGCCATGGCAGACACAGACACACTAACACACACTCGCACACACAAACACATAGAGACATAGAGAGACAGAGAGCACTGAGGACCCGCTGTCAGAGTAGGTGGTGCCCAAGTATCAAGCCCAACCACATCATCAAAATGCAGCGCCGGGCCGTGCTTGTGTGCCTGAATTGGTTTGAGTTTTTTTTTTTGGGGGGGGGGGGGGGGGGTTTGCCTGTGACTGTGAGAACTGTGCCCAAAGGCTAAACCAGAAAATTGTTGGCAATGCGCACAGTGCTTGCAAAACTATTAATATTGGCAGCATACGGAAGATATTCTAACCAGTATCATATATTCCAATTGCAAAAAAGAATCTTGGATAACCATTACCTCAACTAAACCCTTTAAAATGTTGATCTAATAGTCACTTAATCCCAATGTGAAGACTATAGCTATATATGTTCATAGTCCAATTTTCAATTGATATGCCTTTAAATGGGCTTCTTATTACCTGAAAATAGAGAAACAAATGGTATACAAGTCAGAGCTTAAAGTTATTTTTATTTGAAATAAATTAAAAAAAAAAAATAATTTTTCACAACATTTATAGAGATTGTGTAACCACTGTGCGATAGATGGGACTTTTTAGCTAGTCCAAAAACTAGCAAAACGTTTTTCGGCGTCTCTTTTTCACTCTTCCTCTTCTGGCATCGCGTGCAGAGCTGTTGAATCGCATTAAAATCAGTTTGCTGCATCTTCACTGACTGCAATTTTCGGGCAAGGACAACACGGCAACATCGACACCCCCTTCTCCTACTCCTCCTTCTCCTCTCTTTTTGCTGTCCTTTTGCCTTCCATCTGGCCTAGTATGCGTCTGTCCTGCTGTTCGTTCGCTCGATTGGCTGCTGTCAGCAGCATTTTATGTTAATTTTCATTAGCGTTGCCAACAACAAAACGCGAAGCTCTGCTTGGGTTTTTAGGCAATTTGTATGGAAAGTGAATTTGAACACCGACACCCGAACACAGAACAAAAAAAAAAATAATGCAGAAAGAAAATCGGGCGGAAAAACTGTGCCAATGGCCAACACAATTCTGTGGGTGCCAATTTTTAGTAGGCGGCAATAAAATTGGACAACAAAGTATTTTTCAATTAGCCATGGCAGTAGTACTACTAGCGAAACGGGAAGCTCGTAAAAACAATAACTGTGAACGTGTCTCCTCTATATATCTTTCACCACCCCCTCTCTCTCCCTTTCTCTCTGTATGTTTGCATTGTGTGTGTGTGTGGTAGAGAAGGGAGACGCGTATTGGCTAGTGAGCTTTGCGGCAATTGCGGCACAGTGAAAAACAACAACAAGAAAAAAACATAAATTGTTTAATGGTTTTGTGGGTTTCGTTATTTTCGTTTTGTTGTTATTGTTTTTGTAGATGTATGGGTAGCCAAATGTGAGACAGTTGCAATTTTAATATTTGTTTTTATGACTGGCCATCGTAACAAAAACGAATGAGACAGGTGCAAGGCGTATATACGGTAATTAGATGCAAAATGTAAATAAATAGACTTATTGTGTTAAAGAAACAACTTAAAGTTAGCCGTTTAACAAAAAAACGAAAGTTTAACAATTTCATTTGCCAGATATAGGCGGGTAAATGATCATAATGATGATGATGACTTTTAAATACCCTATATTTTGTAACCAAAATATAAATATATACCTAACAATTATTTAGTTATTTATTTTTAATTTAGAGAAGAAAAATATTTTAGAGTTATTCTTCTCTTAAGTGAAAAAAAATATATACAGTTATTCTTTAATAAACAATTTTACTAAACTGTGTGAAATATTTGACATGAAAAGAATAACAAAATCAAAGTTCAAGTAAAGACAGTAATAATTTTGTTTGTCTGCCTGATACTGAACAGGAATACATATACATACAAGTTATTATGTAGACAATACTAGTTGGATTTTCTCAACATTTCCTATTGATTTGCAGCCTGATAACTTTACAAAAGATAGGGTATAATGGGATAGAGTAATAACCAATTCACGAGTGAAAAACTTATAGCTTTTGGTTTATATATTTACATATATTGAAATCGAAATTTGGTAAAATCAATTAATAAAAACTACTTTCATCAGTTCAATGAGATCTGATGACATTTCCATATATGTATATGTATAATTTTTTTTGTATTTAATCAAATTATGACTGATAAGCATACATATGTATGTTTGTATGTATGTTTAATTTTCATTTTTTTTTTCTTTTAATTTTGTTGCTCGATTGCGGTGCAGCCTTCACCCACATATTGTCATTGAAATGTTCTTCGCTTGATTGAACATTTCATCGATATATACATATGCTGATATGCATATATTTTGTATTATTCCCCATTTGAAGCACTCATCATCTTAATGAATTTCCATAAATTTGTGCGGTAATAATTAAACGATAACATTTCATCTTCACTCACTCCCCCCCGTCACCTAACCATTGGGACGTCAACCTTCATTAAATATATATAGTATGTACTACCACCTCCCTTCCACCCTCTTGCGCCCTCTTTTTTTATACTTATTTATGGTTTTTGCCTAATTACAGCAACTTTCAGCAATCAGAGAAACGAAATGAAATGGAAATGATTAAGGTTTTTTTTCCTTTTTCTTTTCTTTTTTTTTTTTTTTGTTTTTGTTATTGTTCCCACAGCAGCTTTTCCTCCGTCAATTCTCAACAATTGCACATACACTAACACACACATGTACACGCATACGCAGACGCACATACACATCAATTGGGGCCTATAAAAAATTGTTGAAGAAATAATTTCCACTTAATACTAATTAGAGAATTTCTCATTCTATGTATGCTGATGATGATGATGACGATAATGGACGCACATTGGCAGGCAGCGCAATGCAGAATCGGTGGTTGGGTGATTGTGTGGGTGGTGGGTGGTCGGTAGCAACTAAATCATGTAAGTCAATGCAGTTAGTTGGTGGATTTTATGGGACTTTGCTGCCTCTTTGCTTGCTTCATTAAACTGCATTTTCAGGCCAGTCAGCAACAGAAGAAGAGAGAAATGACTGAATCAAGAACATTTACAATTCCCCTGCCGTCTCATTGCTGTACAGTTGAGACTCGATATTTTACTATTATATAAAGAAAAATATACATAAACGATATTAAATCTTCAATCACATAAAATTAATATTCTTCAATTAAGAACAAACTAATTCATTTAAGCAAGAAAATCCTTATACTCTGGAGGCTCTCTCTCTCTCTCTGTCTCAACTATTTTTATTTCATTAGTTGTAGGTAACTCTACTTCAAGCCCAACAGAACTTAAGTAACAACAAATACTGACAAAATAATTGTTGTTGAATGTTAAATGTCAAAGGTAATAAAACCATATGAAAAACCAAAACGAAACCACTTTTCAATTAAATACAAAACAGAAATTTAGCAAGAAAAAGTTAAAGTTAAGTACTTCACAGTAGAGAAAATAAGTGAATGCAAATTGTATGTATGTACTTACCTTCATTTTTTTTTTCCAGTCAAAGGAATTCCATATTCAGGATGGCAGAATGTAATTGTCTAAAAAATGAATGAAGCAAAAGCATTTCACATTATTTAATTACAAAATGTTGATGTAAATTTTGACAACAGAACAAAATACTTGAAAGTTTATGTGAAAATATTAAAATTTTTTAAAATTATTATAAATGCAAAAGTTAAATATATATATATATATATATAAAATATATATAAAAATATAAAAAATATAAAAATATATATAGTATCTGGATTAACAATAACAAAAAAAGTTATTTAAAATATTATTCAAATTTATCTATACAAACATAACGCTTCTTAAATAGAAAGTACATGCTGCATTATTTTGCCATATGGATATGTTTCATGTTTGACATAATGTTTGCACTTTTCGAGTGTTTACTGTATGGCATTGTATGCTAATATGTATATCTGTGTGTATGTGTATGATGTGTTTGCGTGTGCATGTGTGTGTAGTTGGCACTTGACTTGACCGACATAAACATGAAAATGATGATGTCACATTTGCACAATTGTGCGTACAACAACAACAACAACAAGTAATTGTTATTGCTGTTGGAAGCTTTGGAAAATGCATTTTCCCTCTGTCCATCAATAAGCAAAGTCCCCCTACCATTTACTGTACTTAATGTGCGTAGTAGATCGTGCAAGCGTGAATCTGTTGATATGGCGATTAAAAATTGTCCTACCCAAAAAAAAAAAAAGAAATCGAAAAATCCCCCAAAAAAAAAAGAAGGAAAGAAGAGAAAAACGCTATATAACAATGGAAGGATTTTCAGTCTATATATGCATGCATCTCTGTGCGATTGTGTGTGTGTGTAAGTGTGTACTGGCGTATTTTTCTGTTTTTGGCATGCGACAAGCAGAGACAGAGACGGCAGCAGCAGAATGTCCTGATAAAAACAAAAGCCGATTTTCAGTTGAAAAGTTTAATTGAACAATGATAATGTTGGCCAAGCGCTACAACAAAATGCCAGGACATAAAAAAGGAAATATATATATATATTGATAAAAACCAAACCAATAAAAAAATAGAAAGCTCATTTTTAACCATGCTAAAGTTTTAATACCCTTGACAAATTGTTTTTCCCAGCACTAAATAAGCAACATTTAGGGAGTTTCCAACACTGGTATTAGATCCTTAATATATGATCGTTTGAAGAAGCTTGAAGATATAGCTGATATATTAAAAAAAAACGTGAAATAATATATATCTCTCAGTTATAGTGGATCTACCTATAATATAATATAATATAATATAATATAATATAATATAATATAATATAATAATATATATAATTTGATAGTACTTTTAGTCATTCGATCCATGTAGCATTGCAATATAAAGTGCAAAGTGTATGGTAAAATGTAGACTAAAGATAATAAAATACATTTGTACATATGAACTTTTAGAGAAAATGCATATACCTTTTTGGATAGACTACAATAACCGATAAACCTATATGTATTTATGTTAAAAAAATCCATTTGTGAGGCATTTTGCTATCATAATAAAGCAACATTGTTGAAAAGTTGAGTAAATATTGAGGTTAAATAACCAAAAAAAAGATGGAAAAAGTATTAAAGAAAAAGTCTCTTTTAAATTCAAAAGTCGTATCATTGATATTAAATTTGTCTAGATATCTATCAAAATATATAAATATATACATACATACTAAAGCTATACCATAATAGTTTGATTTTCGTTTTACATTCCCCTTTACATACTCTTACATTAATCAAAGTCACTTCCACCCCAATAAGCAATCCCAACCAGAGATATCATCATGCTCTCTCTTAACATTCTGTCACCATTTTCATTGTTTAGCCTTCTGGGCATTAACTCCATTTAAACTAAAAGCTAAACTTTTGCCAAAAAAAAAAAAAAAAAAAAAAAAAGGAAAAGGACAGAATGAATAAATCTCACCAATCAGTGTATTTCGAGTGTTGCATTCTCATTCAAAAGATGTTTGGCAGTGCCAGGCCAGGTCTCCCCCTTATGGCATTATTATTTCCCAAACAATATTGAACCAAAAAATTCAAAGTGCAATGCAACACTTTTGTTTTGTGGACCAACTGAGCGACCCTTCCAGGCATTTCAGATTTCAACTGTCGAAAGTTTCTCTTTATTCTGTTGTATTTTTGCAAGGTCCCTTGATGGTTGCCTTAAGGCATTTTTGTTAGAGAAATGAGAGGCTGGGGCTCAGACTCCCCGCGGTTTGTCCAACAAAACTTCCACTTCATTTGTGTTTGCCTTTGTTGATGCTGCTGTTGCTGCTGCTGCCGTTCGGTGACAGTTTCGTGTCAGAGAAAGTTTGTGTTCAGTCTCAAGACGCACTAATTAAATAAAATCTATTCTATTTTCATATATATTTGTACATTAATTAAGACTTTAGAGTGTAGATGACATACAACTATGCACAATGGAATTAGAGATGGTTATGTAATACTCTACGACAGGTGTTAACGAAAGATTTTTGCAGTAACTCTTTAATAAGAATTTTAAATTTTTAAAAGAAAAGTTTAGTATTGTAGATCGATCATAAGTCGTTTTACAATACTTAAAGCCTGGTGTGTGGATTTTTCAAGCAGTTTAAATGATAATCATTAGAGATATGAGAACCTACATACTAGTGGGCGGAATTGTTTTCTCTATAATAATAATAATGCAATAATGCTTAAGCAATACATATATAATGCTGCTGGCCGTTCACTCACGCTTCCACCTCTAATAACCAAACACACACGCACAAAAAGCAGTGCTAAAAACACATACACACACACACAAAGCAAATATGACAAAACAATAATGAAAGCTTTGACACGACTAATTGCCTGCGGCGTTTGCTGTCTGCTTGAATTTCTTCTACTCACTGTTTGCCTCCCTTTCTCTCTCTTTGCCTATGTTGCATGCATGTATCTCGGGTCTCTGTTTTCTTTGGTTGTCTTCCTAAGCCTAACGAATTTGTAATTGAAATAATGCAATTTCCGTTACTCGTTTAAAATACATTTTAGAGGAAATCGCAAAGGGCTCGCCGTGTTCAATGTGAACTCAACGCCATTCTCCTTCCCATTCCCCTTTCATTTCTCCTTTTCCACCGATACTTTAGTACCCATGCCCGGTTGTGAAAACTTAAACCAAAATTCATTAAAACTTTGCATTGTTTCGCCATCGCCGTTTTGTGCTTCAACCTCCCCCCATCCCTGACAAGTATTGCTGACTGACTTACTTCACATCTACATTTACCCTTTTCCCCCCAACTCTCTTCCCCCTTTTTCCATCTCTGTTTCTGTCTGTGTGCTCCTCTTATTTGAATAGGTATCCATTTTATTGTTTATTCTAGACTTTTGGTATAAGCATGTCGCGACTAATTCCAATTAATTCAGCAGACAAATATCCTCGAACGACGGAAGTGAACGGAAAGTGTGTGTGTGTGTGCAGGAGATGGCGGAGGGCGATGGGGTAACTCTCCAAATTTTGCTGAGCATGCACCAAGTAGAATGAGACGCGAATGTTATATATAGAGTAGAGAAGAGTTAAGTAGAATAGTAGAGAATCGTACGGCGAGTCCTGAGCTTTTGGCTTTGGCTAGTTGTTTGCCATTGATTGTTATTTTTGCTCTTCTCGTTGTTGTTGTTGTTCTACTTGTTTTTGTTGCCAAGGTCGTTTTCGGTTGCAAGAACGGAACAAACATGGTTTGAATGCGTAGAAAGTAGATCCCCGACTTCCCCCGCCAGTTTCTCACTGACTCTCCGGCTCTTTCTTTACTAAATCAACAGCAAACCCAAGCTAAACCGTGGATCCACAGCTGTTGGAAACAAAAAAAAAAAATTGCATTTTCTTGCTTTTAGACGAGTTTTCAGTAACAGACAACACAGGATATTGGTCAAGTTCCCGTTCTCGTTTCGCTTGCCAAAGTTATCTACTTAACCAAGTTTTCCATGCTCTTCAATTTGACAGCTGCGAAAATATGCAAAAATCTAACCCAATGGTTTGATTTGGTCGAGTAATTTTGTCTGTTAATGACATTGATAAAGTACTGGAGCGCTACTCTGGGGCTATTTTTAAAATTTCTTAAAGGATATTCCCCATCAAAACGATAAGTCACCCGAAACCAATTGGACTATAGCAATGGACAACGACTTTGCCATTCTTATTGAATACAGAAGAGTGGCAATCTATCCTTTATCATATCAATCAGAAAGATCAAATTCTGATCTTTCATTTTCATCTTTCACAAGGCGTTAAATGTGACCGTATATTAGCAGGCAGGCAAAGCATTCTTTTCTCTGGTCACACTTTTGATTCTTTATAGAAAACAAAATTGCATACAAATTGCACTTTTTTCTTTGCACTATTGTAAGCATTTTAAGTTCAATTTCTTAATCAATTTAGTGCCACTGTGCAGCCCCATAATCAAATTGCCGAAAATGTGTGAGCGTACATGGGGTGATTGGTGCGGGTGGGCGGCACAAATCGGAAACATTCTGGGAATCGGAATTAGAGTCAGAGTTTGAGAGTCTCTGGCCCCGGCATGTGTGTATGTGTAAAAGCTGCTTATAGCTGAAATTCCAGACTTGCATCTTGAAAATATATATGTATATATATATGTATATATGTATATACATATATCTATAAGTCGTACTTTCTGTCTATGTGTGTGCGTGTGTGTGCATCTATGTATGTAACCGTATCTTGTCCAAGTAAGTGTGTGTGTGTGTGTGTACTAGTGCATTCAGTTTATTTAAGCAAGTCGAAAGTTTTAGCTTGCAAAAGATTTACCTTTTTGGCAGAGAGACAGACAGAGGGAAAAAGCGCGTGAACCAACCAGCCAAAAGGCAGCTGAAAACTTCTTTTGCAGCGCCATTGACTTTTGTATTTGTTACAAGTTTACTACTTCTTCTTCCTCCTCTTCTATTTTCCAGCTCTCTTTTTTTTTGCTTTTTTTTTGTATTTTGTTTTTTTGTTTTTTTTTTTTTTTTTTTGGTAATTCAGATTTTCTGCAACCTGCCAAAGAGATTTCCATTTTCAAATCCTCCAAAGACTTCGTCTTCCATTTATTCTACTTGTTTTTGCTGAGCTTGTAATTTGTGTGTGTGTGTGTGTGCGGGAAAAAGAAGAATTATGAAAATGAAACGCACACAGATTTCTTAATGGCTGGAAGTTTTGAGTAAATGAACAAACAACCAAATAGTTACAGGAGAAGGCAATTTATAAGTAGCCAAAACAAGAAAAAAAAAAAAAAAAAGGCAACAAAAAATGGTATAAAAACCGAAATTTTTTTTCTTTAACCCATCATATCAGGGGGAGAAAAAGAAAGATACCAAAAAGGAAAAACCTCTTTTTCTGTTTTTTTTTCCCCCTTAGAAATTCTTATTTATCAATGTCTTTATAATTTTTTTTCGTAATTTGTAAGCAAAAATTCTTTGATAATTTTAATTTTTCGAATTTTAAAGAAATTTGGCAGAATTCTTTTAAATCTTATAAAACTAAGTTTAATGTCTGCTTGAGAAAGAAATTTCATTGCATCTTTATAAGGCATTTATTTGATTCTAATAAATCTTGGCAGAAATCATTTTTTAATATATTCAAAACTCTTAAAAATAAGAACTAAATAAAAATAAGAAGCCAACAAAGTTATTAAGGTAAAATTGTATTCTATTTTTGCAAACTTTTATATTTTTTTGTTATTTTTTATATCTGTATCATACAGTCTAATGACATTATTAAAAAAGTCAAATTATTCAAATTGATTTATGCTAGACAAACATGGGAATATATTAATTAATAAGTTGACAAACTTTAGCAGATATTTTCTAAAAGAAAAATAAAATCACCTAAACTATTACTATATACAAATGGCTATATATGTATGTACATATATAGATATGTTTAAAAAAAAAATTAATTGGGATGAAATTAAGCATAGAAATGTTTACAGGCCATAAAAGAGTAAGAGTCAAGAGAATGAATGGAAGGGGTTAGCGGGGGGTTTGAATTAGAGAGGCAACAATCCTTCCCCCATATGATGCTAATCATGTTATTACTTGGCAAAAGGCAATTAATTAATTTGAGCTATTTATATATTATGCATGCGATGGGATACAAAATGTTTCTAAAAGCTAGCTATCATTTGAGATGAAAACTGATTCATGTGAAACACTGAGCCAAAGAGGCAGGCAGCATACAAACACACACACACACACCCAGTTAGAGAAAATGTGCTGAGCCAAGCTGTCAGAGACTTTGGTCATATTTGTTTTTATTATTATTATATGCATATGTTGACATTTACAGGGAGGCAGCAGCAGACAAACAGGGCAAAAAGGAAAGGGGCAAAACGGGGGGACGGCTATGGGAGATGCGGGATTTCTCGGTTTGGGGTTTTGAAGGTTTTGCTTTTAGTTGGTTTAGCTTGTGCAAATAACTTTTGTATCTATGAGCCATCAAACCAAATGCAAAACTGCTAGAACAACTTTTCATTTAGGATGAAAACAAGATTTTTCCGACAAGTTAAGAACTCGACAACCACCCCTACATCTAACCCATATATGTACATACATACACATAGAAGGATATACATACATACATATACTAATACACAACCATAAACCAAAAAACACAGTAAAGACATTTAAACAAATCAAGCAATGAAGCTAAAACGTCTCTCAACCGTATCACACATGAGACCCCTTTTTTTCTGGGGGCTGCTTTTGTTTTGTGCTTCATTTAGTTTGAGAGAAATTCGTAGAAATGCAAACGGGTGGGTGGGTTTAGAGTTGGGTGGGTAATTCTGTCTAAAGTGATGAATATCAGCACATGATATTCTCTATGCCAGTGTGTGTGTGTGTGTTTGTGTGTGGGTGGGTGTGCGTATGTGTATGGTTACTTTGTAACATTGAAGCAAAAGGTTTTGATGCGGTATAATCGATGGTTACGTTGATTTAATTGGTCCGTTGGGAATTGTGAAGTGAAGTGAAATAGAAGCACTAGAAGCACCAGCAACAACAAACAAATAGTGTGGCTGCATATTTTCAGTATCAAAATACCCAAACTAATGTTTTTTTGCTTTATTTTTTGTTAAAGTCAATCGAGATATGTATGTGCATACATATGTACATATGAACATTCTTTTGGTTTAATATTTTATGTTTTTAATTCTCATAGAGTTTCCTTTTATCTCCTCTTTTATCTGCAGATATTTTCATAACTTGTAAAATATTTTTAAATTGTTTAATAAACCACAAACTTTGATTAAGTTTTTAAGCTTGTAATTTGTTTTTTGTTTGTACTATTTTAAAGTAAATATTATTTATAGTTTATTTATTCTTACCATTTGATAGTGTGTTATGGCCAGTGCAAAGGATTATGAGTTGAAGTGTTTTAGCATTTGTTTCGTATATCTCCCACTTACCATCTTAACCCCCCCTTCCTCCCCCCTCCCCCCCACACACACGCACACACACACACTTTTTCCTGGTTGTCTTTGTGTTATATTTGTAACGACAGAAATTAAATTTTACACATTAATTTGTGTAAGTGGAAACATTTTACATGACATTTAAACTTAGCAAACGCTCGTTCGACGCTGTGTGTGTATGTCTTTGTATAAGTGTGTGCGTGTAAAAGGGGTGGGAGGGATGGCATAAGATATGTTGGTGATGGTGGAGGGGGCGGGAGTTGGTTTAGCAACCACCAAAAAGACGCAACGCTTTTGCACTTTGAATGTCTGGTGAGGCGGAGCGCGTGCAAATTTCACTTTGTTTTGTAGATGTGTGTGTGTGTGTGCGGTTTGGTGTGGTGTGTTGTGTGTGTGTGTGGGTAAGACAGAAACTTTACCGAAAACTGCATTGGTGTAAGCGGTCTCTAGGGGGCGTGGTGACTGCTAGTTGAGATATGTATGTATGCATACGTATGTATGTATGAACATAGTTGGAGCTGTGTGGCAGGACGGGGCGGGCAATGCGGTCGTGTAGTCAACTTCAACTTCACTTAAAATCCTTTTTGCCGTTACATTTCGATGCATATGAGGTTTGTTGTTGTCATGCCTCCTTCGCCCACTCCTTCCTCCACTGTGCTGCATAGCTTATTTATAATTTAAAATTTGGGAAAAAGTTTCGCCCAGGTTTCGAGTGGATGAACTTTACTTTTATGCAAATGACAGTGCAAACATATCGCATAGCACATACTTACCTCTCACTCACGCACACACACAAACACTATCACTCTATGCATCTCTCTTACTAATACTGTTGCTTGCTCTCGCTCTCTCTATATTGCCTCGCCGTGTCTCTCGATGATGTCATTCATAAAGTTTATGAGCTACTACTTTGCTAGTATCGTCTAGCCGCTGCCTTGTCTTCAGAGGAGTCATTATGGCTTATGATTATGGGCTATTAGTGCAAGTTTTAGTTAAGGCTTAGAGCTTAAGGTTTTCGGTTTTTGGTCATACCAACAACACAACAACAACTGAAAACGGTATATTCTTCCTGTTCCTTGCTGTCTGTGGTCAACTTTAGAACGAGAGCTCATTCTAAAGCCAAGTGGATAATATTTCCGAGCTGTTTGTGTTTCCCTTAATTCCAACTATTTGGATTTCCGCATTAATTTTAGTTAGTTTCACGGATTTAACACTTCTAATTCGAGAATACTCTATACCGAATAGCGGTGTCTCACTCACACCATTACATTTGTTTTACATGTATGACAGTCTGTTTATATACATACATACATATGTATTCAAGAATTATGCGCTATTATTTACCTTTACTTTCAATTTCTTTTGTCCTTTGTTCTGCTTCTCACTTGCACACTTTTCTTTTACATTCATGATTTCATTACTTACTCACCAAAAAAAAAAAACAACAAAAAACACAACTCACGAATTGAGACTTTTGCGGCACTTTGACCGATACATACATACACACACGCGCGAAAAGTTTTGGCTTCTCAATTAAAAAACACAGCACAAGGAAAACCCGACTTATTTTGTTAGCGGAAAACACTTTTTCTAAATAAATTGCATTGCGATTACAGAAAACTTATTTCTTTTCCACAAATTTAATTCCACAAAAACAAAAACAAAAACAAAAAAAAACTGCAATGCAACAAGCGATCGCGTCAAACGGCAAGCAAAAACCAACAGCGTTGCCAGACAGCGTCTAAATCTATTTCATCACAAAGTTTGGCATTCCTTAATGCAGAAAGTGAGTGGAAAGGATAGAACGAAAAGTAAGTTGCATAGAGCTTGCAAACTCTTTTATGCTAACGGATTTTTAGCGGCATTTGGTATTAATTGGGAATTTATTTGGAAAAACCGTTGAGATTTGAATATGAATACCTTTTTGGGCACTCAAAAAGATTAAAAAATGCGAAAAAGACGTAATTTTTACGCAGATTTTATTATATAAACTTTTTTTTATTATATTATATAAGAAATTTGATTGAAATTCAATGGGGAAAATTAATTTATACTGGCCAAGAACATATAGAGGAATAGAGAACAAAGAAACTATTTGCCTTTTTTTAATCTATGTGGTAATTCTCTATAAAATTAACTTGAAGTTGGAAAATTAGCTTCTAATCCGAACAAATCAAGGAATCAGAAAAAATGAAAGATAATTGGCACATCTTTGCCATTACGAAAACCAACTTTATTGTTATTTTCAAAACTGAATATTTGTTTTTTATACTTACTATTTAAGTAAGATTTAAGAATATTTTTTAGTACAAAACACATGATCTTATAAACCAAGTTAATTTGTTTTTTATCCAACAGTATTTTTGCTTGATTAATATTACCTTCAATAATTTTGATATATTGATTCATTGATCTTTCAGTTATCAACTTATAAAATATTTGAAAATCTAAACACATGACATGTTGTTTTAGTAGGCACGTGAAATACTTTATACAATATATTTTACAACAATTGCTTTTAGATTTTTACGACCAAAAATTGCCATGACAGGAAAAGGGTGTACGAATTGTGGGTGTACTATGTGTGTGTGTGAGTGTGTGTGTGTGTGGGCGTTTGTATGTCTGTGATTTATGTAGGGCCCGGGTCTCTGCTGCTGCTGCTGCTGCTGCTGCTGCTGGTGCTGCTTCCTTGTTGTCTGTTCTGGCAACTCAAAACATATGCATAGATAAATTATACTCGGTAAGCCTTCCCGAAAAATGTTGACAAGAGCATGCGAAAAAGATGTGGGTATTGGAGGATAAACTGTGGGAAGGGGGAGGGGGGGGGGATGGATTGTGGTTAAGGATATGGTGCAATAGCAAAACATTTTGATGTGACGAGACTAAATTGAGCATGTTGTGCGTTGGGTGAAAGAGAAAAGGTGTCCTAGAGTCTCTCAATGTTTAACCATTTCATATATATAAATTGTTTCGAAAATATATTACACGTCAGTCAGAGAGTGTTTGAAAATAGATAGAATTTCCATTTCGTTTCCATATTCAAAAGGTTGGGCAAAAGCAATTGTTTTTCTTTCTCTTGTTTTGGTTAAGTTGCAGATGAGTTCAAGAACTCCAACTGGACATTTTCTAATAAGGATTTGGTAAGCTGCCTTTTAAAAATATCTCTGCTGATGCCATTAAAATCGCGACGCTTTAATTAGAGCCGAAAAAACAATCTTTTTTTAAGGACCCTTTTTTCAATTCTCTTGGTTTTTTTCTCCATTTTTTTTTTTTTTTTTTTTTGGCGCCCAACGTGAGGGAATGATGAGTCCTGGTGGTGGAGGGCAAACAATAAACGACAAAACAGTTACGAGGCTGCCGATGATTGCAAGGCAAACGAGCAATTAAAAAGTCGTGTGCCAGCATCAGCAGCAGCAGCAGCAGCTTGCCAAGGTTGTGCCAAGGTAACCCCACACGTACATGGGGCCACATAACCTTCGGTACGCTTCGTTCTCTGTTCTCCCTTCACTTTAGAACTCGGCACAAGGATCCTTCGAGGCATTTTTACGCTGAACGAGAATTTTACGTTGGGGGTATTTGAAATATGCACGTAATATTGCAAAATTTTAAGCGTATATCTTTGCATAATTAACTGAGAAAATACTTAGCACACACACACACACAGAGAGAGAGAGGGAGCAAAAGAGATAGAACGAATGGGTCTGGGTTGTCCTTGCCTTGCAGGCATTTCACCGCAGCTTTGGAAATCGCTGGCAAAAAAAAATAGAGAATGGAAAACTTTTTGCAGTGATACTTCTACTTTTGCTTCTTCTACTTTTGCTTCGGTTGCTTTCCCTCACTCCTCTAGAGTTTCGTCTTTTTCCGAATTTTCACAGGTTGTGTGGAATTTTTAATCTGCTACAGCCAACCACCAAAAAAAAAAAAAAGAAAAGCCTTGCGCCGGCAACCACCACCACCACCACCACCCTCATCACCCCCTTCTGTTGGGCCATGTATCTTTCTTTACTGCAAGCGGTGGCTTTGCATCTTTACGCTTTTGCTTAAATATTTTAATTTTTATTGGTTCAAGTTTACCAACCGTCTGTCGGTCTGTCTGTCTGCTCTGTCCTGTCTGTGTCTGTGTGTCGGTTTATTTGAGGCAGAGGCTTTTCAGCTTTTTTGATAAAGCTGTTAAAAATGTATTTATTTATTTTTAGATGGTACTTAGGACTTTTCCTTAGGATATTGAGCTTACAGTTGGCCAAATTCTGACAGCCAAAAAAAAAAAAGGAAAAAAAAAACTGATAAGCTCGGTTAATAGATGGCATAAAAAGTTTAATTTTATATTTTGTTTCTCTCAATAATATTCTAGGTAAATGCCTAAAAGAAGGATTCACTCATCTGAAGTGGCTTAAAGTGATGCAAAGTGAAATTATTAGCGGATTTTGGTTTAGTATAATTTGAATTTGTTTGATTGTTAACAATTTAGAAATCTTTTATATTTTGGAACCAATATAGCATAGCTAAATATTTTAATGAAAATTTCTTTCCCCTTATGACTAAGAAATTAACAAACTTAAAGCCTAAATTTTAAATTACAATGTTGACCTGGTTTCTGAATAAAGGAAATACCTTTGAGGGCTTTAGAGAGAGAGAGAGGGAGAGTAGGAATCATTTGATAAAATTTATGGCATTTTGTTTTGTTGCAACCCAATCATAGAATCATTTAAATCGTTAAGTCCATTTCCACCAGAGAAACAAAAACAGAAACTAAACAAACAAAAAAAAAAAAAAAAAACCCTGGCCCGAATCTTTTAGCCAAACAAATCACAGCTGAGCACAAACATACAACCAACTAGGAATAGAGGGCAGATAGCAGGATTCGGGGGGGATACGAGTGGGTACTGGGACAGGGATATGGCGTATGCATAACAGGCAGCATCATCGGGTATCGTTATATATCGATGGCATTCACATGTTTAGCACACACAAAAACTGAAAATGCCAAAGCACAAAAATATGCATACAAATCTATTCTATTTCTATGCCAAAATCGAGTTGAGTTCGAGTTCCCCGAGTCCAAGTCTAAACTTTGAATCTGAATCTGCTCTAAATTTTGTTGTGCATGGCAAACAATGTATGTATGTGTGTGTGTGTGTGTGTCTGCATGTATAACTATGCGTTTATATGTATGTGTGTGTGGTGTGGTATCGTATATAGAGTATGTCCCGCCGATATCCTCTGTCCTTTCTGTCCCAATCAATTGTCCAAATGTCCAAAACTTCATTTGTTATGCGCATCACAAAAATTGAAGCAAATCATTTTGCCCAATCGCATTTTGATTTCAAATGTCAGTTGCTGATTGAGCTGGACTATGAATGAGTGAATGGTGGGGGGGAGTTTGGTCCGGTGGCCAAGGGAGATATATAGGATGGCTTCCTATGGTTCAGTTTGAGGCTGAGGTTGGGGGGTGCTGAACATCACCCCCGAAAAACGGTTTTGGTTTTTGTTTGGCTCTCTGCTCGAGTTTATGTTAATTCTTCCAATTCGTTTTTTTTTTTTCTGTTCTTCTTCTCTTTTTGGTTTATTTGTCTGCCAGCGGCGCCTGAAATTATGCAATGCCTTTATTAATTTATCAACCAAACCAAAACCAAATGGGGTTCAAATCGAAGCTAGAGATGGGCGCGCAGCCACCAATCAGACACAAATTACATAGAAATAAAACGAAACAAAGTAATTTAAATCGAATATATTTGATTACCTATCATTGGGAATGAAAATAAGAAGAGATTATAATTTGTATGCAACAATCAGACATTTTTGAACAAAGTTAAATGGAACTTGAATGATAAAGATATATACAAAAAGTGATATATATCACTTAATTCTACATGGAAAGTACATATATTCAAGTTAAAATTTTTACCTATTTTCAACTATTTCTCTTATGTAAGTCGAGCTTTTTCTCGCGTCCCTTTACCATTTAGCGTCACTCAAAATAAATTCCTTTTTCAAAGAAATATCAATTGCATCAATATCTGAATCTTTATCGGCTAAAATCTTTGCTTAATTGAAACTAAATCATTCTTGAGTGTAAAGAAACTACTTTAGTACAAGTAATTATATAATTCTTCAACTACTTAATAAAAAGTAAATTTAAATTCTTGAAATTAAAGTACTCAAACTATTTTCGGATTAACAGAACTATCGTTTCACTCACGTGACACTTTATTATCCCTATAAAAGGTAAAGTAAAAATGTTGGCCAATATGTAACTTAACCGTAAACCAATTCCCATTTTTGGTCTTAGCTGTTTATGCAGTGTTTAACTTGGCCCAAGGCCTGGGGTTTGCTTTGGGTTTTATTTGTTAGAGAGGGGGGTTTGTTGTTGGTGGGTTGCTTGCTTGGCTTAGTGTTAAAGAGGCGTGGCATTTTCATTTTCACGCGCCACTCGCGTAACTCATTTTCACAGACGGCCAGCAAAAGCAACAAAAAGAAGACGAGCGCGGATGAGAAGGAGCAAGGGGGAGGAGAGGGCAAAAAAAAAAGGGAAATAAAGTTTCTTTTGGTGCCACTTGGCACATTCTTAATTTCTTGCGTATTTTGTCAAGACAAATTGAATTTTTATGAGCGTCGTTGTCGTTGTGTCCTTGTTGCAGAAAAAGCAAAAGAAATCGCAAGACGTCGTCGTCGTCGTCATCATCGTCATCGCCATCGTCTTCGTCGTCGTCGTCTACAACAGGGCCAAAACTTTAAACTTTTCTCATCTTGTGAAAATTCATTTTATCACAAGTAATTACTTTGTAAATATATGGGGTGGCAGACAATGCAACAGACGCTGGTTGGAGAACATTGGAGGAGCTTCTCTGTTGCCCGAAGGACTGCATTCTGCGCTGCCACTTGCCACTGCCTTTTGGCCATTTGAAAAAGGGCAATAAAACGCCCGGCTGGCAAGGCATTTAAACTAAAATAAAAAACATTTTTTAAAAAAGCCCAACAAAAACTTTGACTAAGCTGCAATTGCTATGCCCTTTTTTTAACGTTTTAAACTAGTTTTTCCTGCCCTGATGTCTGTGATTCTATTCCTTTCTTATTCAATATATAAAAATAGTTTTCCCTCTCCTAGAGATTCTTTTAATTACTGTTCATTGGTATACATATATAATTTTCAATTTTTTTTTGTTATCCAACATTAGGGACTGTTTATCTACTATCTATCTGGACCTTTCCAGAACATTTCGTGGTTATTATTTAACGAAAAGTTTATGGCTTTAAATCTATTCCGATCCTATTCCAATCGGTCCTTTAAATCCTTGAAAATACAAACTTCATGTGTGTTTCCCTCTCTGGGTGATTGCCCTAATTGATATACCCTTTCTGTCACATCTCTTCTTCGACTGCAACTCGAATTGCAAATAGAAATCAAATGAATTTCTTTAGTAAAGAACGCAACTGTTCAAATTAAATAAGATTCTAATCAGAGAAAAGTATTAAAATACATATTAACTACAAACGGACTGACTGGTCGTCCTCCTTCTGTTCATCCAAAACTAATTGGAAATATAATGACTTAGATGTTATACAAGAATTTTTCATTTCAATAAGATTTGTAATGTCTGTCTATGGCTCTTTGTAATGAACGATGCAAAAGTAATATCAATCTTTTGAGTTTCAATTGTCAAATATCATCATGCAGAGAAGGAAGACCGCATCATTGTTAATAGTCGTTCCATATTCAATATTATACAGAACGTTCGCCTTAAATATTCATCTATATAAGACATACAAGAAGCTAACCAACACATTATATTCCTAATGCTTTAAAGCCTTTGATTGCAGTGGACTGCTTTAAAGGATTCTGTTTATATCGTATTCCACTTAGTTTCAATTTATAACTCTTGTTTCTATAAATTCTCTAGAAAGCGTATATCCTGCAGTTCTGTTCAGTAGACATATCTGCAAAGATCCTTTTTACCCTAAATATGTAACCCTATACATGTACATATAAATGTTTCTATATAATAAAATAGTAACTTTGATCTAGACAAAAGTAAAAGTAAGAAGAGACTTTCATTTTCAACATTTTTGATATAACATAGGGAAGGAAACATACCATTTGGTTCCCATCTCTTGAAATAGATGAACTTTCACTAACAAAAAAAAAAAAAAAAGACAGATATATATTTTTTACTTGTGTTCAGTTTTATTGTTCGATAATGCAACTTGCCATTGGGTTTGTCAAACCGCGACAATAATTTGCATGCAAACCAAACGAACATTATTGAAAACGGCTAGAAGAAGCTGTTGTGTGAACTGTTGCTGCAGTGGCTGTTTAGTCAAAGAGACCGAAGCCCATGTCATCGTCCTCTTCTTCGGATTCGGACTCGACCTTCTTGGCTTCTTCCTTCTTGTCGCCACCGGCGCCGCCAGCAGCTGGGGCAGACGTTGCTGAAGCAGCAGCTGCGAACTTGCTGGGATCCTTGATGTACTCCTTGATGGTAGTGGCTTCCTTGAATTCCACTTCGGTGGTGGCAGCAATGGCCAACAAGTTCTTGAATCCGTTGGCAATGCTGTGTGGAGCCGAAGCGATGGTTGGGTAACCCACCGACAAACAGACGGCAGCCAAATTGGCAACACCCTGTTGGAACTTGGCGCGCAAATCTTCGGGCTTGATGTCCAAAATCTCTGGTGAGAAAATGGAACCAGAATCATAGACCTGGCTGACAATCAAACCGTACGAGAAGGGCGAGATGTTCAACATGTTGAGCAGAGTGGCCTCGGAAGCACCCACTTTGTCGCCTGGCTTTAGGATAGGCACATCGTTGATGATTTCAATAGTACCCTTGGAAATCTTAGTGGGGATGGACAGAGCCTGGAAGAAACTGGTCTTCTCGGGTCCCAAGCCGGTGTTCTGGGCCGGAATGATGACATTCAATGGAGCAATAGCACCTGGACGGGCTGGAGCACGAACTTTGGATTCCAATAGCTTGTCACGAACTTCAGCCAAATCGCCCTTGGTGAAAACGAAACCAACATTACCCTTAATATGGGGCAACAATTTCTCCAATTGAGGATTATTTTCCAAATGACCGCGAATGGCCTTCCTCATCATGGTGTTCTTGCCCATCAACACCACAGCCAATCCTCTCAAGCTGGTACGGATGTTCTGCATCTGCTTGGAGCCCACATTGTCAGCGCCCACGATGAAACACTTTGGAAACTCGTCGAAGAGTTCCTAGAAAAAGATTTTCACATATATCATAAATAATTTATAGGAAATTCTCTTTCGCATACTTACCACAACTTTGATGAAGTACTGAGCCTTCCATGCTGCCTTGTTCTCCCTAACCATTTTGATGCTGTATTAGGGACTCGTTGAAAGAATTTAAGAACTGAAAAAATATTATGGGCAGCCATTAGTATCGATAAAATGCTGCAACTTTGTGATATATTTTAATGAAATTCTACAAAGATGCCTATTATTTTAGACAATTTTATTTTTGTACATACCAAAGCAAGAACTTTACACTGAGGTGACTTTGACCAAAATGGCAGAGTGTTGGTCAAGGCTGGAAAGCGTCGCATCGATGTACCATTGAAATATCGATAATCATAACACTACTGTATATCGAAACTGTGTAACGACATATAACAGTTAAAAAGTATGTAAATGTGAGTTTACTAACAAAACTATTGTCAGAATAGCGAAATAAACATTTTTAATAATTTATTTGATGCTTAATTAAATAACAATGGAAATAAAAATTAAAAATAAATAACCACTCGCAAACGATGCTGTTATATTAACAGTGCTCGCAAACGATGCCGTTATATTAACAGTGCTCGCAAATGATGCTGTTAAACATAGAAACTTATGTAGAAATAATCGATTTCTGTAATTATTTCATTACATCCGGCAGCTCCATTACAAATTATGTTGTGTGGCAGCACTACACCCTTCAGCCCCTGCCCCAAAGCATTGAAGTAATCTTTTGTGTCGCGTAAAAATATTATAAAAGAAAAACACTCTCCAATTGTTTTAAGAAGAAAAGTGAAAAATTTCTCGGAATTTAACGTATATAAAGTGCAATAATTAAAAATGCAGACGCGACAGCACTGAGATACTCCAAAAAAACCGTCGATTTGTTGGCAACCTAGATTTAATATCCAATCAACGACAAATACTTGTGTGTTAAATAAATAAACAAGAGCAAGAGGAACTAGAAAACAGAAGCAGAAGCAGCACACCAGCAAACAGCAACATAATTATGTACAACAACGGCAACGGGGCCAGGGGCTTCTCCATACACGACGCCTTTGAGGAAGAAGAGGAGGAGGCGATACGTGTCTATGGTTCCACAGTTATATCGACGCCCATGCGGGGTGGCGGTGGGAAACAAGGTCGCTCCACAGAAGATGTTTCCATACGCATACAGGATCCCAAGTGAGTGGTAGACAAAGTCAAAATGATTGAATATAAAGACAAAGACAATAAAAAAGAGAGAGACAAAAAATAATAAAACAACAAGAAGCAGGAGAAGAAGGAAGAGCTGATGCACAAAGCAGATGCAGATATAAGAAACGAAACGGGTCTAAAATCTGGTCTTTGCCTGCGTGGGCTGTTTAAATACATACATATATATTGGCACCATTTTCGTTTGGAATCAAGTGTCGAGGCAATATCTTTTCTCTTCTCCTCTCCTCTCTTCTCTGATTCACGCGACCAGTAAACGAGAGAATCGATTCTGAGCCGATTATTATTAATTGTTTATAATATGCTCCCAAAGAAAAACAAGAAAGAAAAATGTATACTCTTTCGATTGCCAGCTGTTTCGTTTGTCTGATCCGATTCCTTATTTGGCCTTTACCTTTTCGCCTTGCCTTAGATGGGCCACATATATGTATGTATGTATGTACGTGCTGGACATTTCTTAGCCGGAAATTTCTAAGCAATTCTATATTTCATTTCCTTAACTTAACGCCTGGGGCGGCGCGTGCGTGTTTTTGTGTTTAACCACTTCCTCCCCTCCCACAATTCACCTAATCATTCATTCATTTATACATTTCTTTACCATCATCTTCCCTGTCTACCTCCCCCACTCTCTTATGTCCAGGCATTAAAAATGCATAGCGTGCCGCCCATGACAACCAACGTCCAACAGCAACAACGTCCAATAATAACAACAACAACAACAACAACCGGCAGCCAATATATGTAATTACAAAGATTATTTATGCAGACGTCCAGTTCCAGTCCGAGCCTAATTTGGCATTCAATTGTAAAATCATTGCGCGCAATAAATTTCGTCATAAAGGTTTTTCATTTCATTTCTTCGCTTTAGCCTTCCATCACTTGCCTGGTGAGCCCCCTCCACTTCCCCTTCTTCACATTTACCCCGTTTGTCCATCCGTTCTACCTTCATGGCCTTCGCTTGCGGTCAGCTGGTGGAACCAGTTAACAGCTAACAGCGAATCATCGTTGTGCCTGCACTTGACGGGTTTCCCTCTGTCTTGTTGACTCTCCCACCCCCCCTGCTGCTGTTGCTGCTGCTGCTATTACCCCTACTATATAATTATTGAACAATATTTTTTTGTTTCTCATTTGTTTTTTTTTTTTTCCCCCTTTTTTCGCAAATGTGATTATGATGCGTCTGCTCCAATTGCCTGCCGGCTATTTTAAATGATAACCCCAAATACTTGAATTTGATAAGCACAAATCTTATAGACCAAGGTCCAATCAAACATTCCAATCCCCCCACCCCTCCTAAATGGTTTAAATGATAAAGATTTTGTTTTTGTTTTGTTTCTCTTACAAATTTCCTTCTTTTTTTTCAATTAAATTGAGTGCATATTGAAATGAATTGTTTATATTTTGTATCTTGACTGTTTTTTTTTCCATTTCATTTCCGTTTCCTGTTGGATAGCCTTATCTCTACAGGAGTGAAGCTTTCACTATCCCACACACAACCTTTTAAAGCTAATTAGTTTTCGTTTTCAATGAAAATTTATTATCTACTTTTACAATAACTATTTTGTTTATCTAGAATTTGGCATTTATGTTTTTATTTACGTTGAAGAGAGAAATTCAACGTTCGTAACTCCAAATAAAAGTCTACAATACTTTTCATTTCCAAGAGACAAGTGAAATTTTTACGAAATGGATTAGTTCTCTTTTTTTTTCATTTATAAAATGTTCATCACTAATCCATTTAATTTGTTTATTCTCATTTTCACACAGTGCAACTAGAATTTCACTTTATAGAGAAAAGAAATTAGTATGAAAATTATATAGTATATCCATATCATACTAATCATATAGTATAACATGTATATAACCTTTGAAACCTTTGTTTTCATAATCGATCGTAAATGGAAAAACGAAATCTAATCTCTTAGAAAAAACAATGAGGAGGGGAGGAACACGACCAAACTGAAACCAGATCAATGACCTATAATTTTCAATTCAATGAGGGGGAAACGTGAAAAGTTCTTAACGAATTAAAGCTATAGAATGATCAAGTGATCTACTTCTTAATTGGAAATAATTAATGATGAAAAAATATAGTTGAAAAATCAGTAAATGTAGAATAGAATAGTATCAAATATATTTATACTTATAGTAAGCTTTGTAACATTTTAAACATGGGATTATTACCTATAAGATAGTAAAAAACAATCTTTTAATTATATATGGAAAAGAAGAGTAACAAATGTAGAATAGAATATACATATATGTATATAATATATTTTAGAATCTATAAATATAATAAGAAACAATCTTATTATTACCTCAATTCGTGTGATTCAACTGTCACACAGTCATTGATTGATCACATCAGACAATGAAAAGAAAACTCTCGATGAAACGCAATTTCTTTGTTTTTAAAAATAACTATTATACAATGCGTATGTAAACTTATTGTAAAACTCTGTTTTGAATGATTATTATATTATTATTTGTTTTTGTTTCTTTCTTTTTCAGGGGCTACAATAAATACGCCGAAGACACAACATCACGGGATAGTGATTCACTTATCCAGGAATATGGCAATTTACCCACAGAGGAGACAAACACATATTGCTGGCGGCATCCAAAAGTCCGGGAAAATTGGCGTACAGTATTGGCAGCCTTTACGCTCCTAATTGTTGGCACTGGCCTATTTGTGATGGGCACATTTGCCATTGCCGATCCCCAGAATACATCTCAAGGTGTTGTATTCTTTGTGGCTGGACTTATCTGCTTTATACCGGGAGCGTATCATGTTGTTTACATTTGGCTAGCAGCTAAAGGCTATCGAGGGTTTGACTTTTATCACCTGCCTCTGTTTACATAAATTAAATAATAATTATGTATGCGTTTTCTCCTTCCTTATTTAATATAATTTTTTTTTTAAATATTGGTTGATCCAATGAGAGACAGAGAGAAAGAGAGTTAGCTAGCTAAAAACAAAAACATGTGTGAGAAGAGAGCAAGAATATATGTCAATATATATATATATATATATATATATACATAAGTGTATGTATATATATATATATATTTGTATAACTGTTAAATTGTAATTGAACTCGAATCCGTTTTGTGTAACGTCCTGTTTTTTGTGTTTCAAAAAATGTATCGTTTAGACAAAACCAAAAACAAAATCCGAATCTAATATTAGCAATAAACTATATATACATATATATATATATATATGTAAAAACAAAATCTCTATATATATGTGTATATATATATATATTTTACAATATTTTCTATTATATACTCAGTAAAACAAAGAATGAACATGATAATTTTCATACGTACACTCGAAATTTAAATATTTTTTTTTTTGAATATAAACAAAAAGACTTTGTATATGATGCTAAAGAAAAAAAAATGTTGAAAAATCTAGGAATTAAATATATATACATATATATATATATAAAGGGAAAATCATCAAGAATATTATTGTAATTTATTGAAATTTAAATGCACCAAAAAAAAAAAAAAAAAAAGGAAAACATAAAGATAAAAATGCAAAATTTACAAACTAACGAATAAAGTTTTATGTTTTTTTTTTTTTTTTAACTCACACAGACACGAATCTATGTATAATGTATATGATTAGTGAGCATCGTCCCTTACCTTTCCTATCCCTAAATGAAAAACGAAACAAAACAACCCAAAAAAAAAAAAAAACAAGGATGCGCCTTAAAGAAACTAGATTTTAGTAAACCCCGTAATATGCTAAATATAACGTATATATACGATATATATATATATATAAATAATTTAAACAAATTGTAATGAGAAATCTTGGAAAAACAAAAAGCTATTAGTTATATAAGTGCAAGCAGCTCTGATATTGCAATACTTACATACCTTTGGTTTAACATATATATCCTTGCCAAATCGTAGTTAACATTGCGATTAGCTTATATTCTAGATATATATATAGCAGAAGGAGTTATTCAAGTTTATGTAAAGCTTTTCCCCTTTAGTCTGGACACAACTTTTTGTATATAGAAAATATAATTAAATTGCTTTATTGTTTTTATTTCAATGAAACATTTCCAAAAGTTGAATATTAGAGTCAATGAAATCAAATGTTATAGAAGATAAAGCTATTCTAGATATGTATAACTCCTTTCTTTTGTTTATTATTTAATCAAATGTAAACTTTTTGCTCTGTCCTGTCTCTGCTACGTTTTTGCAAGGATATAGAAACTACGGCTTGGTCGTAGTTAAACCCCCTAACGCCCTCCCTCCCCCAGAAGCTATATTTATTGATGATTAATTGAACAACGTTTATATTTTTCTAAAACTTTCGTAAACCAGAGAAAAAGAGAAAGAAAGAGAGAGAAAAAATATGAAAATAAACAACAACATGCCCGTCCTCTAATAAAATTACACTCATACACATACTCACACACCCACACACACACACACACACAGAAAACCTAACCACAACATTTCATAAAAAAAAAAAAATTAAATTAAATCATTATCTTTCCTGCAATTTAGTTTTTAATATTATACTTTTGTTTAAGTCAATGCTAAATATGGTTGTATACAAAAAAAAAAAAAAAACGAAATTAAAACAAAAACAAAAAAAAAGGAATATTTAGTATATGTATTATTAATAAACTAAATTTAAATTATGCCAAAATGCAATTTCTGGCTAAATACAGGACTTTAATTTTTCTCTCGAAAATTTTACAAACTAGAAACGACAAAAACAAAAACACTTTTTATTATAATTTGTAATATTTTGTACATGTATTTTTTTATGTTTTATTTAATGTTGGTTTTTTTTATATATCTAATTATATATATATATATATATAATTTTAAATTAAATATGCGTTTTTTTTGCAAAAACAATTTGCCATTTCTTTTTCTTTTTAATTTGTTTTATATATTTGAATTGTAAACAATTTATTTGTTTTGTTTATTTGAATTGAAAACAATTTGAACTATATACTATATAGATTTCAATATTTTGATCTACTGCATTGAATTGATAACAAAATTGAACATTTTGGTATATATGCTAAAATTCGATCTTTTGCATAAACCTTTTTAAATTTCCTACTAGAAGTAGCAAAGTTTACTTTCAAACATAGATAAATCTACCATATATATATGTTTATATTCTAGCAGAAATCGGAGAATAAATAACAATAGACAGCAATAAAATATTTAATTAGTAGATAATTTTAAAACTTAGCAGCGGATAACTCTATTCACAGAATATATTTATATATATATATACAATATCGATTCACAAAGTCAGCTAAATGTATATAGATATCTCTATCTCTTTCACTTCAATTTACTGCAAAATCATGTATATATATATATATATTAAAAGTTCGGAACAAACCAACAAAAATTCATGTAGTAATACAATTTGATCACTAAACCGTTTAGCTGACTATATCTCCCTGCAGATCTAATGGCTATAGAAAAATTATAATACTTTTAATTTGTTTAAATCCTGACTGAAGATGTTCTGTAGTTAAATCTGTCTTCGATATATATATATACATAGAATTTAATGACAATCTTTTGGAATTTTATTAAAATCAAATCACTGAATCTGCAATCGTATATACATATATATAGATAATGATTTGTATTCTCCTCTCTTTTTTAGAAACGAAAATAGCTATGAGGAAATTAGTTTCAAAATTCAATTTTATATGCAAATTATATGAAATCGAAAGCTAGAAAATGATTTCAAGTATACAATATATACATTGAATATATATAGATATATATATATATATAGATATATCAGTTGTCATTGATTATTGTTATCATGTCACGCCACATAGCTTTGGCATTGATAAATGATATTATATATATATATAAAGTTTATCTAGTTATTGTTGCTATTTATTTTTTGTATTAATATCTATTTTTATCATTATTGATATTATTAATATTAAACGTGATTTATTGTGGCATTCTTAATTGTTTATCAAAATCATTTCTTCAGTTTAGCAGATTCAATCATTGACCATTAAATGCTCCCCCCCACACACACACACTCAACACACACACACACACACACACACACACACACACACACAGCTGTTTCTCTGTGTCAATTTGGTTTTTAATTTCAATTAGCTCGATAACAATCAAATCGTATATATATATATATATACACACAAATAGTAATTGTTGCTCAATCCAAAAAGTTAACGATGGCTCCACTTAGGTTTAATTATATTAATGTTGTGCAGCAAACGAAAGAAAAAAACAAAAAACAAAAGAAAAAAAACGAAAAGAAAATGAAAATTTGTTTATTTTTTTATAACTTTGAATCCAAACAATTATATTGTCGTTTAGTTTTTTCTTTGGAATTTGAATTCGAAGCAAACGTTAAGCTTTAAATGTGCATAGTCAAGTAAGTCAAGTGGAAATGGAATAAAGTGCATGGAAATTAAAACACAAAACAAAAAGAAAAAGAAGAAAATGTTTACTATATACATATATGTAGATATGTTGCCCTTCCCCCCCCCCGTCTTGCTCTTTTATTTGCACATTTTATGTACAGAGAAGACAAATTGTCACCAGGCATCGATCAAACATAGCAACGGGGCAACGTTGCCATTGAAAATGATGAAAGCCCATAACCACAGGACGAAAGGAAAGAAAAAAAAAAAAAAAGGACGAGTGCGAATGCTACTGCGATTGTGTGTCTATCTATCTATATATATAGAGAGAGAGAAGGGTATCGCTAACTAAATGTCTGGAGCACATTGGCAAGTTCATTAGACTTTAATGGGTGTGCTCAAGTTGGCTGACACGAAATGGAAAGTTTTTGCCGCCTTCGAATCATAAATCCTTGCTAAAAATATACCAAAAAAAAGCATAGAAAAAAAATAGTTAACGAATGGTGAGGAGAGAATCGATGCAAAACTTACTGACAGAGATGTATGAGCACGAGGCAGAATCGGACGAGGATTGCCAAGTCTATTGTAAGTGGCCACTCTAGCTGGCAGCAAAAAGAACAACGAAAAAAAAAAAAAAGAAAAATGTCTCTATTGATGGATTATTCCGCAGTCCTGAAACCCGTCAACGAATACAACATTGTCGACAAGATTAAGGAGGCCAATAAGGAGTTATTTGCATTAGATGATCCAAATAATCAAACTGGAAATGGCCATCAGGAGAAAGTGACAAAGGTAACGTTTGCATTGAATCTGGAGGATTATGAGCCAATTGGAGAACAGAAAGGGGACTTAAGTCCAAGTCCGCCAGATGAATTGTTACAACAATTGACACAATTGAAATTGAAACCCATAGCAGAGGAGGAATCATTACCAATGCCAGAAACAAGTGAAATTCAAGTGTTGGCCATGGAGCAAAAGCACGATAAAGTTGTTGAAATGGAAAGAGAAGGGAAGGTTGATGAGGATGGGGAAGAGGAGGAGGTGGATGAGGTAGAGGAGGAAGAGATTTGTGAGGAAATCTTGGATCTAAGTGAGGCGACACCAAAACCATCCCATCCCATACAATTGGAAGATGAAGATGATTTCTCTGGCATCGATGAAGCAGATCTGGATGAACCATTATCCTTAAGTAAGAACTCATCCACAACAAGTGCAATGCAACGGCGTCAGAATACATTCGATGGCGATTATGATGAGGGTGAATCGGATCAGAAAAGTCTGACCAATTTGTTAACCGAATCCGATTGTGAGGAGGAGGAGCGGACATTAAACGAGGCTCGACTCAAATTACGTCAGGCGTATAAAAGTCTCTACAAGACACTCGATTCCAAGGAGCAGGCAAAAATAGATAGATTAACTGGCCTACAGAAGGAATCAATGCAACAATCAACAGATAATCATCACTCCCAGCATCCAGATGTGGAAGAGGATGATGATCTATCGATCATTGTGGCCAGCTATATACCCGATGATTTTGAACTAAATGAGCAAAGCATTTACTATAAAAACGATGAGGATACGGGCGATACGGTGATTCCACCAATAAATACTAAATCACAGTCCACAATCTGTCCCAAATCCACATCGAAAAATTTCTTTAATACACGACGTTTTAGTTTTCGGCGACGGGCCAAGCCCACGCCATCGATATCAATTGCATCCGCATCATCGGGCACCACGACGACGATGACGACGACATCAATAACAATGTCACCAACCATCAAGATGAACTACAAAACATGCTGCGAGCATCGTCATTCGCTTCAGGAGAAGCTGCCACGGTACACGGGCTACATGTCCGAATATGGTTTGAGTGCCCAACAATTGCAGCGTCGTGATCAGCAAATGAGACGCAAGAAACGATTCGCTATGGAGCAGACCCTCAATCGCAATGAACAGGAGCTAAAGAAGATGCAGGATAATGAACGTGCCTTTACCACATGGCTTAAAAATAAGATGCGCTATCCGATTAACAAAACTCGTAATATGTTCGATGCCCATAGAAGGCGTGGCAGTGTTGCAGCTGCCGCTGTTGCCGCAACTAGTCCGGATCATCATCGTCTTCATCATTCATCATCGAATGCCGCAAATCGTTTAAATCGACGCGATAGCAATGATGTGACAGTGGTTCATGCCTATCGCCATCTGTTAGGCAGTTGGAATAAATAATAATAATAATAATATAATTCATTATATTTTTCTCTTTGTTCTCTTTTCTTTCATTTTCTTTTGTTTTTTTGTAATTCTTACATTAAGTTTTGTTTTTTTTTTTTTTGTTGTTTTTATCGTATAAATGTGTATAATAATTATTTAAATTGTAATTGGAAAAATGGTTGAATGAGACACAAAAAAAAAAAACAGAATAGGCATTTAGATTTAATAGATCGTTAGAGAGAGTAAGGTAGTAAGGTAGGAGGGGGAGGGGGGGAGGATAGGATAGGATGGGATTTGGTAAAAAGAATTTCAACAGTTGGAAACAGGACAGTGATAACAGGACACACAAATTGCTCTTCATTTAAGCAAAGTACACACACACACACACACACACAATTGATCAATGAATAAGATGGATGGATGGACATATATGTATATGTGCGGGAGGAATTTCTTTTTCTTTTTTCTTCTTTTTGTAATAGAAATTCTAATGACGTGACTTTTTCGATTTGTGCCCATTGTCGCGGCTATCGTCACGTGAACGTTTCCGATCCTTGTCCTTGCCGCTGGCGCCGCCGCCACTACCGCTCTTGTGGCCAGAAGATGAGGAATGATGCTTGTCCCGATTGTGATATTTATCCTTGGACGATTTCGTTGGGCTTTAAAAAGGTAAAGAAATATATATATAAAAATATATATATATAATACATTAGTTAAAATTGTTACAATTTGTTCATTTAATTTAAAAAAAAAAAAAAAAAAATGATCTCTGTTTCAAATTGATGAAATATTGCATGCAAGCAATATATAGATTTGGAATAGATGTATGCGCAGCGATTCAATATAATTTTGTTCAGATTTTTGTATAATTTATGAAGTATTTTTCAGTACATAGAGAGAGAGAGAGAGAGAGGGACAGACAATGAAAAGCTAAGCTATATATAAACTACTTTATATATGTACATATTTCTATTTATGTAGAAAACAGATATAAAATATGTTTTCACTTGGAAAATTTAAAGTATTCATTTTAGTATATTCATCATAATATCTCTTAGGGAACTGCAAAAGATCATTTTAAGTCTCGCAAGAGAGTTTTCTATTTCAACTTACAATCGAATACTTTTATATATAGTATATATATGATATGATATCTTGAGAATTTACAAGAGAAAATAATTGTTTTTCCAAACAAAAGTCGTTGGTATTTTAAATTTGAATAGTCTAATTGATCTTCTTCCCTCCCTATTCTCTTGTTTCTTTTAACATTATACAGAAACATTTTGGAACATTAAATCTTGGAATACTTAAACTATTTCTCTTTCTTGTTTGTCAATATTTTATTAAAATAGAGTTAAATCTTAGAGATTTTGAAATTAATTAAAGGTTTCTCTTACTTTTTTTAAATGAAATTGTTTTGATTATAAGAGATTTTGAAAGTATTAAAAAAAAGTTCTCTATATAGTTTCAAATATAAGATATCTTGAAAGCATTCAAGGGTTTCTCTCTCATCTTTTCAATACAATATTGAAATATTTTAGATCTGCAGACTGTTCAAAAGTTTTCTTTTCCTCTCAATCAATTCTAAAAAT
Source organism: Drosophila austrosaltans (assembly GCA_035045865.1). Classification (NCBI taxonomy): domain Eukaryota; kingdom Metazoa; phylum Arthropoda; class Insecta; order Diptera; family Drosophilidae; genus Drosophila; species Drosophila austrosaltans. Next base: position 9,040,414 of record JAWNOQ010000207.1, read on the forward strand.
GTAATTAGAAATTATTAAAATCGGTTCTTTAACTTCACTTTACTTCATAAATTCCTTTTTTTGTTGTTTTTTGGATCCAAATAAATATATATATGTGTGTGTATCAGGGCAATTTAATGGATATTAGATGAAAATTTGATTTTTGTATGTTCATTATGATTGTTTGAGTGTAATATGGGCTTTGTGTGTTGTTGGATGTTGTGTGTGAGTGTTTTTTTTTTTTTTTTTTTTTTTGGGTGGGTGTAACAAACCTAGATGAGCTGCCATGTTTGGAGCTGGAGGATTTTAAATGCGAAGTGGAAGAGGAAGAATTCGACTTATGCTTTTTACTGTGCGACGATGAACGCTGCTCCTCACGCTCGCGACGACTGTTTTATTGTTTTTGGGATATTTTGGCATACGTAAAATGAAGGGAATTAAATTGTAAGTTTTGAATCAAAAACGATCAAAAACACAAAAAAACAAAAAAAAAGAAGAGAGATATAAAAAAAACAATAGGATACACTCCATAGAGCGTGAGAGATAGATAGATAGAGAGAGAGATAGAGATATATATATACATTGAGATTACAAATTTGTAAGAGTATTCGGAATTGTTCACATACCTGTGCTTTGAATGCTTTGAATTTTTCTTGGTCTCAAATTTGCCATTGCGTTTATCTTCTGTTTGATAATCATGATTGCGATCCTCTTCGGCAGCCTCACGTTCCAGATCGGACCAATCCTTACCAGATTCTTCATCCGAACCAAGATCCTCTGTTGAATATTCAAAAAGGGAAATGTTTAATAATTTAATTTATAGTTTCATTGATTTTGACTTACCATCACTATCATCGCTTTCATCTTCAGAAGCCTCGGAATATTCAGAATCATCCTCATCGGTTTCCTCTTCGGTATCGGCATCTGTAGGATTGTAGGCCTCATCTTCTTCTGATTCGGCCGATTCGTTTTCATCTTCACTGCCCGATTCGGGATCTAAGAAGGTCCAGCCACCTTGATCGAAGAAACCTTCAGGATCATCGGTAATGGTTTTCATAATCTTTTGCCAATTAAGAGATTGCACACCCTCCGAATACCGTATATCGCAGGAGCTATAATAAGGGCGGACGAATAAAGTTTTAACTCTCTCTCTCTCTCTCTCTTTCTAATCCGCATTCGATATACTCACTTGAGCCACTCCTTGACATGATCCAACATATTCATGGGTATGGCATTAACCATGGCCACCTTTTTGTTGTACTCCTTGAACACGAAAATCATATCGAAATTTCTTAAATGGAATTGAACACGCTCAAAATGAACCAATTCCACATCATCGAGTGTGATAACAAATGGTGGCCATTCGGTTAAATTGACCAATGAACCTGAGGTCGGCTGCAATGTGACAGTACTGCGGAATGGTGCACCCGGGAAACCCAGCTCACGGAAGGGTGTATCAAATTCTACTACCGATTTGGTCATCACTTCCACCTTCTCACAGAAACTCTTGAATGCCGTTTTTAGTTTATGACGTAATTCTCGTTCCGCCTGCTCCGCTGCCAGATCATCCCGATCGTGCATATGCTGATGCTTGCCCAAATCTGTTGTTATCTCACCGACTTCTGTATAGAATTGTACATCCACATGTTTCTTTTTGCCAAACATAATGGCATACTTGAGATGAAAGTGCAATAGAATGATCATTTCACCATCACAAGGTTGGAAGAAGGCGCTCCTTATATTATTGTAGAGAATGTCCACTTTATCGCCACGTACGGATATGTAACGAAAACCATTGGTGTGTGCCTCCAGACTGCCAGTCATGCGTTTCGTTACAATATTGGGACGAATATATAAATCCTTGAGCTTGGGATTACCCTTGTTTTGTGATAGAATAAGCGTATCCTGTTTAACCAGATCCTCTTTTTCACGCTCCTCGGCCTCGCGTGTCTTGAAACGTTTCTGCACTTCTTTGATCAGACGGAAGGCATTGTTTAAATTACTTGATGGTGGTGCCACCTCACCATGCTCCTTTAAGTTGGAACTACGATAGGTTCTGAAGAAGATAGATTGAATAGATAACAATTAGACTTCAAGGCTAAGTGGGATCTTTTGGGTAAGTAATGGGACATTTATCAATTCTACTTACACCTCCTTAACGAATGTTGCCTCTGGCTGTGGATATAGGCCACCTTCATTTCGTCCCATCGTGGCACCAGGATGAAAGAAATTGATACGCAGATACGTGTACTCGCCCTCAACTGACTGTGAGATATTCTTGATGGTGGATATGTGGAAGGGTACTTGAATGCCAAATACTGGCATTATCACTGTCTCGTACTTCTTGTCCACATACAATTTAAGACCCTTGACCTCTGGTTCGCGTGGCATTTGTGAGATGGATTTGTAGGAGACTGTATTTTTTCGTACTTTCTCCACCTCTTTCGAGTCACCCTGCTTGGCGAGACGTTCCTTGGCCCTTTCATTTAGCTGTTGGGCCAATTCACGTTGATGCTCTTTACGCTTCTCTTCCGTATTGATCTCGTTGCGTAGTTTGGACTCAAGGACAGCATTCCGTTTGCTACGTCCCAATATTTCCGTACTTTGATCCTCTTTTGCCGCCTTCTTGTCATCGACATCCTCCTCTTCACTGTCATCCTTAATGAATATGCCAATATTTTTGATTTTCTTCTTTGATGGAGTCATTACACTGGCTGGCGATTGTTCACCCACCAGGACAGTGTCACCCACAAAGAGAGCATAGGCTTTGCCCTCCTTATCGGCTGCTTCGGTATTTGTAAGATTGGAAATGCCCACATGGAGATTAAATATCATATTCTTTTTAATCAAAGCCTGACACTTGGGACCAATTACAATAGAATTCTCCCGGAATTCTAGGCCCATTGCAAAGCCAAAACTTTTTGTTAGATTCTCGACCATGCTCGGTTTCTCCTTCTTCACATAGGCCAGAGTTTTTTCATAGACTTCACAGAGCTTTGCACCAGGCGCCAATAGCTTTAATATCTCCTCCTGCACATTTACCAGAAATGTGTAATTCTCCTTCATCACTTCGGTGGGATTAACCAGGAAAGTACGTGAGATATTCGAACAATATGATTTATAGCGGGCACCCAATGAGCAAACAATTACACCAAAGTGCAACATATTTTTATCAGAAGCCGCAGAGAATTTAAGGCTATAATTGCCACCAGATTGTACAATGGGCGGATACGCCATATCCAATAATCGTGGATCCAAACCGCTGGTATACTTTTTATCACCAATAGCTGCCTCGCAACCATCCGATAGTTTCGTATGCTTCACTTTCTACAAAACGACAGACAGAGAGAGAGATAGGGAGAGAGAGTCCAAGTCAGAAAAGGGACAATAGAATATATATATAGTCAATCGCTTACCCTATCGGAATCGATAATATCCATTATTTCATCTTTAAGATATTTGTTAAAGACATCCATGGAGACAAGGCAAGCTTTACGTACATTATTGATTTCGGATTCATCTTTAGGGCACATTAAATAGGCAACAATAGTACTAATATCCACATGTTCGAATTTGGCACCCATAAGGGATTGTTTCCATGCTTCACTGAATTCTCCCGGAAAGGCATCTTTGGTAAAGACGCCCAAACGCTTGCCCTTCTTTGAATTTTGTATGCTCTTGATGAGTTTATCAAAATTGCCTTTATCTTTATCCGTCTATAAATTGGAGAATAAATTTTATATATCTCCAACGTTTCTGGTTATGTTATAAATTATCTACTTACTCGATCTCTCACTAGTAGCTTAATCTCCGGAACTCCCTCTTCGGTTATATTTTGAACTTGCTTTAAGAACTCAATTTTCTTTTTGCTAGTGAGAAAGTAAATTGCCTCCGAGGCAAAAACTGAAATTGTATCTGTCAGCTCATAGCCCAAGAGCCATAGTTGCAGTGCCATTGATTTGGAATAGATTACATCTTCCTCACTGCCCACCACGCTCATGATGCAGTCAAGATTACTGAGGCCATCATCATGACCGATGCTAGGGGCCTGCAATTATTATTGATAATAAAGTGTAAACAATTGAAATTCACGTTCATATGAAACTGTCTACTGTTAGTAATTTCACAAGATCTCTCAATAATTTTAGATAGCAGTTATTGGTCATATTCCAATAAATTGTCATGCTAATGCCTTTGAAATGGACTGGGATTCAGACTTCCTTTACTTACAAGACAATACCCACCTTCCATTCTGTATAGAGCCGCTTTATTCGTCGCACAAATGCGTCCTTATCCAGCACAAAGCTTGACATGATGTTTCTTCAGCCACGCCAATTAAAATGTTTCTTTAACTAATCGAAATTGCAATTATATTTTGCTTTACACATTTGCGAATTCCGCCGGAAAAAAATTGCGCGGCGCGACAAGAATAAGCGTCAGCGTGCATGAGAAAATAGTGGCAACCTTGCCATTGCCTTAGCACTAAGTTCAAAGTGAACTAGCTAAAGCATCGAGTCGTTTGATTTGAAATCAAGATATATACATTTACTTTTCTGATTTATTCCTGTAAACTCATGAAATAAAATTTAGTTCAATTAAGCCCTAGCTGCGTCAAATAATATTTTCAGCGTAAAATCGTCTTAAATTTTGCCAAACTTTATGTATATGCCGGCTCTAAAAACAACAAGTTAAATATTATTTCCAACATAAAATCTTCTTAAATTTTACCAAAAATTTAATTTTTCCGGCTCTAAAAAATCTGTGGTTTATATTGTGAATTTACCTAAATAAACAAGACAATTGTTTCTAGCCGCGGAAACAATACTAATTACTAATTATTTAAGTGAAAACTGTTTATTTATTTTAGTTAGTTAAGTTTCACAACCATTTATGTAAAAATGTATTATCTGGCAGCTCCAGCCGCGAACTAGCGTACTAAGTATCGATAGGCACACGATACTGTTTAAAAAAACAATATTATCGACGCTTTTTTGCGGTGTCTTTTGTTTTTCCTAAAGCGTTATGACGCAACATAGTATTTTGTAATTATCTCGTTATGGTCACACTGCACCAGCGAACGCTAAGATAGTCTGTTTTTGACATAAAGATAGTCAAAGAAATTTTGCTTTTGCCATTACAAATGCAATTGTGTTATTCTGTATTTTTTTTTTGGTTCACGTAAAGAAGAATTCTCTTTCTCGGACCTCAAATTCAATTCAGACACTGAAACAAAAGGTAAAACTCCACCCAGAGTTGTCAACTCCATCGATAGCATGCGGGTGCTGAAGTTGAAGCTGTGAAGTTTTTCAAATACCAGAAAATTCCTTGTTATACATACACTTTAAAATAAACATTAAACGGTTTAAATAAACACAAATAATCTAAAGTAAAACTCAATCAAAAGAAGTGCAAGCGATTTCAATAAATATCCAATTGTTTTGCCCAGCTACAAGTGCGGAGTTGACAACTCTGGCCATGTGAATCATAAAAAGTTGTCGAATATATAGAAGAGAGCGAGAAGAGTGAAAACGAAAAAAAAAAAATAGAAAAGAACAGAACTCCAACTTCTCACAAAAGCCAAATAGAAAACCAAAAAATAAAGAAACAAAAGAATTTCGAAAACGAAATGCAACAAAAACGAATTTAACAACAAACATCACCAAAAACGCATTTTTCTCTACATTCCACAGTGTGCACTCAGTAAAAGTGATAAAACGGTTTGAGCAAGAGAGAGAGAGAAGAGGCGGCGGCGGCAGCAGCAGCAGAAGCGGAAATTTCTTTTTTATCGCTTGGCACAAGCAACAATTGACGAAACGAAACGCACGCACCTCTCCCTACCACCAACCTGAGTGCGGAGAGCGAGGGAGCGAGCAAGCGAGCGAACGACAGAACGAGAGAGAGAGAGAGAGAGAAAGGCACAAACCCACACACAGACACAACACAGAGACAGACCGACACACACACACACACTCGTACACAAGCACGGCACAAAGGTTATCATCCACAGCAACAACAACAAGTTACTTTAAATATAAATATATATATATCTATCTATATGTATATATATAAATATATATATATATTTATACATACATATATGTAAGGTTCTACAAGAACTGCAAACTGCAACCGAAAAGCAATCGCCGAACAACGCCTAAAACTAGTGATTTATATTGTGTGCAAGACAGAGAGCGAGAAAGAGAGATAGTAGGAGAGAGCGAAAGAGAGAGTGCGCGCGTGTGAGAGAGTGAGATAGAGAGAACCCAGTCAGCAACAGCCTACGCCGCATTCAGTTATAAAATTAAACTGTTTCTTTTTTTTTTTTTGCACAACAATTGAAACCCACCTCGTACAACTACAACAACAAGTACTACAACCACCACTACCACTGCTGCTCCTACAGCTGCTGCTGCTCTTCTGCATAGCACAACAAAAACAACAAGAACAAGAGAGGCACTATCTGCTCCACCTGCTCCTTCAAAACCATCTCCAACTCCACCTCCGTTTCCATCGGCAACAAAGATGCGTGAATACAAAATCGTTGTATTGGGCAGCGGCGGTGTGGGCAAATCCGCCCTCACAGTCCAATTTGTACAATGCATTTTTGTTGAAAAATATGATCCCACCATTGAGGATAGCTACCGCAAACAGGTCGAGGTCGATGGCCAACAATGTATGCTGGAAATATTGGATACAGCCGGCACGGAGCAATTTACAGCCATGCGTGATCTATATATGAAGAATGGCCAAGGATTTGTATTGGTATATTCGATAACGGCGCAATCCACCTTTAATGATCTACAGGATTTACGTGAACAGATCCTTAGGGTTAAGGATACGGATGATGTGCCCATGGTTCTAGTTGGCAACAAATGCGATCTCGAGGAGGAGCGCGTTGTCGGCAAAGAATTGGGCAAGAGTCTGGCCAATCAATTCAATTGCGCCTTCATGGAGACCTCAGCCAAAGCCAAAGTGAATGTGAATGATATTTTCTACGATTTGGTTAGGCAGATCAATAAGAAGTCACCCGAAAAGAAACAAAAGAAACCGAAAAAATCCCTATGTGTTCTGCTATAAGACTTCCAACAAAAACAAAACAACAACAAAAAACAAAAGAAAATTTAACAAAAAAAAAAAAAAATAAAAATAAAAATACATTAAAAAAGAAAAAAACAAAAAGAGAAGAAAATCTAAGAGTAAACAGTAAACAACAAACAAAAGAAAAACCATTAATATTATATTAAAGAAACAAAACAACAAAAACAAAAAACAGGGAGAAGTTTTCAGTTTTTCCAGCACAGTTTTTCTGCAATAATAATATACATACATATAACAAGCAAAAAAAACTCTACAATAAATTTCCAAAACTGACCATGTTTTTGTAATTATATATTTACTACTTATATATATATATATACACACACACATACATACATACATACATATATATTATAACACTGTGCAACACACATTCAATTTCATTACCCTAAAATGGAGTTCTATCTCAGTTATTGAATTCTCTAAACAATTTTTTTTGTGCAAAGTATCCAATTCCGAAAAGTAAAACCGAATTAAGATAATTTGTTGCAATAATTATGTGAACTTTATATACATATATAGTTAAAAATTGTATTGATTCCTATTGATCAACAAATGTTTAATTTTACAAAATTACCAAATCATTATTGTATATCCGATAAATTCCCATTTAATTCCGATTTTGTTGTAATTCCATCCAAAAACTTCTATACATTCGTAAATCCAATCATAAAAACATATATCTATATATATGTATATGTAATCGGCAAATCATATTTAGGCTAAATAGATAAGTTTCTTGGCGGAATTGAGATCATCTCGGATAAATTAGATTTAGACATAAGTTTCAGATTATTCAAAATTTACAAAAACAAAAAAAAAAAAAAACTAAACCAACGATTAAACAACCAACCATATTGCATTTAAAAAAAAAAAAAAAACTAGTAAAATGTTCAATATGATCGATCAATTGTAAACTAGAATAGTCAAAAATATGAATTGTTTGTGTAAGTTCAAATAACTGAATGTATAAACCATTCATTCATTTGTAACTAGTTCCAATCAGTCAGACATAAAAAAAACACAAACACCGATTTCCATTTCATTGCTCATTCAAAAACAATTTTATTCTCAAATCTCAATCGTAAACCATCAGTTAAGCATTATCAATAGATTGGGGAACAAATAACTGACTATATCTCCATTTTTGTGGGTACTTCTTGAATATAATTTTCTCAATTTCCGTCAGCTTAAAAAAAGGAAATGGAACTGTTTGAATATGGGAAAACTTTGTTGCATAGTGTAATTATTGTACTATGTTTTTCTTCCTTTATGTTTTGTTTTTTTTTCTTCTTTTTTTTTTTTTTTAATTAACAACTTAATGTTTACACACACACACACATGCACACACAAAACATATATATTGATATATATATATATATAAATCGTTTGTTCGTTTTTTTTTTAAACAATATTTAAACATTTGTAAACTTAAAAACATTCGTATTTATTGATTTTTTTCGATTATACTCTACATATATGTACATCTATACATACATACATGCACACATGCATACATATATAAAATATATATATATATATATGTATGTATATAATAGAAATGTCAAATCAAACTTAAGCTAAAACTAATTTGTATGCCTAAAAACAAATTTCAACAAACAAAATACAACAACTATCCCCCTCCCTTCCCCTCCAAACAAAGAAAAATTAAAAAGTAATTAAAACAAACAAAAAAAAAAACAAAAGAAAATAAAATAAAAAATATTTTATAAAAATATTGTATGCAAATGATGTCAAAATGTTGCAAACAACCAGAAAAAAAGAGAAATCCATTTTTTTTAGTAATTAGTTTAAAACAAATTTACTACACACATACATAGACACACCCAAAACATTCATATATATATATATATATATAAAAAAAAAAAACAAACACACACACACACACATGCAATCGGCATGCTCTTTGAGAGCCTTTATAGAAACACACACACTCACACATACATACCCACAGAAATGATAAATGTTGCTAAACAATTTATGTAAAATCCTGTTAAGCCAGAAATTATAGTATATTTATACATTTTGCAAATGGTTTAAAAACAACAACAACAACAACAAATAAACAACAAAATTTGTCATTGTGTCAATCCCAAATAAAAGCAAAAGTAAAAAAAATAATGCAGATCAGAGATGTAGAGAGAGAGAGACAGAGAGACAGAGAGGAGAGTGTGGCAAGTAAACGAAGTAAATTAACAATTATTTCATAATTAAATATATATATATATATATAATAAAACATTGTAGTAACCAATATGCCCTTAAATCAAAGTCTAAGCCACACAGCCAACAACCAACCAACCAACAACAACAACATTATATAAAAACAACTAATAAAACATAATTTAAAACCTAAGCCCAATCGTATAATGTATATATATATATACATATACATATACGCATATGTCTATATATATATATATATATCTAATATACACATAAAATCAAAGAAAAAGAAAAGGACAAGAAAATCATTTTTGAATGCGTTACAATAACATAATGTAATAATAATAAACGTGTGAAAAATAATTTAATTAAAACAACAAAAAAAAAATCACAAAACAAAAAAAAAAACAAAGAAATGAACACAATTTTTTGTCGAAACTATTTCGCTATATACTTTGACCTTAAAATCGAAACATTTTCTTCCAAAACAAAAACAAAAAAAAAAAAGAGACGTAAATAAATAATTAAAAAATAATAATAATAAAGAAAAGAAAACTAAACTAAAAAAATAAAATAAAAACTAAAAATTATATTTGGGATTTTCAAGTCAAAGTGCATAACCAAACAGTTTCGATTATCTTTTAATTATTAATAAATGTATTATGTTTATATAAAAAAAAAAATGAAAAAAAAAACCAACAACAGAAACAAGAAAAATTACAAAAAAAAAAACAAACAAACAAACAAAAACAAAATAAAAATTAAATAAATTCATGTAAGAGTTGCGATCATTTACTGCCAAAGAACTTTAAATTACTTCCATGATGATTGGATAGATAAAGGATTAGAATATTGTTCATCCATGGCATCTACAGGTAATCTCTGTGGATTCTGGTGATAGGGAAGCCTCTAGATCCCAGAGTTTGAAACTAGAAAGTGGAGTACATGATGTTACCACTGGTCTTTTATAGCATATTTTGGAGAGGTTTCATCCTGTGTATATGATTTGGAACGATTGATCATCCTATATGGCTAAGAATAGATTTTCATTCTATATGATATCAAAATGAACAAAATCATTTATGGAATTCTTTTAATGAGAACAAGTTAAATCATCCTAAATCGTTCTTTTCAGAGTCTTGGAATGATATAGAATATTTCCTCTAGTAGTAGTAGAGCACTGTATATTGTGATCCTAGAGAGATTATATTATTTCTTTTCGATTAATCGTGGAATCTTTAGACTTACGGCAACATCTCTCACCAAACAAAGGTTCGGTAAGAACCATAGCCTTCAAATGCTTTTGGATAAAACACTTTGTGAACCCAAAAACTCGGTTAGAGAAGTTGTGGGTAAGATTTTACTTTTATAGGCACACGTTTTTCAAAAATTTTGAAAAATTCATATTTGTGAAAATTGAATTTTCATTTTCTCCTCCTCATCCTCCTCATCCTAATTGAAGTCTCGCCTGTTAAAATACTTTATTTTTAAAAAGAAGTTTCGAAAAACTTAACAAGGAAAATAATGAATTTAAAAAAGTAAAAGTTTCCATATTGAATACGATAAAAGGATTTCTAAAACTAAAATATTTGAAAGCAAAAAAGTTTCCATTTAAAATAAAGAAAATATATCCAAAAATGTTTCATTAAAATTCTAGATGCTCATTTGATGTCAAATTTTTATGTTAAATAAAAAATTCTATTATTTTGAGTTTTGAAATATTTATCTGTATTTTATATTTTGAATATATAAGGTAGATTTTCTTTTTTTTTTGTTTCTTGTTTTCAAATGTTTATATTATACAATTACAATCAAATAGCCAGCCGCTTCTTTGTGTTTCTTTTTTCTTTTTAAATATTATTATAATAATATTTTTGCTATTTTTGTTCATAGTTTTTAGCACGCATATGCACTTTTTTTTATGGTTTGGAATCTGGGCTTGATATGGCATCAGAGTAAAACAAAAAATAAAGTACATAGAATATAATGCAGGCGGAGATTTCGCTTTATCAGAAGATTATTCTAGTTAATACAAAAGCGTTTTTTTTTTTCTTCTCATTTTGATGCTAGTGTTAAAATTTTCCATTCGGTTTTGGTTTTAGTTTTTTTTTTTTTTTGTTTTGTTTTTAAGTAGTAGTAAGTAGCTTTGATTACTGTACAATAAGTTGGTTGGAGTTTCGCATTATTTATGACTAGTTCTTTTTTCTTTTCTCTTGAGTTATTATAGCAAAGTGCTCTACAAAGATTTCGATTCGTATAATTGTTGCATTATATAGTGTGTGTGATGTTCGTTTTGTTTTTGTGGTTGTTTATAATTCAGTCCAACTTGGTGTTAAAAGTGACGCCATTATCATTTTGTTTAATATACATATACCAATAAAACTTAACTAATTGCTAATTTGGCAACAAACGCAATGAAAAAATTAAGGAAAAAAAAAGAAGAAATATAAAATAGTAGACAAATAGATCATCATAACAGAAAAATAATATATATATATATATGTATATAATAATGAGTTATTGCACTGGGATGTTATCAAGGTAATAGAGAAAATCGCACTTTAGGTTATTACGAGATTATTTAAAACTAGAATTAATATAATATGCATATGTCATTTTGAGAATGAGTTGTGTGAGATTCCACTATGGCCGGGGATGGGGAGGCTATCAGAGCATAGGATTTTTGATATTTTTTTTTTTTTTAAATTAAAAGGAAATATAACAATCACATTAGCTAAAGAATACCATTTACAGTTTGCGTGGGGAATGCTTTTGAATCAAAATGAAATATTTTTGAGAATTTAAATTCTCAATATTTTGTTTAGTCAATAATACCAATCAATTTTTTATATATCAAAAATCCTATCCTCTCTAGAGATTTCTGGTGTTACTTTTCTTTTCTTTCCTTTTCTTTTGGGGGGAGATTTTGTTTTTGATTCTTTTCGTGACAAGTGGGAGGAGATTACGTTTTTAGCTATCCGTGATGATCACGTTATGGCCTTTGAGATAAGATACAATAATGTTGATAACAAATTAAATAAAATACGAATGCCGTTCACTTGCGCAGCTGCAATTGACCCTGCTCCTGATGTTGGTTTTGATGCTGTTGCTGGTGTTGTTGGTGCTGCTGCTGTTGCTGATGGCTAGACTCATCATCGCTGTGCTCTTCCCTTAGGGGCAATGAATCAATTTGCTTGGCTGTGGTCACCTTTTTATTGCGTTGCCAGGTGAAGACTCGTGCCATTTGTAGGAATTTTTTACGTGACATTTTACCCATATTTTTAAGACGCTCCTGGAATGGTGCATCATCCTCACCTTTGGTCTTACCATTCTGCTCTTTTTCTAGGGCGTTCATGAAATCTTGATTCCAACGCAATTGATTCATAAACTCTTCATTTTGCAACATTAGGGCAAACTGTTCATCGGGTAACTCGAAATCATGCTGTCCAGCAGCGGGTGCAACTCGTAAAAATCCAGCGGGAAGTGCTCCAAGAATTGGGGGATTCCAGCGACGTGCTAAACCCGAAAATTCTCTTCGTTTTGTGGGCGTATTCTGTTGACTTTTATTGGTCGCGCCCAATGGTCGCTGTTTTGGCGAGGCTCCAGTATTGTGATGATTTGGCGAAGCACTTGCTGTACTTAATAAATTACCAGCACCAGCTCCTCCGGCACTTTCGGCTGCACCACCATCTGTGGTGTCAATTAGCAGCTGATGCTGTTGCTCCTGATGTTGCTGGTTATTGCGACGCAGATCTTTGTCCGAATCATTCAGATTGATGAGACTCTGTTGTGGCGAGATATTAGCATCCAGTTCATTGCGCAGTTTTTCATTCTGTGCCCAAAGTCACATGCATTATTGTTAGTAGGCCGCCGTTAGTATACACAAGCAAACACACATACGCAGGGTAGTCCCAGCACTAGTACTTACCTGATTATCTATGGACATGGCTAATAGGGCGTCTATGGTTTGATCGACAGCGCCCTGATTTTCTCTTAATATGGCCTCAATTACCTCGCGATCAATGTCGGGAAACATTTTCTTAAAATCGGACATTGCCTGAGAAAATTCTAATTGTAGCGTCGACATGATTTTCTTATTTTCTTTTGAACAGTGATGCCAGAAACTAAGTTGAGTTTTCCGCTGTTTCGGTGACAGTCCGGCAGCACTCCTAATTGCAGCTATACATTGTCAAGTGTGACCAAAATACCGCAGCGATTTAGGTTACGCAAAGGGCGGCACATTTAAAAAAAAAAAATCAATATAAATTAGGAATAACTATCTTATTACATTTTAAATTATATTTGATTGAATATAAAGTTTATATAAATTGATTGCCATTTAATTTTCTATAAATCGAAGAAATATTAGAAATCGTTGGGCACCATAAATAACAATTATATCTTCATTTCTACTCTTGCAGTGAGTACACTAATTTTGGAAAGTTGTTAGGGATAGGCTACTATCTTCTAGATCGATTAAACTTTGAAATTTAACTGTAATAACTTAAATTTGATGATTTTCTTTAATAATGTAGTTAGTACATTATGTTATATACATACATATTTTCGTACAGACTCCAAAGGGTATTTCAAACTTCGGTGCAACACAGTTAGCTAACCCTTTCCATTCATTATCTTATTTTATGAGGGCTCATGAATCATACTTTATTCATCCATTTAGACACATATAAATAAATGTATTTATGTATCTAGATTTATTAAATGGATTGCCGATTGCCTGATGAAAGTCTCATAGTCGCGTGATTGCTGACGTTTCAGATAATTGGCCTGCACGTGCTACGCCTGAGGTTCAATCCGTACTGTTCCGGCATAAACTGCCGAAGTCTTCTCCTCTTTTTAATAAGTGTCAATTAGCGCTGATATGATTGGTATTTAATACTATATACGCAGACATTGCTTCCCCCAACACACACACACACACACACACACACACATATACACACAAATATATATAAATAAAATAAGCCTTATCAATATCATCCAGACAAATGATGGGACTGTGAGATACCCCCAGACAAATTTTTTTGGTAATCTCAGATTTTCGGGGTGATGTAACCATAAAAATTAATTTAATCACAAAGCGTGGGCGCCGATTAGCATTTTATATTTTTAGGATCAGACCATAGGGCACCGAATGTCCGGAATAAACCAATTATAAAATTAAAATTATACGCAATGATTCGAGAACTTTGGGACTTGCTATCAAAATGCGTCGTACTTAATGATTGCAATTTTGATTATGCTAGGTAATTCCTTTAATATTTCAATTGAAAATGAAACAAATTTTCGAATTCCCTTTCGAATTGAGTCACTGTTTTTATTTTGGTGATGTAATCTATCAAAGATATTTCATCATTTTTTTCTTTCTTTCTTTTTTTTTGTCTTTTCTATAGATTCTTTTTTAGTAGTAGCTAAGAGCATAATAGATAAGGTCCATGGTTGGTTGGTTGGTTATCTCTCATATATGGGGGGGGACATGTGTAAATTTCCATTTCTATTTTTAGCTACAGTTTTGGTTAAAAGTGATATTATTTTAGGTTCTCTGTTTAATAGTCAAGATATAAGTATACATTCAAATAGATGACAGACATTAACCCGGTATAGGTTAACAAAGTATAAATATTACTTTTATTTACTGTATCTCAACCATGTGATGCTACCGTGCGATATTTGGTATATATGTATGTACATATGTATATATAAGTGTATATAGACATACATATATGCTTGAGTTTTTCAACATCCGTTAGAGAATGAAAAAGAAATTTTTGTATAATTGCGAATCGACATTGACCTATTTAATTAACTTTCCGAATCTTTCAGTTTATTGACTTAATCACAAAAATTGGGGTATTTTGTTTCAATAAAGACAATTGTGGACCTACACGTACTAATCATATAGAAAAGTTTTTTTTTTTTTTTAAGATTATGAGAAAAAGGCCCTTGAACAACTTTGCCAGTCTAATGTTAATGAACTTAACTAAATAATAGGACAACTAATTAGTAACCTTGTAAAGTTTGAAATGAAATAATCTTTAGTTTAATAAAAAAAAAACATACATATATAGACAAACATTTGTAATGATAAAAATTTGTATGCCTAGAAACAAAAAAGAGACTTTTAATGATGGTCTTAATATAACTATTTTGTCATAACAAACAATGTAAACAGGATGCATAATTATAAAAAATGATTTGTCTACCATAGACGTTTACGCCCGGCAGTTTTCAAAGTTTTTGTTTTTTTCCAACAAACACTCAGTATCAAATAGAACTTTAATTTATTGCTCATTTTGATTAACAATTTAAGGGGAAAAATGTAAAAACAACAACAATTTAAGTACAAATTGTGATCAAACATATATTAGATTGTTGTTTGGTATATCAAAATAATATAAACATTTTCTAACTTTGTCAATCTCACTAATATACCTCAATGTAGTTTCTGTAGCGTTCCCACAACATTTTCGTTAATACACGTCTCATTTCTTCTTCTTTCTTTCTTTCTTTTCTTGCCCATAAATCTTAGCTTTATCGGACGATTTGTCAAAAGCGTGGCACGACAATCGCCCGGACTCGGAACCGACTTGATTTGAAACATAATCGTGTAGTTAGTACAAAAGATCGATGCGGAATGTGAATTTAGTTTGCAAACGTACCAGTACGCGTTAAGAACAAACGTGAAGAGCTCTAAAAAAAGAAAGAGAAACCGTTCCCCCCACTCACACACACACAGAAGAATTTGTTTGTTTTTTAAGAATGAAAAAGTAACCAAAAATTAAGTTACAAACATTTGAAGTGCTTGCGTACGAAGTAATAAGAGGAGAGGGTGGACGCCCACATTGAACATTAGAACCTACCAACCGACCGCCCCCATAGAATTTGAAATACCGTCGAGCGTTTCTGTCATCGTATACGAAGTGTCAAGTCGTCGGTAGTCGTCGTTGTCGTCGTTGTTGTCGTTGGCTTCGTGTACGTTCGTTGGTTCATAGATTCATTCTTGTTGTTGTACCTGCTGTACCTGTTGATTTACCCTTTTTGTATTCTTTTTTTTTTGGTTTGGTTTTGTGTTATTTCTGTTGTTTTTTTTTTTGCGTTTTTGTTGCGTCGTTCTTCAACTGCCTATATAAACAAATGCCCGCAACGGATTTACATTTATTCTGCATTGTCACACCTAACGGTTAACATATAGCACAGCTCTGAGAATTAACATTAAGTGCAAAATATTGAAAAATAACTAAAATAACAATTGGAACAATATAACAAAAAATTAAAAAGAGCAACCAAAATTAAAAAGAAGAAGAACATCAAGTAAAAAAGTACAGTTACAGTAAAAAAGTACAGTTACTGTAAAAATAAAAAAAGAAGAAGAGAAGCATTCAAGTGAAGAAAGTGACAAATTTTTTTTCAAGTGTTTCTGTACCGTTTTAAATTGACTAAAAAATGTAAGTTAATAAATTAATGAAAAATTGAAATTGTTTAATTTTAATATTAAATTGAAATTTTTCTTTTTTTTTTTTATTGGTTTTTGAGGTTTCATTCATGGGTCAAATGATTGGCGCCTCGAAAATGATGAATGATCTTTGATAATGTCTTAAATGTCTTAAAACATTTACATACTCACACATACACAGACACATATTCTATATAATAATCACAAACACATTCGTAATTATCAGTTAAACAGAAAAATTGCCAATTCATTTTTATTTCCGAAGATTGAAAATTTTATGTAGCCATCTTATCAGCGCAAAGTTCCTTACACAAAAATTTGTTCAAATTGAAAGCGAAAAGTCTCGTGATTTATATACATATAAACGGAAAGAGGTATAGAATGTGTTTGTATATATATATATTATGGATTGCGTAGTGAAAGATTTTCTATTTTGATAGCTTCTGTTTACGTATTATGTAAACGACTTGGACAAAAAAAAGAGGGCGTGTCAGTAAAGATCAGAAACTTATTGTTGCTGATAAGACAAAACATTTGGTTTTCTTCTTTCCTTCAGTTTTATTTATTTTTTTTTTGTCGTTGTCGTGCGATATTTTATGACGACGCTGATGACGCACTTTATTGTCATATTATTTTTATATTATCATTATGATGGAGACCCCCCTGAGTTGATGGTTCTACAGTCTATATGTATTGGTTGGGGGACTTGTACGTACAAATTTTATTTTGTTTTTTCCCCTCTGAAAACTGAAATGTGTTTTTTTTTTTGTTATTTGTTTCTTTTTTTATTGCATTTTTGATAGTCTTGAGATTTATGGGACTGAGCCTAAAATTAATACAGATGTACTAATCTTTGACTTATAAACTTAATTATGCTATTTCATTATTTCAAAATATTTTGCAAAGTAATCATTCAAATGAATCAAAATTTCTTGAAATCTCATAGAAATTTCCAGTTTTATTTGGCAAATGAAATTGTTAATTTGTTTTTAAATTGAAAACAGTTTTGGAAAGAGATTAAATAGTTAATTTGATATTTTATTTAAAACTTAAACTGTAAGAATTTTATAGATTTTTGAATTGGAATAGTTTGCAAGTGAAAATTTTGAAATTTTATTTAGATTTTTATTATTTGAAGAGTATACTTTTTAATGTTTAGATAACATGAAGTAGAGAGTTCGTTTTAGTTGCTAATAAAATTGCTTCTCTTTCCTTTAAATTTATTTAAAAATATTTTGAAAATTAAAAATTTCCAAATTGAAACAAATTAGCATAACAAACCAAATAAAATTTACTAACCAATTGATCTAAGAGTGTCAATTAAATTTAACAAAGTCAGTTAAAGCATTTGTATGAAATTTCTATTCATTTCCTTTCTCTCTTGTTTTAGAATTTGACAATTTATTATCAATATGAAAAATAAAACTAATTAAAACTAGTTTCAAGTTGACTTGCCTCTATGCTTGAGAATATTAAATTAAATTATTATTATATAAATATATACATATATACATATATTCAAATGCCATAACGAATATTATACAATATTATACAATAACCGATTCAGTAGTCGGAATGATCTTTCTCTTATCGATCATTGTGGCAATGTGTTATAACTTTTTAATAACCGTTCGGTTTGTGATTAGACTGTCAAATAAATTTGACAGCTAATTCAAATAGTTTTCTCAACTATTCTAATGTGAGAAACGCTTAACCCGTTCTAACTATATTACGTATACGTATTCACATATATATATATATATATGAAAGGCGTGGCTGACGTGTGCCTATCACCTATCACCTACCACCACCACCACCCCACACATAGAGGGTTCAATGAAACATTTACGCGCTAGGCCTTGACTTCGATTCCATGATGATGATTTTTCTTTTTGAGAGAGGGATGAGAAGAGGGAAGAGGCAAAAGAAAAAATTAACGCATTATCAGTAATATATATAATTCATATTTAAATGCGTTTGCCCATTAATCATAGAATACAAACGTAGAGTGTGTAAAGTCATCAAACAAGATGAAAAAGCCGCTGACTTTATCGCCTGCACTTGAAAGGTGATGCAAGGCAATATATTATACTATATATATATATATATAATACATGTACAAATATACAATATATGTATATATACTTTTTGATTTCCAAAAGCACAAAAAAAAAAAAAACAAAACTAGAGGTTTGAGATAATTCTAGTCGTGGTGAAATTTGTATACTCTTCTTTTTGTCTTAATTTTAGAGAATGATTTTTAAGATTTCTTTAAGTTCCTAAAGCTTAACTTTGCTGTGCCTTAACTCGAACATTTTCTTATTGATTTTCAAAAGATTTATCTTTATTTGAACTGCAATTTGTTTAGATTTTAAATATTTTAAAACTTTAACAAACAAATGGCAGCTCGATTTTTGTAAATTTTATTGGTCTTGCTATCATTTTTTTGATGTAGCAAAATTTTAATCATTTAAAATAACCACAAAGGAAGAGTATAACAAAAAAACGCAGCTCAGCAACAACAAAAGTAAAAAAAAAACTTTTTTTAATGTATTTTTAAAAAGATTATAAAGTATATGTTGCCAATTGCTGATCAGAAGCTGCATCATAAAGATTAACCGAAATATATACACCTAATTAAGGCTAATTAAAATGTTTGTATTTGACATGGTAGATACTATGTATAATATATACCTCGTATATATCTTATCTATATCATCTATTTGGTTTGGTTTATTATATATAATAACTAAATAAAACTGATTTAAACTTGCTTAGACTCGACATGGAAACTGACAGAAAAACACTTTCACTTTTATTCTACTTGAAAACAACTTTGTGTGTTTTGAAACTCTAATAAAATTTGCATAAAAAATGTAATTAACTCTTAAATGTTAGCTAAACTAATTATAGATAACCATACAATATTATATACTAAATTAGTTGTAGACAATGAAAAATAGAAAATTGAATCACATTGTTGGCATAAGAAAACAAAGTGAAATTTTAAACTAACTTTTACTTTAGTTTAAACTTTAAAGTCTTACATTTTAGCTACATTCAAAAGTTAGTAGACATTTATCTAAATTTATCTTTCACTTGACTTTTACCAAATGAGCCATCCGCATTGACCTTACCCTTCAATTGGCCAACTCTAATCGCACTTTACCCTTCTTTAACCAACATAAATGACTGGCAATAATTTTTCGTTGCGGCCAACAAACTAAGAGATTAATACCCCCCTAACCCCTCCCCCCTCCAGCGTATATAGCCCATCCTTAAAACGTAAAGTTCTGTCGTCAGCGAGAAGGGTTTTTTTTTTTGTTTTTCCTGTCGTTTTTGAACATAATTAGGCATTAATATTTCATAAATGTCAATTAAGGTGGATGGTATCTCAGCTCGCGTCATGGTTCATTCGGGTTGGCAAATTTTCTATGCAATGTGACCTGAATTTCAAAAGTCGTTACGACTTGGCTTCAAAGCAAAAGAATTCAAAACTCAATTGTTAAAACTTATATTAGGAGAGGGTTAAAGTACCACGCAATGTGGCTACGGCTTCTTGGAAAGAAAAAAAAGAAGAAAAATTTTGTCTAACAGTTAGAAAGGGGAGAATACAAAAATGCAACGTGACTGTTTTTGAAACATTCAACACCTCAAGTGTGTATGTAGGAGGGGGTATGGTGGGGCAATTTTTAAAAGTCACTTTGTTTGTGTTTGTAATAGGAAACCCTTTTTGCGTAAGCAAAGAGTTTTTTTTTTGTGGGTGTTGTATGACTCGCTTTTGCTTAATTGTTCTAGCAAATTTGTTTTATTTCTAGCTATTGAAACAGGACATTGTTGTTTTTTTTTTGTTTTTGTTTTTGTATCTTGTATAACTTTTCATTCCTTGATGTTGTTTTTCACAATTTCTAGTTGGCAACGTGATGTGGGCTTTGTCGTCACCAACAATGTGCCCCAATGGCTCAATTGTCCGTTGGTTGGGCTTCCTTATTGTTATGCTGTCAATGCTCATATTGGGACATGCAGCGCCACGCCCCATTATGGGTGGCGGTGCCATTGCACCAGCTGTTGGTGGTATACCAACCCAATTGTTTTTCAATGAGCTGCTTGAATCGGGTAATGAGGACAACACTTACCTAGGCGAGCAACTGGTTAGTTCAAGTTCATACAAATGCAAAGTCAACTTATAAATAATATTTGATTTGTGTATATATATATATAGAAATACCAGGAGATGCAACAACAAAAACATTATGCACCATCATCAAACTATTTTGCCAATAAATGGCCATCACTACGTGATCTTCTTTTGACCGCCGACTATGATGATATGCAACAAATGGAAAGCAATGAAAGGGATCTAACCAATTCTCGTCTCTTGGCCCGTTTGCGCAGATTGGGGGATAATGGTGCCGGTGATGAGCTAAGCTATAATGTGGTCAACGATTTCACCGATGTTCGAGCAAAGAAATTTGGCAATTCGGGTGCTAAACTAAGAGTGCCAACTAATCTTGGACATAATACCAAAAAGAATGTACAATGTAAGTAAAAAATTTACTTTTTTTTAGCTCAAGGTTTATATGTATGATAGATACTTGATCATGGCATTGATATATACATATATGTTTCAATGTTTTAGTTTTTTTTGTTTAAGTAATCTTGAATCAGGTATTTATCATACAACCCATATATGTATATGGTTATTATTTATGTTTATGGCATGATTAACTAATTTCTTCTTTTTTGTTCTTTTGTTCTTTTTGTTTGCTGTTCTTTATGTACTCCGAAAACTAGTTCGTAAACAATGTAAGTGTTGCATGATTTGATATTAAAAAAACAAACAGAAATGTTTTATATAATATATACAATTTAACTTTAACAATTATACTCTATTTCCTTACTTTAGATATGTCGCCGTGCCATTTCAAGATCTGCAATATGGGACGCAAACGTAGTGTCCCAGCCAATGCTCCCTACTAAAGCAGTTTCCAAGTAAATAATTAGCCAAAGTATACAAAAAGAAAGAAAATAAAATACAAATAAAGAAATATATATACACACATACAGAAAAGAATGAGGTAGAATTGTTGATGACACACACATATATACAAATATATATATTCTGCAAAAAAAAACAATTTGTTGGAAAAAAAAAATGTTCAAAAGCATAAAGTATTCTCTATTGATATAGCTTAAATATAATGACACAGAAATTAATAAGAAAAAAATGTATTTATCATATACCTATATAACATATATATATATATATCTATCTATAACTCTATATGCTACATACACTCACACTAACACACAACTACATCTACACTCTCACACTGCTCTCTCTCTTTCTCTCTTTATGTTTCGACACAACCAAAATGCATGTACAGCAAAATAGATCAACTTTACATCTACTTACAAATAGTATTCAATTATTTTTTTTTTTAGAATATAGCCTTATATAAAACTTAAAAAAAATATATTATATACCTTATACATATTATATATATACACATATATATATATAAATATATATCTATCTGTTGTAATCAACATGTTTTTAGTTCTTAAGTGCAAAATTTACTTAACAAAATATTTATTGAAAAAAAAAAAAATCAAAAAAAAAAAAAAAACACACACACACCCAAACACAATTAAGAAATTATTGCAATGAAAATAAAAATCTATAAGAACATGCTTCTTAAATAAATGTTATATGAGATTATGGTATTTGGATTTGTTTATAAAAATTTATCACAAAAAAATATTTAAAAAAAAAAATATCCTAAAAGTATACTTGATTCCATAACAAAAATGGTAAAATCAGACAGTTAAAGTTAGCTTTTTGGCTGTCGGGAAAATTGAATTGGGAGATACTCTAACTGTAAGGGAATGCCAACTTTCTATAGTAGTTTGCCAGGCAGTAATAAGAGATAAGAAGAACTTGACTATGCAAGCAAATTAGAGCAGAAAAGTGTTGAAAAGTTTTAAACACAAAACAATCGATTATCGATCTAAGCTTAGGTGGGATCTTTCTCTACCTAGCAGCTCTTTTTACCATAAAGTGTTGCAAAGTTTCAGTAGCAAAGTAATCGATAATCGATCTAAGCTTAGATGGGATCTTTCTCCTTTTCTACCTAGCTGCTTGTTTTGCCATAAAGTGTTGGAAAGTTTTAAGCGCAAAATAATCAGTTATCGATCTTAGCTTAGGTGGGATCTTTCCCTTTTTCCTACCTAACTGTTCATTTTACCATAAAGATATCTGTAGCCATTTGAATTGATTTTCTTGTACTCTTTTTTTTAATTAGAATTTTAACAGATCAATAGAAACCATAAAAAAATCTGTTATTAAGCCATTCAAATTGATTTAATTAGTCGCCGAGGTCCGCTTATTGACATTTTAATTGCACAACAAAGTGTTTTTTTTTTAAAGGTGCAGACATTAAATACGAATTGTTGTTGTCTATATACATACATAGGTGGAGCACAATTTGGAGAATGGTTATCGAGAGAAATCCTAATCCAAGTGGTTACAATTGGCATATTATTATACTTTTATTTTTTTCAATTGTATTCCAAATCAAATCAAATCATTGATCACTTCTTGACTATCTCGGAATAAAAATTTATAATCACGCCATCATATACATATCGTATATATATAAATAATGTCCAAGACCTGGAGGTGATTTGGTTAAAAGGCCAAGTGCCACTGCAATTTGTACAAATTGTAAATTTTGAGCCAATTTTCCATATGCACAGTGGGCGTTGCACGATTCTAATTTTAATGGCTACCCGGTTTTTATTTCTTTCTTTTTTTTTTTTTTGCGGAACCTTTCAACGTGTACAGGATATAAAATATTGAAATCGTTTATTAGTCGCGGATGGTTATGACTGACGTTAGTCATGGAAATGGTAATGGTAATGGCAAAACCGGAGTCAACAACTTACAACTTACATATAAAACATTATTCTAGTAAATAGTCACCTACAACAACGCCCAGTAATGGCCATAACAGATTGTGGGAAAAATCTAAAGCAGCTGGCGGACTTCGGAGATCAAATCGAAATCCACGCCTGTCAGTATACTCTATTGCTGACGTAGTTGACCGCTGGCGACCTTCATCATCGTCGTCGTCGTCTGAGTAGTGGCTCACATTTATTTTATGCTCTTTAACACGTTTACACGAATCCGATTTCGATTCTATTTGCAATTACGAAGCAGAAGTTGAGGCTGCATTCGGTTTGCTTAACTCAAGTGATTCATGCACTATAACTACATACATATATACATACATACATATATATTTATAGCT
Source organism: Drosophila austrosaltans (assembly GCA_035045865.1). NCBI lineage: Eukaryota > Metazoa > Arthropoda > Insecta > Diptera > Drosophilidae > Drosophila > Drosophila austrosaltans. Next base: position 9,064,465 of record JAWNOQ010000207.1, read on the forward strand.
GATTTGTTCTATTAGAATGTAAATTCAATTGTAATTAAACGTGCGCCGTTCCGCTTGATTTCGCTTCTTATAAATTTTTTTTTTTTTGTTTTCTCGACGGCACTCGACAAATTGGTTAGCGGCTTGACTTGGTTTTGATTGCAGCTGCCAGAATTATGATCGCAACATGTCAATATTGGAATTGCAATCTAATCGAATATTCCCACGATGCTTCGTGACTTTAATGCAAATATATATAATATATATTGCCTATTGGTTTTGCTGTAATACGAGTAGCTAATCTAATGTGCATACAGATCAAACAATGCCGTTTTATAATTATGAAATTTTTATTGACCTGTATTTAAATGTCATATTAAACAAATTAACCAAATACTGTAGAAAAGTGTGACCATATACATATATGCTGTTTTTTTTTTTTGGTTCAAAATCAAATTGTTAAGCTTTTAATATAAAACCATTAATCTTCAACTGGTTTGCTTGTCTTAGATTTTTCATGGGGTGCCAAATGAGTTTGGTGTTTAATTAAAAACAAAAAAACAACTGCAATTTACAGCATTAAGCTGAAAAGCCAAACGAAATCAACTTAATTAAGCATAGAGTACTTAAAAGTGTTAACGGACAACAATGTATAGCAAACAGTCATGAGAAATGTCAAGGTCATTGGTCAAATACGATAAGATTTAAAGGGTATTGAAAAGGCTTACCGGAATATCATATGACTTTATCATAAATGATAGTCAAAGCCTGCATTAGCAGTTCTTAGAACAAAAACCTGTTTACAGGGTATAAATGAAGCAAGCCGACATTGAGTATACCCTGTACCAACTAGTTACATTAAATAAAGTCCAACACCCTTGAGATCGTCATCAATTTCGTACAAGATTCCCTTTAACAGGCAACAATAGATAACGCATGCTGTCTCGCTCACTCTTGTCAGTCAATGGCGCCCATTGGCGGTTCAATACAAAACTCATATACGTATATCTCTGATATTTTTTGTCCGATTTCGACTAAATTTGGTCAGCTAATGCAGTTTGGCTATATAACGAGACGTGTTAAATAAGAACATGGTATCTTTTATACAGCTCTAAAAATTCGTTTTTTTCTAAATTATGGCGTCGGAAGTGGGCGTGGCAAAAATTTGAAACAACCTTGATCTACCTATGCATTAGACGGATGCTCACACCAAATTTAGTAGCTCTAGCTTATGTAGTCTTCGAGATCTAGGTGTCCATACGGACAGACAGACGGAGATGTCACAATCGACTCGAATTGTGATGCTACTTTATGGTGTCGGAAGCTCTTCCTTCTGCCTATTTTGGCGGCTTTAATAGACCCCTTTACCCTATGGCTACAGGGTATAAAAAATGTTCGCTCCATTTTTATATATTCCAACTAATTGACGAAAGTAAAAGTCAAATGAAATAAATGCTCTTAACTTGTCTTGATCATTTAATGAACTTAATACAGTTGTTCAAGTCGCGTGTTAATTAAAACACGAAATTAATTAATATTTGGCTTGAAATCATAACGCAAATTGCTTAGGTTTCACATTTATTTCTTCCATTTTGGCATTTTTCACACAAAATGAGTTGGATGAGAAACACAAGAAAAAAAAAAAAAAAATCAAACTGAATTCTCATGTGAGAAAAATTGCAGCAGTAGCAGCAGCCAATGCAACACCCTAGGAAAAAGAAACAATTGCAATTGTTTTAACATTTGGCTTTTTTTTTTTCTCTTTATTTTTTTTGATTGCTGTTGCCGTTTTTTGTTTATTTTTTTTTGGTTTGCACCAAATATGCGCGATTTTTATTGTTCTCGCGGCACGAAACGGCATTGGCAAGGCCAACGGAATGCATGATGAAGTGGATGTTGAAGTCTCTTTTGACTATGGGTTATATGGATACGAGAATGGCTAACATGTGTGATTTTATGTGTCTTTCTTTAGTTCGGGAGGGCCACCATCGTCCACCACTGGCATTAGGCAAAATTGTTTGTGCACAAAGCGCTAAAATGTGTAATTTTTTTTTTTGGGCTCCTAAATGTGGCAAATTTATGATGAAGTCATAATGGTGGGGTTTGTGTGTGCACCTGTGTGTGTGCATGTAATTGTAGTGTGTGGAATGCATATATCATTGGTAACAGTGGCATCGGCTACTGGGCGTTTCAACTGAATTGAAATACATATGAGAGTAAATGGGAAAATGTTGGCAATTGCCAAGAATGAAATGCACTATGGGGCGTTTCAAAAAGTGATTGTTTAAACTTAGGTAAACTCGTTGTTAATATAGATTACTTTTACTTAGTTTATAGATGATATAAATTTTTATTAACACAGATCCTAGTTGGGTTTTTCATTTCAATCGTTTTAAATATTTTCGAGAGCTAATAAACTTGTTACATTGCATTTAACTTGAACTATCAAAAAGGAAAAAAAAACTTGCATGGCACAGACACGCCAAGTCCCCAAACCCCCCCCCCCCACTATAAGGCAAACGCGTGCCGACGACAAATCTCAATTAAAATTACTCAATGACAACATTTCATTCATAACAAAATCGTGCGTAAACGCACAACTTGTTTCGTTTCATGTTTTTTTTTTTATACTCTTTAGCCAAGCAAAGTCTTTTGACTAAGAGAAAATCAAGTTTAAAATAAAATAAAGTTATTTAGTTGATTTCAATTAATTTTGTTTAAATATGAAAATAGTTTTTAGAGTTTATTCACTCCAAGTAAATGAAATTTAAGCTTATATATAAGCATATAAATTTATTCACCATCTTTAAAACCTTAAGTCAAAGGGTATAGAAAGTTTAGCATGGGAAAAGTTTATTCATTTCTTTGGGTTGACAAACAACTTTGGGAAAAATAATGCGGAAAATTTTTTTAACTCTAAGCCTGAGACGGAGACGGTCGACTTTAATTATTGCCATGAACTTGACACAAATTTCTTGTATATATATATATAAATTATTTTATTTCTCACACACAGTTGTGTAAAGGTAATTGCAAAAAATGACATAATATATATGTATGTATGTATGTAAAATATATATAAATATGCAGATATGTGAGTACATAATGTTACGTTTTATGGTTAATTACAACAGATTGCTTCAAATTGTAAGCCATTAGACCATAAAGTGTTGAGGATGACTTAGAGAGAGAGAGTCAAGTCTATTGAGAGTAGGTTATGAGGGCTGCACTCATTAATCATCTCGATCTGTCCGTCTCTCTGTCTGATTTGGGTACAATCGAATTGCATTGTTTCTCACAGTCAAGCAACAGAATTAATTACATTTTAATATTGAAATTGAAAGTGGCAAACTATAAAAAGATAAAAAATATTTTAGAATTCGGTTTTTTTTTTTTGGTTTTTTATTTTATTTTTTATTGACCAACGCCTTGAAAATGTGCACGAAACTTCAAATTGAAATACAATTTTAAGGTGTGTGTTTCATCTATTATAATTAATGATACATTAAGTAGTAAAAAACAAAAACAAAACAATTTAAATTTATGTTTTTTTTTTTTCTTCTATTTCGTTTTCTTTAGTAAGAACAAATTAACTTCCGTATTGTGTTTTAAAAGTCATTAAATTTGTAGTTTTGTTTTTATTACTATAAGATTGTAGTTGTAACTTGGTAATACACTGAAAAAAATTAAGTTCAAGTCGATGATTTTGAAAGTTGAATTGAGAAAATAATAAAGTTTTTTAAGGAAATTATTTGATGACAGTTTTAAAGGATTTTAAACAGATTTATTTTCGTTAAACAAATTACAAATCAGTTTTAATAGGTAAATTCAAGAAATATTTAAAAAATATAAAAATGGTATAACATATTAAATATATAGTTCAAATTTGTATAGCATAGAATTGTTTATTTTATTGGCTGTTCTTGTTTCGTTCAGTGTATAGACTTACTTTTGAAAAGTTCACTTGGTTGAAGGCAATTGATTGAAACAAGTGAAAGGGTGGACTGGGACTAGCTAAATATATGGCCAAAAAGAAAATGATGAAAAATGACTCAATTGAGTGAAACCACCTATGTTGCTCACATATTGAATTCGCATCAATTTGTGAAACTCGCATAAAAAATGTCACTTTATATAAAGACAGCCAGCAATCAAGATGCAAGAGTTTGTAATTATTTACTCACATGATCATGTTGCTGCTTTGTGCCGGCATAAAAATGATGGCTAATTGTTATTTTTGCATACATAGATCTATATAGTTTGCATGGCATTTGATTAGACGCCCCAGAGACAGAGAGGCAGAGACACACTGAGAGATAGAGAGAGAGAGAGCCAGAAACCTTACATAATAATCTAGTTAACAAATTGTGTCATGTGGAGCAGAGCTAGCCAAGTAACCGACTAAACAAAATCCACCATGGCAGCTGCAACCGCTGCGGGCCGGGCCACTTTCGAAAGCTAAAAATGCAGCTGCTTGGGCAGAGAATAGAAAGAAACTTGCATAACAGGAGGCCGACATAAAGAAAGATAGTCACAAAGAGAGACAGAGAGAGAGCAAATCTTTGAGACTTTTTTTTTTTTTTTTTTGTCGCACACCATTGCGAGGGTGTTGCCTTACTAGCGACCATATAAAAAAAAAAAAAGTCATTAAATATTTAAAAAATAAATAATCCCCAGCTCACAATCTACAATTTATGCACAATTTTTTTTTCGTTTTATTTTATGTTATTTTTGGTCCAGGGCAACTCACGAATTTTTGCCAAATTTCGTTGAAACCCCCCCCCCCCTAAGGGAATGAGGGTGGGTTTTTAGTCCAGAGATCAGACCATTTTCCGTCAGATCTTCAGAGGTTGAGCAAAAAACAAAAAAAAAAAAAAAAAACACAATCATAGCAACTAGTTTAACTTTTATTTCGCTTTGGTTTTTCATTTTTCTTGTGGGGGGGTGTGGCTCGCAGCAAAACAAAAATAACTGAATGAAAATGGTTAAGAAAATGGGGGAAAAAAAAAATCTGCCCATTGTCCCGATGGTCGATGGGCCGCTGTCCAATTGTCCATTTGTGTCCATTGGCAATTGTGGGTTAATGGGTGAATGTGCATTTTGAACTACATTACAATGGATAATCAGAGAGACTGAGCTTGCATACTGACAGTTGTTGTTGTTGTTGCTGTTGCTGTTGCTGTTAGTTTTATGAGTTGCAAGTGGCAAAATGTTTGTTGTTGGTTTGTTATTTATTTTGATATTTGTAAGTGCCAAAGCTAAAATAAACAAAAGACTTAAGCAACAAACTCTGTAAACACAAATTGTAGGTGGAGTATTTTTTTTTTTTTTTTTTTGCATTATGGCAAGTTGTATGCAAATTGTAATTGCATTTAGATATATATATAAGATTTATATTTGTTTTTGTACAAAATTCAATCAAAGTATCCAAAATATATATACATATATAAAAATCTTTAGTTTTGAAATACAAATTAAGTTTAGTTTATAGATGAAAGAATGATACCCAAAAATTGCTTGTGGTGATAAGTTTATTGTCGATTCAATTGATCGATAAGAGATTAAGACTTTAGTTCTATATAGCCTCAAGAGTTTTTTTTTTGTTTTGTTTTATTCTATTTTGTATAAATTCATCTTTTAACCTAACTAACGAATACTAAAGGCCATCATTGCATTGCATTAACTCTAAAAGGAACACTCCCATTTTCCATTCAATGGAAGTAAGCAGAAAATTGGACTTGGAATCAAGTTAAAGAACCAGCCGACAGGCAAACCAATTAATGTCTTTTGGACCACCACGAAATTTCAAGAGATCAGGAACTAAAAAACTGGACTGATGCAAATTAAATATATATGCATGTATATATGGAATTTTGACACCCACATTTTGGACTTTGACGTGGTAAAGTTGAAGCTATGGCATAGCAAACCGCCGTCAATCTTTGATTACAGCAGCAGCCCCACACGACAGCGTTGTGTAAGAAAAGATTGCAAACAATTGTGGTTAATGCGGAGGGCGTTGAAGATGGAGGTAGATGGATCTTAAGAAGCGATCATCATTGCTGCTGCAACTCTTTGAGACACTTTCTGCGGTCGTGGGCCGTTGACAGTTGCGTCAAAGGGTTGATACATTACTTGTTTCTTGCCATATTCGTGTATTCATTCATTTGTTTCATACAATTTTTATATAGGAACTCTTCTAAGCCGGATATGTGGTGGTGCATAGACATTCATTCGACATGCCAAGCGAATAAAGCTAGAGAGATTATCGAGAGCCAATAAATCAGCAAACCGAGTCACAAAAAAAAAATTTGTGTGCTTTTTTTTTCAAAAAAACCAGAACAATGGGCACACGAACAATTACACATACAACAAGCAGCAAACAAACGAAACAAAAAAAAAAAAAATATATATAAAAGAAATAAAAATGCGAATCTAAAGCGGAAATTTTGTAAAAGAAAAAGAGAGCCACGCCCACTTTTGTTTGAATATTGCCTGATTGCCATAGTCATAGTCATAGTTGTTGCACTGCCTCCTCCATGGGTGAATGCATTGCGAAAAGCATAAACTAAATTCAATTCCAGTTGAAAATCGTTTTCGTTTTGGTCTCCCTCTGGTCATGGAGGAGGGGTGGTGCGGAGGCATGGCAAATTGCCCAAGTTTCGAGTGAATTGACTTTTGTTGGTGCCAGCATTCTAAGTGCCTGTTTCGGGCTCTGGCTTGGGCTCAGGCAAGGGGCTCAAGGTCGGATTTCCTTGAACAATGGACTCACGTAGCCCACTCTTTTTTTTATGTTTTTGTTGGTGATCTATGTAAATTTCGAGCGACATAATTGCATGGATTAAGTTGTTGTTTGATTTTGTTTGCTTTGCTTTGATTTGAAACACCCTACACCTTACTTCTCCCCCTTGCCAGCCCACTTTATTTGACTTCTATGTAATTGGACAGCTGATAAGGTAAAACGCCTACAGACTCTTTTTTTTTTCTTTTTTTTTTGGCATTAAGCTGTCAGAAGACTCCAATATATAATCTAAATACAGTACCTACAATCAATTTGAAATCAAAGCAATTTAACCTTGTGGTTTAATTTTGTTTTCCTTTTTTTTCGACTATACCCTGTAGTGGAAGAGTAAAAGGGTATATAAGGCATACTCAAAAACAAGAGTAAAAATGTTATTGTTGAAAATTGAGTTAAGTTTTTGAGGGGTATTAAGTAGGAATTACTGTGATATATCTTTTGCTTATCTTTGGCTTATCTAAGGTCAACAGTTCCCATGCAAATGATGAAAAAATGGAATTTTTATTTATTTATATAAAGAATAATTCTTTTACTTATAAATACAAAATATGTTTCGTAACTAGAGATCCTTTAATTTTGCTTACTGTTTATCCTGTTGCTCTTAGAAGAAATCACTTCCATATAGGGTAATGAAAAGTCGTTGCCTGCTTTAATTTTTTGTCTTGGGTCATAATGTGGGTCGCTTATACTGTAGATTTGGTTAAGGTTGGAGGTGGTCATAGAAATGTTGCGCGGTGGCTCTAGCTTTTCTTAACTCATATGACGGGCACTTTTTTTCTTTCAATTGAATATATTTTCTTTATTATAAGATTTTAACGCTTTTTGTCCATTATTGATTGCACTTTGATTTCCATTTGCTTGTCGTTTTTTCTCTCTCTCTCTCTCTCTCTCTCTTTTGTTTTCCTTCCGCTGAACCGCAAGTCAAGGTCAGTTTTTTCTTTTTTGTGAACAACTGACTGCAGTTGAAAGAAATAGTTTCTCTTTCTGCGGTTTCCACCGAAATATTTCAGTAGCCATTGGCCAGGCCCATGGGTTTTGTTGCTATGTTAATTGCCGTACCATTTCAATGCCTGAGTTATCATTGAGTATTTTTTTTTTTGCTTTTTCGCATAATTAATTTAAATTATAAGCCACTCGTTTGATCTGTGGTGACTTTTTAGGATTTGCAGATTTACGATTACGAACTGAGATGAAATTGCGCAAAGAGAGAGAGAGAGAGAGAGGGGAATGAAAAGACAACCGAAAAACAAATACAGATGCAGATTTTTTATCTTTTTTTTTTTTGAAACAGAACGAAAGACTTAGGCAACGAACTTGTTTCGCATATTGTTATTATTGCATATATGGCAATTGCACAAAAACAACACAAACACACACACACACACACATGGTCGAAAATTTGCCACTCAATCAACTGGCAACTGGCAACAGCGGCAGCAGCAGCAGCAGCAACGCACACAAATTGCTTTAATTACAACAAATTTGTTTGAATATGTATCAACTTGAGTCAGTCACCAGGCAAAAACACTTTGAGAAACAACAAAACAGAAAACTCTCTGGTTATTTATATATACATATATATATATTTCAGCATTATGGATTTCTTTCAGTGTAGGCTTTTTAAGGCGAACACTTTTTGACTTTTTACTTGACACCTTGCAACTTATGGTGACTTGTGCATGAAATTCACGTCAACAATTGTTAACATCAAGCACCCGCAACTGTAGAAATACATAGATACATACATATATGCATATGCCGAGAGCTAGTCAAGTGTGTGTATGCCTCGACTCCGTCTCCGATTTTAAATCCAAATGCAATTCCTATTACCCTAGCCTAGCCTAGCCTACCTATGTAGTTACTACCAACTATCGTTGCCATTCCTACTCCTTGAACATGACGACCCAAGATTTAGATTACGTCTGCTTGGATACTTGAAAGCCCAAGTTTGGGCGTTTCTATGTACGTATATGCCACAGTAGCCGCATTGTAATTGCATCAAAAGGTGGTCGGTTGTGCTTTTGGAACCTCAACTCAACTATCTCCATCTTTTTCGCATATATTTGGACCGGATCTAAGGTAAATGCAATCTTGATTTTTGCTTGCTCTATGCGATGAATAATTAAAAACCAAAACATACAAAAAAAAAAAAGAGTAAAAGAGAGAGAGAGAGAGAAACAAATGAAGGAAACGAGCAATATGGCAAAATCGTAATAACAACAAATGGATTTTTGCACAAAAATTTGTAATTGTCATTGTTGGCCGACTGACTGACTGACTTACTTATTTACCAACTAACTGGACTTGTAACACACTGGTTGACGTTTTAAATATGAATGGAAATCGATCTATACAAAATGATAGCATAATGCCAACAAAAGGAAATCGAAAATTCTTTTCTAGGAACTTTACTCAATGGCTCAACAATTTAAATTGTATTGCAAATGCAAAGTTTGTTTAGTTTTAGTTTGTAAATGATATAGATGAAGAATAAATTGTTCTACTTCTATATTCTTTATATCTCTTCTATTACTTCTACTTTAATTATTATACAAATATATTTATAATATCGTTAGCTTAAAAAATCATCAAAATAATAATGAAATTGCTTCACTTTTGACTTGGATATAATCTTTATGAAGTTGTATAATGAAGGCATTAGGTTTAATGTTAATCAAAGTCCAGTTGGACCATGCAAATTTTAAAGGACTTTAAAGATTTTCCAGATTTTTCTTATTTATTTTGATTAATTGCAACAAGTTGAAAATTCCCATGGGCACAGTCTAATCCTCTCTCATTTGTATATATGTATATATATAAATTGTTATTCAGATTATAATGCAGCTCAATTTTAAAGCGACATTTCCACTCCTTCCTCTATATTCCTATAATCAATTATAGATTTTTTTTTCTTTCTGTTGTTGTTGTTGTTGCTGCTGCCAGATTATCTAATCCAATTTGCCATGGTCGCGGGGCTGCAAATAAAAAAAAAAAGAAAAATTCAATTAATTGGTTACAGTGTGCACAGTGCACAGTGGTGCGTCATTTGGTAAACAAAAGCCTAATCAGATCGTGCTCTAATTCAGGCAGTCTGCAGTTTTGTTGCAGCTGTTTGTTGTTGCTGCGATCACAACTGTTAGTGATCCGTTACACGTCGTTGTCTCTTTGGTTGTCGTGCTAACCTTGAGATGATTACTTCAATTTTGTAAGTACACGATGGCCAGTCAAGCAAAGCCAAACGAACAGATACCATAGACAGACAAAAGGAGGGGGCAGTTGGTTGAACAGGAGGGAGAGGAAGAGTTAGTAAGTATAGTGAGACTAAGTTACTAATTCGAGACAATTTATTAAATGAGCCAAAGCAGGGCAAGTACAAAAAAAAAAAAAAACAAAAAAATATGCCATAAACCAAAAAAAAAAAAAAATAGAAGGCTGAGAGACAGACGCGTTGTAATGAGTCAGGGCTGATATAATAATAAGACTTTTTTTTTTTTTTGGCCATAATGATGTGGCGCCATGCTGCGGCCCACTGCCTCTTCAGTGCCAGCTAAACCAGCAGCCCCCTCACCCCCGTTGCAATGTTTAGCTCATTTGCGCAAACTTTGTTTTTTTTTTGTTTTTCTTCTTTGGTTTAATAAGCAAAACGGCCTACATGGCAATTAAAAATAGCAACGGCAACAACAAATGATGCCTCCTCTATTGGAGAGGTAGGGTAACGCCCAGCATTCAAGCACAAGAACATAGAAAGATTACATGGAACTAGCAAACAAATTGCAACATGCTCTAACAACAAAGAGAGAGAGAGAGAGAGAGCTGCAACACCTTCGCCCACTCAAATGGTTTGTTTCTTATTTTTTAAAATCTATTGTTTTATTATATACTATAAGTAATAGTTAGTTTTTTCTAGCTTTGTTGCAAGTTTTGTGAGGCCATTTCAATTAAATCGTGATGCTATAAAAATTTACAAATTTAATTGATTAAATAAAACTGATTGTTTTTCAATGCATATCAATGAGTTTGGCAAACAAAGTTATTTAGCCAAGAATCATTGATTATATATATATGAATATAAATTAAGTTCCTTTTCAATAAAGATATTTATAGCTGATTATATGCCTTTCCATATAAACCAAACCATGGAACAATTTTATAATGAAGCAAGTAAGTCATCCCTATTGACTTTGAATATATAATAAAGTTTTTAATAAAATTAACTTGAGATATAAAATATTTTTTCTATAAAGTTTAACCAATTTTAACGTCAAATTGTAAAAGAAAGAGCAAACAACTTGGGCAAAGATTTGGTAAGAATATTAAAAAAAAAGAAATCGCTTTAAATTCATGAAATATTATTTTGTGAAGGTCGTTTGTAAAAGAAGCTTCCAAAAACTAAAGTGAAACTAAAATTAAGCAAAATTAATAAATTATTAAAGGTATGCAGACAATTGTATAGTTCACCTCTATACATATGGATATGCATGTAGTATACATATATGTATGTATATAGTTTGATAATCGTTGTATATCAATTCAGAGAGCATCTAAAATATATTTTATATACAGTGGACTCTCGGTTAACGAACTCAAATGGTTCCAGCCTCTTGTTCGTTACCACTTTTCCCATATAAATCAATATAAAATTAAATAATGCACTCCAGGATAAAAAAAAAACACTCTAATATGTTTTAATTTGAACTTTTACTGAAAGAAAATAACTAGAAAATGCATTAAAACTTTTAGAGAACTAAAAAAATGCATCAATATATTTCAACTTCAGCTTTATTTGAAAGAAAGTAAAATGAAACGAATAGAAATTCTTCACAACTTGAATATGTACTTGAAGGATGGTGACATCTGAAATGGAAAAACGGTCACACTGGGCAGCACTTTAAAAGGTATTTTTAAGATTTTAAGATTCTTTTCCCAAAAAAATGTGTTCGTTATGCGAAATGTTTGTTAACCGGGGCGTTTTTTAACCGAGGGTTCACTGTATTATATTTGATGGTAATCTCTGATGAGTTGCTTACGAAAATCCAAAATTTGTCTCATAATAGTCACGCAAGTTGATCTTTAGCGACTGATCTACTAAACTTGTTGATTGTTTTCGAAAAGTTCATCCATTCCAACTTTCGACTTACATCAAGAATGTAAAACTATAGAAAATTATGTAACAGTAAATGCATATAGCAGATCTCCATATTTAGAACAGAAAAGCAATTTCAAGGAAATGTAAAGATATGGCAAATATGTATGTTTTTTTCAGAATTCATAATGACGAATTCCGGTATGACTAATGATTTGAAAGTTGTATAATTTGACAAAAAATATATTTTTAATAAATCAATGCTAAAGTTAACTAAATACTTTTAACTATTTAACATAATTCCTTATTAAAAACAGAGAAACTAATCTAAAAATCTAACAATCAGACAATTCTCCATTTTCAAAGCAGAAGCAGACATACATAAACCGCAGCAGCAGCAACAACAACAACAGTAACTAACTGTAATGCCAACAACAAATGCTAACTGAACTTCACTCTCGTTTTCAACAACAACAACAAAAACCATAAAATAATTGCAAGGCGGCGGCGTTGGAGTCGGTCGACAACGACGACGACTCTGCTTTTGCTTTCAGCTGCTATTGGGGCAACTTCTTGGGGCTTCACATTGGTTGTTGTTGTTGTTGTTGCTGCTGCTGGCGCTGCTGCTGACCGCTTCGTAAGCGTTTGACTTTCGGTTTCGTTTCGTTTCGTCTCTTGGCTTACCATTCGGGCGTTGTCTTTTGTATATAAAAGCGGCTTCCTTCTTGGTTCTAGTTATCAGTTGAATCCAGCTCAACGTATCGCATACACGCGTCTCTAATACAAAATATAAATTAGAAAAAAAAAAAAACCCTTTGAAAAACCTTTTAAACAATGGCTTTCTTCAAAGTGAGTGACAAATATCCTCTCGTCGATAATAGTGACACTAAATATATATATAAAACTAATTATATATAATGTCCTATTTAAAATTTTATTTGTGTATTTGACTTTAATTATGTAAATTGTGTTAAATTATAATTTGGTTTTGTTTGTTTGTTTGTTTTTTTTTTTTGTTTTTTTGTTCTGTGAACAGTCTTTGATCTGCTTGGCTGTCCTGAGTGTTGCCTCTGCCGGTGTCCTGCACGGTGGTCCTGCTCTATATGCTGGTGCACCAGCTCTCTATGCTGGTCATGGACATCATGATGAAGGATTGGACTATCATGTAAGTAGAAGATGGGAAACTAACTAAGAGGGAAATATATATATCTATGTATAGTGTATGTATATACATATATTTGTATAGCCAGCAGCTATGTGACTTAGTTAATGTGAACATTGCCTGCCTATGTTGTAGTTGTTGTTTTTGCCAGGGTCATTGTTGCTTTTGACATTTGAAGATTTTTCTCACAGCTGTCATTAAATTTGCTGCTGGCGTTGGCGTTCACATTGGCTATGGTGATGGCGTGTGGCACGATGCATATTACAAAATTCAACACTAACACTAATTCTTTGGTTTAATTCTCATTCACAGGCATACCCCAAGTATCATTACAACTATGGTGTGGCTGATTCCCATACCGGTGATGTCAAGTCTCAGCATGAGGTGCGTGATGGTGATGTTGTGAAGGGCTCTTACTCTTTGGTTGAGCCTGATGGTTCAGTTCGTACTGTGGAATACACTGCCGATGATCACAATGGTTTCAATGCTGTTGTCCACAAATCGGCCCCAACTATTCATCATGCTGCACCGGCTGTGGTTGCCCATGCTGCTCCATTGATTTCTCATGGTGCACCATTGGTGGCGCATGCTCCAGCTATTGCCCATCATGTCGCTGCTGCTCCAGCTGTACCATATGGATCTTTGGCGCATGCTGCTGCTGTTCCCGCATACGGTTATGCCACCCATAATGCTCATGCGCATGTGGCCCATTACTAAGAAGGGATCTATATATATATATAGAGGATCATATTGCCACACTGCCTCCACATCCTCTATGCTACTACCACTACCACCACCAATCCTCTATCCCATTCGCCAAGCCCACTTTTTTAATAATTTATTAAGCACGTTGACGACCTCACAAAATGGAAATTCAATTGTAATAATTTCATATATATATATATATATCAATTTTTTTTTTTGTGTTTGGATGGATGATCGATCCTCTGATGAAGAAGCCTGCTCATATACTCAAGTCATCATGTTCCAGTCACCTTGTACATAACAACAACAACGCCAAAACTAAGAAACAAAAAATCCCAAAAAAAAAAAGAAAACAAATAGAACAAGAGAGCAGAGCTTGGGAGCATCATCATTATCATCATCATTACCATGTCGCTCTCTTTCTCTCTCACAACAAGGCGATCACAACTGTCTCTTTTTTAAAAACTCTAATCACCCATTGCTGCTGTCTCTATCTCAGCTTTCGCGCAATTCTCGAAACATATGCATACATATAAAACTTCTTTAATTTTTTTTTTGTTTGCGTAATTTTCCAATCATTGCAAACTTCAATTTTTCTTCTTTGTACATAACATAACGAACGACGAATGCCCATCATGCCACGCCCACGAACACATGTAAAACAATATCGAAGAAGAGGATAATGAAGTAAAGAAAAAACTAAAAAAAAAAAATAAAAATAAAATGGACAAAAAATAAATGAAATATGTAATATAATAATTGTATGTAAATTTCTGTCTTAATTTAAGTTTGAAACTGCTGACAAAATGCTATAAATACAAAATGTAGTGAATTTCAAAAAATCCAAAAAAAAAAAAAAAAAGAAACGATTTCTCATTGACCATTAGTTTCCATCACCTTAACTGTATTCGCGACCGATCGTTGCTATGGGAGCTATGTATATGTTGTAGTCATCTGATTGGAATGCCTACAGAAGCCTATGTGAAAAATTTTAGCTCTGTAGCTCGCAGAAGATCGTGTTGATCCAGACAGACAGACGTACAGGGCTTAATCAACTCAGTTCATCATGCTGATCAGGAATAAATATACATAATTTGTACAGTCGGAATTGCTTCCAAAATTAATTTACTCTTGCAGGCGTATAAAAAAGAAGAGTAATAACAACTTTGCTTTAATTCTTTTACATCTTCTTTGCAAGATGACTTTTTTCTGAAATAGATTCCGTTGCTTCTGTTATATAATATTCACATCTATCAAATTATTTTGAATATACATATGTACTCGTAAGTTGGTTTAAAGTTATGCAAATTATTGACTAGCTAGAGATTGACTATAATTTGTGGGTGTCTATGCTGAAATGTGAAGGTGAATCTAGAGATCACAACTACTTAGTATTAATCATTACCACTGACTCATATATATGCATATATGTATTATGTAATCGCACAGTATTAATTCTAATTGTTATTTACACATCTGCATTTCGTAGCACGTACACTTTAAATGAGTTTACTGTAGATAATTTGCTTACAATTTACTTCTTGCTGGTTTGTCTTGAACTTTACATTTGCTTCATACTAATTGATGATATTTATACCCTTGCAAGGGTATATTAATTTTGGTCAGAAGTTTGCAACGCACAGAAGGAAGCGTTTCCGACTATATAAAGTATATATATTCTTGATCAGCACGACGAGCTGAGTTGATATAGCCATGTCCGTCTGTCCGTCTGTCCGTCTGTCCGTCTGTCTGTCTGTCTGGATCAACAGCTTCTCCTCCGAAACCCTTAAAGCTACAGAGCTGAAATTTTGCACCCAGGCTTCTTTTTGCTGCAGGCATTGTATATCTCGGAATCATCCCGATCGGATGACTATATCATATAGCTCCCATAGGAACGATCGGTCAAGAATAGAATTAAACTTCAACAACTTTGTTGTTTTTCAATCAACTGTTACGAAATTTGGGTTTCCTAAGTTTAATACACCTTTAAACATATCCACCAAGTTTGATCAGAATCGGTTGACTATATCATATAGCTCCCATAGGAACGATCGGTCAAGAATATAGTCTTAGAGCAATAACTTGGATGTTTTGAAAGCGATTGTGACGAAACTTGGTTTTCGGAAGTTTAGTATATATAGAAATGTCTGTGCTAAGTTTCAGACAAATCGGTCATGTATATGCTATAGCTTCCATAGGAACAATAGGGCCAAAAAAATTTTTTTTTTCGAAATACTTTTTTTTCTCATGCTACAAACATTTAATGTAGGTTTGACTTGTTTTATATGCTTTCTAATGATTTTGTTACATTATAAATGTGTATATATTTAAATTGTTAAATAATAGTTTGCAAGGGTATACGAACTTCGGCACGGCCGAAGTTAGCCCATCCTTCTAGTTTCTATTAAGAAAGGAAATTGTTTACATTATCTCTTACTTTATATTAAACAGAGATCAGTTTTCTGTATTCTATGTAGATATTTTTATACCCTTGCAGAGGGTATTATAAAATTGGTCAGATGTTTGTAACGCATAGAAATATACGTTTCCGATCAGCATCAACAGCCGAGTCGATTGAGACATGTCTGTCTGTCCGTCTGTCTGTTTCTATCAACTTTTAGATAGTAAAATTTTAAGCTGCATAGTTGAAACATGAAAAGTTAAGTTCCTCAATCCTTTGTGTAGGTAGAATTTAGAATTTAAAAATTAGTCGGATCGGATAATTATCACCTCGAGTAAAATAAGAGATTTTCTTTGGCAGCAAAGAAACAAAAACAAATTCAAAGAAATCACGCTTACACAACATATGTACATATGCAAAAATTCGTCAACACGCGGTGTGTGAGAGAGACAGAAACATTTGCGTTGTGTTGTTGCACACAACGAGATTGAAAGAGCGAGATGCCATGCGTTTGCTTTATATGTATGTCGAACTAGCTTAAGTAAGTTAATTGAGGATGGTGGCGTAGTACGTAAAGATCGGTCGCACGTTGGTTCGGTGTTTGGTGGGTTCGATTCTTGGTGAACATGGGAAAATTTTTAGTTGAGTAATTTCTTCTTTTTTGTTTTTTGATTTTATTAAACATTAATACCAATTACTTTAAAATTTTTGTTTTTAAATTAAATAATAAAACAATGAAGTTGCAAGGGTATACAAACTTCGGCAAAGCCGAAGTTAGCTTCTTTGATATTTTTGATATATATACTTTCCATTTATATTGAAACTTTAGAAGAAATTGCTACAAAAAATTTGTGTTGACATTTGTATAAACTAAAGCTATTAGCTAAGAGTAAGTAAGTAACCAATTTTAGTACTAAGTAAAAGTAATTTTAATGGTATTTAGTATTTTTAATATTACAAATCAATGGAATTGAATTTTTACCGACTTTTTCAATACTCTTATTTACATTTATACAGATATTGAACATCAAATTTAAATTAATTTATTTCCTCATGCAAAGAAAATTCATTCGTAAGGGTATCAAAACATTGCCATATCTAAATTTGCGAAGTTTTATTTAAAATCTTAGCATAATTTTAGTTAAGCTGCAATGCCAACAGTCTAAGCCAAACTTAAAAAAATGACACTTAGATGGCGTTAGATGGTCATTAGAAATTGTTGAATACTTTTGGGGGGGAGACCAACCATAAACAGTTGTTCAATTTTAAATGAACAACTTTTACGTTTACCCTTAACAGACGAACCTGTCCATTATTGACACTGAACAACGTGCCAGTGCCTCAATCCGATGATGTTGTGTATCTTGGAGTTCATCTGGACAGAAGATTAACTTAAACTTTTAAATGATATTAGATGAAAACGTAATAATATAACATAGAAACATATATTGGCATTCAAAGCGTCATAGAAAAAAATTTACAAACATATATTGGAAAGGGTTCGTTTCTTAAGTCTTTTGTTTTCTGTCAAATGTTAAAATTTGAATGAAAAAGTGAAAAATCGTTTTATAAATCATTCATTAAAATAAATAATATAAATTTCGCTGGTAAAGTCTCAACAAAATGAGAGTTGAAAAGTTTTATTTTCTATATCCAAGTTATTTTTTATGAAGTGAAGATAAAAAATGAGAATTTTCTAAAAAGTTTATATAGGTAAAATGCATTGCTTTGTATTATAAAGAAAAAAAAATGATGTGAGCCGTCATGGGACGCCTGGCAGATGTGAAATAACGTGTATGTAGAAGTAATATGCATAAAAGATAATATTATTACAGGAATTAAATATAGCCTAATGAGAAAATGAAGTATTACGAATTTCTTACAGCAAATGGTAACTTTATTTAATAAACATTTATTTACATGTGATATAAAAACACGATATTAATATCAAGTGGCCACAATTTAAATATTTTCATCTGTGAGTTCAGTAATAGTTATATTCGATGTTTCCTCTGGCGGGATTACTGTGATGATTGGTCGATGATAACTAAAGTACGTTACAAAAGTATTGGATGAAACATTATCAAGATATCTCACAAATACAGCATCTATTGTTGTTCCATATTTGGTAGTAGATTCTCTTGGATTGTTATTGATTTGCGTCGCCACGCCAACAATTCGGTTTACAAGTGAGCCTATAGATGTTTCACATCAAAATTCTTAATTGCTTTAGGTTGGTTATATATTAATTAATTTGTGGTTCAAAGTTCCACAAATTTTCAATTATTATTAGTGAGCCAACGAAAAGTTTTAATCAATTTCTTTAGAAATGTTTTCAAACTTTGAGTTAGTAAAAATATAGAAAAATTAACGCAACTAAGAAATATTTATTAAGGACATAAAATTCTGATGACAAAGTATAAAATTTTAAATTAAAAGGGTCTAAAAGTAATACCTTGTATATCAAAATGAAACAATCATATTAAGAAAAGAGAATTACTCTTAACAAGGTCAATAAAAAAGAGAGGCGCAACAACTTGGCTAACAACATTTACATAGAGGCGCAGCCATCATCCACTTCCCATTTATCATGTTAGATATCAACTTACGCATTTTTTCTCCTCTTGGAAAAACCACATATAAGATACATGTTTAGCCTACTACTATAATGGTTAGTTGTAAAAATTCGGGGAGCTACTTATCTTACCAACCTCCTACAATCGTCAGCACCCCCTTGGGCCGTCTTGCCCTCACTTGGCCCATTATTCATAAGTTGAAAATGTTTAGCATTGCCAATGGCTTTTGTGGTTTGCTTCCGCATGCAACAAATCTTGGCATTTCCGTCACATTTTATGTGTGAACCGGCACAACAACAAGAGCAAAATATTGATCTCTTAATGGGCTGGCTCATCGTGAACTTATTTAGACAAATGTGTATGGTAAACTGTTAAGGAAAATTGTTGTGGCATGGAATTAATATGAAAAAGACAAAAGAGTCAGAAATCAGCCATGCGTTTAAATATACGTAAGCATTTTTCCCTCCCAACAAAAACAAAAGCATAAACAAAGTAAATTTCATACGTGCACTCCATTAATTAGGCAAAGTCTAACTAGACTGAAGACACCTTTCGGACAGGTTGAGGGCGCCGCTTTAAGGCGTACATATTCATCTAACAGTTAAGGTCATCAAAAAAAAAAAACCTAGGAAACGCCGGAAGGAAGTTCCGCTGGCTAACTAGATCTACATATAGAATGATCCACTAAAAATAAAAAACCTTTTATTATTTCTTTACCTACAAAGTAGCAAAAGCAAAAAACAACAAAGAACAAAAAACTGCAAGTAAACTTAGCTCAATGTCGACTTGTGCTTCAGTGCTCCAATAACCTTTTCGCATTCACATTTCAATTGAAATTGACAACCATCTTCTTCTTAATCGATAAATGACAGTTACTAACGATATTTTTTTTTTCTACCAACTAGTTGACATTCAAGTGGATCGCAAATGTTGTTCACTGGCTCAAATAAGTAAATTGTCACCAACACGTGCTCCACCAGCTACTGAACTATCCATAGGCCTACAGTTGGTCTTTAGAAGTCTTTGTCCCCCCCCCCTGAAGTATTGCACTTTAGATAGCAATAAAATTAGAGTAGATTAATGAATATGGGATCCTATTGAAAGGAATGAATAATCTAAATCTAATTCTCTATTCAATATTTCCCTAACGAAATATGATTTTACTCAAGTAATATTTATAATTCTCCTCATGTTAAATTAAATATCATCTCTTTTCACTTGCTGTACAAAAACTTTATTGTTCAACTGTTCTTTATATGTTTTTTTTTGTACATATTTATTCCAACATTAAGATACAACCAAGAAGATATGCATCTATTGATGTTGATACAATTTATAGATAATAATAAGAGTTGACTATTACACCAGTAATGCTGGCTACTGGTTAAATCTCGGGTGTGGGCAACGAGGGCGCGGGCAGAGGCAATATTGTTAGTCATTTTTTTTTTATGCCAACTTGGCACAGTGTTTCTAAAGCAGACAAATTGTTTATTTCGTTGTCATTTGTTGTTGGTGCAAAGAGATCAACAGTTATTTGTTATCAAATTGGTTAAACTTGTTTGATTTAATCTAACAATGGAACAATCTAACAAAGTTGGAAATACTTTAAGATTAGACTAGGCTAGTTAAAGAGAATGAAACCCTTTTTGAAATGTTAATACATGAATCTAATAGTGGTATATTTTAAAATATGTTGATATATGTGTTTATTTCTTTCCTTAGGTTAGTTAATTAATTGTCATCATTCACAGGCTCTAGCTTGTGGAAATCCTTTAAAAATTGAGGGCTATGTAATGTATTTTTATCCTATTCAGAGAGCACTTTCTTTCATTTAATGATATAAACATTATATTTACATATATTATTCAATTTTGAGCCACTGTGAAATGGCAAATGTCAACGTCTTTCTGCGTAATTGAAAAATGCCATTAATTAATAACTAATGCTCTGTCAACTGACTAGAGTACAGACATAATTACAACTATAGCTAAATAGTAGATGCTCCAGCACATAAATAATTATTTCAACATGTTTGGTACGGGGCAATCTTCATGGTATAATCGGCACTGGTCAGAAGATGATATAGAGGAATGCTGCTGCCCATCTATTTCCCTCTGGCTGTCAGTCTCAATTATATAAGAAATGTTAACTAGATTATTTGAGCGCTAATTTGATGCATAGCGGAGAGTAAAGTAATATAACCAAAAACTGGCCAAAAAGGTGCGAAGGTGCAACATTGTGGCAGTGCAGAGGTATAAGGGGAATGATATCTGAATGCTGTGGCTATGGACTGGAAGCCATTCATTTGCATTTTATTACAGCGAACACACATTTGCCACGGGTCATTTTCAGAGATGCCGAGTGAGTTACAAGCTCCCTCTTGTTAACAATGGTCAGTCAATTGGCTTAAAAAGAGATGCGGCAGCCGGCAAGGCACTCAACCATATCCAACTAAGCGACAACAATGACAACGAAAAAAATAAAGAAAAAAAAAAAGCAACAAATCCGCCCACTCCCCCAAACAACCAAGCACACTCTTTTTTTATTTCTCTCTCTCTTTATTTCTTTTAGTATCGTTAGCGGTTGACTTGCAACATTCACACCTTGGCTTAGTCGTCGCAGTTCATGTTGCAAGCAATGTCGAAGTGCGGGCCCCATTGTCAAATTAGTCAGTGTAAACAAGACTCAAATTAGGTGACCAGTGCAGAGAAAAAGAAAAAATATGAGCAAAAAATATAAAAATGTAAACCAAGTCAAAGTCACCATTACCATTACCAGCCAAATCCCGGTCCAAGCTTATACTTATGACTAGAGACTCTTCATGGGCATGCTGGCAAATGGTTGGAGTGTTGGAATTGCATTGAAGATACACATTATTATTGTGCGAAATGTCTGTGCAAATGAGGGCCATTCAATGAAGGAGAGGGAGAGAAAGAGATAGAGAGAGATGTGATATTTGGAGTGCCATGTCTTTGCCTTGCCCTGCCCTAACCTAGAGGTTAATCATTGTCAGAGATCAGCAATCAGCTAGAACTTGACTATAATGCATGATACTGCATTTAGGACTTGAGTTTGAAAAAGGCAAAAGTTCTTGGTTTAATAAAGTATAATGAATTTCTGAATGAATAGAACGAGTTTATCTATATAAAACTTTACCCTAGAAATTTAACCATCTCTGTATGTATCCATATACCAATCCATATCATCAAAAGGCAAAAAGAAAGAAATATTTCATCTATAAGAAATCTATCTTTTATATCTTCTTTGTTAGTGACTTCATAAAAGGGAGAGAAAGAGATGTTATATTTGAAGTGCCATGCCTTTGCTTTGCCCTGCCCTGCCCTAGAGGTTAATCATTGTAAGGGATCAGCAATCAGCTAGAACTTGACTATGATACATGATACTGCATTTAGGATTTAAGTTTGGAAAAGGCAAAAGTTCTTGGCTTAATATAATAATATAAATTCCTTCTATTCGAATTTGGTTTGGGAATCAATTGAACAAGTTTATCAATATACGTCAAAGTAAAAAAAAAAAACCAAAACTTTAATGGCAAAGAAATAACATCTTTACACTTTTCTAAATGGATATACCAATCTATATCATCGAAAACAGAAAAAAAGAAATACTTCTTCTATATGCAATGTCCCCATTTTGTTTTTGTATCTTCTTTTGTTAGTAGTTTCATAAACGAACTGCCATAGTAAATTTCTTAGTCAAGGATAGCGATTAAAATGAGATATTAAGGCGATTGCGTAACACTTGCATTCAATAGTTAGAAAATTGATGGCACGTTGTTTGCTTCTTTTTTTCTTCTACTTCTTCTTTATTTTGTTATGTCTTGCTATTCTTGTCTAAGTAACAATTTTAAAGTTCAGTGCTTAAACAAAAACTGTCACTATTTGAATCATAATCTATAGCTTTTGCCTATCCTTGAACCATCGACAGATGAGAACGTGCCAATTGTGGTTTAGTTGGAGCAGCCAAAGTAAGAAGAAAAAAAAAAAAAATGCTTACAAACTTATTAGTAAAAATTGACAAACCGCAAAAGTTATAACCCCCCCACCAAAAAAAAAAATGAATACAAAAACCATAAGAAAAACCAAAACAGTTCAACTAACAATTTGTACCACTTTTGTTTTCGTTATGTCTTGTGCATAATAATATTTGCTAGTTTAAGTCTCGGGTCAAGCAATTTTCACATAATTAAATAAAAGAGAGAAGAGCCAACAGCAGCAGCAGCAACAACAACAACATGAAACACCCTGTCAAAATTGGGCGTACTAAAGACTCTAATTAAACGAGGAGAGCTTAAGAAATAATCTCCCGGTGCCCCTCTTTTTTTTTGTCTTTCAACAACCTTCGGACCAACATGCAATTGTTTAAACATTGTTTTTAGTTGTTGTTCGAATTTGGTGTGCGGTTTCTTTTTTTTTTAAACTAAATACTAGATTAAACCAATTTGCATGTTTTGATAACTTTATATGTATTTGCGGTGCTGGGAAAAATCAACTCGACTAACGATTGTCGGCATTTTCCGAAGGTTTTCCCCTCATATGCTGGAGTCTCGTTTTATTTTGGTTTTTCTAGTTAGGCATCGGCACATGTGCGTGGCTTTTGCATTGTCTATTATTATTCTTTTGGTTAGTAACAAATGTTGGCAATTAACAAAAATATATAACTTAACAAAACGACAAGAATATTGTTCATATTTAATGTTAAATGTAGCGTGTGCATTTTAAAGTTTATGTGGGAGAATTTGTTTTAAACAAATAGAGAATGAGAATATATGTACATACATATATAGTTCTAATGATTACTAACAGAAATGTATACATACATACATATATGAAATGAGACGCAGTTTTACTTTGTTAATAAACAACATCTTCATTTAAATATATATATATAAATTTTATACCATTTAAAGAACCAATTTGAAAGAGAATTTATAATTCTTTATATGTAATAAAATGGACAATTAATGTAAAATTCATTCTGATAAGAGGTTAGTTTTTCTCTTATAACAGGAAACAAATTGTTGTTTTTTTGAGTAAATAAATTATAATAATTGTTGTAAATATCATATTGAAATAATTAAATTAAAGCCATTCACTCTTTTATTTTGTGTTCTATGTCAATTAATTGCTAAACTAGCAAAAACTAAATCAACAACTAACTGAACTTGATTTAATTTGCCATAGTCATATGATTCAGCTCTCTATATACATAATCACTTTTGCTTTCGATATCAGCCTAGGAATGATTGTTGGTATTATGGGTAGCCCATGTCGTTTGAACTTTGATTTGGCGAGCTTGACCTTCATGGTAAAGGCAAAGAGAATTAAATGGAGGTCCAGTTACTGTGGCAAGTCAATTGTCATTCAAGTAGATCACTGAGAATTTTTCGCATGTGCCAAATAACTAGGGCTTTTGTATATATGTATGTATGTGTATGTACATGTGTATGTATGTATGTCTATGTCTATTGTAAGTTGACCCGATTTTTCGTTTACTTACTTCTTAGTTAGTAGTTACTTTTGTGATTTTGATACAAGATTTGTTATTGTCAGTAATTTTTGTTTTGTTTTTTTCTTTCTTCTTTTAGAATTAAGTTGTTAAAACAAATTGGTTGTTATGGCCAAAACTATTTGTTATATTGTCATTTCCACCCCTCTAACGGAAAGGGGAAATATAGCCAATCATTTCTTAGATTAGGTCAAAAAGGAAATTAATGATTAATTTCGCATAATTCTGTTACCCAAAAAGTGATTGTAACTTAGATGACTTCATAATCAGACTATAGACAATAGAGGAACGGATTGCCATATGAAAATGTGTCACCAATTTACACTGCTTGAAGACAGTGAGTTGAGGCAACATCCCTCACCATGGATGCATGCTGTAATATCGTTTACATTGCCATAGTCTGTGTCTGTGTCTGGTAATATTCACCATAGTGGGAGCAGCTGAGGCAGCAGAGGCAGTGGCAGCAAAGCCATCGCTACAGTTGACTGACTGAGAAATCAAAAGTCTTTGGCATTGTTGTTGCTGCCGGCTGTTGGTTGATGCTAACATCGACGCCGACGCAAACGTTGACGTTGACGCTGACGCTGACTTTCGCACATTTTCGCGCTTATTTAATGGCAACTTGCCTCAAGAATAGCCACAGTATTCCGGACAACTTGGCGGTGTTTGCATCTCAGATCTCTGGTGCCGTTGAATTACTTGAAGTAAATTTTCTTCTTTTTTTTTGTTGTTTTTTTTCTTTCAAATATACAAAAAGTGCTGTTTCTTATATATATACCATATATTTATTGTGCGTGTGTGTGTGTGTTGGTTTTTCTTCTATTTCTAGATCAAGTTTTAAATACATATATATATATCCCACATATATAATATTTAAAGAAAATATATATAACGAAATGGCCAATTTCATGTGCTTTGTAATCCTTTCCTTGGCTCTCTTTGCCAGTGTGATCCAGGCGCGACCAGGATATGCTGTGGATTATTATGTGAGTGAGATGAAATGAAATAAGATATATAAAAAATTTGATTTAAGTGAAACAAGTTGTTAAATATTTAATAAACACTTGCTAAAGGACTCAACATATCAAGGATATTTTGTTATATTTTTGTTTTAAGAACTAATTTTATATACTTATCTTTTAGGATCATCCAAAATATGCCTTTAACTATGGCGTAGCCGATCACACTACAGGCGATGTTAAGTCACAGCATGAGACTCGTGATGGTGATGTTGTCAAGGGTAAGGCAAAATATATATACATACATATATATTAACTTTTAATAACTTGCATATATATTCAAATATTGTTCTTTAGGACAATACTCATTAGTTGAGCCAGATGGTTCCATACGCACAGTGGACTATACAGCAGATCCTATACATGGTTTTAATGCCGTTGTAACAAAATCTGGCCCAACTGTACATGCCCAGGCGGTGGTGGCCAAACCAATTGTTGCCCACAAACCAGTGTTGGCCCACTATGAACCGCATTTGATTAAGCATGTGGCACCAGTGGCTACAGCTCCTTTGGTAGTTGCCTCACCAGCTCCCTATGGTAAGTTTGCTAAAACAAAAATGTATATGTTTCTTCTCTTAATATATACATATGTATATATATATATATTTGGGGTATATTGTTTTGGAGCACACCAAACTTCCTAGTTCCTTTTACGGGGCACATTCCACATTCCTTTATGAATCGGCGTAAATATAGTATATAGATTGGCATTTGTTATCTTAACTTCTTCTTTTTGATAGATGATAGTTGAGCACTTTTTCTGTCTAGTTATACACCATGCAATTCTTTCATTTGGCCAGAGCACTTGCCCTTTTAGTAGTGATTATTCCTTTTTTGGGATACATATGTATCCCATTCATTTATTCTTTCAATGATTTTGGTGCTCCTCCTTTTATAGGCATGAATACCTATCGCATGTTAAAACTGTTCAGGCGTCATGTAAACTATTTTAACAATCAATATCGCAAATTGCGCCCAGACGAAGACGCTGACGCTGTGGAAGCTGATGCCGAGGCAGTGGCAGAGGCAGAGGCAGAGCATGATTACTATGCAACCTACTACTGAGTGCTCTTCGCTTAATGCTAATTGAATAACACAAAAAAGTTTACCATATTTCCATTGTAATCATTATATTCATAGCTCGGGGTTGCAGTCTTGTTTTCATTTTTTTTGTTGTTTGTAAATAAATTTGCAATTAGTTTCATATATTTTGTTGTGTGCTGATGGAGATCAGTGATGCAGCTAATATGATTCATTAGGTAGCTGGAAGGAGGTGGAGAAGGTAAATGTGTAACAACTAACCTGATATGGTTGACTAATCTAATGGCACGCCCACATCTGTCAATTATGTCATGTAAATATAGTTTACTTCACTTCTCTGTGAGCCGATCAAAAGATTAGCTTTGTTCCATAATGTTTCGCTGGCACATTTGCACTTTGCAGTTTCTCACCAACAAAGAAGAAAAAGAAAAAGAAGCGGCAGCAACCACAACAAATCCGTTTGTTTTTTTTTCCTTACCCATTTCATTCCCTTTTTTTTTTTGTTTCTCTACTCGTTTCTTTTGCTCAATGTCGCAATTTGCATGGGAATCTTTTGGATGTATGTGAATAAAATTATCATAATTGTGGGTGCTGGTGCAATTTTAATTAAGAATTATCAACAAAACGCACAAAAATTGCCCAATGGCAAAAACGCAGACAGAAAAAAAAAAACAAAAGACTTAGGCAACAAACTTGCTGATAAGTTGGCAAGAAAGAGAGTTTCAAATTTACATAGATGAAAGAGAATTTCAACAGCAACAGCAACAGCAACAACAACACCTGTGACCAATTTGATTTGTTTGCATTATATATATATATCCCTTTTTTTTTTTGTGGTAACAAATTCGTGACAACAAATTGTTTGCCCAAAGAAATTGGCAAAGAAAATTGTTTTGTCAGCATTGAAATTTGGTTCAGTTTGCTCACCCTCACCTCTTTCCTACTCTGTGTACAATGAGCAGCTGTTTTGTTATACATTGTTAAGTTTGTTGTTGTTGTTGTTTTTTTTGTCGGTCATGTTAATGTTGATAAACAATTTTTCAATTCAAGTCTCGAAACATTATGCCCCATCTGTGGCCGCAGCTGCCCCCATACACTACGATTACGATGATGGCTACTACAATCAAGGACAACATTACGAATATATACCACAATACGATGCTGGACACTATGGACACTATGCGAGTCCCTATGCGACTCACTATTAAATTATGAACAAAGATGAATTTATTTACAGAAAATTGTTAACCTTAAGTATGTATTTAGTTGCTAATTCAATATGGATCTATTGTATGTGTGTAGTTTGCTAAATTTGATTTTGAAATATTTTGGATACCTACATTTTTCTATTTGGACATTATTGCTGCTAATTTTGTATACTAATTTAAGTTAATAAACTTTTTTTTTTAAATATATTCCCTTGTGTATAATAAAATTGAAAAGAAAAAAAATGGAAAATGTAAACTAAAAAATAATTATTTAAAGTGTTTTTATTTATATGAAAACCAAAAAGAGATAGAGCAAATGTTCTGGAAACTAAAATTTGACTAGATTTTTCAGACGTTTTTCTAAAACTTTCTAACAGTTAGTGTTTTGCTTAGAGAAGAAGCTTACCAACTATCTGGAAACTATTCAAATCAGTTTTACTTTATAAGTAGCTACTTGATTTATTGAAAGAAATAAAAAAATATATCAAAATATTATTAATTATAGTAGATAAACTAGTTTTGCATTTAGATTATTACCCGAGACATTATGGTGAGTGAGAACTGATATTTTTATTAGTTCCCATGTCAGGTGGAGTCACTTAGAGTCTAGCCGCATTTTAACCACATCTAAAGCATTCAAATTCAAATGAGAAGGGGAAGGGAAGGGGAATCTTTCTTAAAAAGGCATGCTAAATGCATCTGTTGGATTCACACTCCTACCATAACTTCCACATCTTGCCACTATTAAAATCAATTTGCTTTAATTGATGTGTCTCATGGCCAATTGACTGTAATGGAAGCTTTTTTCTTTGCATTTCATTTCATTTGTGGCATTTCCTTTTATTTTGTAGTTGTTGAACTTTTCACGGTCTACAAATTGTTGAAAACTCTTTACATAAGTTTCTTGTTAGTTTTTTTTTTTTTTTTTTGCTTCTCTGGGTCAGTTTTTGGATGGCCCATTTATTTGGCTTAATTGACATTTCTTCCGGTTACGTTTTCAGTTAACCAAAGCAGTTGTAAGTTGTATAAGTCCAAAAGCCTTTGAGGTTTTGTAAATGACTTTGCAAGCTTTCGAAAAGTTTATAAAATTTATTATACAATAAGTAGCTTTTTGTTAAACTTAAAAATTACAGTCTACTCTTTGGCAAAGTTAAAAAATTTCAAATTAAGCTTTAATCATTATGTGGAAATCAAGTTGATTGATCAAGAAAAGTGCAAAACGTATTTAAATAAATAAATATATTTACTCTTTGTGTGTAATTTTTGCTATTATTATCATCTTTTTGTATTTAAGTATATTATATATAAATAAATATATATATTATATATAAATAGGGCCTCAAGTCCATACTAGGGCCTTAAATATGTACCATAGTCAAGCCTGTTTGCTTATGCTGCCTTGCTAGCAACATATCTAACTGGCAACATAGTTGGCCAGCAACTTAACTGGCTAGCAATAATGTTGCCAAGACTATAAAAAAATGTTATGTTATGACTCTACAAGGAATCTTAAAGGTTTTCGTTAAGAAAATTTATACAATAAAAACCAAAAGATACAAAATCATGTCCTATATACATATGCATAATAATATTTTAAATCAATTTTTAATTGTTAAGAAATTGAAAATTAGGAAAATAATATCTGAAACTAAATGTATAAATTTTGTAAATGATATAATGATATAAATTTTGAAATGTAGAGTATTATTTGTACTTATTTTGTCGATACGACGAGTTTAATTTATTCATTTCTTTTATTAAAATGTGGTTAAACAGTTTATTGATCTGAATTCAAATTCAAATTTTGAAAAAATATTTCAGCTTAACAAGGTACGTCAATTTGTAGGTGGAACCATGACAATAACTCTGTCTTAACAGCTTACAGTGGGTATGACGAAAATTTAAAGCAATTAAAAATAAATTTAATTAAATTTATATACTAAGAGTAACAAAATTAGAGAGATTTTAAATGAGGTAAGTTGGTTTGTGAATGAATAGACACTTGTGGACTAATAACTAGTAAGTCTAGCAAAGTCTTCCGGGCTTAGATTGGGTATAAAACCTTTTTTTTTTTACATATACATTTCAGGTTTTATTTGGATTCATTATTTATTACAGATTCATATAGCGATATGAACTGGTCAAGTCACACGTTTGTTAATCTATGTATTAACTGCTTCATACAACATCATATTAAAGTAATCGTTTAGAATTTACAAATAAATTGATTTTGATTTTGATCTTAATAACTGTTAATCGATCAAGCAATTACGGCCAATCAGTCGCACAAAAGCCATTAAAAAATAAGAGAGAAGTAAAAAGTAAATAAAAAGTCACAACTGTAAAAATTGTATGTATATTGCATATCAATTTTTTTTTTTTTTGGCCAAGTTAAATATTCATACATTTATTAAAAAAAATTTTTTTCGACATTAGCCAATACTGAACGGATGTTGATGTCTTTACTAGCTAACTAACTAAGTTGTTAGCCAACTTAACTTAACTGTTAGTGGCAACTTGTTGCATGGTAGTAGATGCGTCTTCTTAGTGTCATGAGTTTGGACTCAAGGTTATAGCATATTATATATTGGCCAAGAACTGGTCTTCCACCAAGCCGCAATTCTATCTCGTCGAGTTGCTTTGCATAAAACTCAGATTAGATCGGTCAATCAATGTGGGGGAATACGTAAAAATAATAAAAATAAACATTACTATATACATACATCTATACGATCTTAGTTGAATGAGTTATGAGTTGCATTTGCAACAAACACACACACACAAATACACACACACATACATATACATTTAGCCAAGCTGAAGTCGTAGAAACATTGCATCAGAGTCCAGGTCGAGTTGAAACTTGCACAATTCAAACTCATTTGGGCGCATTAAAATTGAATTAAAATTGTTGAAATTT
This sequence comes from Drosophila austrosaltans, assembly GCA_035045865.1. Classification (NCBI taxonomy): domain Eukaryota; kingdom Metazoa; phylum Arthropoda; class Insecta; order Diptera; family Drosophilidae; genus Drosophila; species Drosophila austrosaltans. Next base: position 9,094,887 of record JAWNOQ010000207.1, read on the forward strand.
TGTGGGTCCAAACGAAAGTGACAATTAAAACTCTTTTATTTTTCAGATCTATATATATATATAAAGTATTTGTTTTTGTTATTTTTTTTTTTGTATTTTTGTTGACTGTCGTCAGTTGGTTGCATTTCCTCAAGAGATCGCTGACTTGCGCCCAGCCTAAAATAGCCTCAAGCCAGAGAGTTAGAGCCCGGCCCGGGCTTTTTAGACGTCAAACCTCAATTATAGCGAACGCCAGCAGCACCACCAGCTCCCATATAATACATATGGGTATATCGTATATATATATATATATATATATAGAGTAGCTATATATATATATATATATATATATATATATGGCGCCGGCACAGGTTGCCAAAGTGGACAATTTAATGTGGCTGTCATGTTAAATGCCAAGCCAATAATTTAAGCCTCATTTTTCGTGGCTATGAAATGGTTAGCTGGGTGGCAAAGCGATTTAAAGAAATACAGAAAATAAAACTTACACCAAAACAACAAAAAACGAAAAAAAAAAAACCATATCATGAAAGAAAAATTATAGAAAATTGATATAAATTTTCAAGTAAAGGAATTCCAAATGCCATTAGGGCTTAAGCAATGCCTTCCCTTTTTTGCTTCCTGTAAATGAAACAAGTTTTGTTTCAACAATAGCAGAAACAATCTAACAACTCTATTTGGTTGTATAGAAGAGAACTTTTAGATGGAAAATTCGCATGCTGTGTGGAAATAATAAAGTGATGCGTCAATCTTCTTACTTAATAGCAACAATTTCATTCGATTTACCATAATTATTTTCAATAGCATATTCATTATAGTGAGACACGTGGCAATCAGTAATGTTTAAGACTCAAACAAACAAAACTTAATTTATTTCATAGAAAAAGAAGAGAAAAAAAAGAGGAAAAAAAAACAATTTGCGACTTATTTTCTGCTTACCGCAAATAAATCTAATTTGATGCTTTTTTTTTTTGGCCACAAAAACTCTGAAACTCTCTTGAACTCCCAGTAACTTAATCATTTGCGGTTTGTACTAAAAAACTATTAACATTAACTTTTGTGTGTTTTACACAAAATTAAGCAATTTTTCCAACAGAATACAAAAAAAAAAGAAAAAAAACAGAAGTCTTGGCATTATTGATGCCTGTCGCTTGGCATTGTCTGGCCAAATTTAGCATTCATGTAGCAATTGAAGTAAAAAGACTAAAACTAAAAAAGAAAAAAACAATATACACACAAAAGAAATCACATATTCGATGCATTTAGATGCTTCTTTTATTTTTTTTTTTTTATTTTTTTGCTTGTGGTCTCTTATAAAAATGCAAAATACAAAACGAAGACCCTTTCAAAGTGATTGTTTTTGTCGTCTTCGGGATGGCAAAATAAAAACCAACAAAAGCAAAAAACAAGCAGCACGTTTTTAGCTGACTATTGCAAAATGAGTTATAAACATGTGTGTCATTGACTCACAAGCCGCTAACAACAAATTCAGAACATTTCATTTAATCTGGGTGCGACTAGCTGATACTCTAGTCTCTAGTCTGGAGGCAAATTAATTAGAAAACAGAGTATAAAATTGCTTAACAAATGAGCTTTTGTTTTTTTATAGCCACATTATTCTTTAACTGACTCATAAAACAATTGGTAAAAAAATAAAGCAATAAGACAATAGTCGACCAAGTGTTATCCTATAAGTATAAAAGAAGTAAATAGTTATATACCCAATTTCATTTTAAGGGAGAGTTTATAGCTTTGGAAAATATATATTTTATATTAATAAGATAGTTTTGAAACATTTTCAGGCTTCAAAATCAGCTGAATATGCTTCGATTTAAGAGTTTAAAAAACTTTAATCAAGTGCAAGTGATGGATAATTGTGCAAGTTTTGGATCATTTGAACTATCTTTGAATAATCTTAAACCGTTTTCTGTATGGTGTTATCTATCCTGCATATCTCTTAGGCTGGCCCCACTTCGATAAGTATTTTTTTTTTTATTTTTCACTTTATTTAAATGCCATGTAAAATGTTAAGTTGAAACATTAATGTTTATTGATTTATACTTTTATATAGATTTCGCAAAGTTTCTTACGAAAGATTTATTTATTTCATATTTGAAACTAATTTTCATTGATAAGTAATTTAAACACTTTTTCAGATTTTAAGAAGATCTATGATATTGAGGTTAACATCTTATTTTAAAGTTGCTTAAATTACTTCATAAATTACTAAGATGTTCTTCAGAAAGTTTCATTATATTGAAATTAAAATTAATGTTCTTTGTTAGGTAATTTATACTTAAGAAAGATTTATTGTATTAATGTTTGAATCAAATTTTCATTGATTAGCAATTTGAATATTTTTAAGATTTTAAAAAGATCTAAGATATTAAAGTTAAAATTAATTTTTATTTAAAAGTTATTTAAACTACTTTATGAATTGCTAAAATTTTATCCAAAAATTTATTTTAAAATTAAAATTAATATGCCTTGTTAACTCTTTTAAAGTTCTTCTAAGATTTCCTTCAATTTATTATTTGAAAATCAAAATTAATATGCTTTGTCACAAGTCATATCAACTATTTTTAAGATTTTCTTTCATCTTTTTATCGGTTGATCTTTATTTTTCTCTTTACTTTTTTTAGTGTTTGTGTTTGTCATTATGCCTTATATACCCTCTAGAGTACCCTAGGCCGACCGTGTTTCATATGATGCGTCACTCTTAGTATCAGCATTGAAAGATCTTCGCTATGAATTGAAACAGAAAACCAAATAAAGGCGAACATCGTTTGCCTGATTTTTACAGCTGACGAGAGAGACGGGTTTGAGTTGAAGTTTGAGTTTTGTCTTGGGTTATGGTTATTATTGCAATGGATTTTCAAATTTTCGCAAGGCTCTTGTTGTTGTTGGTGGTGGTGCAGTTTTTTGATGCCTGTTTTGTTGGTGTGTGTGTTTGAAACTAATTTGTGGTTACAAGCAATTGTTGGATTGGCGGCCTGTTTTTTTTTTCTTTTTTGTTTCTTCTTGCTCTTTATGCCATTATTTTCCTGTTTTATTATTACTTTTTTTTTCTATTTTTTGTTTTTGTGCGGCATCATGCCCTTTTGTTGCTTTATTGAATATGTGTGTGCATATGATGGAGTGTTACTGGGTGAACTACTTGCAATTATGGCTTGCAACTGAAGTGCAAAAAAAAGGCAAAAAAAAAAAAAAAAAAGTTAATTAAAAAAACATAAAAAAAACAAGATTAAAGAGAGGTAAATTGCAAAATGTTTGCCAAAAAGCTTGATCTACATATATAATTATATCTTGACACGTTTTTCGTGATGTCACACTGGATTTACGATGAAAAATTCTGACAATCTCTTTAAAAGCAGACTTCACCAGACTATAAATATATGTGTTTGTATTTTTTTTCTTATTTTCTGATGATCATCAGCGTAAATAAACTAAACGAGCACTTGAGGCAAAACACTTTACATAGAGCAAGCGTGGCAGCTAAACAAAGCGGTTCATTTTGAAGTGTTTGCCATTGATATTACTGCCAACTGCGACACAACTCATAGAAGGCACTCAAAGTTGGACTACCTTGCAACATATTAAATAAAAAATAAAACAAATAGAAAAAAGAAGGTAAGTGGCGCCCTGTTAAAAGGAATTTGTGTTTAACTATTGCCTTTCGCCCAAGTGAACAAACAAAGAAATAAACTTTAAGTATTTCTATACTCTACAAATTTTCAAAATTTTCTTATATCAGTTTGCTTAACTCTAAAGTATATATATCTAAAGAATATATATAAAGTCTGTCTTCTCTTATCTTGTTTATCCTTCTCAGTTGTCTAAAGTCTATTTTCTCTCATCTTGTTTATCCTTTTTGGCTTGTGGGAAAGGGTATTGGCTAACCGATATATATATATATAGATGAAATATTGTTTCTTCAAACAAAATCTGTTGCAATTACTCAAATATAGAGGCACTTGTGATTTTCAATTTCAATTTGCATAAAGCAAAGTTCAATAACATAAATTGCCAGATTTAAGCTCCAGCTCCAGTTACAATTGCAGTTTCATTTTCATTTTCCCCCTTCGTTTGGTTTAAACTTTAAAGCAACTTTCATATATATACAATTGATTTTCCATGAACTTCAATTTGCATGCATCTGGCATTCGAGACTTTAATTTTTTTTTTTTTCTTTTTTGGGGTCTGCAAACATTTTTGGCCTTTTTCCGCAAAGAGTTTTCGTGGAGACACAATTGTCATTGTCATTTGGTTGGTTTTTTTTTTTTTTTTTTACTGTCTGGAGATTTATTTTTACCTGCTGCCCATTTGGAGCACATTATGTAAATTTGTTTCTGTGGAACGGGTTAGCCAGCGTTTTAATTTTGTCGGTTTGTCTTTTATTTAAGTTTTTTGGTTTCTTTCTGATTCGTATCGGATTGAGTGCTTTTGGTAGAGCCTGTCCTAGGCGCATTTTAATTGGTAATTGCATTTGGCCATAAAAGGCCTTGCAGTGGCCATGTTATTCACATGGAAGGTATAAAGTAAAGTTTTGTTTTTTGTTTTGTTTTGGTGAGCGGACACGAATGATGCGGCCTTGAAAGGCAACATCTTCCTTATGCCAAAAATTATATAAGCCATGCAAAACCTGCACCGAACTTAACCGGTAACAACGTACATACGGAGGATAGCCAAGGAAAGGCTTCCAGTAAGAAACACAGCAAGAAAATTTACATAAAAGGAAAAGATTTCAAATGACTTTTATTATCCTAGAACTTTCCTCCTTTCTTAGGTATTTCTTTTTTTATGTTTTAAGTATATTATCTTCGTTAGTTCTAACTTAATCATCAAATAAAACAAACTTTAAATTCGTTTGAGTTATGGAAGTAAGTTTCTATTTATCATAGTTAATATTGTGCTAGTCTCTGGCAATTATTTTTTCAAGTGTATAATAATAACTGTATCTCGTAACTTCCACATTTACAACTTAACGGTAGCTGAGACAGCAGCATTGCCGCGACATTGGCTCTGACTATGTGGCCTGCGGCAACAATAGCAACAGCAACAGCAACAGCAGCAGCAGCAGCAACAATAACTGCAATGCGCGATAACAACAAATAACATTGAATAAGGTTATAGAGTTTGCTATACTCAATACTAACTTATACTATATAGCTATAACTCCCGTCTCCAACACCAAACCCCACACCACCTCATCCCACCTCATCCTATGGCAATTCCGACTCTGAATCTTGCTCAAGTATCAGATCTCTCAAATACTTTAGGCATTGAGCAATGTTATGTGAGAAAAGCACCCGCATAACTGTATGTGGCTGCAAATGGTCAATTGGAAAAGTGATGGTAATGTATAGGCATGAGGGGTGCCTATACAGAGGGTATTTGGGGGAAAAGGGGGGTCAACTATCGTCACTGCTATAGCAACTAATATTACTCGGTGGCAGTTCATTATGTAAACAAAGCAAGGAAAACAAGAAATCTGGCTACAAATCAATAGAAAATGTTTTCATTTTGATTTTTTTTTTTTTTCTTTTCTTTCCCCTGGCCGCATAGATGGGGACGAGGTAGTTGTATGTGGTTTAGTGTACGACTAACTGGCTGACTGACTGACTAACTGAATGAGATCTGACCACAACTCCGATTCCTTATACCCACTGCGACTCTGTGACTCTGTAACCTGGTCCAGTTGGCAACTATTATGAATAAACATTTGCCACATGTTGCCTGTCTTAAATGCAACACATGCGTTTTGGGAAATTTTTGTAATGAAAAATGAAAACGAAAATGTAAAGAGTATATGTATATATACTACATACATATATATGCTATGTGAGATTTTCTGTTTTAGTTTTTTATTTTTATTTTCATTTCATTGCAATTAGCAAGTCAAAAGGAAACAAGCTCTAAAGTCTTTTCAAAAACTTGACCAGTTAGCCGACTTGGACTATTTGCCATGAGGTGAAGAAAAAAAAAGCCTGTTTAGACATTAAAGGAAGCCTTTTTTTTTTTGTAAATGGTTATTAAAAAATAATAACAATAATGAAATTTTGTTATACCTAATTGTACAACTGTCAGACATAACGATTTAGATTAATCAAATATTTTATGTTAACAACAATATCTTAGGTACATATGTTAGCTCTGTTTTTCGGTTTTCTGGCTACAAATTTTTCGCTTAGTGTAGGTGACATTTAAGACAAAGATGGGCAAATAACGTGCACCAACTGTCCATAGATAATCCATTCCATTCAATTCTTTGAATTATGACAATAATTTTCTGTTAAGGCAAAGAAAAAAACAAAAAGTATACACAAAAAGTCAAATCGGGAAATGGAAGTCAACAACTTTGACTCTGCTATTAATGAAAGTTTATGATTTTTCTTACTGTCGGGTTTTGCTTGGTTGGTTTTTCGTGATAAAATATCTACCCAGAAGGCAAAAAAACAAAATAGTAACCGAAAATTTGTTTTTCTTTGACTTAAACATTTCTTTGACAAGATATCGCTTATGCAATCGTATCTAATGCCGGCACTGGGGGCGTATGCGTAATATGGCCCAAAGCCAAAGCTTAATTAGACAATTTCTCTATTATTGGCAGAGAATTCGAAACGGAGTCCAATTGCCTTTCACAATTTGCTGGCCAACAAACTTTTGCAATTACAGCTGTAACTAATCAAAAGGGCATTGATTTTTATGAACCGCTGAAGCATCCAAATGAGGAGACTGGACCTGCAAACTTGGGACCTGGGCAAGACCTGGGTGATGGGGCGATGGCGCGTCACTTGTTCAAATCTTTGCATTTCCACTGAAACGTGCAGCAACAAAAAACAAAAAAACTGTTAGCCACCATCATGATGCAAGAGAAAGAAAGTTGCCCCTTGCAAACACATAAACGGCAATCTCCAACAGAGTCAGAGCCAAACCCAAGAGCAAAAAAAAAAAAAAAAAATAGGCAAGACGGCAGAAAATCAAAAACACTAAAAAAAAAAAAAAGGGTTCCAATTGCCGGGTCAGGCAATTCAGACTGGCAATACTCTAGTCACGTTAGGGCCATGTTAGCCAACGAGCCCGAGATCGAGATCCATAATGTGCATATTGCAGTTATATATATACAGTTTTTTTTTTTTCTTTTTTGCTTCGTCCGTTATCGACTACTCGCTTTTTGACACTAAATTGCCTTGACTAAAACAGAGACTGAGAGTGCTCTGATGGCTTTTACCTTTAACGAAGTGTGAAAGATTTTGAGCTTTGATTCGATTTGATTGCCCAACTTTTGGCATGCACCAACCATGCACCAGCATCACACGCTGCAAGGTTTTTGCACTGCCACCGTGAAGATGTAGTTAACAACGTGACTATGTAATCAGCATCACAGGCCGGACTAAGTTGCTTTAGCCAGTAGGAGGAAGTTGCCTCGCTTCGAGCTTTAACTGCAAATCAGCAGCAGCAGCAGCCACTTCATTTGTTACCACTGTTGTTATTGTTGTTGCTGCTGCTGCTGATGTTATAGTTGTTGTTTTTGCAAAAGTGCAAATGATTTTCACCTCGAAATATTAGAGACTCAAAAAGTCCCTGCCTGCCTACTTTACTCATTTCGTTACGTTTCTAATCAAATTAATTTCAGCTGCAAACTCATGTCCACGTGTTTGAGATTGGGCATAGGTCATTATATTGGGCCAACTGGAGCTGGATTATGTCTATTAATATTACATATGACAGCAGCAGCAGCAACAGCAGGAGCAGCAACTGAATATATTGAATTTTATAATGATTTTGGCAACAATCATGATGAAGCAAAGGTGAGTATCTACAATTAGAAATCTTATCCAATCCAATCCAATTCTCATAAAATCATTTATATATATAGCTCCACTATACACATCAATATCATATATCCGATTTAAGCAGTCAAGTGCATATATTGCATCGTGAACAACGTCAAGGTAATTATGTATCTGGCACTTACACTCACCTAGAGCCCAATGGTCATGTACGTAGTGTACACTATGAAGTGCGGGGTCCTCGAGGCTATAGGGCTGTCATTGCCCAAAGATCGGCGCACAGTTTTGTCCATCAGAATTGGGAATTTGTGAGAAAACAGAGGCAACCATTGCAAGCTCTAACACTGGTTAAGCCGGTGGCTTTTGTCATTTAAAAAAAAAAAAAAAAATATCCCGGAGCGTGAAACCGGACACACACATTTATTAACCTAAACACAAAATATTTGTCGCATCCTACAACAGGTCATAAATTTCAAGTTCAATTTTACAAAATTTGTAATTTTAATTATATTTCAATACATTCAATTGACTGCTAACGATTTTAGATGATGTGATAATGCCCTCTGTATAATTTAACAAAGAAATGCATAATAAAGTGCTCGAATCGATCCAGACTTATGTATACAAAATGTTAATCACTCCAAGAGATGATAATGTTGGCTTTTAGCATTTGTAATCAGCCAAAAAAGCAAATTAAATTAAAAAACAAAACAAAAAAAAAAACCCAAAATGTCTGTGACATGTAGCTTTTTATATTATATTTCCGGAATCTGTTATTTTGTATATTTTTTCTCTGTACATTTACATTTTAAAAAAGAAAACAATAAAGATATAGTTTATCAAAATCTGTCAAAATTTGCTTAAATTGAATCCTTGTAAAGTTAAAGTTCCTTCAAAGGGTTCAATCGATGTCCGATTTGGCCGATTTCAAAAAGTATTACATTGTTAGCCCAGCAAAAAACTGCATTAAAACTTTTGTAATTTGAAGCTAAATGTTGATCAAATTTTTGTCATTTTTGACGATGTACCCCCTGTCAAAATTTTCAAAAATTAGATCAAAATTTTAATTTACCAGTTAACCGGATTTTAATCACAATTAGAAAAAACAAATTCTAAGAGCAAAAAAAAAGTATAGTTTTTTTTAAATCTTTCAAAATTTGACCGATTTGGAGCCCTGAGAAGCTGAGATTTGACTGCAATTTAAAGAAAGAGTAAAGTATTGCATTTTCATCTGTAACATACATTAATTCTATTAGAAGTTATGGTAATTTTTGTTTTAAATATAGTATTATTATGTCTAGTATTCTTTAAAGTTGTAAGAAGTGTTTGTTGCCTAATCCTTATAGAATTGTCGTACCAATACTTTCATTCCTTTAAATGGAATCACAATTCAGTCAACGTGTTGCCCTTGTGGGAACTTCTGCCATAATTAAACTCTCATTAGTTTTGTTTGCCTCTTGTCAATTTATCTATGTATTAATTTCAACAAATTGTCTTCAATTAAACACATTTTGTTTTGTGTGTTAGTGTCTGTGTACCAACAACAAATTGTTAATGTTGGGCCACTTTTCAAAAGCAAAAGCAAAAAAAAAAAAAAAATTAAATTTTTCAACCTTAATTATTATTAATGAGTGCAAGTCTTTATTTCGTAGTCGTTGTGGTTGTTGTTAATATTGTTAAGTGTATTGGTGAAGCGCGAGCAATTAAATCTAAACAGAAACCCGTTGACAATGCGAGACGAGACGGTGAATGACACAAAAGCGACAATAAGTACAGTGAACAACAAAAAAAATTTGTGTGCAAAAGAATTGTTATTCCTCTTGATAATGATGATGTCTGTCTGGGATCTATGGTCAGGGTTGAGACCTCATATATACCGCTCTGTGATCAATTTTAAATGATGGCCCAGAAGCCGTTGCCGTCGACATTGTTAATTGCTTAGGCTAATTGCCTTTATATATATATATGTGTGTGTGTGTGTGCCGATTTTTTCCTTTTTCTTTCAATATATATTTTTTTTTAAGTTTTGCCTGCCTTAGGCTATAAAAAGTCGTTCAAGAAAGCGCCAATCAGTTATGGTTGTTAGATGCTTGTGTGTGTGTATGTGTCTATGTGGTGGGGTGGTCCGTTATATTTTGCTTTCGACAGCTCACCTTGCCGCTTACCCTTTTGCCTAACCCCTAAAGTGTTGCCTTTATGCAATTAAAAGACAATTTAATGTTGTCTCTCGTCTCGCGTCTTTTAGCACGCAAGTCTCAAGTTCGTTGCCTAAGTCTTTTGTTTTACATCAGTTGCGCCGCATCTATAAAACAAAAAACGAAGAAGGTGTCGATGATTTTTCCTAGCGTCAAATTAGCTTAAAAGAGATTTATCATACCCATTAATGTAATTCGATTTGAGTAGATTATTTTACATATAAATCTAGATACTTACATTCCCATAGATACATATAAGAATGATAATATATCTGCTCAATCTGAACTGATCAAGAAGCTAATATTCTTAAAGAACGATAAGATACGAGTTGCATATGAATAACAATCAGTTAGAGTTTCATATGATCCAGATTTAGATCGATTATATCTTTCGATAACTTACAAGTTCCATTTGATCTAGATTTAGATCGATTATTTCTTTCGATAAAATACGAACTGCATTTGATCTAGATCCAGATCGGTTTTAATTTTCAGCTTCTCTTTCTTTTCTATTTTAATTTTTAGATTCGCTCGTCTTGGTCTATGAATCTTTGATTCATTTTTATGTTAAGGTTTTTGGTATTGCTTTGTCGACCCACTCTCTCTCCCTCTCTCTCGCACTCCCTTCTCTCTCTCCCGTCTCTTTCTCTTCATGTTTTCTCACTGTAACATTTGCAATTTTTGTGTCTGTGTTTTTGTTAATTTTTTATTTTTTTTTTTTGGTTGTTTTATTATTGGATTTTATTAATAGTTATTTACAAATTTTGGGCATGCCTTAAACATAATGTTCGCTTAAATTTTTGTGTTGCTGTTGTTGTTGCTGTGTGTATGTGTGTGTGTCTTTATGCATTTTTTTTTTTGTGCGCTTCGTTGAGTGGTTAAACTTAGCTGCTCCTTTTTCACTGGGCAGCTCAACTTGTCTGGTTGGCCTGCAACAAGTTTTCATTTTCGGCCCTCTCCTTGTGCAGCTGCTGCAGCAGCTTCTTCAGCTTATTGTGCTTCTTCAGGTAGGCACTTTTCTCATGCGCCAACTTATAATTGGCAATTGTAGTGGGTTGGGGTTGTTGCAGTTGTTGGTGTTGCACTGTTGTTGCTGCTGTAGACGACGATGATGGGTCTGATGTTGTTGTTGTTGTTGATGTTGCTGCTGTTGGTGGAATGTTGCTGGGTGCTCCAGTCAATGGTGTTATTGCCATAGATGTTGCTGCTGTTGTTGTAGTTGTTCTTGTTGTTGTTGTTGATGTTGTTGTTGAGGAACTAACAGGCTTCATTTGGGCCTCAGCCTCCGCCTCTAACTGAGCCTGCCATTCCATGGCCTTTTCCTCCATTGGCAACAGCTGCAACTGCAATAAGATGATGCATTATGATTATGACATGGATATGAATATGATTATGTATGATCGGTGGCAGAGTGTGGGCGGAGAAGGAGATGGAGGTTGTGATGGTGATGGTGGTGTTGGTGGTGGTGGTGGTGTTGGTTGGTGGTAGAGGAGAGTGAAGCAGTGGCAATGTTGCGTGTTTTTTATTTGCTGTGTGTATATTTGATATTTGCTAAGCGTTTACAACAAAAAAAAAAAAATAAGTGTCAAAAGCAGTTTTCGTTTTTCCTTATTTACTTTTCTTTTCTTTTCTTTTTCTTTTTTTTTTTTTTTGATAATTTTCTTTTCTATTTGTTTTTCTTTCTTGTGTCGATTTTGGCTTTAATTTTCTTGTAATTTACAAATTTAAAAAAATAATTGTTTTTCATATATTTCTATACTCCTATATAGATATATAAATGTAGATTTGTCTTGATTTTAGTAGCGCAGATAACGCTTACGACTGTCATATTGCCTTACATAGTTCCATGGCGCATATTTGGCCTTCTCGTAGGCCTTATATTTCTTTGTCTTGGCATTATATTTGCCCTGCAGTTTGTTGGGCATCACAATTGCCGTATATTTGATACCCACTCCGGGTACATATTGGGCTGCCAATGCTGGCACTGCCACCGTTGTACCACTTCCACCATTATAGAATTGTGGTGTTGCTGTAACCAGTTGGCCATAGTTGTTGTTGTTGTTACTATTTGCCTGAGGCGGCTGATTGTTGTAGTTGGGTGGGGCATAGGGACCAGCCGGTATGGCCCAGGTGCGAGGACGTGACGGTGGTGGCAGAACATAGCTATGGGGTTAAAATATAAAAGACAAATCAAAGTTTGATAAGATATGACTTATGCTAATAGATGCTATATATAAACCTATAATCAATTTGAGAAAAAAAAAAAACATCAATTTCGAAATGTTTAGGCAAAATTTCAATATAAATACCGAAAATTGTTCTGTTCCGTTGGATACTTACACATATGGATTCGGATTGGGTATATCATCACTTTGATCCTCCCAAACGGGCGCTGGCTCACGATATGGCTTGCGTGGCGGTTGCGGGGTAGTGCGAGGCGGTGGCGGTACAATCGGTCCCGTATTTGTGCCCCAATCCACTCGAATGGCCTGAGTGTGCAGGGCAAGGCAGGTGACTAGCAGCAGGCAAGGCGATAGCTAACAGAAACGAAGAAAAAAATAACGTTAAAAAGAAACAAAAAAATATATATATATTTTTTTTTTTTTTGTTTTATTCAATATCTGCGATGCATTGTCATGTTTTTTTTTTTTTTTTGTTGCAAATTGTTACAAGAATTTTTGGCTGTTTCGGGCACAATTAGGCGTTGCCATCAAAGGCAACCGCCCTCAATTCATTAAACTGATCTCAATGAAATTTGTTTGCCTGCAAACATCTGTACAGTACAAATACAAATACAAGTGCAATAAATAAATAAATAAAACTCGCTTCACCTTATCAGCATTCAAGTTTGTCAAATTGCATCAGAATCGACATCGAGAGAGCTTGAGGAGCAATTAAATATGCTTTATTTAGTCGCATTGCGAATTGCCCCCAGACGAAACTCAATTTAACTAAAGCACACACACACACACACACACAGAGAGCACTCACAAATTTTTGGACTTGAACTCGATTTTCCAACTTGATTTTTGATTAGTATTATCTTTTTTTTTTCTGTTGTTGTTTTATTTTGTGTATTTAATAATGTAATAATGATAATTGCAGCACACTTTTCAATGCACAACAACAATGTCAAGTGTAGGAAAATGATTCAGGCCATTGTTGCACCTGTTGCACATTGAAATGGTGCAACAAACAAACATTTGCCATCAACATTTGGCTGGCCATCAGTTAACAAAACAAATCATTGGCATGAACAAACAACAGAAACTTGTCTCCAGCTGTTTGACTTATTATTTATAATTATTTTATATACCTATGCTATATATACATATCTCTCTCTCTCTCTCTCTCTCTCTATATATATATATATATATATATATGTATATGGTAACTGTTTGCTCAGTTAATTGAATTAGTTGGTTCAATAATTGGAATTATATACGTATTGTTGATTAATTACATTCAATTTGAATTCAGATATGACTTTTTTTTATTATTATTATTATTACTTTGTATATAACTTCAATATCCATATATATATATAGTTGTATATGTATGAGCTTTAACTCGTTTACAATTGTATAAGCAATACAATTGATTTGTTGAAAGAATGTCAACTTGGGTGTTTATTATTCATTCAATGAGCAGCACTTTTTTTTATGTTTATTTAACTAATGATCTATTAGGAAGTGTTAAACATGTTCGTAAAGAGAAAAAAATATACAAAAATCCCAATTAAATTAGATAATAAATTTACATTGTTAACAAATCTTTTGAAACTCTTCATAGTAATTATAATAATAAAAGCATTTGCTTAAGACATTATATTTAGATATATCTCTTGGACACAAGACCTTGATGGACTTAAAATTCTTCTTCAGACATACCTAGTAGCAGTTTGTTTTTTGGTTTTTCTAACTATTAAAAGTAGTCATAATTGGCTATACTTAGTATAAAGTAAAAGTAGTCTTGGTTCACTTTGCAAAGTTACCTGTTTAGGACAAACTTAAGAATCAAACAAATGCTGTAAATATAAACTAAAAATTTACATTGATTGACATTGAGATGCCTTTTGATGATTGTTCTGAATTGATTTGAGCTATTTATGATTACAATATTTCTAGTCTAATCGTAACATTCTAATATTTACAAAAATTTACATATGTAAGTGATTGATCAATAAAATTGAATCTATCAAAGTTTTAAAAATTTTGCAGAATAGTTAAATGTAGACTAACCAAAAGGAAAAAAAAATTGACTTGGCATGAATAATACGCATCAATTGTCAAGTTTGCCTTGATTTCTGATGTGTACAACATGTTGTGTGTGTGTGTGTGTGTTTGTTTGTTTGTTTATTATTGCACAAAGCAATGACAATGTTGCTGCAATATATTAGCAATGCATTGTGCATGGCAAGTGAATAAAAACTTGTGAATGCAAAAATTGTCAATCAATTAACCAAATGGGTAAAAAAAAGATGACGATGGCCAAGCCTTATGAATGTTTATTTAACTGTCTGTGTTTTTTTTTTTCTTTTTCTTTTTTAGGTATTCGATGAGTGATCATAATTGTTGATAATACCCGTGCCATGATCTTTAATTAAAATTTAGTATGTGTGTCGAGTCTATGGCCGAAATTGAGGTTGAAACGAATTGAACCAAAAATTATAAACGACAATAGAAAAAATTAAATGAATGACGTCATTAAATATATACAAATGTGACTGATTGATCAAAGTGTATATATAAATCTAAACATAAGTATAGATATGATCGTATATACCGTCCCATTGTGTCAATTGTCATAGACCTCAACAAGTTTCCAACTATGAAACCTTTTTTTTTTTTCTTTTTTCTTTTTAATGGCTTCAGCTTTAGCTCCAGTTTGACAAGACTTGTTATTAAGTAGCATGATGTTATAAAAAAAAAAGCAGACCTAGACCAAATTTGTGTAACAATGGTCACACAATTATGCCATGAACAAGGCAAACAGTCAGTCAGTCAGTCAGTCAGTCAGTTAGTCAGTCAGCCATACACCCTGTATGTCTCTTGTCACTTCCGACATTTATAATGGATATAATGGACCGACATATTTGGCCATGAACTTGACAATTCCAAAGAAATGATAGAAAAGTTGACGGCTGCCCTGGATTAGTGTCGAACTCTGCTCGTGTCTTTATTGATTCAAGTTTTTCTTCTTTTATCCTCATTCTTAATGCGTATTTCTTTCCATTACTTAGAGTTTGGCACTTTGTCGGCATTTAATGGATCTTTTGGTGTAAAGAATTGTTTGTGCCTTTTTGGCTAAATGGTTGAATGACCCCCACTTTGGCATGCGATTTAATTGAAGTAAGTAAGTACAGGCACTCCTACGATCTCGATCTTGGTAATGAGCAGCAGCAGCAGCAACAGCTGAAGGCGTGCCTCAAATATTCTGTTTACTAATTAAAAACAATCAATAAAAAAAGAAATAATCGTAGCACTGGTAGGAAACTACCAGCAAACGAATTACGTACAGCAAAAACTGAACGGCATTATCATTATCTTTGATTAACGCAGTTTAGTACGAAAATAATCATTTATTATCAAATGACTGGGCCGGTTTCTGTATTTTATTTTTTGTTTTTTTTTTTTTTGCAAGCTCAAATTAAGTGCTTAACTGAAAATATAAAAAAAAAAAAGAAAAACACCTAAAAACCAAAAAAAAAAAAAACATAAAATCAAAAGTCTGAAAACTCATACGATAGACAGTGGAACGACTTGATGTTGCCCTGTAGCAAAATAAAAACTTAGAATTCTAGAAATATAGAAAAGAGAAAGTTCTATATTAAAGTTCGATCTATTACTCACAAATCTAGGAAACTTGAGAGGATAATCGAACAATTTGTAATAGACTTTGCGCCTCTATAAGAACTAATGAAATCTGTGATAGAATGAAACAATATATAACAATTATATTATTGCCGCATTTGCAATATACCCTAACTATCTGATTTGATTACTAGGTAGATGCAGCAAATAATATTTAGTTTTTTTTTTTTTGCGAAATTTTTAGCTGCAACCAAGAGACAGACAGAGTGAGAGAGAGAGAGAGAAAAACTAAACTCGGACTTGGTGTTTTTGGGTCAAGCTTAGATTTAATTTTACTCTCCGAAAAGTTGGGGGAGCCAGCTGTCTATTATGGTTGTGCTGGTTAACCAGCTGCCCTCTCCACATTCACATTCATCCGCAAATCTTTTAAGATCTCTTCAAGCATAACCATTGTCTTTTATTACACAACATTATCAAAAATAAAATATAAAATATAAAATAAAACAAAATTTAACGCTTGCATTTGGCGCGTTCAAATTGTAATTCGATAATAAGTATGCCATAATCATTTTTTAAACGCCTTAATTGAAATAATTTATATTGGCTTATACTCTTTACCAGTAGGCCATTGTGGGCCATAATGGGGCGGTGTGTACTATATAGCTAAAGATATATAAAACAAGAAAAAATATGCCTAGCAGATAGATGGCGTGTGCTTTTGTTTTCTTGGGTCGTGCGGGCTCGATATTGCAATTTAATTATATTGATAGGATAATAGGTATATATGTGGGGGGGGGGGGGGATAATATCATTTGTGAATTTTTATGGCATGCGGGTGCAAATGTTGCATAAGTTTTGATAAATGATAAATGATTAACAAAATGTGCAACAATTGTGTGGGTGATGAAAGTAAGTCAATGGCATAAAGATGTGGGTGAAAAGATCAGCAAAAAATAGAAAAAGATATTATTAATGAAATGTTGCAAGTATATATGTATATATATATACATTCATCATATACTTGTGATTGATGAAAGTGGGCCAAATGAAGCGAAATGCTTAGAGCAATAAACTCATTAATCAAAATTCGTTCAAGATTTCATTTTCAAAAAAAAAATGGGTAAATTACTAAGAAATTAAACACATATGATTTCAAATTCAACAATTAATATTTAATTTTGTTCAAAAATTTTTTCAAGTGCCCTCTCCAAAACAAATAAAAAATGTTAACTGTTTTATTTAAATGAAAGAAAGTGAACGTTTTTCAACTGACTTTTAAAATTTCTAATACAGTCTATAAGCAGACTTTATATTGTATATATATATATACTTATATATGATAAAAGCTTACTAAATAGTTTATTCTGATCTTAGATCTTAAATTTTCAGCTTACTTAGAGTTATCTCTCTTATATTATAGAATATATATTCCTATAATTTGAATCTCTTCTCAACTTTTTTACATCATGAAATAATAATTTTCCTCTGCCATGAGTATATATAATATATATTACCATTAAGATTGCTGAACTATATATAAGAAATGAATTGCTTAATTACGGCTTTTGAAATATTAGAAGCTTTCATTTTTGCTTTGATAGCTTTATAAAGTTCATAAATTTTCGCATTATGACCAAGCAGGAAATGTCAAGATCAAGCATGTATATGTATGTACATATATGAACATCTTATACAATGTGTGTATATATAACTAACTATATATAGTATAAAAAGTAGGCGTCAAAATCAAAATATCACCCATAAATCTTAAGTTTGTAGTACATACTCATTAAATTTACATCTTAATCGCTTTTGGTGCAGAACCTAAGAGACAGACAGACAGACAGACAGACAGCCAGCAAGAAGACATCCGGCAGACCAGCTATCAAATGAGCTTCAAGCTCGGAATTCGAGGTAGCCAAGTTCTGTGAAGCACAGCTGACTGGGCCGTCAGACTATAACCTTCACTTAAGCCGAGAATCACACTCAACTAAACATAAATAAAGGGTTTAAGTAAAAAATAGAGAGAAAAAAAAACATAGACACACTGCCAATGACTTCATCTGCTTCAAGTCGAATAGGCGAAGCGTGTCACGTAATTAGCTGCTTTATTACAACGCTCTGTGTCAGGCTTGTGCTTGAGCTATTCTCTCATTTGCATATAAAGTGTTGGAATAACCTCCTTCATCTCCATCTCCATAGCGAAACAACACTTTCAGTTGTATCTTGGTTTGTTTTCAAGTGCTCCATCTTCATCAATTTGCTCTCTCATGACGGAGAAGTTCAAGGTTTGGCAAATTGTCGCTTGCTCATTGCATTCATTTATCAATTAAACAAACTGACCTTGCTGCTTCATGGAGAACACTAACAAAACAGCACTCAGCACCCCCGTTCCACAAATCCCCTCCCCCCCCCTTCCCCCTTTTTGGATAGTAGGGGTTAACCACCACCTGTCCCCTTTTTTTTTTTTTTTGTTTTGTATTAAAGCTAGCGATAAATTTTTGACATGGATTTTTAACGCCAAACATTATTTTTATTTTTTTTTTTTTTTTTTTTTTTGTTTGTTCCCCTCCGTTTATGTGAGGTTTCATTTTGTTGTCGCGGCACCGAAACTCGTTTCAAGCATTTTTGTACAAATTGTTTCGGTTTCGATTGCAAGTTCCATTCAACAAAAATTGTTTTTTTTTTTTTTTGTGTTTAATTCTTTTTTTTTTGTGCTTTTTGGCTTCCTCATCAGAAGTTAAGCTACTACTACAACTACCTCCTTCTCTCTCCTCTTATTGTTCTCATTTGCAACAATAACCTTGTGCAGGCACACGATCTTTGTAGTTGTTGTTGTTGTATCTGATTTTTTTTTGAATGTGCCGTCACACACTTGGCAGATGTGTCTTGAATTATGATAGTTGATTGGCAGCGATTTGTCTGGGTTTCTTTACTTCTTCCTTCAATGCATTGGTGAATGTAGATGACGATGTACAAAGATTTATATATATAATACATATAATCGATTTGCCAGTTTTGAAGCTTTCTAAAGTGGTTTAGGTTTATTTTTTGCTCTTTAAGAATGTCTATGCCTCTCATTGAAGTGGCAGCAATTAAAGAGTGTTGAAACAGTACAAATTGAGATGCTTTAAGTGTTCTTCAAATATATACATTTATTTATAAATTGATCCGAGATAACATAACTACAAATAAGAGTTAAAATGATATCTGCTGTACTTAAGTTATCTATCTATCTTACATTAAATTCCTTCTTTAATTCGTAACTTTTGCTAATCAATTGAATTTGCATACATTTCCAACAATGAAACAATGAAAAAAATTATTATCAAAAAAAAAAAATGTTAATAAAGAAATGAAAAGATTTTTTTTTTTTTGATTTAACAAATAGCTGGTAAAAATGCTTATGCATTTTGATTAATTACCACAATGTTCCCATGCTATTTGTTTGAACCTTTTCTCAAATATAACAAAAGAATAATAAATATATATAAATATATATATGTATAGGTATGTATGTATATAATCGATAGCCAAAAATGATTTGCGAATCCAAAAATTGAATAAAATAGCAGACAAGGCAAATGCTTTCCAGACGTGGGAGTCAATCAGCCAAAATAAATAAGCAAAAAATTTATTATAATAATCAAAAGGGGAAAGAAAAAACGAGTAATGAATAGACATCATGTTGATTTCAATTACGCTGGCAAAAAGGTTGCCCATTAATGCGCATTTTGAACCCGTTCAATGAGGTTAATGAAATTTACAAACGAAAAGCAAAGAAATCTTCTCAAACAATATCTTTCCTCTTGTTTTTTTTTTTTTTAGCTGATTTCTGCGTAAAGATGAAGGTGGATTCTGTATTTATTTCGCATTGTTAGACTTAATACTATGCAGATGGATTCCCAAGCCAAGAAGTAAACTTGACCTTTTTTTGTTTTTGTTTTTAACAATTATGATTATGATTGTTGTTGTTGTTGTTGTAGATTTCACTCTTTAGACAAGGCAACATGCAAGGGGCGTTATTCGAAAATGAACAAAATTTAATTAACACCAAAAACAAAACAAAAAATCAAATTAAAATCATAATTGCGAATTCAAGAAGTATGCAAGAGAAATAGCAGCATTTATTCTTTTCCTTTAAACATTTTTCATTGACTCTTTAGAAGAGAAGAAACATATTGGAAGTATATTGAATAAAAGTAATAGCTATGCTATATGTTATAAACAAAAACATTTCTTCAAAGAAAAAAGAAAACCCTAAGGAAAGAAATCGTTTGTAAATCTAAACTAAAGAAAATTTGTTCCTCTAAGTAAATTACATCTAAATGCAATAGAGTTTCTTCTGATATATTATATCACTATTAAATTTCAACTATTTCAACTATAACATTAAAAATAACAACTATTCATTAGTAATTATAGTGATTTCTATATTCTATCTAAAGTTCTAGACTATTCAAATCTAGTGACTGCAAATGGTTTGGCAACCGATTGTCTCTACTCTTAAATGAACCATAAATATGGCCATCATTTGTTAAGAGTATACAATCTTCTTTACTTCTATAACGATTTGTTAACTCCCTACCCTCTGGCATGGATATTTGCTGGCCATTTGGTCAAAACTGATTGACTTGATCGCGATATTGGAGGCTCATTGAATTTTTGGCATTTTGGGCGGCACAGTTTCGCAAAGCAGCTAAATACAAGAAAAAGAAAAAAAAAATGAAACCTTCAAGAGGTAATAACTTGCATTTTGAGTAGGGCACTTAATGCGTCTATCTCTCTCTCTCTCTCTCTCTCTCTTTCTTGTCTTGGTGGTTTCTTGGCCTGTTTTACGGGGGTCTTTTGTGGCCTGTCTTAGCTGGGCGCTAATCATAAATCTGCAACGCAACTTCAAGCTCCTAATCAACGGTTACAAACCGAAAAGTTAATGCCTGTCAGGCAGTTAAGTGTTTTGAACTTTTCAGATGCCCCGACCCCCAAGACAAACCCCTTTGTCCCGTCAGCTAGATAGGAATTTTGTAAAAATTGCTAAAACTAAATAAATAAATCGAACCATAGACAATGGGCCCATAGTTGGCCATAGTTTCATTTAGCTTTTGCGGGTCGAATAGACATTTGACGAGAGACATTAGACGATACCCATAGAGAGAGAGAGACAGAAAGAGATATAGAGAGAGAGGGAGACACAATGGTTTTCTGTTCAAGAGGTCAATGTGCTACCGTTAAAATGATTGGCTTGACCATTCAAAAGTTGCATTTGATTTCACAGTATTATTTTGCTGATTGTATTCCATGGCAAATATACAAAACGATACAAAACGATATACGATCCGTTCATATAATTTGTATAATTTTCTTTACGTTAAATTTTTGCATAAAATTTCAATTATCTTTGCCCCATTCGAATTTAAAAAAAAAAAATATGTTTGTAATGCAATTTAAAAAATAAAAAAAATTATGATTTAGTCCAAACATTTGCCAATATCCCATCAAAGTTTAATTAATAAGAAAAAAAAAAACTCTCACGTAACCGATTAGGCCAAAAGATGACAAAAGGCCAAACGGGCAAACAAACAAACAAAATGATCATGATTATGAATTGAATGGCATTATGTATAATGAGATGAGAGATGCATTTGTACAATGGGACTAATAGCATTGATTTATATATATATATATATAGGGCATAATATACATATGTAGTTGCAAACAAATTGACTTTGTGAATGAGGCAAGATCATAAATTGTTCATATTAATTAATCTTCATTGGTTTGGCAACCATGAGTTGAGATTAATTCATTTAAGGAAGTCATTTAAATATATTTATTTATTATTTTTTTTTCGTCTTAATCTGCGGGCTCCTACCCAAAATAAAAAAAAAAAATGCAAATATATATATAAATATAATCGAATATAAAGAAAAAAACGTTAATTACTTAAATGATGTTGCACAAATATTTCCCCCCTCTCTCTCTCTCTCTCTTACTCATTTGCCTTTTTGGTATTTTGACAATTAATGAAGCTGATTTCACCAAGACCAACAAAATGTTTTCGTTTCCGGTGAAGCATCATCAGCAAAACGAAAAAAAAAAAGCATAAAACAAAAAGGGAAACCGAAAAAAAACAAAAGACTTAAGACACGAACTTGCCACAGTCTCATTAAATGAAGAAGAAGAAGAAGGAGAAGCTTAAAGAACAAATATCAACCACATTGCAGGTCATTGGCTTTATTTTTTTATCATCGACTCAAGGATAAACAGAGAAAGAAAGAGAGAGTGAGAGAAGAGAGGAAGATGTTTACTCAATTGTGACTAAAGATGAAATTTGTATGCCCTGTAAAAGCTTGAGTAATGACATGGTAATAGATATATTTTCCTGTTCATGCTCTCTTGCAAGATCTAACCAAATGTCAAGGTACTCCTTCTTTGCACTTGTTTGACTCACATCATTTTATTGCGCAGACAACAAAAGGTTTTGATAAACAGGAAAAGCTCTCACCCATTTAGCAGGTCTCAACAATGTCTAATTAGTGTACAGTGTGTACTTAGTATGATCAGCTAAAATTAGGCCAGACATGAAAGGAATGCGTCACAGTTATCAATTAACATTGATGCCAGACAATAATAAGGAAAATGAAATATCTAATGAATGTGACATTTTGCATTCTGTTTACAGAAGACAATTTTAACACGTATATATACATATATACAATAAATCAGATATAAAATAAGAATAAATCAAAAAAACATAACTCATCTTATCTTGCTGATAAAGAATATATATCCCTATAGTACTTCTAAGCTTATGTAACATTTTCATTGAGATTGAAGATTGGCCGTATTTTAGATCTTAGTTAAAGTGTATATATTGTTTCACTGTACCATATAACCATATAAGTAAAGTGTAAAACTCTTACCACCTTAAAAGGTCCGATGACACGAATACTTTATATAAAATTTATGCATTGGCCTTATCTGTGTGTGTGTGTGACAATTTTTGTGCCTGATTAAAATCGTTTCGTGCGGGCTTATTAAATATATTAATTTTATATATAGGTATATATACAAATATATATGTGTGAGAATGTAAAGTGAATACATAAATATATAAGATATATATATATATACATTTATATGTATGCATGGAAGTGCATTGAATCGTTTGCATTAATGAAACGATGAAAATTGCACGTGTTTGCATATTTTGATAATAATTCTGACAAAAGCGTGTTTTACTTAGCTTAACAATTGATAAGCATTTATCAGGCAAATTTAGATGACATCTTTCAATGTCATAAATAATAATAAAAAAAAAAAAAAAAAAAGAGAGAAAAAAGTTAACAAATATTAAATAAACTTGTTGTACTTACCATTTTGTTGTAATTTGAAAACGTGCACAAAACTTCTAAGTTGTTTCAACTGCAAAATACATGCATATATTGAAAGTATACATATATTATTTTTTTTATATATATATATATATATATATACAAATGATGTGTAATTACAAAACACTCTTGAAGTTGAGGGTCGTTATTATAACAAAATAAAAAATTAAAAAAAAAAAAAAACAACAGAAAAAAAAATGTTATAAAGTTTCACATAACACAGAAAGTTGTTTAGTTTGTCCTCTATGTGAGATATTTTTAGATAGATTTTTTTCAACCTTATGAAAACTTTTCCATTAACTTGAACACAATACACACAAATACATACATACATATACATATGTACACTCTGACCGGTAGTATCTGGTAATTGTAGACGACTCTCGCATATTGAATGACAAATTTTAAATCTGATTTAACTAAAGCAAATATCAATTGCATATACATATTATGCAATTTTCATTACTATAGCTGGACCCTAGTGGCACAGTGAGCGGTGATTGTGTCTCTGATGATGATGATGATGATGACGATTGAGTTAACGATGACTATGTCAATTTGCTGTCCATTCCAATAGACAGATAGACCGAGACCGAGATACAACGAGGCAAGGTATCAGGGGTGGGCTATATACATAGATCTGTTCCGTCTACATGGCCCGATAAGACTACACGTAAAGTTATAGACCATTTCTGGGGGGGTCTGACCTAGTCAATGGCTTGCCACGATCTGTAGCGCATGCGTAAGCATTGAAACCAATTTAAATGACAATTTTCTGTTCCGTTTTAAATTTAAAGTACGCAGTAATTTTCAATTGCCTTTGGGGTTTTAAAATTTTTTTTTCGTTTTGGTCTTTCAGTGTCGCAAATTTGTAGCCAAATGTGTGCCGCATGCCACGCATTTTAAGTGGCCCCGGCAAACCAGCAAAGACGCAAAGACGACAAAACGCTCTCTGTTTCATTTTCGGAATCGTTTTTTTCTTTTGGACTTATGGCTAGAAGAAGGCGTAGCCGGCCCATGTCATGGCTAACAGTGTAAACGTGACTATGTAGCCGACTGATTTTATCTCATGCGATATTTCTTTATCGTTTCTTTTTTTTTTTTTTTGGGGAGCAGTCAACTCTTGCAGAGGTTGGAGGTTACAAATCAAGTCGAAAACTAATCCTTTTCTAAAATCTTTAACAAGTTTCAGGTTCTAAGCAAACTAAACCAAGTCACAAGTTAAATAAGAATATATGAGACCTTTAGTGGAACGTAGGAAGGAAACGAGATATACATAAATTAATTTTATATTGCAGTTTAGCAAGTTGAAAAACTACTAAATTCAGCGAGAAATGTTTGAAGAGAATTCTCTTTTTTTTTTTTCTTCTTTGTTTTTTAGTTTGTGTGTGGCAAAAAAACTGGATAATGCACCTGTGTGGAAGATTCAATTTGTATAAACTTGGTTATAAATAAGTCATCTAACCTGTACTTGGTATAATTAATTATAGCTTTCAATTATGGGTTTATCTACAAAAATTTGCATATACTTTTTATTTTGAACTAGTTTATTTTTTTCTTTTACTTTCAATTATCCAAATTGTATCACTTAAGTGCTTTCAGATTGCAGAATTTTTTTTTTTTTTTTTGCATTTGAAATTGTAAGTAAGAAGATTGATTAGTTAGAATAGATAAAACCATTTATGTGATATGGTATTATCTAGTTATAGGAATATATTTATAGAAATTTTAAATTTGATTTCTAAAAGTTGAATTTCTGCGCAATATCTCCCAACTGTATATATCTATAATATTTTCCATTTATCTAAAGTTGCTTCTTCTTTGATTTTTCCTTTTTATTTCTTGAAACAATTCATCTTGACGGTTTATTTTGGTTTTTATTTTTGCATAATTAAACAATTTTTCCCATTAGGTATTAAGGAAACTAATGCATTAGCTATGTATATAATATGGAATTAAACGAAACACAAAAAAATAAAACCCTATTAAATATTTGTTCATATATGTAATCAGACTTGCCTACACCCAGAAATCCCAAGCTAAGTACCTACAATTAACTGCCAGCCAAATGTTTCCGGCACATTAAAAAAACAAAAATAAAAAACAAACAAACAACAAACAAAAAATTTAAATACTAATAAAAAACACTATATAATATGCATAAAAGGTCTTTAAAAACTAATTTTCATATTGTTGCATTTTTAAAGAAAAAAACACACTATAAAAAAAAAGAGTTTTTTTTTTGGTTGTTCGTGCGTGTAAGAAATTTACAAAAAAAGAAGAAAAAAAAAAGCAACGCCTTCTGCAGATTGATTTATTAATTTGCATAAATTTAACACGCCTGTGACAGGAGTTATTTCTTGGCTGGGCCTGAGCCTGGCATTTTGCCTTTGGGCCATAAATTGTCTAAATTGCTGCACGCAAGTTTGTTGCCTAAGTCTTTTGTTTTTTGCTTGATCTTTCTGTCGCTCTTTACAAGAACTCTTTACATATGCACATATGTATGATTTGTGTGGCACAGTTCTGTTTATTGTTTTCTATTTACTACGTGTGTTGTGAACTTATTTTATTTCTTTTTTTTTATGTTTTTTTCCTTTGGCGTCCTTTACATTCTTTTGAATTTACACTAAGAGGCACACATACGTTTATATGTTTTGTTTTTGTTGAATTAGTGTTGTTTTATTTCAGAAATTTTTTTTTTTTTGTAAATTATTTTCTTTATGGTTTCTACCGCAGTCGGAGCTAAAGCGTGACAAAACACATTGGAGACACGGGCCACACTGAAAGCAACAAATGTGGTAGCATCAGCACAAAGTCTCCGTCTAACCCGGCTCTGGTTCAGGCTTTGGTCATCAGCTGGTTTTTTTGTTGTTGTTTGGGTTATTGTTGTTGCTTTTTAGCGTATCCACGAGCAACAACGAACAGCAACCGAGTCCAAACACCTGAGCTGAATGTTCGTGTTGCTTTTCATTTCATTTGTGTTGCGAAGTGAGTTTTTCCCGCATTGGCAACATGTTGCTAGGGCCAATGCAGCTTCCGTTATTGTGCAAACATGTTGCCAAGAATATATTTAGTTAATGGTAAAATAAATAAATCAATATATTATTTATTATGCCCATAATATTTACAACAAATAAACAGCAGCAAAACGAAATGACTCAAATTGAAAATAACAAAAAATTCTGTAGGCAAATAAATGAATAAATTAATATTGAAGTCATTCTCTTTATTTTTTTTTTTATAATATAATTCATTGGAAATTATATGGAAAATTTTGGGATTATAAACGAAATTATTAAATGAATAATAATATATATTTTCTTGGATCTTAGCTTTCTAAAGACTTTAGATTTTCTTTATGTTCTTATATTCGATAAATCGTTAGTTTTTAATAGATTCTTTTGTGATCTAAGAGAAAGAGATTTGTAATTTAATCTACCCACGGGAATAACCTCATTGTTTCTACCAAGGAATCTTTGATTAGAATTCATTTAAAATGCGTTTCAGATTTCATATATATATATACATACATATCATAGTGCTCATATTGCTTATGGTGGTGGGGTAGGTCATCCCTGACCCAAATCGTTTAGTGATAACTAAAAGCCGCAATTTAATCACATTACACTTCCAACGATTACGTGAGTGACATTGAAATCGGATATATATATATATGTAAGTATGTATGTATGTATGTATGTATATGTTTATATGTATCTATGCTTGTACATACATATAACTCTGACAACTCAACACTTTACGCATGAACTGAAGGCTGACATATTTTAATTTTCTTTTATTCGATGATGATGTTGCTGCTGCTGCTGCTGTTGGCACCTCCCAATCGCCCCCGTCGCACCAATTGAATTTGATTTTATTGCCTCGATGTCATGTTTATGATACACACAATATGCAAAAAAGAGTTACTTTACTTACAGCAACCAAGTTGATCATTTAATGACTGCCTAATATTAATGCAAAATTCCATACACAAATGAATGCAATTTATTTTGTTATTTTGCATTTATTTAATTTAATTTTATGAGTTCACAAAATGTTCAAATGCTGCAAATGGAGAATTTGATGTGACAAATATATATTTATAAAATGTATATATAATAAATCCATACATATGTATGAATCTTGTATGATTTATTTCCTTATTCATTAAAACTTTTGTTTCAATGACAAAAAAAAAATATTTGGTTTCATCTCCAAAATCAATATATATACATATATATATGTCCTCTGTCTGATATAATACAGTTGTTCAATATCTAATTAAAATTGTAAGAAAAAAAAAAAGAAACTAATTAAAAAGCAATATCAATCAAATGTTAACTATCGATTTGCATACACAAGTTTTTGCAATTTAAGTACAAATATAATATATATGTATATATATAAACATGTCTGTTCTCTGTCCTCAGATCTCTTTTGAATGTGTATCCAATAGTGTATATCAACAGAAATGTCTGTCTGGTAAGATCACTTTGGATTTGACAAGTTGCTTTTATTTATTTTGCGGGTTGCGGATGGCGGACGGGCGGACGGCGGGTTTGGGGACGATTTGGTTCGGTACGGTTCGGTGTTTGATGGTCGATTCGGGGATTGGTCTCCTTTGGCTGGGCAAAACTGGTCTTACAAAAGATTATTATCGCTTTTATGGTGTTTTTATCGTTTTTTACAGCATTTTATATGTCTTTATGATTGATCTGATGGATTTTATTTGTGCTTGCTGTTTTTTTTTTTTTCTTCTCTTTTTGATTGTTGTTGTTGTTGTTGCTGCTGTTGTTGCATTTTTGGCTATACAAGTAGCTGCTGCTGGTCTTTCTGAGGGAGCATTTTGTTGCCAAGAGAGTGTGGGAGAATTTTTTTTTATAAATTTTATTTTTTTTTTTATTTTTATTTTTCTTTATCCATAATCTGATTTGGTAAATTTTGATAAATTGCTATTGAAAGTGAGTGGCTAATTTTGGTATTAGACGGTATAAATTGGGCAAGTCTTAAGCTGCAATGATTGAAAATTGATAAGTGAGGATTAAATCATTATGCATGATACTGACAGAGAAGAGATTTTGGTTGAAGGAATCAATTTAAGATGCCACATGCCATAATATACGATGACATATCTTTGATGTTCAAATGTGATCTATAACATGATGAAAATTTTGCCAATTGTTAAAGATATGTTTTTTTTTTTTGCTGTTAATTGAAGATACTTTGGAAGGTAGAAAGAATTACTTATATTCAAAAATATAAACTTATTAATATTAAGTTTAAACTAAATATCTCAATTATTATACATTTTGTATATGTATATTATGATTTGATTAATGAACAATTAGTTGAAATAAATGTATGCTCAATTTGTTACATTTGTATGTATGCCATAGGTAAGTAGAATCAAGTTTTATATAGACGACAAATCGAATTGCCTTCAAATCTTCTCAAATCAATCAATCTTCATCTCTTTTATCTTATTTGCCCCTGCAGTCCATATAAAGTTACAGCAAATTTCAATGAATTAAACATGAACCATTTGGCAGCTACCAAGCTTTAGCCCCGCAACTACCGATTCAGTCACATATTGTGGAGCTACGGTTTCTGTTTGAAAGATCGGCATTGTTTTTGTTTTCCTTTTTTTTTTCTGTTGCAACTGTCATAATTTTTATAAACACACACACACACACACAGGCCACCACCGCTGCCACCTCCAAGTAGTTAAGTCAGTCAACTCGTACTCTCGGACGGGCCTATGAAATGTAATGAAATGAAGGCGTATTATGCTAAATAAATATTGAACGTAAGTTGATAGATAATAAATAGATGGATACATATATATTCTCGTACTCATATTCAAACTCATAATCGTAAACGTATTGGTATTGATATTGAACGCTTGACTGAATGCTGTGAAAAAGATATGGACAGAACATGGAACGTGGAGAGTGAACTGGCCGCAAAAAGTCACAGCCAATAACCCAACTCAATGCCTTTCGGAACACACAATTTTAATGAGCACATGTCCATTTATCTTTATTAGGAATGGCAATTGGCAACGTTCAGAGATAACAGGCAAAGGTTGCAAATACATACCCGTAAATGATGGGTGGCGAAAGGTATATACACACATACATACATATGAGGAAGGGAATCAACTGATGCGGAGTGGAAGGTAGGTCTGCTGATTCATTTTTTTTTTTTTCTGTCTTTGTAATAAGTTTTTATCTCGTTTAGCGCTCATTTAAGTTATTAATTTATGTAACATATTTCTGTTATTTGCAAAACACGATTTCTAAATTGTTCTTAAAGTATTTTGCATTTATTTTTCTTAACAATTAAATGTAAAATAATTTATAAATAAATTGTATTGATTGCATTATTTAAAATCAAAAGAATAAAATGTGAGCACATACAAAAGGCGCAAAGCCAAAGCAATTTCTTTAATTAATTAACAAAATGCAAATTTATTGAAGCACTCAATTCAGATACATCAGGTTGAGTTTCCCCTTTTTGTGGATGAAGTTCAATTTCAATTATTGCAAGTTCAATACACAGTGGAACTAATTTTGTAATAATTATCAAAAGATGGAATTATTAGCATGATTTTTGCCAATAAGCCCCATTATACCATACGACTATAAATACATATATATAAACAAACATACATATATACGAATAGGAATATGTATATGTATATGTGGTACTCAGTCAGTCAGCATTGGAGCCGTATCGGATTTGATTGAACATTTAATTAATGATCGGGGGGATTAGTTTACCCAACAGCAGCCAAGCGACAAGTACAAGACACACAGATGCTATAGGTACATACGACAGTGTTATGTATAGCCCCGGGCAGCAAATTAATCAACGCATAAGAAGTCTACACTTTATATAGAATATGAAATAGCAGGCGTGGGTGTCTAGACTTATAGATAGGTATACATATATATATATACTATATATATTGATTTGTGGCCGAAAGCGATAAGGAAATCACACACATCACGTATGTGTGTATTGAACAAGCGGATTCTGAAAGGAGTTTGGCAAAAGAGAGATTATCAAATCAACCAAACACACGTCTACATAGACAAGGTCAATATATATATATACATATACATATATATATCTGGGTAGGCCAACATTATGTCACCAAAACAAATAATCAGATTGCCAAACAACAAAAAACTGAACAATGCAATACAACAAATCGATATACATAAATCTGTTAGTATTTATTATAAAATACTCTCAATGCAACTTTTAAAACTCTTATTCGATTTTTCGAGTTTCCTGAAAGAAAATGAATAACCAAATTTCGATCTGAGATATATATATAGTACAAGTAAGAACGAATTGGTAATCTTCTTTGTTTTTGGCGTTAGTACAATCGAATTCAACTTGTTGCTAATTCTATAGATCGAAATGAATATTCCAAATTAAACGTTTCACTGCCATAAATTGATAGCCCTCACTGTATACATATTTGAAGTGATCTACCCAAAGACATCTGCCAATGTAATACTAAATCAAGTTTTATTAACTAAATTGATTGCTTTTACTTCTGTTTTATTCATATATTAAAACTACAACATATGATTGTTCATTCAATAACCTGTTCAACAATATTATTACCTTATGTAAATCTTCAGTCGATCTTCAAGCTTCAAGTCCACTGTCTGAACAGGGCAAATGAACTTGAAATCTGAAAATAACCTTAACATCTTATTTTCATATATTCCGGTTTAAAATTAGAACACATTCTTGCTCAATTTAATAATTGTATATTAGCATAACAAAGACAAACAAAAAAAAAAATAATAATAATAAAGGAAAATGCATTTTCCGCCAACAGGAAAAACAGACACGCATACGCACGCACACACACACACACAAATAACATGAAGTAAATATATATATATATATAAAGAAAACAAAGAAAAAAGAAAGAAAGAAAGATAAACAGAAAAAACCGATTTTGGCAAGTTTGATATACATATGGCCTAATCCTGTTGCGTTGTTGTCTCCTCCAAATTGCAAAAGACATTGCGCATTTTATCTAGATCTGGCGGCGCTGTATCCGGATTACGAATCCACATGATGTAGGCCTGCTTATCGGTTCGTGTCAATGGCTTGAAGTTGCGCGGATTTTGTGCCTCCTCGTCCTGCAATTTGGAATTGTAGCGTGCATAGAGAAAGATGCGATAGCGCCAATTGTCAAAGGTCTGCTTCCATTCGGTGACATGCTTGACGGCGCCCTGAGGCACAGCATTAAGCAGATTGGCCAGCTTAAGCCAATATGGATCTAAAACTGGATCGTTGCGACGGTGATCGTTAATACACTGATGTTGTTGCAGAAAGTGCACATAAAGCTCCTTTTGTCGCTTGGACATGCGCTCCTTGCGTTCTATTAAATGGACAAAGAATTAACCAATTAAGCATTGGGATAATGGTTGAATTCAGAGGAATTTGGCAATAACTTACGTCGAATGTTATTGGTTCCAGTGGTGCTCATGGCTAGGCCAACACCCACTGCTTGTTGCTGCTGCTGGTGTTGCTGTTGTTGTTGCTGCTGATGCTGTTGCTCCTGTTGTTGCTGGAGTAAGGCCAAATGCTGTTGTTGTTGCTGCAAATGCTGATGTTGCTGTTGCTGCTGCAGCATATACTCATGATGGATGCGCTCATGCAGCAACTGTTGCTGCTCTTCATCGTGCTGTTGTTGATGTTGCTGCTGCTGTTGCTGGTGTTGATGCATATGATGATGCGAGGTGGGCGGCTGTGCTGGCGGCAATGGCACTATTAAAGGCAACGAAGGTGGTGACAATTGCTGCTGCTCTAATTGTGGCGAGTCCGGCAGCTCATCCTGGGTATCATAGTCCATTTTCGGTGTACACGCCTCATAGGCAGGCATACCAAGTTCCGCTGATGCAGCCCCACTGCTAGCTTTATCAATGCGATATTTCATGGTCTCCTCAGGCTCCTCATCATCATCATTACATGATGGCATGGGTAAGGTCGGTGTTGGCGCTGCGTCCACTACACTATTCACTTGGCACAAATTTGTAGGTTCTTCGGGTGTCGTAGGTGAATCATTGAGTATTTTTTCAGCTCCACATCGGCACTGTGGATGAAGCACATAACTGTCCAAGGCGGCATCGTACACTGCAATAAAAAGAGAAGAATTAATTATTACTAAAAAATGTTGTAAAACAATTTTGTACGCTTATCTAAAAACACATTGAAAGTCCGAATCCAGTTAGTTTTTTGCTTTTCAAATTTTTCATTTCTTTTTGGCTTAAAATTTAATGTATTTTGCGCTAACAATATTTAAAGTACACATCTCATCTCTATTTTATTTGCACAGTTGCCATTAAAATTTAATAATCATAACTATTGGTGGCCGTTGTCGTCTCATCCAGCGGCACAAACATATCCATTTTCTCATAATCCTGCGGCGCTATATGCTTGTGACTGGTCCACATAGCATACGCCTTCTGATCGGTGGCTGTCAATGGTTTAAAGTTCTTCGGATCACTTGTCTCTGACATGCTCAGTTTGGAGTTATAGCGTGTATACATAAAGATACGATAGCGCCAGGCATCAAATGTTTGTTTCCAATCTTCCACATTCTTCACAGCTCCCTGAGGTACGCTATTAAGCATATGGGCTAATTTAGCCCATAATGGTTCGGTGAGACCATCGTGTCGCCTATGATTGGATAACATGCAAGGATTATCCTCAAAGAATTTCACATAAAGCTCTTTTTGATCCTTGGACATGCGCTCGCCACGTTCTGTACGAATAAGAAAGAGACAAATGGATTAGTTTTTATTAAGAAAATCGGATGTTGAGTAAGTGTTAATTATTCGTTTATGATTGTTTGCTTGGATATGCTACCACTCACTTCGAAATCGACTCATTAGTCCAGGCGTATACGGTGGTTGCTGTGCGGGACTTGGTGCGCTCATTGGGGGCAAACTGTGCGTATAGTTGGGGAAGAACTGCTGCTGACCGGTCAGCGAGTGCTGAAGAATGGCATTTTGTTGCTGCTGCTGATGGTGTTGCTGCTGCTGTTGATGATGCGCTCTGGCTACTCTCTCCGCTTGCGATCCAGCCTCTGCTTTTGGTATTATATCCATGGGATCGATAGATTGTGTTAAGGATTCTGGTGTACGCTCGGCGTAGTTTTGTGTAAGCCTTAATTTCTGTGAGCTATCCGCATGCTCTGAACTAGAATTGTTTGTGTGCTGTTCCAGCGGTGAGTCCACTGGCTCATGGCACACAACCATGGCTGGCGATTGGGGCTGTGAAGTGGGTGGCACATATTCCGGATGGGTATGATGCGAGGAGCTCTCATTGGAACGTTGTGGCAGTGGCACATGATGGGTTGATGGATGCTGTTGCTGTGGTGGTGGTTGTTGTTGTTGCTGCTGCTGTTGTTGCTGCTGCTTCAAGGCGACAGCCATTGATGAGGAACAGGAGGGCTCATATGAGAGCAACTCCTTGGCATGACCATCGTCCAAGGCTGCAATGAGTGAGCAATTTTACAATTTGGGTTTTTATTACAAATGGGCGAAATTCGAATAGGACTTACAAGCAAGAAAAGCACGTTTACGGCCTGCTGCGTCTATAGTATATATGTACACAACAGATCTGAGAATCGATCTCTATATAAGATATAAAATTGGGCTCTCTTAAACGCTAACAACAAACGCGGCTTAATTTAATGGGGTCAAGGTAGATATAAGATGGGCTACGAGGACATTTGGGAAAGGATTTCGATTTACCTTGACTGATTTCTATAACGAAATTGGTAAGATCGCGACGTTGTGCCAGATAGTGAAGTAACAGTTCATCGGGTATATTAAAGCCAATTTTCTTATTCCGAAACTCGAAATTATATATGCCAAAGGCGGCACGAACTGAAAATATAAAATAAAATTCGTTAAATTGTTGTTGTGTTTGTGTGTGTGTACTTTTCCATTAATGATTTAGTTAGTATAGGACAAAATCAATGTGGGACAAGTAGATAATGGTAGCTTTGATTTATAAAAAAAAAACGGTTGTACCATCTGGTCTATTCTTTATTTCCGCCTGTTGATCGGAACACACCTTTTAAATGATTACCAACGTATCCAATTACATTCAACCAGTGACAATTTATGGCGGAAAAGCAAAGCGTGTCCCATAACTAGTGACTCTATTCTATACATATGTATGTATGTACATACATATATGCATATACATACATAGATATTGTACCTACATATAGTATAGGTATAGTATATACATATACACACTTGAAGGCAATTAAGTTTTATGACCTGACCCCCACGAAGAGGGACCAACGTGCTAGCGCTAGAGCTGCTGCTCCAACAACACCCTCTTTCTAACCATCCCACTTCCCCCTCTCTACTTAGCACTGTGGTAGCCACCCACCCCAAATATCAAATTCCGTTTTCTTACCAACATTCTTCAAGTCCCAAATATTTAGATTGCGGTTTTCCTCGGGCACGCCAATCATGAGCAGTTTTTTTGTATCGCGAAATTGAAATGGAATTATAATACCCGATCGGAGCACCATTTTCAATGCGCCAATTTTCACAGTTTTTCATCAAATTTTCACGTTCTGCTTTGTGGCTGTCTTCCGTAATTGTTTTGGTCTCAGGTCTCCTTCTCTCCCTTCCTCTATCTCTCTCTCACTTTCACGTTCGTAAACAGCCCACATGTTTGGCATTTGTGGTTGTCGTGTAGTTGGTCACACTAGAAAATGAGATAGCAAAAGTAACTCGCAAAACATTTATTTTTTTTTTTTAGAAATTATGGTATATATTTGCCACACATAATGCTTGAAAATTGTCAACGACATCACATGGTCCTTGGCCTGGGACTCCTCACTCTGGTCACCATCATAGTGTTAATAGTTGAGTCCCGCTATGCAGCTGACGGATTGGCCAGGCGTCGCAACCAGCAGCAATTCGTCATCGAGAATAATTCGACGTGTTGGAAGAAGGAACCGTATAGCGTCATTCAAGAGTGTCAACCCTGCTCGGAGTTCGATATTGTGAGAAGTCTGGGCGTTTGCATCCACACCCACTACAAGGAAGTGTTGCGTTGCAAAAGCGGTGAAATTGTCACCAAAAGCTGTGATCGGGTGGCCCTTATAGAGCAACGAAATTTCATAAAATTCGAGTCAATTGCATTTGTGGTTGGTGTCCTTAGCTACCTGATTAGCTATGCCCGGGATCGGGTGCTATCGAGGCGTACTTATTTAAAAATAGAACGTCAATTAAATCGGGTGAAGTAGCCGTAAGGATTTGGAGTTGAAGAAAATCAGTCAATCTCAAGGATACTCACATTTGTGTAGATACTTTAGTTTTATTTAGTTTCATTTTTTAAGTACAATTTAAATACCTTTGTTAAAATTCAAAAACTAATAAGAAATAATAATATATAATATAATTAATATAATAATAATAATAAGGGGACAAAATATTGCATAGATTTTTCGTTTTGTGGCAGGGACAAAAGACGAAGAATCTGTTCCCCTGGCAGGAGCAGATCTGGTCAAACAACACAATTTGGTGCTACAAATATTACAAATGATATATAACATATTGATTGATTTATAACAATATATATGTATATGGTCGAGGTATTCTTTCAACTGATTTTGAAATATTTTGTGAAATGCATCTGCCTTTGGAATGTCTTAAACATAAAATAAACATTTTAATCAATTCGATGCAGATAACATAAACGAACACCTTTCTGATTAGACAGTTTAAAAAGTGACAATCTGTGTATCATATATATATACATACATACATATATAAAAGTTTCCAAATTGAAAATATTCAACATATTTGGGAATCACTTTGTTTCGCCTTTGGAATGATTAAACATATAACTTTAACAATTTGATAGATTATAGATAATACTCTCCATTTAGTAGGACAAATAATGATATAATAAAAAAAAATGGTTACTAATGGAGTGGAAAATCATCATTAGAAAAGAGAATATTAACAAAATAGTATATATTCTTAATTTCTAAAATACTCCTAACAATTGGACAACTCGGATTGAGCCCTAGTATGGGTATTTCTGCAACTGATTGGCCATCTATTCATTTGGAATGCAAAATAATTGTTAGGTATTCATAACACCCTCAACATAGAACAGTTAACAGTTGCAAGAATACCCTTAGGGATTGTCTGATATCAGCTGCAGAAACACCCTTAACATGATAAGTTTCAATTACGCCAGTCGGGTATAAGATCGGGTTCCGACCCCTTAAGGGGTGTTGGCATTGCTGGAGGGGCCACTGTGGGCAAGGCTGGCGGTGGCGATTGTTGGGCATCAAGAGTCTCCTCGCTGGTGGTGCTGGCATTGCTGCAGGCCTTTAATGAATTATCCGTCATGGGCAAGGGCTTGGCCACACCAATTCGCACAACACCCTTTGGTGCTCCCTTGAGGGCCTGGACGGCCTGATCCAGTGATGCATTCTCCAGATTAATGGAATTGACGAACAGCAAACGATCGCCTGGGATTAGTCTACCGTCCAGCTGAGCCACTCCACCTGGCACTAGTGAACGTATAACTATCAATGTATCATTGGGATCCAAAGGATCCTGATAATCCAGAATGGAAAAGCCCAGTCCGCGATCTCCCTTGACCAGCTCAATAATCTGCGGCTGTGACGACCACATGGCCAGACCAGTTAAAGGCTCCAGAGAACGAGATTTCAATTTGTTAAAGGATGCGGCTGCTGCAGCTACCGAATCGGCGTCGACCACAGATCCCGCAGTGGCCAGACTGCCATCTGATTTCGCCTTAACAAGGCGATCAGAGGCAGGCAAAAGATTCTCAAAATTGTTGCTCAGCTTCTTTAGAGTGTCATCGCTGAAGGGCAGGAGGGAAGAATTCGATTTACTCCTACCGCAGACCATGCGCACATCTAATGGCAGTTCCTTTAATATGGCCACAACTTCCAGATGATTCATACCCAGCAAACGTTCACCGTTCACTTCGAGCAACTCATCGCCGGATCGGAGAATTCCATTTACACCGACTGGACCATCAGGCAAAATGGAACGTATATAGTGATGAGGACGTACCTCTCGTCCCCCCTCCACATCGACGGTACCTTCTAGAGATATGCCCAAGCCGCCAACGGCAAACTTCTTAATTTGAGCCACAATCACTTCTACATCAGAGCCAACAATTTTTTGCCATTTTCGTATGATTTCCGTTTCCACCTCGTCCGAGAGTTCTGGATCTGTGTAGTATTTGTGACGCGTGGTGGTTATAAGACTGGAGTTCTTAGCCTGTAATCAAATATTACATGTTGGTGAAATCAAATAGACAATGTTTAGAGAAACCAAGACTCACCTCTGCTTTGTCCGTCAGCTGAACAACATCCGTGGGTATAATCTTGGGTGTGCCATCCAGAGAATCTCGAACAGCCAGCAATTGTTTGCCAGTGCCAAAACTACTTAAAGTAGTCGTGGTGGTAGTTGTCGCTGATGGTGGTGGGCTCATAAATGCCTCTGGTGCGGGCACAGTCTCATCTTCTACAGGAATAATGCCAGGCGATGGAGGTGAAGGTGTCGGCATGGGAGCGCGGGATGGTGTACCCGGAGCACTAGTGGAAGGCAGTTGATCATTCGCTGCTATGGCCTGCTGAAGTTGCTCATATTTTGGACCACGCAGATACCTTTCCAGTCTAAGATTCACCACCTGACCCGATTTCTTAAGCAGCTCGACAGCCTGATGATTTGAATAACCTTGCAGGGATTGACCATCTACCTCTATAATGCGATCATTGACTCGAATGCGTCCACTCAAATCGGCAGCCGATCCCGGTGAGACACTCTTCACAAAAATTCCCGAGAGTTCTTCCTTTTCGCATACATACCCGGCAATGGTAATGCCCAAGCCATTGGCATCCTTCTTAAGCTCAACTTGCAGCTTCTCTGTTTCGGGTAAAGCTAGCAGCTCCTCCAGATCTATGCTGGGATCAATCAGCATGGAAGTTTCGCCACGATAAACGAATCGTTCGTCCTCTGTTGTCGTCTGTGGTGTTGATGCAGTCGAACTCTCGCCAAAGATTTCCGGATAGCCGGTGGATATGAGATAACGTTCCAGTTCGGCTGGATCGATGAGCACCCTGGTGGGAACAACCGCACTACCCGCCGGCTCCAAGGCATACTGAGGTGTGGGTACATTCTGTTCTAGCGGGCGAGCCACCACCAAGCGTACGTGGGTGCCCGACTGACGAAGCACGGCAGCCACCTGCTCCGACACCATTTCATGCAAATTGACATCGCCGATTTGGAGAATATGATCTCCCGAACGCAGTCGGCCATCTCTATCAGCCACTCCTCCTGGTAGAATGGTCTTTACTATCACTCCTGAGCTGCGGGCTCCAATAATACCAAATCCCAGGCCAGTACCATCGTTAACCAACTCAATGGCCTGAATTTGGGCATAATCTGTGGCATACAAATCTGCACCGCCGCCCGCCTTCGAGTTCTGACTTTGTGGGCGTGCCTGGTCGCCTTCGACATCTCCCTTGTCTGGACTGCCCGGTGCAGAGTGCGTAGCCGATGAGGATTGGCGACCATCGTCGCCATAGTCATACATAACCTCGCCTCCATTTAGACTCAAGACCAGATTACCAGCAACATCTATATCAAAATCCTGAGGCAACATGGACGGATGCTGCCCTAACTGGGCATTTAGTTCCGACAAGGAGTCTTGGACATGGACAATGGTACGGAAAACCGGATCTTGCAAAATACCCAATATGGTATTTAGGCTTTCAGCTGTTTGCATTTGCAGTTTCGGATCATCCGACTCCTCGATGCCCTTCTTTACGGCCTCGATCTGCTGCAGGGCACTGGAAATATCCGCACTCAGATGCATCTTGTAGCTGGGTGTGGTCTGGGTTTGGCTTGGCCACTGGAGCGTACGTTGTTTCCGTTGTTTTTTGCGGGGGTAGGGGGCGTATCTGTTTAATTGCTATATATATATAAATATGTATATATGTATGTTTGTGTGTCTCTGTATATATGTGTGTGTGTAAGTATGTGTTGTTGGCACAGTTTGTCGTTTTTCGTTGTTTGGATAGTGGGAGTAGTTTCCTTGCTTTCTTTTGGGATTTCCTTCACTTTCTAGATTTAGTGCCCTTGTATTATGATAATTTTTGTTCAAGCGTATTGCTTTATTTCAAAAGAAAAAGCACTGCATTTTTTTGCTGCAGTTTCTTCTCTTTTTTTTTTATTGATTTTTAATTACCTCAGTTAGGAATGGAAGTTTTCAGAAATACCAATGCAAGTGTTTAATCGATATAATAAATCGATAACATTCAATTTCAGTGCTTCTAAAACAATTTTATTTGATTGCTAAGTGCTTCTAAAACTGGCAAGCTGTTCGCGCAAACTTAAGTTCAGTTCTCATGGAATCCAAGGAGATGCCTCGAATAAACCGAAAATCAAGAAGAAACAGCGTGTGATAAAAACGAATATGGAACCACAGAATATATAATTTTTAAAAACTAACACAGGTGATTTCTTATTACGCAAACGCCAAAAATAAATTAACAATTTACTTTTATTACTTTTCCACTAACAATTTTCAAATAATTGTACTAACACACATAAACATTTATTGGAATTGCTTTTCCTGCTCCTGCTCCTGCTCCATTTCAAGTTTGTGAAATTCGGCAAAAAACTCACGCGTCATGCTCTTCATGGTGGGTGTCAAGTATTTGGGAAAGATATCTAAAAAAAAAACAAAAAATTATTAATTAAAAATGTTTTGAATACTTTTTTTAACAACTTACAACTAAATTCAATGTATAGATCCCCGAAGTCTTGTACTTTTGTATTTGCCTCCTTGATGGCAGTTGCAGCATCCAGATTGCGACACTTGGGCAATCCTTCTAGTGGAATAATTTTTGTATAACCTGGATAGACAACATCCGTGATGACAATCTTCAGTTTGCGTTTGTCCAGCGTATTGAGCATGAAACTAAATCCGGTGAGTGCTTGGGATAGATCAATACTATAGCGATAAACCAGATCATGCATATCACGACGCTCGAAATCTGGATGTGGCTTATCGGCAGTAATGAAGATAATATCACCCGGTATATTGGTGGGATAGCGATCGCCCTCCTCCTTGAAACAGTAGCGAGTGCCGACTGTAGTGCCCGGACGAATGTGAATCTTAAGCGTGCGTTTACGCTTCTCCATTTTGGATGCGTTTGCATCGATTATCTCCTGACGCCATACATGCATCAGTTTTAGGCAACCGGATCGCACTTCCTCAAGTGACAAGGGTAGAATTCTCTCAGTATTTGGATCCTTGGTGCGCACACCAATGCCATGTTCACGGGATGCATATAAACTGGGCGGATTGGTAATGGCATCGATAACATTCGCATAGGGTGAGTAAGAAGCAAAAACATTTGCGTAAACCTTCATGTGATCACCATGATATTGATAGGGATGGAAGTATCCATTAGGCAGCATCACACCCTCAAATAGACCCGCTTCCCCATATCGATCATAAATGGCTCTATAGAGCTCATTTCCCAGTACGTCATAGGCCATATTAATGTAGCTCCACTGCTTGGCCTCACCCATGGGTGAAAGATGAGTTAGGCGTCCCTCTTGGGCCAATGGGACTAAATCCTGTTCATGCTGTTTCTCTCGATGCGGACACAAACGCACAGCCAAACGGCGATAGGCCAGAGCTAGCTCTTCCTTTGTGGCCGATCTGGGCATATCTAGAACGGCATAATAATCCAGTTCCGGCCGATTCATTTCGAACACAATTACAATATTTAAATGATCTATTTGTTGTCGTTATTATAATATTTATTTCAATTTTTTTGATGGATG
Organism: Drosophila austrosaltans; assembly: GCA_035045865.1. Lineage (NCBI taxonomy): Eukaryota > Metazoa > Arthropoda > Insecta > Diptera > Drosophilidae > Drosophila > Drosophila austrosaltans. Next base: position 9,135,997 of record JAWNOQ010000207.1, read on the forward strand.
ATGGCTGTATAGGCACAGAGTACTGAGAATTTTGCTCTGATTTTATTCAAAAAAATTATATATACAAAACGACTGAACTCAAGCGACTTGCGAGTGGATAGAAGAGATTAAGATTAGATTTAAGCTTAAGATAAATTTTTTGATGGAACTTGCAAGGAAGATAGGCTATGGGCTGTAGAAGCAATCAATCAACATCTTCAGTGCTAACTCCAGTGTAAATGGGCTCCTTTGGCTCATCAGCCTCCTTCTCCTTGGCACTCTCCTTTTTAGCATCATCGGTTTTTACCACACCGCCTCCAGCAGCTGGTCCCTCGGCATCGGCAGCATTAGGCACCCAAAGACCAGAATCAACGCATCGCTTCATATGATATTTGGCCACATCTACAGGCATTGCCGCTATGGTCTTTTGAAGTAGCTCCACATCCCGGGACTCGAAGCAGGCCTTAAGCTCCTATAACAAATTGAACAAAGGACGAAATATAATCATATTAACTGTTAAGTTTGGTCACAAGGAATTGATAATGAAAATTAATTTACATCTGGCAGGGATTCAAATACATCAGCCGGATCCAAGCCACCAGGTCCCATGCGTTCTTGTCTTTCCTCCTCCTCGGCCTGTGCGACGGCCTCCTGTATCTTTTCCTGCGCTCGTTTCTGGATTCTCTCTTTAAAACCTTCAATTTCACTTTCAAATTGCTGGCGATATTCGGGTAGACAATTTTGAATTTTCGAGAAGAACGAACTGACACATGCCCGGGGATCCACATTCAACTGCTTGGCCAGCTCTAAAATGTATTGCATGCAAATGCATTGATGGGCCACATGTGCCATCAGTTCATGCTTCTCTTCCATTTCCAGGTTAATGGACCAAATAACCAGGTAGTTGGCAGTCTCGTCACACACCAACTGGGTATTCTTCTGGAGAAACTCCTTGGAGTCATCATATTTGCGGAACATGCCATATTCTTTGCAGAGTTTCTCGTTCTCCTTGACAAACTGCTTCATCCGCTGTTCGCGCTCCTCCTCCGACAGGTTCTCGTCAGGTTTACGTGGTGCCTTCTTATTGATGACAGTTTTCTCGAAACCGGGCTTACTAATTGTGTCCACATTCCAAGGAGTCTTGTTCTCCTTTTTCAGCATTTCATGTTCAACTCGATCCAGTTCTTTGCCCTCATTCTCGATCTTCTCCAACTCTTTCTGCATTAAATAAGTTAATGATTAATTATTGACTTAATCTGTGATAAGGCTTCTATTTTTGTCTCAAACTCTGACTCACTTTAAGTGCGGCCTCGTCGCCGTCCTTCTTCGCTATTCTTTCCTTCACATCCATGAGTCGAGCCTGAAAGCTTTGTCTCTTCTTCTTCAGTTCATCCTTCTCTTTATCCATTTCGGCCATGCGCTCCACGCGTGCCTGATGCCGCCAGCGGAACAATGAAGGCGTATCAATGTTTGGATGTGTGTCGTCCTCATCGTCCGAAATCTGTGAACACCGGTACACGGTTATATATTTTAACCCACTTTTAATAATTATCCACTAACCTCTATGTGCTTCCATTTACTATAATCCACCATCTTGTTTGTTTTTTTGTTTGTCCTTTTTACCTTTGTTAAAAGTGTAAAAGTTTCGTGTTTCTTTGCTTTCTATACAGCCACTGTGTAGCGTTTTGCAGTACTAAATTAATTAAGCTAGTGCTGTAAATTGTTCGAATTGTCAGTGCTGGAAAATAACCAATTTAACACATGCGCGCCATTGACATGAATTTTGAAAGTGGGACACCAGGCTAAGGTTAATGCATGCAAAAGACAAACAAGAGCAATTCAACAGGAAACTAGGAAACTTTTACCATCAATGTCAATACAAAACAAACAAAGAGGCGTTAATATGGCTATCAATTTTTAATTATCGATGTCTGGTAGCCAAAAAGGCCGAGGACAATGAAAAATTCCTTACAGTTTTTGAAGAATGGCCAGCTATTACAGACGTAAAAAACCGGATGCGGTATTTTTGAATGCCAAACCCATTAATAGTGCAAATGCCCAGGCTTATTTATATGGAGTCCGAAAGTATTCCATAGGCCTGGCCGAAAGATTGGATAGTGATTACCAACCGCCTCCGGTTGATCGAAAAAAGAGTACGGCTAGTACTGGTTCAAATAATCCAGAATTTACACCCGTAAGTTATGACTCATTTAGTTATAAATAAATAACCATTTAGTATTTCTATCTATTCTTTCAGAGCGTTTTCTATAGGAATATAGCTCCGGTAAATTGGTTTCTGCGAATTATAGGAGTCCTACCCATTGTGAGACGGGGACCAGCCAGGGCCAAGTTCGAATTGAATTCGGCTGCGTTTTTCTATTCTGTCGTTTTTTTTATGCTCTTGGCGGTGAGTGGTTATTTGTTTGTTTTTTTTTTTCTTACCATTAGTCATGTCTTTACCCTTTGTTTTTTTTAGTGCTATGTGGGTTATGTGGCCAACAATCGTATCCATGTGGTACGTTCTCTGAGTGGCCCCTTCGAGGAGGCTGTTATTGCTTATTTATTTCTGGTCAATATCCTACCGATTATGATTATACCGATCCTGTGGTGGGAGGCCAAGAAGATTGCTCGCCTCTTTAATGATTGGGATGACTTTGAAGTATTATACTATCAGATCTCTGGACACAGTTTACCCTTGCATCTACGTCAGAAGGCCTTATATATTGCCATTATCTTACCCATACTATCGGTGCTTTCGGTTGTTATCACACATATCACCATGTCAGATTTGAATATCAATCAGGTTGTGCCCTATTGTATCTTGGATAATTTGACTGCCATGTTGGGTGCCTGGTGGTTCCTAATATGCGAGGCAATGAGTAATACGGCCCATTTGTTGGCAGAACGTTTCCAAAAAGCCTTAAAACATATTGGTCCCGCTGCCATGGTGGCTGATTATCGTGTCCTGTGGCTACGTTTGAGCAAGTTAACCCGTGATACTGGCAATGCTATGTGCTATACGTTTGTTTTTATGAGTCTATATCTATTCTTTATCATCACCCTATCGATCTACGGCCTTATGTCACAGCTTTCGGAAGGATTCGGTATTAAGGATATTGGTCTAACCATTACCGCTCTTTGGAATATTGGCTTGCTCTTCTATATATGCGATGAGGCTCACTATGCTTCAGTTAATGTTCGTACGAATTTTCAAAAGAAACTTCTAATGGTCGAACTCAATTGGATGAATTCGGATGCCCAGACAGAGATAAATATGTTCTTACGGGCCACAGAAATGAATCCCTCGACCATCAATTGCGGTGGATTCTTTGATGTGAATAGAAGTCTCTTCAAGGGTCTGCTTACCACTATGGTTACATATTTGGTGGTTCTGCTACAATTTCAGATCAGTATACCCACCGATAAGGGTGATGGTGATGGCAATACAAATGTTACTGTGGTTGACATCCTAATGGATAGTTTGGATAATGATATGACCTTGCTGAGTCCCACAACCAGTACTGCAGGTACATCTACAATTCGAACAACTACAACCACTACAATGGCAGCGCCAACAGTTAAACAAGGACGAGGTGGACGACGTGGTTGAGGAAAAAAAAAAAGAAATAGTTTGTTTATTTTGCTAGCGTACGACTTTGAAATTCATAATAGAAAATAAAATGTTCGAACTACGAACTGCTTAAAAAATTCGCGTTTAATATTTGCTTATCGCTTTTTCATAACGTTTGACATTGAAATTTAAAGTTAGTGCCACGCGAGCGGCTTCCTCCCTTAGCCTAGTGCATAGAGTTTCAAACTTTTGTACACGAAGACCTTGGCTCGATGCCAGGGTAAGTCTTAAGCAAGAATTGTAAATAATTCATTTTTTATGGTTTTTTTGTTTGTTGTAATATTTTTAAACTTTATTTTGAATGTTGCAATTAACGTATTTTACAAACTACATAGTTTCAAGTTAAAGGCCAAAGCACTACATAAAAAAGGTTGATGAATTACAATTTGCCTGATCTGATCTGATCCGATCCGATCCGATCATACCATCCACCATATTGGCTATCTAAAATAGTATCTCTTTAATATTCCCGTTATTTATTATCACACAGCTTTACACACATTCCAGTTAAATCATTTAGTTTTTTTTTTTAAGACACTTGATGGAAGTAGCCAGAAAAGCAGGATCGTATGCTAGGGGAAAGTTTGATCGATCGAACAATGGTTTAACATTGTCCATCAGGAGATTCGGTTAGTATATGCTTATAACCATTGCTACCCAAATACATGTGCTCCCGTCGAAAATGATATGGTATCTATGATAAGAAGTTTGTCTTAGTCAAAACAGTTTGTTAGTCAGTTTAATTGTTCACTTACAGCTCCCGGTGCTGGGCAGGGTATGGCCACAGTGGCGATCTCTCGTAGTTTATTCATGGTGCGCAAACTCTGATAGAAACTATGCATAACATACCACTTAAATCCATCCATGCAGAGAAGAGTATAGCAAATAATAACTGAAAAAAATGTTTAGTAAACTTTGTAAAAATTATCCTTTTGCTAGGCTAATTACAACTCACAGTAAGCACATTGTCCACCAAAGATCAATGGTAGCTTGGTATCCTTTAACATAAAAATCAATACACCCACAGCAATTGCTCCAAGGAATTCAATCACCAGCCATGGTACAATCAATCCTGGTATATTCTTGTAGACACCAAAGAACAAGGCTATGGCACTCAAGGCATAGACTCCGGTGACTACGGCCAAAAAGTAGAGAGCATTTTCTGTTGCATCTGCCAACTGGGCGGCTGTCTGAAGACGCAAATCGTTGTGAAATGGTGACATATTATAGAAGCCATTATCCTTTTGATCCAATATATCCAAGTCGAGCAAATGCCGCATTTGCTCCGCATGGGCCAGACAAAGCAACACCAAAAATAGAATGCAGTGGGCAATCAGCTTGAAAAATAAAAAAAAAGTGGAAGAGAATTGCCTTATTACAAATCCATCAAACCAAATGATCTTTTTCCCTTTGCAATAAATTTTTCATTGCTTTCGCTTAGAATTCCCAAATGGTTTTAGCTTGATGCGGACCATCTTTATCTACATATGCACTTTGTCTTTAGAAAAGGGTGCTCGTCCTGGCACATTTCCTTTCAGGAAAATTAAGTGCAGACGCATTGCGCTGTTGGCCCGTCCCATACGTTCCTTCCTATGCGGGGGAGTGGGGGTGTGCGTTACATTGCCGCCTTTCGATGGGCTTTTCTCAAGACAGACCAATGGGGTATGGCTTTGCATATCCAGTGCATAATTTTTGTATTTGGGGCTTAGCAGCTGTACCTAGTTAGTACACTATGGATTGCAGGGGGTATATCCCCTTGCGTGCCAGGTGTACTCGTGCGCTGCGCCCCGCCTGATTCATGCTTATGTAAGTCATCATTGAGTCTTGTTTGCTTGTGGTGGGGTGGGTAACGTGTATGATGTGGGGGATGGGTGGGTGTACCATTATCACACTCACCAATTGGTAGATGCTTGTCAGAAGAGCTGTTGTCCTTAAATTCCTTGGAGTTATTGGAGCCATTAACATTTCATACGTGCGACGGCAGCAGCTCCACTTGCCCGCCATTGCGCTAACCGTGGGCATTAGTAGCAGCATTCCTTCAAAGAAATGGTGTTTGTGTTTGCTTTGTTTAGCACTGGCGGCACACCCCCCCGCTCAATCAATTTATAGATTTTTTTTTCCGTGGCTCCACACACTAGTTTTGATGGTGTTACTTCTTGCAACTGGCAACGCGACTGACTAAACAACGGCTGTTTCGTCATGCAATTGCTGCTTCAACGTTGTTCCTGGAAATGTATTATAGTTATAGGGGATGAATTTTGGGGGGTTAATTTGCGGCATTTACACAAACAAAAGTTTTGCCAAAGCTTTTCGCTAACTCAAGTCAAATTGCACTAAAAGGAACTATAATATTCGACTGCCAAGGTCTACATAAGAGACCAAATGTTTTGACACTTGAAAGCTTTTGCGTTTTTGTTTTGGTTACCCTTAAAGGTTTTAAGGGTATAATCACTAAGTCGTTCTGGTGAGTATAATCCAAAAGTTTTGTATAGTATTTAGTGTTATCTAATAGGTAGTATAATCCAGATTCCTACACTCAAGTAGTAACATTTGAATCGTTTTCAAATAAGAATTAAATAAGTTATTTAATAAACTACAATATCCCAATTATGTTTACTGTATTAGTTAAAAAGTTTTGATTCTTTTAAGTCTTAAAGGGCATCAAAGCTTTAACTATAGCTATTTTTGTACTATTCTTGAGGGTTGCTTGTGTTTTGGTCGCGCAGATGGTTATCGTATGAGCTTTTCCACGCAAAGCTTAGGCCAGAGTTGCCACTTCACCCTCAGCGAAAACTTACACAAAAAAAAAAAAAAAAAACAAATAAAAAAAAAAGAAAAGCAATTAAAGTTCGCTTCTGCCTCCACTGTCCGTTCCTATGATAAATTTTTGCATTTTAAAAGTCAATTTACACTGAACTATAAAAATGTAACATAAATTTTACCAAAGCAGGCCATAAAACTCCCGTCTGGTAGTCAGAATCTCAGTAGAGCTGCAAGAGTCGGCTAAAAAGAGGGAATCAAAGTCGTGTCGTTGCCACTGGGCAACCATCCCAGGTCCAAAGATGATGATGATGATGGTGATGGGTATGGCGCTCCCGCTTCCTTTTCCTTTTCCCTTTTCTGTTTGATGCTGCTAGCTACTTGTGCGCTTAATTGATTGTTTTTCTACGAGCTTGGAGGCTACAACACAGTTCCTCGGTTCAAGTTGGCTGGCAAGTTGGCGAGGATCAGCCTAACTGCAATACGTTCATGATGAAGACCTCAGGGGCAATATATGCGTTGTTGTTTGCGGCTTGTTATCATTGGGCGTGTTTTATTAACTTTTAAGCTGCCATGCACGCAAGGGGCCATAAAAAGTGCAACTGCCAGCTTCCAACTGGTAAAAAAAAGAACTAAAAAAAAAAAAAAAAAAATATGAGAGAAAAAGAGGAAAGGAAAAAAAAAAAACAAAATCCAAAAGTCAATTAAAAATTTTTTACATTTGTTTGCACACAGAACGGAATGAAACGCAATGGACAGCAAAAGAACCTGGCGCGATAATCATAACTGCAAAAAAGTAAGAAAACTACGCGCAGGCGTCGCCCGACGATAATTTATGACCCCAACCGGGCTGGAAGGGGTAATAGGAGGATGGGAGAGAGACTAGAGGTAGTAAGACTGGAGGACTCTTCACTCTACAGTTAAGGTGGAAGAGTATTGAAATATCATCCTGCAACCATTTGCCGTTCAATTTGCGTTCGCAACGCTCTTTTGATTGGTTTTTCGCAACCCATTCCCCTTGCTCGGAACCAACGACTACAAATTGATTGCCTTAAAGTAACTTGTAAAGTGCATCTAAGAGATGGAAGAAAACTTGAAGATGGTAGGAAAGAACTTCCGTCCCAAACTCTGCTGAAACAGAAGCAACATTACAAATGTGTGGCGTTATTGCCATGGGGGAGGAGTGCACGAACTGCAGCACCATTGCATCAGGTAAGAGGAGCGAAACATCTTTTGATTAAAAACAGTGAAATAAAAAGCTTTTGCAATGGTACAACAGTGGTCAGTGAATGGAAATGGGTATGGGGGCAGTCTCGATAGTGGTCACTGGATATTGTATACTGTATAAAACCGAACACTAGGAGAATGCCAACGCGGGGACGGGATGGTAAGAGCTTCCCAAAAGCAATCGCCGTTGTTAACAAGCATTTCAGCGCATGACAATTGGCATGCACACCTCCAGGCCATTAATATGCAACTCGATGCTGACACATTTGGAGTTGCTACACCAATTGCGGTTGGTAGTCAATGCCTGGCTCTCCACTTGCCAGACTTTCGCGTCATTTTACCAGAAGTTCAATCTGGAGCCGGGGGAGTTATTTAATCATGGAAAATCGTTTGACTATAAATAACATTTTCTCGACTTATTTGCACAATTTGTTTGCCTGTTTTGACAGTCTGGCTTGGAGGCTGTTTTTCTTTTACAATAGCTATTGATAATAATGTTTTGATATTCAGATAACTACCAAAGAAGACACAAACTTCGATTGAATTGAAATTTCGATTAGTTTTAGATTTCACATCGATATTGGAATTATCTTTAATCATAACAGATTCTTGGTTTTCTTTCTTAATTACTAAGGAAATCCGATTTGCGTTAGAAATTTAGTCAGTCTCTGTTTTCTTTTTTCCAACAAAGTTTTGGTTTTTATTACTCAGGCTTACGTTGTAAAACGTTTTACAGTTATAGTCACATAAAAAAGGACTTCGAACATATTCTTTTAAGGAACCTCCACTTCATATAAAGTTAATCAAAATTTTACAGTTTCCATCAATAGATATTGTTGAGGGCGATCAAAGAAAACCAGTTCTTTGCTCTTGGGGCGTGATAAGCGGAAATCGCTGTAAGTTAAACTAAAAAGTTGCCAACCTCGCAGGACAATGTTCGATTTCCGTAGACGCAGACCCTAAAATACTTTAAGTGCAGATCGACAGTCTTGCTCTTGAGAAACTAAATATTCATGTCCTGTAGAAAACGAACATCGCCTTGTGGGGCCCCTCCAGGATATGCAGTGCTATTGAATGAAGCCCCCAAAAGATATGCAACACTTTTGAAAATAAACTTAATCTGTTCGCTTGGTACTCCAAAATATTCCCGCAGCAACAGTTGCTATTCCCCGTACTAAGAGTTGCTAATTCCCCGGGGCAACAGTTGCTACGGGACTGTTGCTGTTGTAATTTTTTTTATTGCTTTTGTTGTTGTTGTTATTGCTGTTGTTGTTGATGCGGGCACTAGCGATTGTTGCTGCGGGAACTAGCACCTGTTGTTGCGAGCAACTAGCAACTGTTGCTGCAACCACAATTAAAATTACAATAAAAATTCCAATGATAAGAGCAAAATGGCCGCAGAAATTGTATAAAAATTACAAAAGTCCTTGTAACTCGGCTATTTTAAGGACTTTCAGGATGGCCTTTGGCCATCAGATAGTCCTTGCTGATAAAATTCATCTGACTTATATTTGATCCTTCCAAGGACTTGCGAGATATACGCTATTTCCTGTACAGAGAAAAATCCCTTTTTTCTTGCCCATTTAAAGGACTTTCAAGGATATTTCCAAACCAACAGACGCTTATCAACAAGGAATACCTTTTGACAAAAGGACATAACGACAGTTCCTAAAATGGCTGAGTTACAGGACTTTAAAAAAATTGCAAGGAAATTTTTAATTAGATCTTGGAAAACTTTGGATGCATTTCGATAGTCCTGATCCCGACGAGTCTGAAAGAGCATATTTTGCAAAAATCTAACATCATCCTGCGTAGTTGTAGCATCGGGAAGGTTATCCATTTTCGTTTCCAGCTCTTGTTTGTCATTGTGGGGGTGACCCAAGGATCCAGGACTTGTAATATTTCACTGAATGTTCAAAGCAACCCCAAAAGTATACTATAAAAAGAAGATATTTTGATCCACAGCAACAGTTGCTAGTTCCTCAGCAACAATTGCTTGTGCCCGCAGCAACAACAACAACACACAACCACAGCAAATAACCCTTGAACATTTTTGTAAGGGAGTTCACAAATTTTTAAGGTTGCAACTAAAATAAACTAAAAGTCCGGGATTTCTAGATTTGAGGCTGATCATACATACATATTCTCCATATCGTCAGTAGATGCTTCCTTTTTCCCTTAGTTTCCTTTATCATTTGTCTCTTTGATCTTACTATCACTTGGTTCACTTTTACGTATTGTTGACTTGGCTTGCTTCGTTTTTTCAGTTGCTCAATTATTGTTTATTCATATATGAAATTATGCAATAAATTCTAGTTCCTTTCCCGACCGCACTTTGCATCACTTACATAATTTAGATAAACATTTCACACCTCTGTTGAGGCATTGCCAAAATACCAACTTCAAATCAAGTCACGTTTTTCCGTGTACGACGCATATTTACGTAAAATATCAATTGTTACACATATTTGCATGGGCCAAACAACAGGCAGACTCTTCCCCCCTTCTCTCCATATCGTTTTGGTGGCAGAGATATTGTCATCGAACGATAAATGCGCGATTTTTATGCGGCGTATGATGAAGATGTTAGCATTTCCGATTAAACATGCACCACCCTTTCTGCCCACTCCCCCACCTGCCTTTCGTAAACGTAAGCAAGGACAACAACAACAACAACAACAACAACAACAACAACAGTAACAGCAATAGGCAGCAACAAACAAACGAGGGGAAAACCCTCGAGCATCATTCACACACAAATCTCAAGGGTGTGTTCAATTGTGTCAATTTAACGCCTTTTATGGCACACCAGCATCCCTTCCTCTAACTCACACCCACAGATGACGCATAACAATCCCCGCACACTTCCCTTACTACCCCAACACACACTTGTTCGTTGAGGTCCTGCAGCACGTTGGGCATATTAATTATGATAGGACGAGGACGAGTTTGGTAAATGTTGTGCAGTTGCAGTTGGCAAGTATTTAACCCACTCGATTTGCTTCACGGAACAGAAGTGTTAATTACGATTGAATATGGGTCCCGGTACCATGTACCAGTCTCATTCTCTGCCCTGGTGTCGCAGCAGTCATCAGTAGGTCCTGGCATATTTGCAAAATGCATGCTCGCTTTACGTTTATCAAACGTGATTATTAGTAGTTGTAGTTGCCACTGTCTAAATATTGAAAATTGACAATATGGAAGTGTTGAATGGGACACTATGATGATGCCATTGCCATTGCCAATGCCAAAGCAATGATGATGCTGATGCGGATGCTAAATGGTTTATTGCAGAATACGGATGAGATTACTTGTGGGTGTCATAAGGCATGGCTTCTTGTTTGGTGTTGTCGTATCAGCAGCAAATAAATAGCTTACAAAAAGGGGGGAAAGCCTTACTGATGGATTCATAATAGTTAGTTAGATATTGCAAATGAAATTAAAGCGTCTGATTGATATATATTTAAAGGGGGAAAAAAATGGGGAATTAAGAATGCTGAAAAAAATATATAAAAGTTTAGAAAAAGTATAAGTTAGATAAGTATATGTATATTAAATGATTTAAGATAAAATTAATTGATATACAATACAAAATTTGTAGTTAAGCGGAAAGGCATCGAAGCGCCCATAAGCAGGCTACAAAAAATTGTAGAACTAAGATTTGTTAGTAAATAAAATATTTAATACTCTTAAATTAATAATATGTATATTTAGTTTTAACAAACTAGTCATAACGGTGAGTTCATTTTCTTATTCACATATTCACCCTCATTCATTTTGCTTTTCATCCTGCAGGTACATTTGGAAATTATGCAATATTAAGTTAATCCTCCAACTGCCCGTTGGCTATAATGTAATCAGCATTCCTACTGGAAAAATATATATACAATTCAACTAAAGCGCAAATCTTTCTTTTTCCTTGTTTTCTTCTTTTTTCGTAGGCTTAAAGACACTTGTTCCCAGGAGTCGTGGTAGCCTTGCTGCTGCTACTGCTGCTTGCCAGTGTCCTGCTCTGACAAATATCCTTGATATCATTTAGTCAACTGGAAAAAATTCAATCAGCATACTTGGCAAATATTCCAACAACGATGTTCGAATGTCGACAGGCAGTCAGTCAGTCAGGCAGTCAGTCACCCAGTCGACAATTGTTAGCAAGCAGTGGGCTCAGTTGGTGGCTGGGATAAGGGGGAGGCTGGGTATGGTATGGGGGCGTGTTCGTTGCATAAATCAACAGCAAATAAATGCTGATATGCTGAAAGTTCGTCTTGGGATGCTTTTGGCTGAAACAAAAAAACATGCGAAGCGGAATCGGAATCGCAGGAACAAAAAAAAGTAAAAGAAGAGAGAAGAACAAAAAAAAAAAAAAGGAATTCGCATTCGATAATTGAATTTCTATGGAGGAGAATAGGAATAGCACAAAACAAAAAAAAAGAAAAAGGCACAAAAAGTAGAAAAATAGCTGAAAGAGAGCAAAGCACATAGCCAGTCAGCCAGCATCTCGTGTCCAGCGATGCATGCGTCGCACGTAGCCTGCGGAGGAGCAAGCCAAGCCAAGCTGAAGTTGAAGCTGAAACTGGAACTGGAGCCGAAGCTGGAGGCAAGGAGCACTGGCGCTAGGCAACTGTGCGCCCATATTATGTGCACAATAAATAGACGTGATCAGCATGAATAAGGTGGTGGGAGCATCGTTGTCCTTGCGCTTGGCTGAGCATTTTCACATTGCTTTGGCTGCATACTCGGGGATGTTGGAGCTGCTCCCCAAAAAAAAAAAAAAAAAAAAAAAGGAAGAAAAAAAGGGAGAAAAATGCTACGAGTGGAGGAAACACTTGAGAGGATGTTGACTGAGTTTTCTTCTTGCCGTCGACTGTTTCCGGCTTTTGTTGCCCGAAAAGTGCTCGAGAAAATCTTTTGTCCGTGTCTCTGTATTTGTGTCTGTGTGTGTGTGTGTGTCTCTTCTTTTACTGGTTTTTTGCTAAGTATGCCAATCTCTCGCCACCACCACCAGCACCACATAGCGCCCAGCTTGCCCCCTCCCCCACCCCCTATCCACCCAGCTTATAAGAGATTCCAAAACTTGTGAAAAACAAGGCGCCGCTAAACTTTTTCTTGCTGTTTTTTTTTTTTTGTTTTCTTTTTTTATGTTAACTTACTTTGTAGTTTCTTCTTATTTGCAACTTTGATTTTTGTTTATTTTTGCTTTCAACCCACCCTCGACACACACACACACACACACACACATAGATATAGAAAGCTTCCTGTGGGGGTGGCACGCACCCTTAAGCCAGAAGAAAGAGAAAGAACGAACAAGAAAATGGCGGCAAGCGGCAGTAGCAGGCAGCAGTCGGTTTCAAGTTTGTTACAAAGCAAAGGCAACAAAAAGAATGAAAGAAAAAATAACAAAAAAAAAAGAAAAATAAAGTAAAGTAAAAGAAAAAAAAAACGACAGGGAACTTGACATGGAAAAATTTTCTTAGACTTTACTTTAAAATGCGCCATTTTCTTCTTGTTTGCCAAGGCAGTCAGCCGCTTCACACACACACACACACGCACACCCCACACTGACGCCACCTACGGCACGCCTACTCCAAAGCCAACCGAGCGGAAGTTTTATGATTTTTCTACAAAGCGACAAAGTCTTTTGCCTGATGTCCTTTGGGTTTTTCTTTTTATTTTTTTGTATCCTCTTTTTGGTTTGGAATCACTGCAGTGTGAATAATGACAATAGAGAAGAAGAACACCAACAACAACCAAAGCAAAAATAAGGAGAAAAAAAAAAAGAAAAAAAATAAAATACAAAAATGCAGAGAGGAAATCCTTGTTGTTGTCTACTGCGTCAGGAAATATTCATAAAAATCATCAAGAACTTTTTTCGGTTGGCCTCTTTTTTCATCTTTTTTTTTTCTTGAAATCTTCTAAGGGTTGTTCCATGCGGGCTCACAAATTATAATTTTTTTTTTGTTTTTTTGTGTCGTAATTTTAGTCATTAGAAGTGAAATTAAAATATAAAAAAAAGAAGAGAAAAAACTAATTTAAGGCATAGCGAAGTCATGATACTCTAGTATTACATTCTTTACGTTTTACACTTTTTTTGAGCTTTATTCGAACAGCTATATAATCTAGTTAATTGAAGTGATATATATATTTTTCCTAATGATTAATGTTTATAATTTGAAATATCTCCAAAGTTCTTCAACTAATACAGCATTTCTTTTTTGGATGGTTTAGAAATTCTTCAAGAAAAGACAAACTTTTAGTAACATTTGAATTATAGTTCAAAGCAAGTCAGAATAAAAGATTTCTTCAATTATAAAATATATTTACCTTTTCCTATATAGCGTTACAAACTATTCATTAATTTGCTAATACCCTCTACCGCAAGGGTATGAGAATGTGTCAACCCTTTTAGCATTACCTAATGAAGTTATTAGAGGCGTCAATGAACGTCAACAAATTGACATTTAATGAAGTGCAGAGCAGCCCGCACATTACATATACATACATACATATATGGTCAGATCCAGGCAATGATCTTTTAATTGCATTCAGTAAAAAAAAATAAAAAAACCAAACAAAAATGACACCTAACACAAAAATTAACTTTAATCATTTTGGGTGTCGTTTTTTTTCTCTCTCTCTCTCTCTCTCTTTTTGGATAATTATGATATTGCCTTTGCAATTGACAGAGCATGAAGCGTAAAGTGTTAAGGTTGAAAGGCTTAAAAAGGTCATCAGCAAGCAAACAACAACAACATACAACAAAAAAAAAAATAAAATAAAGAAGAGAAGATAATTAAAAGAAAATTCTTCACAAACATAGAAAACATGCAAAAATGTGTTTGAAAAATGGCAAGAAAAAATTGGGAAAACTTTCTTTAAATATTTAAGTTGGAGATTCTAAGATCATTAGCAAATCAACAAGACTATCATTTTTCAATACTAACCTATTTTCAATACGGACGATATAAAGTCGGGAAAATCTATTTTAAAGTCGAACAATATATTTTTTTTGGAATTGATGACTTGACTTGATCTTAACCCTCTAACAGGCGAATTACAAATCAGATTTCAGATTAAAAAAAAATGTATTTATAGATGCCAGAGACTCATCGATTTCCTTATCGGTTAATTTTGCGCTTATTTGTGTAAAACTTAAATCAGAATATTTAAAAAAATCCAAAGGTATCGATTTAACCGCAACCTTAACCTAAGCCTTAAGGCGGTTCTGCCTGTTAGAGGGTTACTTCTAGTAATTTGCATGTTTTTTAATACCTTTGAAGAACATTTTGTTTTCTTGGGCAAAACAAATTTTAATCAGTTAGAAATTTCAAAATGTTATTGTAAATATCTAAAACGAATACCAAAATATATTTTTTATATTTTTAAATGATTTTTTAGTAATTAGTTATAAACAGTGTAGTGGGCAAAAGTTTGGTTTCTAGTTTGGGGATATGAAAATAATTTTACAAGTTCATCAATGGAATTGCTGGTAGAATCTATAAGTTTCTTTTAAAATATTACCAAAATTGTGAATTCTCCAAGAAAAACACAATTTTCCAGTGTCATAAAATGGAAGGATGGATGGGCGTAAAAAAAATAATAATTCTAATACTTGAAAGAGATCTTAATGAGTAAAATAACATATTAATACATATTCAGCACAATCGATTGAATTTGAAAATTTGTAAGTCCCGTTTGGATCATAAAAACTTTGTTTCGAAAAACTTTTTGTTATATTCTTAATATAAATATTAAATAAATCACTTTTTCTTCTTACTTCACTTAACTCAAATTAAAAGAATTTTAAGTTAAGAAAAAAGCAATTGAAAGAAATGTAATTGAAATTATGAAACTTATTAAACTCCAGGCATAATATATAAATTTTATCTTGCTACTATTTTGCTCATTAAAGATATATAGGTTTATATAATGTACATATACATATATGTTAGACGATTTATTTATGTAAATATTTTGTAATCTTTAAAGTAAATGCCTGGAAAAAGTTTTTCTTGTTCAGCTTAGACGCTTTTCGGCTGCGTTTCCCAAGAAAATTAACATAAATTATGCACGCCCACTTGCAAATGCAGTTCGTGCGTGTGTATTGCCCCCCATCCTCCCATCTCCCCTTTGTAACCCATCCAGTGATATTTTCAACGTCACGGTGCACAGTGCACGGTGCACGTGCTATTGCCACCCATCAGAAAAACAGGTGCGACAACAGGCAGAGGGCAACGCACAATTAAGCGCCAAGTGGCAAGTGGCAAGTGGCAAGTGGCAGGACCAGCATCCCAAGAAGTTGATTGAATTTTCATATTTTATGCCTTCTCCTCAACTATGTAAAGCAAATTTGATAAACGAATTAGGTAGCTCTCTTGCTGCAAACTTTTCTGCCAAACAAACAAATAATAAAAATATGTATATATGTAATATATATATAAAAAGAAGGAAAAAAGGCATATACACACACACACACACACACACACACATCGAGAGAAAAGAAAAAGTAGCTCTCGAAACAAATACAAAAGTGCCACCCTGTGGTGGGCTACCACGCCCCCTTAACAAGGAGGTGGGCCAGACGGCGACTGCTCACATAATCGAATTTATTTGACTGAGGGTTTTCTTTGGATAAAAGTTTTTGCAAGCTGGCAGCGGTTTTGAGTTCAACTTGAAGTCCCATACCCTATACCCCATATACACCCACACACACTCGCACACACACACACACATACTTTCAATCCTGAATTGACAACCCTCCACTACCTTAAAAGAAACTCCTTCCCCCCTCCCTGCTACCCTAACCACATTTGCACACGCTCGTCCACACACGAGATTTGATTTTATTTTGTATCTCAACATTTTTGGGTTTCTATTCCAAGTTGATGCTGTAAAATTAGCAGCATAAGATTGGATTATCTTCTGTGTATGTGTGTGTGTGTGTGACTGGATAGCCCCTTTTTTTCCACAATTCGACCCCTTTTTTTGTGTGTGCTGTGTTGTTGTAGTTGTAGTATAGTATGTGCCCTGTGATTATGTATGTGGAAGCACGTGCCACGATTAGGCGAATGGCGTTGCGTTGAAGCGTGATGCAAAGGCAGGGAGAGATACAAATAGAAAGAGGGAGGTAGAGAAGGGTAGAGAGTGTGGCATGAATAGGATTTCAGAGTCGGAGCTGACGACACTTTTGTTGAATTGCTAATTTGCTTAAAGTCTGTCTCACCATTGGTCAGAAAAGGTCATACAACAAATATATTAAATTATATAATATTTAAGATTTCTTTTTTTTTTTCCTAAGAAATTTGAAAATTTGCCTTTAAAAGAAGGTTTACTCTGTTGGCAAACTTCCAGAAAGATTTCAATTTAAATACAATCAAAAATTCTTTCAAAACTTAAAGTAAATGAAATGTTTTAATAAAAGTTACTCAGCCATAACATTGGAATTGTATATAGCACTAGCAGATATTGTATCTTGGAGATTGTATCGTGAACATAGATACAGATAGATGACTTCATTTCATTGAAAAGTCAATAAATTACACTTTCTGAAAAAAAAAAACAAACACTTTCCTATAACTTTCTCAGCTGCTCTCAGGCGTTCTCTAATTGGAACCCCATTGCCTTTTCAACTTTACCTTTTACACACTCTCTCTCCCTCTCTCTCTCTCTCTCTATCGCTGTCTCTGCATCTCACTTTAATATCTGAAGATACTTAGGTATGAGTATCTTCATCTCATACCCTCTATACCTCATACCCATTTTGCGGCTTGGCCATAAAGTCAATTAATCGCCTAAAGTGCGCGGTAATAATTCAGAGCTCAAGAAACCGCGACAACCGCCAAAAGCGGCGTCAAAAATACGGGAGGAAAACCAACTTGAAAGATTGCTATAAGTGAGTGAGTGTATATACATATATACATACATATATATGTAGCTGTATGTCCAACTAGCCACAGAACATGGTTATAGATACATACATATGTACATACCTACATAAGTCCACTTGATGTTTGTGTTTGTAGTTGTTAGCCCGACTCGCGCCTTTTTGTTTATTTTTGATGTTGATGAATGTTGGCCACAACTTTGTGTTGCTCTTGTTGTTGTTGTTGCTTTAGTTGAATATACATCTATATATATGTATATACATAGGTTTTTTTTTCGGTTCGTTTTAATGTTTTCATTTTTGTGGATTTCTTGCGTGCTGCTTGATGCATGTTCCATCAAATTTCATGTACGCAAACGAAAGGAATGATAGAGTAAAGACAAGGGAGGATAGAGCAGGGGGAGGGGGAGGCAACCACTTAACCTCGTGATTGATATGTTGCAATAATTCTTATCAAACAATGACCATAGCAGCAATGAAAAATTAACCACAGCGCCTTTCCCATAGATGGCTATATTACTCCGCCCACAAAACAAAGAGGTTCATATATAATGCTTCAATGCCGACTACAAAATACCCTTTAACAAATAGGGCAGCATTTAAGAGAATTGTTATGAATAGAGATAATGGAAATATACTTTTTATTAAATATATTAAATACCAATTAGAATAAAAGTTATATCAAGTTTCACTTAAAAAAAAGTTAGCTTTATTTGATATATCTTTATATATTCATTCAAAATCTAGTTGTTTGACTAAATACTTCATATAAAAACTCCATAAATATATCATTTTTACTAAAGCCCATTTGTTTATAACCTTTTGAACTATGGAACCCTGCAAAGGGTATCACACAAAATAAAAATAACACACACACACACACACACACACAAAAAACGAAGAAAAATGAAATAAATGAAGAAAAAACTAAAAAGCTTCATCCAAAAAAACCAAGTTTCGTGCATATAATTCTCACTTTGTAAACAATATTAAGAAATATTAATTTTCATTTATCATTTTGATTGAGCGATCAAATCAAAAGAGACAGAGACAGCAATGGAGACAGGGACAGAGAGAGTTACATACATACATATGTACATTTTTTTTTGCCTTCCCTTTGACTCTTTTTTTTTTTTGTTGGTTTTTTCTTATTTCAGTTTGTTTTCTCGTGTGATTTCTTTATTATGATAGCCAGATTCGGTTTTAATGATCTTTCCCAGTGTTGATTTATGATGCATAACCTCAGCTTTGGCCGCAAGGTGTCGAAACTGCAACCGAAGTCTCATCTGAGGCTAAAATTGAGGATTGAGTGTGGTACTGGATTGGGATTGGGATTGGAATTGCTATTGCTATTGCTTTTGAGACTGTGTGCCTGGGAAAGGGGAAATGTGAAATGAGGTTAACGGCGAATAGGCGTTAATATAGCGATGGGAATGGGAGTAAAAAATGAAGAAGAATGCATATCGATTAGAGGATTGAAAACGTTAAGGCAACAGTTAAACACAAAAAGTGGAGGAAATTTTTATAGCCTCTTGCAAAAAAAGGGTAGAGTAATCCTCTATATATTTTATATTCTTGATTAGCAGAAAGAGCTTAGTTTACAAAGCAAAACCAAACAAGTCCTTTAATTTTGAAGCAGACTTCTTTCTCCTGCACGCTGTAGCTAGATCGGATGACTATAAGAATCGGTCGAGAATAGAGTCTTAGTTCAATAACTTTGTCGGTTTTCAAAACATTGTCACCAAAATTTGTTACTTAGCAGTTTGTTATATATTTTGATGGTACTTTCAAATATGATCAGAATCGGTTGACTATATCATATAGCTGCCATAGAAAAATTCAATTTTAAACAATGTTTTGGTATAAAAAACTTATTGTTTATCAAGCTACTGGAACTAAACTTGTCATATTTTAGTTGGTTATACTTCTCAATGATTATGTCAAGTTTCAATAGAATCGGTTGACTATATCATATAGCTATCATACCATGGGCGGATTTAGGGGGGTGAAACAGGGGAAATTTCACCCCCAAAAGTTCATGTCAGATAGGAAATTTGAGTGTCTTGTGGTTGAGAATTTCAGAAGAAAACAATTTTTAAGTCGATTTCCCACCTAAGATCAAGTTTACGATCCGCCACTGATCTTACACATTTTTCGATTTAAAACGCTTGAAAATAAATTTGACTTACTACACAAAAGTTTCCCAAATGCATAATTGTCAAAAAGCAAAATTAGCAAGGATATTCCGGCCATATAGTTTTTTGTTTATTGTTCAATAAAATGTGAAAGATTGAAAAGTTTATAATTGTGAAGCCAATTCTTTATATGTAGTTGTAGAGCAATAACAAAAAATCACATAAAGTAATACCTGTCTTGAAGAAAAGTAGAAATTATTTGCAAGTAGAGAAAGAAACTTAACTCTAATCAGTTGTTTAACGACTTCAGATGCTCTTTAATGTCCAATTGCACCTTCTGCATATATATCTAGGGCATTTCCCAGGCATTTCGATTTAAAAAAGGTTCTTTGATGATGTTTTCTTTTGAGTTCTGGGCGAAAAAAAACAAGAAGACTTTGTGCACTTTTGGTACATTGACTTTTGCTGGCACTGGCACTTTTATCCATGTATGAATGTACATACATACATATATTGTCGAGCACCCTCACTCAACTCCCTCCCCCCTTTGGTGGCACTCGACTTTTGTTCTTTTTTCTTTCCATTGTCAAGATTTAACTGAATTATAAGTTGTAAATAGGCGTTAAAGTTGTGCAATCCCCTTTGGACTTTTGTAGAGAAGGGGGGTGGGTTCAAATGATTTCCTGTTTCGACCTCTTTTTTTTTCCTTTGCTTTTCATTCTTTTTTTTTTTTTTTTTTTGGCGGATGATTGTGTGTAAGCCGCTTAGATGAGGCCGTCAGGGACAGAGGACAGGGGGAGAATTTGTCAGAGAGGTTGAAGTGGGTTGGGTAAGGTTTGGTTTTTGGTTTTGGGTTTTGGTCTAACAAATGTTGCAAGCGTGCAAATTAAAATTCGGTTTTTGTGGTTGCTACACTTGCATAACAGCCCACTCCAACATTTTTTTTTTTTTTTCAATGTGCCACCAAATAATGCTTTGTATGCCGAGAAGGCACCACCAGCAAACAGGCAAACACACACAATCACGCACACACACATACCACACAACCACATTTAACCACATAGACATGTGATGTATAATTTATTTTGACATGTTTGCCAACATATTTCAATTGATTTTATTGTATACGTAATAAAAATGAAATAAAATAAAATAAAATGAAATGAAAATAAAGTGAAAATGAGAAATGAGAATTGTATCACAATTATTGAAATATGAGAACTTTTGTAGTAGTAATAACAAGTTGCAAGTGGGTTGGTCTCCGGTGCATTCCATTTTGCGGAGGAGTTTTGTTTGAATGAAACCACAAAGCAGACAGACGCCCCCCCCACACACACACACACATACACACCACTACTCTTGTGTAGCCAGAATGCCTCTTGGGTAACCTCCCTCGCTGGTAAATAGTTTTGCGGATTTGTAAATTAACAAATTGAATTTAATGCGCGACTGAGCAACACAAAAAACCCCTTAACCCCATGACAACCCTCTCAACCATTGCCAACAACAACAACAACTCTTCAATCTCCCTCTCTCTTTCTCTCTCTGGCCCTTCAATCTATTCATTTATCCATCTATCCATTTATTCATCTATACACTTTTACTTTGCTTGGACAAGGGTAAAAAAAAAGAACTTTACGCCTATTTGAATTTTTCATAATTCTATAAAATTTTTTGCATACATTTGTTTACCGATAATCATCGCGATGATAATCGCTTATTTGTCAAATTGCGGCAATTGTTGCTAATGATTAGGCGGCCATAGAATCAAAAAAAAAAAAAAAACAAAATTGATAAAAATTATGCAGATCAATGGCCTCTGATTGCGGTTACAGTTGTGCAGGTGTAGCAGGTGCATTTAGCCACGCCCATTCAATACTTTCAACTAAATCAAATAAAGCTTAACTATAGTAGATAACACACTCTATCTCTCTCTTTCTCTCTGGCTCAATAAAATTGTATATATATATATATACATATATCTTTATATTCAGATTTTTCTTCAGTTGTATGTTTTGATTTTGTGTTCTTCCATCTTTTGCCAAATAGAATTCGTTTCTTTATTATTTTCCTCTTTTTTTTTGTTATTATTCATTTGTTTTTTTTTTCTTCTTCTTTGTATTTGTGCATATTTTAAAGCAAACAATTTGCATGTAAATATGTGCAAAAAGTTCCCTATGATGTGTGTGTGTATGAGTGTGTGTTTGCTATGGCATATGTGTGTTTGTATTTGTGATGCCTTCGCCTGTCAAAATATTCGACCATATTTTCCAACAACCAGTCAAAATGTGTAGATTTTCAACAAATGGCATTGAACACGAATATTCCAATACCCTGCAATTGTAACTTATAATTAAAAATAGATTTTTATAGACAAATAACTAACTAAACAATTAAAATTAATAAATATAACCAAATTTATATCGAATGAAACTGTGGTAAACATTTAAAAAGCAAAAGTTAATTTCCCCATTTTCTTTTAAGAAATCAATATATAAAAATTGAAGTTATAATTTATATTTTAAATTATGTAAAAGTTTAAAAAATATATAAAATATTTTCCGTATGTTTAAAAACATGTTTAAGTTATCAAAAATATTTAAAGATCTAGTTGAGATATAATATCGAAGGCTTTCATTGCAATATAAAGTATCTAAAAGCGTTTCAAATTAGTCAAAAGTATCTGAATATTAAAGAATAAACCCGATTTTGATGGTATGAAAATATTAGATGCTTCTAGTAGTATAAAAATAAATAAATATATTATTATATTCAAAACAAAAAACATTTAAAAATGAATCTTAAATCTATTAACTATTAACTATCTATTATCTAATAGATAGCCAATTAAAAACTTTGCTAAAATTTATTAAAAATATCCTTTTAAAATATTGAAAAATATCTGCAAATATTTGTCTTAAAACTTAAATATTTAAATATATAAAAAACGTTCTAACTTAAGTCTCAAGTTTACCCGATAATCTTAGTGCAGAAATCTTTCCAAGTGATTTTTTGTTCGATCTAGATTCAAGTATAATGATCAGATTTATGTTATATACAAAAGTTATATTATTAAGCCCTTTTTCCATATCCTTTACAGGCAATACTCTAACATAACAAGGCAGTAAATATGCATTTTGTTCCATTTCCTTTTACACTCCTCCCCCCCTCTTAAATTTTGAGCATTTTTATGTTGTTTATTTTTTGGTAGCTTTTTAAAAAACATCAGAACTTTTCATTTACATATTCGCTTTGTGCCAACAGAGAGAGAGAGAGAGAGAGGGAGCAAGAGAGATATAGATAGAGAGAAAGAGATGGAGCTGCTTGTGTATCCTTTGGAACGTTTGGCTACGTTTTTGCGCTTGGTGCCAAAAAATTTGCATAAAATGCAAATGATGCCAACGCAGCAGCAGCAGCAGCAGCAGCAGCAGGAGCAGGATATTCGACCGAAGGAGATGCGAGGATAAAGAGAGAGAGAGAGAGTGAGGAAGAGAGACTTCTCCCCCATACTCATACCGTTGTGGCTTTTTTGGTCCTTTGCGATATCATATTTATTAAAAGGATTATTGGTGCTTCACTGGCATATCCTGTTAGTGTTGCTGAAACACCCGCAGATCTTCTTTACTCCAAACCAAACCCAAAAAAAAAAGAAGGAAAAAAGGAGAAAACCCTCCAACCCCCAACCCAATCCATCCCATTGCCTGTCGTCACATTTATGCAAATGAATGTTGGCTGGCTTTTGTTTCAGGTTTCCAATTTTTTGCGCCCCAAACCCTTTGGAAAAAATATGTTGAGTTACAATTTTCCTTTTTTTTTCTTTTTTCCTTTTGCTTCTTTACATTTTTCTTTGTACGACTGGCGCCATATTTGATTTAAAAGTTGACGCCAAATTGTTCAAAGCATTGTAAAAATGCACGGAAATTACAAATACAATTAAAAACCCAATGCGAGAAGAGCGAGAGATAAAGATATTTTCCCTATTTCACGGGAATCTCAATTGTGCCTCAGTTTTCTTCTCTTCACTCTTTATTTGGGGCGTTTTCACACCTTGCACTTAGCGCCTGACGGACGAAACGGGCATCGAATGACGGCACGGCGCTATCTTTTGACTTCACGCTTTGTTATTCTTCACTCTATTTGTTTAGCTTTTCTCACCTCTGAACTCGGTTTAGTTCTAATGAAGTTGAAACATTGAATTTTTTATGATATTTGGTGTTTTTATTTGAGACCAGGTCAGGTGTGTGGATAGCGCCTTTGATTAGCTGGTGTGGGAATGCCCCAAGGATTACACACACACACACACACACACACACACTCATATCAAATTTCTAATGTAATTCCAAGAAAATGCCATTTTTAATGATTATTTGTTATATATAGATTGATCTGTAATTGTTATAATATGACTATGAAAAAGTTGTCTTTAATAATAATAAAAAAAAATATTTTATTTTTAATTTATATTTTGTTATTTTGTTTGAATCTTTAGTTTGGGTACTTCATTTTATATAATTTCTGTAGCTATTGGCTACTTTTTTCCATTTGTTATAATTTATATAATATTATGTTACTTTTTATATCAATAATTCAAAAATTATATTTTCAAATTTCTTTTAAAGTTGCCGACTTAAAAAACTAATTTTGGCAAAGTTTCCTGACATGAAATTGCCATTTAATTCTCTCCTATATATAGACAATATTTTATACATAATTGGATCAATTTAGAACTTTTAAGTTAATAATATTCATAACAATAATATGTGTAACAATATATATAACAATTATTTGTTAAGCAGAAACCTTTCAATATATAACAAAATATAACAAACCTTTTTCTTAATTTGTAGTTCAATCCTTTTTTTAGTTTCATTTTAATCAGATTTCAAATATAATATAATTTGCGCGATTTTTGTCTTTTTTGAACTTGTTAAAATTTGTCTAATTATTGATTTAGTATATTATTTAATATAGTATATTATTAAATATATTAAATTTAAGTGTAGCAATTCAATATCTATTACCAATTTAACTTAATATCTATTAACAAATTTGTTTTAAATATTTCCCATCAATAATCGAGTATATATATTTAGCCTTATTTCATAACCAAAAAAAAATTCATATTTAAAAGAGTCTTTAATAGATATTAAGTATGTCAATTCAAGACACACATCAAATTAAACACATTTTGTAGCAATTTAAAATTTGCTTCAACCATCAATCTCTCCAACTCTGCTCAACTTTGTGCCCAACTCCATGGCATGTACACATATACATACATACATATGTATATCCTTATTCAGGCAATTCTGTTTTACTCCACTTGGAGACAACTCGCCATACACACACACACACACTCACAGTCATTGGGATAACACCCACATATGGCACTAACACCGCCAATTTGACGCCAGGCACACACAACACACTTGTGCCTCCCTCTCAAAAGTCCCATCTCCATTCTCTTCCCCCCACCCATCTCGTCAACCTGTTTCACTCTGGCATTTTACGAAAATGTTAAAGTATCAAAATCATTGGAATTGCGTTGAGAATGTTTGACAGTTCATAAATGCTTGACGCTTGACTTGCATAAATATTTTTGTACGGCCTCTGCTCTTGGTTGCAAGGAGTTCACAGAGGACAGAGAGAGAGAGAGAGAGGAGGTCCCGAATGCCAGTGGGCGGGGGCGGTATGTTAGTGGGCGAAAGGAGGTGAAATATGGCAGGCTGGCTGTGGGCATGTGTGCGCGGTAAGCACTTGAAAAGTTTCAGCCGCCTGAAAATCAAAATGTGAAAAGTCAAACAAATGTCCGCGCTCCAACCAATGCGCAGCTTTTTACACAGTTTTCAATTCAGTTTCATTTTACTTTTACATCTCCACCTGCCACCTGCTCTCTTGTCGCCACTCTTTTAACAACATGACACTCCACAATTCACCATTATCCCACCACCTCCCCCCCACCCCCCATTACATCTCACGCATACCACTCCGTATCCCTTTCTATCTACAACCATCCCGTCACAGATCGTATACACATAGCTCAACATTTTCTTTCATGGTTGCCATTTTGTTTTGAAAGCCAAACGAACAAAACAACAAAAAAAAAAAAAAACGAAAAAAAAACAAGAAGGAAAAAACGTAGAAAACCAACAAAGTTTCCCTTGTTATTTGCTTGTTGTTTTATTTTTTATGACCAGCAATGCGCGACTCTGTGTGTGTGTGTGCGAGTGTGCGAGTGCTCGTGTGTGTGAGTGTGAGTGGGGGTTTTTTTTCTTATCTCGTGTGGCGTCGGCGCATAACTTTATCAACTCAAATATATTTTCATATTACTCAAAAATTTCACTCAAATTGTGAGCACCGTTATGAAAGTCACTCAGAAAAGTGGGCGTTACCTTTCATGGAGTTGTTAGTCTCTCTCTCTCTCTCTCTCTCTCTTTCTCATACACATACGAGAGATATAACAACAGGGTGTTTCTTAACATGAATTTGCCGTGAATTTCAGCTGCTGGCAAAAAAAAAAAAAAACAGCTGTTGGTCCACAAGAGTTGAGTTATGACTTGACTTGTACATTCTGTTCCCGTCGTCCATTTCGGATTCTCGGATGTTATTGTATAATATCCGTGCGGTCGAAGAACGACAGAGAGAGAGAGAGAGAGCCTTGCTTTTGGCCATATTTCGTAGAATTTTATTGACCACGTACCAAAAGTGTCTTAGCGCCGGCAAAACAATAACGGAACGGCAATTATCAAGAAAAATTTGTGTTTTCTAGAGAATGGTATTAGTTACATAAATACATATTTAGGAATTTGCAATAGTATCCAAAAATTATATTTTAATTTAATTTGTTTAATTAAAGTTATAAAATATATAGTTAATTGGTAATAGTTTTAATTGAAGTTTGTTTTTTTTTTCCTTCTGTGTAATCAACTTTAGATTTAGGCTTAAGATTTTCCAAGTCAATTAAAAATTTTTACAAATTAAAATCAAACATTTAACTCACTTTTTTATTAAGTATTATAACTTAGGCTTGGCCAAGTGTCAAATTATTGAACAATTTTAATAAATAAAAATTTAAATAATTATTAGCACACTTTTTTATAATTTTATAAATTTATTCCAAGTCATTTATTTACTTCTATAACTTGGGCTTCAAAATTCCTAAACTATTAATCAATTTTTAGAAAGAAAAATATACAAATAATTATTTGCTAAACTTATTCATAATCTTTTGTTAACTTTTTAAAGAATTCTAAAAATATACTTAAGCTTTGATAAGTGAAAAATTTAATAGCTATTTTTTTTTTATTTTATTAGTTAAAAATTTCGTTAGAATAAAAAACTTTAAAAATTCTTTACACATTTCTTGGTTAAACTATTTTTAATCTATATTTCAAGCCTTAACAATTTTAAAATTATTTATAAATTTCAATAATTTAATTTAAAAATTTCAATAAAATATTTACACACTTCTTTATGAGTGACTAAACTTTTTTTAATTTATAATTTAGTTAAACCTTTTCCCTGACTATTTAACAATTTATTGTAAAGATTCCTATTAATATTTTTTTTTTTCATTAAATTTAATCACTTCACTACAACTAGAAGAAGTTTCAAACAATTACTAATAATTAACAACAATTTATACATTTATTGCCCCAAATAATATAAATTGTAAAATATTTATAATATAATCTAAATTGAAAAGTTACCTAAATACCCATGAAACTAAAGGAAGTCACGCTTCTATATAGTTTTCTATGATCATTCCATCATTATTGTAATTTCAACTTATTAATTTAATAGCACACTTTTCATAACTTTTCCGACAATTGAACACAAAAAAAAAAAAAACTTTGAAATTCAATTGCAATTGCAACTGCAAGTGCAACACTGTATTACCCTTTTTTCTCACATATATTTTTTGCGCTCGACTAAAACTACAAGAAACTACACAAGTCCCGTACACTTTGGCCATACCATTCATCATCATATTTCATCTTTGAGTCGAAGGCGCCTAACAATTCACTTCCGCGTCTACAGCCATTTCCGTTGCACTGTTCAACAAAAGAAATGGTACAAGCAAATAAATAATAACAAATAGAAACCAAAAAAGAGAATTGAAATGAAATACACAAAACAGTAACATGAAAAAAAAAAGGTGAAAAATTTATATTTCTTTCTCCTTTTCAGTAGTTAGTTGTTTTTGTTTTGGGGGATTGGGTACTGGGGAGCCTCCGTGCAAAAGCTGTTGGTGTTGGAATATTGATGGGCTGTGCACACGAAACGCACCTGAATGAAGAATAGCATAAAGAAGGGGGCGGGGAGAAGGAGTCAACAAGCAGCCGAAGAAGAAGAAGGGCCCCAAGATGAACAACAAAAAAACCAGCAGCAAAAAAAACAAAAAAAAAAGTAGTTACGAGTATATGACGCGATTAGAATCTGTAATTAGTTTTCGTGTATCTGCAATTGTTGTTGTTGCTGTTGTTGGTCCGTTTGTTTGTTTGTTGTTGTTCTTGTTGTAGTTGCTGGTGAGAATTGCACTTGTTTGGCGGCAAAACTTAAAAAGGCGTTAAAATGTGCGCCGGCTTCTGACACGCGATATAATACACAATACACACACACACATACTTATACATACATACTATATATATATTCCTTCCGAGTTGGTAGCTGCTCTCTCTCTTATAAGGGGGCGGTTTGTGGCTTCACTTTGATGAATGGGAGAGAAGATGATGCAAAAAATGAAAAACTTGGCAAAAAAAAGGAAGCCGCTGTTTGCCCTCATATTGAATGAAGGCTAAGAAATTGAAAAAAAAAAACCAACAATAACAAATATGCTACAACAAACCAATTGAAGATGCAAAAATAAAGAAAGATATGTACAGTGAAAGCTCCCTTGGCCGGACAGCGACGGTACCAGTATTTTTGTCCGCCCAAGGGAACGCATTTTGTATGAAAATCATGCTAAAAAATTTGTAAAATTCGTCCGGCTAAGGGAGCTGTCCGTCTGAAGGAGCTGTCCGCTAGTAGAGCTTTCACTGTATATACATATATATTTCTGTGGAACAAGGACTTATTAATATAATGATATACCCTTTTACAGATTTTAATATAGGAAACTAACTATTGTAGATATTTATACAGTCGAATTTTGCTAAAATGTTGCTAAGGGATCAGAAGAAACTTTATATGTAGAAATTATGATAGACTGAAAATAGAATTTGAAATTTGTTTATTATACTTAAGCTTTCCTAGATAGAAGTTAAATGTGGGGATTTTCGATCGCATAATTCATAGACATCTATGTATATATTCAAACCCTTTTTCCTTGCTATCCAAAATCAACTTTATTCTAGGTATTATCTCTTTTCAACCACATGCAATGTCCTAATTCCATAATACAATTCAATTTTGATTAGCATTTGGATAAAACTTTTGTTAATACAGTCATTTGGTATATATGATTTAGCTTTACTTGGATCAATATATTAAAATCCACCAAATGTAGTTTGTCCATTAGTTAAAACCAAGATCAATATAGTATCATAGATTAATAAAGTGATTGGAGATAATATCACATAATGATATATAATAGATAATATCTAATTTAGATGCCTCGAAGATCTCCATTGACCTTTTAATCCACGACTGTCTTTTTTCCAATGATGTGACATCATTTTATGTGTTAAAGTTCAATGAACTTTAGTAATTCTCTTTTTTTTTATCGAAAATTGATCCTTTTCCAACATATTTAAATGATTGAGAGTTATGGCAGTCATCCACAGGTAGCTTCTTAAAGAGAACTTTTTAGCTAAATCTAAAATGGAATTTAATAAATTTCATATTCATACTACATATTATGTATATGTATGTATGTATGTATGTATAGAAGGTATGCTACATATACATATTTGGCATTTGGCCAGTCAGCAAGACTCTTTGGTCTGGTCATCGTTTAAATTATATCGATTTCGTATTATAATCAAATGTTTGCTGCTTGCCGTTTGGCGGCATCATCATTCACAATAACAACTACAAAAACACCGACCAACAACAATAATCAACGCACGACAGCAACACCAACAGCAACAGCAACAGCAACACCAACAATGGCAAACAGTAGTGGCAACAAACAGGCTCATTTGCATATTTACCAAACATACACACTCACACATACATATGTACACACACATACATATACATATACACTTGGGCTGGCCAAAATATACGATATCGTATGCTCATAATAAGTATCTGATAAGTAATGATATACAAACACATATACGGATACATTTACACATACAAACATACATATATATATACATATAGACAGAGATAAATGCATTCACAAAATGGCCGAACACCGCAGAACCAACACCAATACACCATTACACACACACACATACACACACAGACGAGGGACCGTTATGCAAAGTGCAATGGCTGCAGTTGTGTTGCAATAGCAAAAGGCAACGGACGCCGCTTTCAACTTTGTTGAAGCTGTTGCACTTTACATTTGACGCTCTCGTTTGGCTTTGTGGCGCATTTTTGGTGTAACACAAAGTGAAACACACACACACACACACACACACACACACAAAATAGCATAGGAGACATGCAAATGGAAAGCCAGCAAAGTCAACGGGCAACCCACATCCATCCATCTGTCCATCTCTTTATTGTCCGTATCAGCAAAAACTTCATGGAAAACGTTTTAATCAATTTATTTCACAGTTAGCCGAATCCAAGTCCCATACCTTAATTCTCTATAGACCATGCCCACAGTCACTCCCCTCCCCTAAATGCTTCTAAAACGATTTAAATGGGGAAAATGATTAAGAAATACCTTAAGCAATGAGAAAAAAGAAATATATAAAATAAACTTGAATATAAAATATGACTAGAAATGAATTATAATAAAATAAATATATGGAAAAAAAAAAATACTTAAATATGAAATATGATTAAATATAAATTATGCTTAGTTTATTTTATCTATTTTTTCTTTTTTGCTATGCCATTTCATTGGCCTTAATTTATCCAACTATACCACCCAAATTTTCAATATATTTTTTAAGACAAATGGAAATAAAAGTTTTCAATTATTTTGCCAATATTATTTTCTTCCTTTACAAATATTATTTAAATTTATGCTTTGCTTTTGACACCTGTTTTTATGTCCCGAACTTCTCTCTTTATGAATAACTTTGTTAGTTAAATTTGAACATAAAATTTTTGTGATCTAACTTGAACCCTTTTTTTTCTTGCTTTCTATATATATTTGAAGCTCCCTTTTTATTGATTCACTTAATCCGTGGAACGTGCTATATAAATACATACCAAAATCGACAACAAGAAAGAAAAAAAAAACCAAAAACCACTAAAAACCGCTTGACACTTTGTTTGATTTTTTATGACTTGTTTTACCAAAATGCCTTCTCAAAAAAAAAATAGAAGATGTAATATTGTGCATAAATTGTGGTTAATACATCGTTCGAGCTCATCATAGTCAATCTTTAATAGATATTAGATCTATCGATCTACTAAACAACAACAACAACAACAAAACAACACTCACACTTAAAGACGCATAAAATTGTTTGTTATTGGTTGGCTCTCATTTTAATGGGACCACAAAAAATAAATATTAAAAAAAAAACCCCTTACCAACCCCTCACCAAATTGGTTATATGGCAAAACTAGATAATGTTTAGCTTTTTGTTTAAAAAGAAAATCAATTAAAA
This sequence comes from Drosophila austrosaltans, assembly GCA_035045865.1. Taxonomy (NCBI): domain Eukaryota; kingdom Metazoa; phylum Arthropoda; class Insecta; order Diptera; family Drosophilidae; genus Drosophila; species Drosophila austrosaltans. Next base: position 9,167,353 of record JAWNOQ010000207.1, read on the forward strand.
AACTATTTCATTTGTGAGACACGAGGCAGTAAAAAAATGAAATTCCAAAGAATAGAGTCATATAAACAAAAAAAAACACCAAAAACCAAAATTTCAATTTCTTATCATAGAAAATTATAAGGTTTGCTCTGGGATTAACTGTAATTTAAGTGGTTAGATTTTTGAGTGGAAATTGATTTCTGGTAACTAATTTTAAGGTGTCATAAAAATGAGAGCAGACAGACAAATTGATGATGATGAGTCGAAGACGATCCAAGATCGATGGACATATAAATAAATGCATATTCTACTATGTAGACATTATTTAGGCGTGAATTATGTTTTATGGTTTTAGAAAGATGAGGGTGAACTTTTACAGGTTTCAAGACTACAAAATCTCACGCGTCAAGAGAATCGACTATGGAAAATGAGGAGACAGAGAGAGACTGTGTCGAGTGCCCTTGAGCTATACATGCATTTCCCATTGACTTTTCATCTCATACAACTTGTGTATGCAGAGGTCTACTCTCATCGCATTGTCACATAATTGCACAATGAACACACGAGCCCAGGGGCGGATTCCCACAACCACCACCACCGCCACCGCCACCATCACCATCACCACGGTTTACTCTCTGTCATTGTTAACTTGTTAATTTCATTTGATTGATTTTTAATGCTACAATACAAATTGTATTTGTGTTAGATAGCTGAAAAGCATAGTTATGATTAAATCAAGAAGATTTCACATCATATTGTCGCACGCGGCTTATATACACATACACAAATTTGTTCAACAAAGGATCCTGGACAAGTGCACACACCAAAAAAAAAAAAAGAGGAAAAAAGGGCATTGAGTCAAAAGGAAGTCAATGGCACGTGTCCTTAATCCGGTAATTACTATGACTTCTCCTCATTCTCACACGAATTTATACAATATGTATTATATGTATATATATATATATATATGTACGTATATATTTGCTCAAGAATTGTGGTTTGATTATTCAAGTGGAAATGCCTACGCTATAGACTTTCATCTCTCGATAGTTATCGGACAGAGGGCGAGAGAGTGAGAGAGAGTAAGATTTTCCCATAACAAGTTAATTTATGCCCCGATCCCGCTGCTTAGATAACCCAATCTAAACCCTTTTTTTTCTGTTGTTATTATTATTCCTCTGTCTCCTTACCATTTCCATTATCAGTTTGGTGGAAACTCTCGTATCGGGTAACCTGTTGACAAGTTGCCCTGGCCGCCTGTTGCTCACATTTAATAAATAAATTGCCTACCTACAGAAAATATGAAAACGGTTGAACAAATTATATGAACCAATGATACCCTATATTATGCAACTACAACTAATGTTTCCAAAAACCTTCGAAATAGTTAAAACATTAAGACGAAAACATTTGAATAAGATTAACTATTACACTTATTTCATTAAGGCTACTCACGTACCACATAATATCGAATATCTACATCATTTATTTGTCTTCTTGTAACTTAATAGATAGTTCTTTTTACTTACTTTTCTGTAGTCCTTATATACCCTTTCATTGTTTTTTTTTAACAAATGGTAAAAATCTAATCGCATTTATCTCTGGACAGAGAGAAAAATGTTAAATGCTTGTAAATCTGCTGCTAGTCGCTACTAAAATGACCGCTTCGTTTATTGTATAATAGAGTTATCACTGAGAATCCCAGTGAACCCCATAGAGAGAGTGAGGGAGAGAGAGAGTGAATTGAGAATTTTGATTAATTGTCGCTGGTTGCGCTTTTAATTTTCTCCGCTTTTCGTTGTCGTTGTTGTTGTTGTTGTTGTCATCGTCCAATGGACCAATCCTCCTCATCTATTAAAATAATAATTCTGCGGCTTTTGCGTTGAAAAATTTCTTTTGTATGCTTTATTGTTTAACATATCTACATATTTTGTGTTGTGTTGTATTTTTTTTCTGTTTTTTTTTCTTCTTCTTTTTATTATTATTATTAATTCCACAAAAATTGAGTCTGAGCTCAACTTTGGGGAGTTAAGACAATGAAGAGAAACAGGCGGCAGCGCCGCAAACAAAGTTAAATCGATTTTTTATGAAAATCTCTTATGGGCTTTTAAATGTTTAATCGCTTATGAATTTTGATAAAGCTCAAATCGAAATGATTTCTGTTTTTAGTTAATCGCTATAGAAAGATGTGGTCAATATTGTGCGCCGCAAATAGATATATGTAAATATAGCTATTATTGGAATAAACTAACTTGAAAAGCCTTTTCTTTAGATCCTTTTGAAGTTGCTAAGTGGTTAATGTTATTAACAAAATATCTCAATATTACTTACTTGGTCTTGAAAGAACTTACATTCTAGTTAAGATAGATGAATTTGCCTTTTCCAAAGTTATCTGTTTGTATCAATGCTAATAAATCCCTCAATCTTAAAGCCATCATGACAAAACTTTGCACATAAGCAACTTTTTGCTATACGCTGTATATATAGCAGATTCGGACATATCGGACATCCATATCATATAGCTGCCATAGAAACGATCAGTCGAAAATAGAGTTGTAGATCAATTAGTTTCTTGCTTTTCACAAGTTAAGTAGTTTTCAATAATATAACCCAATTTAATCAATTTTTGTTTGATTTTAAACTTTTAAAAAGCAAAGTTAACATAATACATTGTTGTCTAGCTTAAAAAACAGAGCAAAATCAAAGCATTTGCATAGTAAAAGTAAAGTTTAACAACGTCATAGATTGGGGGTTCTGTTTTTTGCAGTAAAAGCATAATTTTCAATGATGTAACAATGCAAAAATTATGAAAATGCCTTTTGATGCCTAATAACAGCAACTTCTTAATCGTCATCTTTACGAGTGCTGGCCACCAGCCTTAGTTAAGGAACACACAGCCAATGAATGGGTTGCGTGGCGGCGGCATTCTCAAACAACAATGTGGCGACGCCTCGACCATTTGCCAATTTTATGGTCAAAATGAACACACACAAACACACACACACACACACACACACACACATCATTTTCCAGTTGAGAAAGAAATAGAATCGCATCATTTAAAAACTCAATGTATGCGATACTACAAAATATTCAAAGGAAGAAAAAAAAAATCAACATTATATTCCAGCATTTTTCCAATGATTTGGAAGAAGAGTTTCAAACACTAGTGTTGATTTCGATTATGTTTTTGTTGTGGTTGTTGGCTGTTTTTTTTTTTGTTTTTTTTGTTTGGGTTATCAGCACGATGGCATCATTGTAATAGACTCTTCACTGTGCGCATTTTTACGATGCTTTACAAGCATTTCAACAAGTTTTACAGCTTTTCCACTAAAAGCCAGCCCCTGAAACTTGTCAGCGCACAGAAATCTTCATGGCGCTCAAATGAAAAGCCAAAAAAGGAGGGGGAGGGGGAAGTAGACTCCGACCCCGATGCAAGAGCCAAACATTTGTCGTTTCTATCGCTAGTATATCCTCTCTCTCTCCCTCTCTCTGTCTGTCTCTGCCAAGTAAAAGAAATCAATTCGAAATGAGCCATTAAATGCTGCTAAACACACGGGCATTTTCCACCGTTTCCACCACAGTGGCTCCCAACATCTCGATCTACTCCGCCTTCATTTCCATTTCCAACCGACCGCGGGCCAAGTCATAAATTCTCAACAAAAGAATGTAACCTGAAGGGCCCCCGGACAACGAAGACGACGACGACGACGACGGCGACTATCGGAGTGTCAGTGTCGGAGCCAACTGTCTTGGTCATCATTTTTTCTCATTTTTTTTTTTTATATATATTTTTGGGCAGGTTTTTTTGGTTCAGTTTCCCGTTCGATTGCTGCATCCAGATTTCTTCTGAATAAATTAAAACTAAAATCGTTTTGCCGGTTTTTGTGAAACGTGGGAAATGTGTTCATCAAATGGTTTAGTTTTGATCTTCTTTTTTTTTTCTCTCTCTTCTCTCTTTTTTTTCCTATTTGTAGGGCATAATATTTTTTGTTATTTTAATTTTATTAACTCTTAAAAGTGCAATAGAGTTAAATAACAAAAGAACGATATATAAATATATATATGTATGTATATATAATGGGAGATGATGTCATTCGAGAGAGAATAATCCAAGAAACAGAATGCAAAGCAATGAAGAATTGGGCTTTATGTCAATTGGTTTTGGCAGTTGGCAGTTACCCTTGTCCAAGCCATGACCAAATGATCTAATTTGATATATATTATGTCAGTCAAATAAAATGCACTTGAAGAAATTTAAAAAGAAAATTATTAAAACATACAATTTAATGACTATCGATCAAACGTTATATCATGATAATATATATACATTATATGGTATTCAAATACAAAAGACTTCTTTTGTTAACAAATTATAGAGATTGATTTGAAATTATGGCTATAAATTTTGGTTGAAACAATCATTTAATGTTATATAGGTAGAAATTTATAGTATAGATTCTTTTTGTTTTTTTTTTTTTAAGATTTTTTGTTTCTCACGACAACTGGGAACCAATAACAGCATTTGAGATGTTGGAGAATGACGCAGATTGCATTTTTTTTGGGATTTTTTATAGAATTTATATTATTTAACTATAATATGATTTCGTATGTTTAGTATGAACCAATGACTTTGGTTTTTCTTAGATACAGGAAGAGGAGCATCTCTTTAGTTTATTTGGGATAATGTAAGTTATTGTTCTTAATTGAGAAATTGTATATATTAGGGCATTTGGTTATACAGGGTTTTCCAATAAAAGGTTTTATTTTGAATACTTTACTCACTTTTGATATTTGAGAGTAAATGTAATAAAAATGTAACTATACACGCTTAACCAACTCTCTGATATTATTAAAATTCACCATAAAAATGTAAAAAATTTGGCAAAGACTCGTAAAACTCGAACATTTTTTCGGCTATATAAAGCACCTTGTCTTGTGATTTAAGACCTTGCGACTTCTTTCTTTGAACGAGACCTTCTATAGCAACATCTCAGGGTCGATTCAAGACCTTAAAGATGATCGTGGGGCTAGCGAGGACATGGGGAAGATACTCTGCGATTTGGTTATGGAAAAGGATATTGTCCTGTAAGTGTGGTAGTGGTGATAATTTGCCCGATATTATTTTTCACCTTAATGCAATAAACATTTGATCATTCGATCAAAATAAAACCTCCTGTTGGGAAACCCTATATACATAAAGTCTTTAGCCCTATCCTTTCATTCTTTCTTTATACCTTCAATTCACATTATGATAACTTTTATAGGTCCTTTTTTTCTATTTTTTTTTTTTTGTCTTGATTCTCGCAACATTACACAATTTAACTTTCCCCTTTAGTTGCACAAAAAGAGAAATAAAAAAGGACTAAATCCCATTGGGCCACTTGCTCTCGCTTTCGCAACAACAACAACAACATTAATGAGGGTCAAAACGCTTGTAAATGCAATGCAAATGTATGTTAAAGTGATTAGCAGCCTTCAAAGCAAGCGAGACGAAGTAACCAATGTTGCAAAATCTGAGGGACCCACCAATACACCAGAGGCTTAATTTACATCAAATGATGGCGAGAAAACCACCCATCATCCATCCATCCATCCATCCATCCATCCACCCACTCATTGTTAAATCCCTGAACACAGCAGCCGGCAATAAAAACAGTAACAGAAACAAATAATATAGGCACATATAAAAATAAAATAAACCAAAAATCATGACGGCAACTATTTCTGATGATGATGAAGATGATGATGATGAACTGCTACCTACCGACCATTCGACACTTCATTGAAATTGACAGATGGGCCGGGCCGCTGACTCGGCTAGAGAATTTTTTGCACCCTCAATATTGGGATGCTGGACTCGGGATCTCGGGGCATATACAAATAACAGCAACAACAAAACAACCAAAGCCATTTCTCGGACTACTGCGGGGGCACGTGTACTAAAAGGCATTGTGTGTCTGTGTTTGTGTGTGTGTGTGTGTGTGCTCTGTATGAAACATTTTTCGAAGGAAACATTTACAAATGAAGTTGTAATCGGAAGTTGTTCGTTTGCTCATTCCTCACCCCATTACCCCATACCCCCTGTACTTCACAATTCTCAGTCCTTAGTCCTCACTCCTCCCCATTCGAAATCCCTTTTTTCATATATATACATATATATAAATTGAGCGACAATTGTACAAATTGTCAAGGCGGAAATGCTGCCAGGGATAGTTTGGTTTTGGATTTAGAGATTTCGAATTTCGTGTTCCACTGTGCTGGCTATACATATATAGAGGTATGACTATGGACTGTGTGTGAGCGAGAGGGCAAGAGGGGTATAGAATGAAAAAGCAAGAGGATTAGGCTGCCAAAAAGGGGTGTACTCCTGGTCTTCCGCATATGTTCACTTTGTGTTCGCGCCTTGATCCTTTTTATTTATTTTTTTTTTTTGTTAACCATTAGATGAAGTTATTGAAGGGTATACTAGGTCAACTATAAGCTAAGGAATTTTGAAATTTCTATATAAATGTTGGTTATATAAAAGTATAAGTTTTAGATTGGTTTTAAGCTTGGTTTTCTAGGGTTATTTCAACTATTCAAAATAGTTTTTTTTTCTTTTCTTTTAGTTATAAGTTTTGAAATTTTATCTTTGCTTATTAATTACCTTATGAATACAAAACTATATCCTTTTAATTTTAATAACAAATCTTGTATAAAAATAAAGCCAATAGTTTTTAGGGTACATTTAAGTCGACCCTTTCATATCCTTAATCCAGTTTCTACTTTTTTTTTCTTTCCTTTTTTTTTTTTTTTGTTCTTTCATTGCCCACAAATATTTGTTTTTAATAGTCTCTGAATTGGCAATGTTTGAAATGCAAATAGGATTTCATTTCCTGTCTCTTCCTTTGCTTCTCTCTCCCCCTAATTCTGTCTCTGGGTAGACAGTAAGTCTGCCAGTTTGCCAGTCTGCCACTCTGTCTGTCTGTTTGTCTCCCTTCTATTTGACAATTGAATTGTTTTGATCCACAACATTTAGAGAAATAATAACACTTGTTCGTGTGTGTTTGCCTCAAAGATTAGCCAGTTAGTTGCCCAATTTGACATATGCTAAGAAAAAAAACAACAACAGCAACAACAAAAATAAAATAAAGAAAAAATCAAAGGAAAAGAAGTCTAAAGAAACGACACTTTAGCTCCCTTTGGGGCCTCTTTTTCTCTCTCTCTCTCTCTTTTTCTCTGCTAATATAGTTGTTGTTGAGTCAGCCTCTGGTTTAAGGGTACCTGTGCTGGACGATAATCTTTTATATATATGTATGTATTTTTTTTTCTTGTGGCTCCTCTCTCTCTCTCTGGAGACGCCTTCTTCTCCTCCTCCTCCTCCTTCATCTGCTCCATGTGTCGTCTGCTGTGCTGTGTCTGTTGTCTTCCTCCTCCTTGTCTTATCTACAAAATTGATCGTTTTGAAAACGTTCAAAATGTGATGTGGTGGCATTTTCAACTTGTCTGCGTCTTAATATTTTTACTTTCTTTATGATCTCGCGCCAAAGTCGAAGAACTGGTTCACATCATCATTCCCAAAGCAAAAGGTGCGTGTTGTTGTAATCGTGTCGTGTCCATTTCGATTATCACCAAAGTGAGTAATTTAATACCAATTTGGCGGTCCGTCCAGGCGGCATACACAGTTGACAGAAATATGCGCACTTCCAAATGTCAAATGTGAGCACAAGATCGGGCATTGGATTGAATATGGAATATGTAGTAGTAGTAGTAGTAGTAGTAAAAAGATATGTAAAGCGGAAAATCTTATCGTACCATAACGCATTTAACTGGAATTGAGACTGCATTATGAGCCGCCTGGTCATTCTGGTTCTCTCATCTTAACTTCTGACAGCTTCTGAGCTGAAAAGCCCTTTAGCCCTAGTTTTTTTTTTGTTTACCAACCAATGTAATGGCTTGCCAATGTCTAGTGGAAGTTTATAAACTCACAAACAAGAATTAGATATGCCTTTAACATTACTATCAATTTAATCAATTACATTTACTCTATATATGTACATATATTGTCTAAAGAAGATGTTTAGCTATGAATTTTCCAAAACTGTATAATAAAAACTTTTTTAATCTTGAACAAATAGAAATTTCTTCTATTATATGTATATTATCTATTCTCATATCTCCAGTTTATTCAAATTGTTCTTAAAGACTTTTCAAAAATAAATCACTTAGGATTCAGGCTCTAAATTTCATTCAAGTTTAGCCAAGTTTAAGACAAATTAATGACTAAAATAATGTTTAAGATTTTTATATACTTACATTTCCAAATTATTATTTCTTTTTATTTGTATTAATTTCTTAACAACTTTTATCTAACTTCAACTTGGTTTATTTGGTCCTGTTAAATTTCGCGCTTTGCCTCGTTTACACAATGAACATTTTGTCTTTTTGTTTTTCTTTTTATTTCTTTGGCCAACATAGAAATGATTCTGGTAAGATGTTAAAGAGTTTACCAGCTGCCTGAACACCCCGCATTTCCTACCATCTTCTGGCCATTCTTGTTTTTTTTTTTTTTGGGTGATGTTTAGATGCGGGTTTTCTACTACTGTTTCAGTCTTTCCTTACATTTTAGATGATTTTCTCCTTGAATTATTTTTTTGCGCTAGAAACTTTTTGTTTACAAGACAAATACTCAAACACCCATGCACACCCTCTCCCACACACACACACACACACGTTCATAGAGATACATTTACTTATAGAGGCAGCCTTCTGGCAGCCAAAAACTAAGCGAATGTTTAGCTATCCCCCCCTCCTACCTCTTCCTACCTTGCCCCTACGGCATCCCGTCATCATTCTCTTGGTTTTTCTTTGCCACTCGAAAGTTTTGTTGCATCAAAGTTTTTGTTATTCCACGTCGTTGTCATCTACAACGTCAACGTCATAGTTGTTGCTGGTGTGTCACTGTTGTTGCTGCTGTTGTGTGTGTGTGTGTGTGTATGTTTTTTCCTTTTTTTTTTTTTTTCTTCTATTTTCACAGTTGAATTCACAAAATTTGTCACGTTTGTTATTTTTGCGAGTCGAGTTTCGGTTTTATTTACTCAACTGATTTTGATAACATTTGTGTTACATGCAATGGCATCGAAATTAATTTCAAACTCAACTCGTTCAAATATCTCTCTGGCCACGCCCCTTTAACAAAACGAAACAAAACAAAAGCAAAAGCAAAATACAAAAAATAAAACAATAATAAAAGCTATAACCAAGTGATACCACTCTCTCCATCTCTCTCTCTCTCTCTCTCTCTCTATCTCTCTTCTATTAAGCACATAAATCCCAGACATGAGCATTTTGTCCTTTATAAAGTCTAATCCGCATTTATTTTATGCTCGGCTACAAATCGTCGCTTTAATAGTGTCACCATGAGTTATTGAAGCAGTACACAAACACAGACACAAGGATCCCAAAAAAGATCTCCTATATCTTTTCAAAAAGATTCCTTTACTCTCTATCCCTCTCTCTCTCTCTATCTCTGTCTCTGTCACTGTTAAGTTCTCCACACTCGAACAACAAAAAATATAAATGCATGCATTAGTTAATGTCCAGTCGTTGTCCAATAGCACACACAGGGGCAACGGCAACTGTTTGAGACGACTTTCGCAGCAGGATGCAGTTTATAAGCGAGCCGAATCGAGCATCCAGTTGGTGCCGGCTGGTAGATGATGGTGGTATTGGTATTGCCAATGGATGGACCAGCCAGTTGGCTGGTGGCTGGTGGTTGGTGGCGGCAGCGGTGGCGGTGGCGGCGGCATCGCTTAAGCCAATTCAAAGTGGCGACCAAAACGGTGGCCGCTTGATCTGCTCAGCTCAGCTCAGCTCCTTGCTCCCAATGTGTCCAGGGGCCTCGGACTCCAGAACTGATGCTGCCAACTGTGGACGATGTTGCTCGCGTATTACATTTCGCGCTCGATAAATCTCCGCTGCCTGCCGCCCCGACACATATTTCATATCAACGCAGATAGTCAGTTAGACAGTGGAATCAAAACTATAATATGTTTAAGAAATATAAACACATGTACATATGTAGTTGAAATTGTAAGCCACCGCCCAAGAAATATATATTATCTATATAATTATATAGTAAAACATAAATCAAGTGGCTAAAAAGTTGCATTTGAATAATTTGTAATACATTTTGAATACTTACTGAATAGAATTCAAAACTTTAATTTTAAGGATATATAAACTAAGAATAGCTGTATTGCATCATGTTTCTATATACTTTTGATATATTAATATTTAATGAAACAATAAGAGCTAAAGGCATCGATTATAGAGCTATATATCCCCCAATTCTTAGTTTCAATGAGTTTCAAAAATAACACTAAAAAATTGTTGTTAATGATTATTTTTTTTTTTATTTACAACTTTATAAAACCTGCAAAATATTTATATAAAACTAAAGGATCGTCAAAAACATTTTGGGGCTTGAAAAAATTGTAATTTTAAATTTATTTTACACTTTGTAATCTGTCGTTAAGAAATGGTAAAGAATTTTTAAGGGGAATCAAAGAAAGAGTTTAGAAAATTATTTAAAAAAGAATTATCTAGAAATAAGTTATAATTATACAAGTTAATAAGTGTAATAATAATATTCTGGTATTGTTTGCAGTTTGTTTAAAATTTATTTATTGTATTTCATCATAAAAAATTAAAACCTTTTACATAAATAGAAACATTAAAGCGATAAATTTGTTATGCGTAGATTTTATATACATATTTCAAAACGAAATTTCAGAAAATTTAAAGTTACTTTAATAATTTGAAAGATTTTTAATTGAGCTATAAAAAAGATTTTGGTGTTTTGAAAACATATTCAGAAATTGCTCAAAAAATAAGTTAAGAAATAAAATTAAAGCCATCAAATTAAAAATTTGAAATAATTACTGAAGTATGTATTTCAAATCATACCCCTAGAAATAGATAACACTTTCACGATCAAATAGTTTTCTTATGTAGGTACATATATATTTTCTTACTATATAATTTGATATACTTACATATATAAGAATGTAAATTGCTTAACTTAGCCCATGGTAAGTAGAAACGTCGCGCGGTTGCGCATCATAAAGCAAATTTCATTTTGAATTATTTTCTTATATATTCTTTACTTATTCTCGGTTCTTTTTTTTTTCCTTATTTTCTCATCGTTTTTCTTTTCTTTTTTTTTTTTTTGATTCCTTTTTTGATTCCTGTTGTTGAGGCGTATTGTGTAGTGTTCAACTGCAATCGTGTGCGGCAAAAAAAAAAGGTGTTAATGATGATCATCATTATCGTCATCATCATCAGAGGGCCATAGTCTCCTTATACACACACACACACAGACACTCTATATCTGTGTGTGTGTGTGTGCAGCTTGGATGTCAGCTCCCCATTGATGGCGTTGAACGCACATGTTCTTAAGTAAAATTTAGGAGCTTTTCGGTCGCGCCAACCCAGAGAAGAAGTTGATTTGGTGTGGCGAGCATAATTCATGTTGTGCTGTACAGTGTGAATAGAAAGAAGGGCGATAACTTAGGGATTTCAATATGATCAACGTCGCGGTATTCGCACTTTTAAAAATTGTCATAATTTATGAAATTAAACCATGAAAATATTTACGCATCGCTAAAGAAGCCAAAGAACGAGAGCACGAGTCCTTTTTACCTCATTAAATTCAAAAAAAAAAAAAAAAAAACGAAAAAAAACAAGAAGAAGTAGGAGAAGAAATACAAAATACAAGCAAAAGTGTTGATGTTGTTGCTGGTGCTGCTGCTGCTGCTGTTGTTGCTGTGTGGCATGTGGATATGTTGCAGCCACCCGAAAGTGGCTAATAAAGCAAATCTTGTTGACAATGCTCAAGGCAACGGCAGCAACTTTGCTGCTCTTTTCGATTTTTTTTTGTGTTTTGTATTTTGTTTTTGGTTTTTTCTTTTTTGGTTAAGCTCTACATGGAAATTTCGCCAATTAACACCTTTTAGCATGTTGGCCAAAGTCAACAACAACAGCAACAACACAACAAGAACAACAGCAGCAGGAGGCGACAACAACAGCAACATCATCGGCAATGCGTTAATTAAAATTATAAAACAAAAAAAAAAAAAAAAAATAAAAGAAACAACAACAGCAGCTGCTCCAAAGTCGAACTTGAAGTAGAATGCATATAAGAAATGAGAAATGAGGCAACCCACGAGGCAAACATTTTATTTTATTTTTTTTTTTTATTTTTTATTTTCTTTCTTGCTGCTGTCTCTCAGCCTATTAATATATAAATAAAACCGCAAAAATACGATTAGCCAAGTTTTGTGTTCGCGTCTGCAACATGTTGCTCATGCCGAGAGGCGCATAGTAAATATTGACAAGCAGCAGCAGCAGCAGCAACATTGGTCCAAAACACCAACAGCAACAGCAACATGAATATCGCACCTTGTAAACTCATTTGCGCGTACGTGTTGAAACAAATGTTTGCGGGGGGTACAAAAGCCACCACAAAAAAAAAAAAACGAAGCAAAAAAAATACGTTCAACATACAACTGCAACGGCAATGGGTAGAGATGGTCCCATGAATGCAACGGAAATATGAAATTCAATCGGCAATAATCGTTTAAATTATGCTATCGGTAGCCTTTTGAATGAACGAATAACTTCATTTGTATCCTTTTGCTTATTAGTGGCGAACGAAAGGAAATATAATCATATTATAAATATATATACAAACTTTAACAATAACTATTTTTGAATAGGGAAACTTTTGCTAAATGTTTATTTTGTCTGTGTGTCTGCTTGTGTTTTTTTCCTGCCTTAGGCAGAAGTTAGTTATGGTACTTTCACTTACTTTTCGGTTTGTACGCCTACAATAATAACTAAACCTCATTAGCAAATTGTTTTTACCGAAAGAGAAAATTTAATTTAAACGAAAATCTTAAAAAATTTTTGAAGGTTTTTTATCACGCTTTCGTCGCTAGCTAGCCACAACATATGCAACAACAATGCGCCAGCAACAAATGTTGCATTGGCAATTGCCATAAGTCAGACAGGCAGCTCGGTAGCAACATGGCCACGCCACAGGAGCGAATTGCATTGCATGCAGTTTATGTGAAGCCTAATGGGGTTGTTGTTGTTGTGACTGGTGATGCTGATGCTAGTGCTGTTGCTGTTACTGCTGATGATGGGGAAGCCACCAGCAACACGTCCATCTTCATCATGGCCAACGTTGAGTTTTGCCTCCTTGGTTTTCTTCCCCACTTTTGCCGTTTCTGTGCACTTTGCGTTTGTCTGGTTTTTTCGGCACCATGACACCAGCAGAGCAGCCAACTCTCTCTCTCTCTCTCTCTCTGTCTCTTTTGGCTACTACCACCTTTATGCAAATTCTGTTTCTGGTGCTGCTGCTGCTGCTGCGTGTCAATGCAAACTTTGCTGACTTGCATGCGAATGTTGCTTGCACAAACATTGAGGCGTACTGAGGTAAAGTTGTCGTCGTAGTCGGAGGAGTCGCCGTTGTTGTTGTTGTTGTTGTTGTCGTCGTTCTTACCTCTGCTGCTGCTGCTGCTGCCGGTGTTGTTGCCTTGTCTTTGGCTGCAACACAAACAGAAACAGTACCAACAGCAGCCACCGCTTGGCTTGTTGGCCTGTGCGACCACAGCTGGGTGTCCTGTGCGCGCACAGTTAAACAAACTTTGAGGTAACACAAAAAAAAAAAAGAAGAAGGGCAAGGGATTCAATGCCCGACATACTGGACACCAAGTGACCAGTGTTGATTATTGAAATGTAGCCAAAAGGACGGCGCCCTTGCAATTTAAGCAAAAACAAAAATAAACACAAAAATAGCTGAAAAGTTATACAAACTTTTGAACATAAAAAAAAAAAACAGGAGAAAATATTTAGAAATAAAAACAGGTTGATACTTTGCAGAATTCTCTTCTTCCAAATAGAAAATATATAAAAATTAAGAAAAATTTTTGTCTTAATCAAATTTAACTATATAGAAAATATATCACTTATGGTTATCAATACGAAATTAAATTGAAGACATATTTAAATTTCCTATTTGTTTTATACTTTATAATTTAAATTTAAATAAATTTGAAATCCCTTTATTTTTTTTTTCATTTTTTTAGCCATATTTGGCCATAAATCAAATTCTATACTCAACACCGATGTGCGTAAGTGACCAGTTGCCTACGGACTTCAGTTGGTGTTACATTTTTACGTGCTCCAACGCCCCAATCCAATAATGATGGCACACACAGACACACTGACACCCGAACACATATGCAAACACACACGCACATGCACATAGAGGGGGAGCCATGGACAGATGAACAGCGGACAGGCAGACGGACAAATAAAGTTGACCACCAGCCAACGCCTACGCAGTACTTCAGGCCAATCCAAGTTTCAGTCAGAGTCAGAGTTAGAGTCGGATTCAGAATCGGAGTCAGAGACAGAGTCGACAAAGAGCAATGCAGCATGATAAATGTTCAATCCCTGACTTTAGTCTAGGTGAACACCGCTGTGTGTACGTGCTTAGTGCAAAAGAATCAGTAGAAGGACAACAACGAGGACGTCGTGTGCCCGTTGTGAGTTATGTTTGCATGTGGAAAGAGACAGCAGAGACACACTCACACAGAGAGATAGAGAGAGACAAACTCTAGATGGCAAAGGATGAAGGGGATTTTGGCACAAGAATTTTGCTCCCCCGAAAATCAATTAAAATGCCAGGCGGCGTGAGTCAGACGCACATCAACATCAAAATCAACGCTGAGGTTGGTCTTCAACAAAAACAAAAAAATATACAACAAAAAACAAGGAGAGAAGACAAAAAAAAAAAAGGCAACGTGTTGAAAGGAACGAACGGTCTTTTGTTGGGTGATCTGACGAGGATGATAAAGATGATGATGATGATGGGCCCAATAGCCAGAAATTACAATGTATGAATTTGCATACCCAATCATCGAATGGCTTACACACAAACCCACACACACACAAATATATATATATATACATATAAATATATGTATATACGTGTGCTTCATGATGGTATATCCTCACACTTGACCCCGATTTTCTTCAACTCTCTGGCACGTTCTGTAATCGATCATCAATGTGTGTGCTTAAAGTGGCCGCCGCCGCCGCCCGTACTGGACTGGACTTGGTCAAGATTGGAGGGCCAAGGTAGGGGGGGGGGGGGGGGGGAAGGGGAGGGACAACAGAGAGGTTATCCACAACTTCATTGTCAGACAAAAGGGCGCATACCACAGATATCAATTAATTTCAACGCCTGAAATGTGGACATGAAAAGACCAAATCGTAATAAGTCAATGCCTTCACTGAAGACCTTTAAGCAAAAGAGCAACAACAACATCTATTGATAAACACAAATAATTTTGTAGCAGGATGGAAATGGGATTGATATTGATATTGGTATTCCTTCAATTCTCTTTTTCTCGCTCTCTCTCTCTCTCCATCTCAGTCACACAATCATCATCAATCGGTTAAGAAAATATTTAACAAGTGTTTGAATGATTTTGAAAAATGATGTGCTGTATGTGCATCGACGACTTTCGACGACGACGACAACAAGCAGAATCATAACCAGAACCAGAACCAATACCAAGTGAAGTCCAAGTTGGAGTCCAGCCAAAGTCGTCTACAAATTATTGCACGCGATCGCTCATTTCCAGCAGAAATAACACAAACACGGCAGCAACATCACCACCAGCAACAGCAACAGCAGCAGCAGCAGCGGCAACGTTCCCGTTCCAACTTGCCTGTAGATGTGTAGATATAGCAAATAAGATATGGCCTGGGTCTGGGCATGGGTATGGGTATGGGTATGGGTATGGTCATGGGGCCCATGGCCTGAACCTTGCTTGCGTCTGTGAAAACATCTCAATGGCAAAAGTATCACATCATTCATAATTTCATTTCGGTTTTTGGGTATGGGGGGAGAGGATGGGGAAGGGGGTATGGAGCATGGGTATGCGTATGATGAGATGATGCTATGAAACCAAAAGGTAGGAAAGAAGGGAGGTAGATGGATGAGAAATAATTGAGAATTGAGTTGTTGTACCTTGCCATGAAAATCTCTCGCTTCAAGTGTTGAATGTTTGCTCAAATAACAACAACAGCAACAACAAGCCAGAAAGATATCTTTAACAGATATCTGACGATCTCTCAATCTATCTATCTCTTTCCCTTTCTCTGTCTCTCTGGAGGCGCGGTGAAATTTGACAAATGAAGCAGGCAGGGAAATAAAAAAAAACAGAGGAGGAACAAAAAAAAAAAACCCTCAACCTTCGATAGCAACTGTGTGTTTTCAAGTCTGTAGCCTGAAGTGATCATTATTAATGATGACGATTTGTTGATATTTTTGTTATTTTGCCTGCAATGCGATCACCAACACAATTTCTATATCAACATATAAAGATATCTCTATATAAGTATATATATACATTTCAATATAGGTATATATATTACAAACAAGTGCAGTCCTTGTATCCAAATGCCAAGTCACGCCACCCGCCTTCTCTTTCAATTTCTGAATGAGCATGATCATGATGATCTTTCTTTAACCACAAATTGCTTTTTTTTCTTATTTTTTTTTCTGTTTGTTGTCTCTCTCCATCTAGTATCTCTGTCTCGCTTAACATCTGTCCATCTCAGTAGGACTCGGTTGCATCTGGAGGCAGGAAATCTTTGCATAATCTAGGCTTATAATTCAATTAATACGATCGCATCGCATCAGCTCTCACTCTGTGCACTTAACAGCCAAACTTGAAGTGGCAACACTAGAATCTCAGTCACATGACTGGCAACTTGAGGGTCCGCATGGTGAATGGTGGTGAATGGTTTTGGTATGGTGTGGCATAGAAGACACAAGGGACCCCTATTGGTAAAGTTGCTATTAAAGTCGTCACACTGTCTGCGGCAGATGCCTTCACTTTATCCATTGAATGCTTGGTGGCACAGGTGATGAAGAGTTGTTGCACCGGAAATCGATTTCTTTGAGTGTTGCCCAAAGATCATTTGACATTAGTTAGCAAATCCATTGGAAAAACAACAAGAAATTAGTGACAAAGATTCATTTGAAAACATCGAGAGGCAAAAGGAGTAGGGGAGTAGACAGAACCCATCATACGATCAAAGTGTTCAATTAATGAATGTTTTATGTGAAAATTATGATCAAATAGAACTTAAAGTACACAGAGAGAAATTATCTTTATGCATTTTTGCTAACTAAGCTGTTTAGATTTAGTTTGCCTACTCCTTAGTATTAAATCTTTGTCCCATTACATAAAATAAAGAAAAAAAAAGTCTCAATTTGTTTTTTTTTTAAGATTTCTTTGTTTTTTTTTTTTTTTTAGTTTTTGTTTCTTTTGTCATATTTTTCTTTTTAATTGATTTCGGTTCATTCATTAATTGTAATTGTTTATAATTTGTGTTAACTAAATTTTTAGTTTCTTGTATTTTTATTTGTGTTTTTTTTTTCGTTTTTTGTGTTGGTTTTCTTTAATTTCCTTTTCTTTTTTTGCTGTTGTATGTTTGCTTATCCGTTTTTGGCTAACATCATTATCTATATACAAAATGTCTAGCCAAACTAGTTTTCAAGAAATTTCATCATTTTTATATATATATATATAGAAACTATTTATACACATATTTATATATATATGTATGTATATATTTATAGTTTTTTTTTGTTTTATACATTTAAAAAACAGAAAAAAAAAGATTAAAAAAAAAAAACAATAACAACATTTCCTTCTCATGATACTAACGATTAGATTTAGATTAGGCATATATATATATATATATATAATATTATAAATATTTTACAAAAGCCTTGGCAAGCAGTTTTACGATCTTAATTTTAATGATAAGGACATTTATGGTTAAGAATCGGCGAAGGAGAAAAACACTTAATAATACGCTATTAAAACTAGATTAAATTTAAATTTCATTTAAATTAAATTAACTAAAATAAAAAAAAAAAAATTTAGAAACATTTTATTCTCTCTTATAGCCTATACAATGCAGGAATGTCTTGTGTTTTCGAGTGGAAAAAAAATATTTATTTGTGTAAGTGATTGGAATTGTATGGAATGCTC
Source organism: Drosophila austrosaltans (assembly GCA_035045865.1). Taxonomy (NCBI): domain Eukaryota; kingdom Metazoa; phylum Arthropoda; class Insecta; order Diptera; family Drosophilidae; genus Drosophila; species Drosophila austrosaltans. Next base: position 9,185,460 of record JAWNOQ010000207.1, read on the forward strand.
AAAGCATGGACTGGGTGCTGCTTTGTATGAAGTATGAAGTTTGTTTTTTTTTTTATATATATTATTCATGTATCCTTTTTTTCGATGAGTGCGCTGATTTCTTGTTGTATTTTGCATTTTTTTTTTTTTAATTTTTACTTTTGTTTTAATTAGGTTTTGTTTTGTTTTAGTTGTGTTTGTTTGTTTTTTTTTTACATCAAATTTTGACTAGGAAAGGACGTTTTTGTTTTTTTTTTTTTTTGTTTGTATTAGGGAGCAGGGCCAAGAGCTAGCGATGAGCTCGTGCCGGCGATGACTGCTCTAGTCACACTTCGCTCGGCATACAATGAACGCTCGAGTCTTGTGATAACTCATCCATGGAGGATTCTGCAAGTAAATAATTATTGTAGCTTAATTAAAGTTAACCATTTAGGTAAAATGTATATAAAAACTAGAAGGATGAACTAACTTCGACCATGTCGAAGTTCGTATACCCTTGCAAACTGTTATATGATATTTACATTTTTACCATATAAAAGCATATAAGCATATAAAACAAGTCAAACCTACATTAAATGTCGGTGGCTTGAGAATAAAAGTAAATCGACAAAAAAAAATTTTTCGGGCCGGTTGTTCCTATGGGAGCTATAGCATATAGATGACCGATTTGGCTGAAACTTAGCTCAGACATTTCTATATATACTAAACTTCCAAATATTGAATTTTGTGACAAACGCTTTTGAAACACTCAAGTTATTGCTGTAAAACTATATTCTTGACCGATCATTCCTATGGGAGCTATATGATCTAGTCAACCGATTCTGATGAAACTTGGTGGATATATTTAAAAGTATATTAAACTCATAAACAAAAAATTTTGTACTATTCGATTGGAAAACAACAAAGTTATGGAAGTTTAATTCTATTCTTGACGGATCGTTCCTATGGGAGCTATATGTTGTAGTCATCCGATCTGGATGATTCCGAGATATACAATGCCTGCAGCAAAAAGAAACCTATGTGCAAGATTTCAGCTCTGTAGCTTTAAGGGTCACGAAGGAGGTCGTGTTGATCCAGACAGACAGACGAACAGACGGACATGGCTATATGAACTCAGCTCGTCATGCTGATCAAAAATATATATGTATAGTCGGAGATGCTTCCTCCTGGGCGTTGCAAAATTAGTATAACCTTGCAAGGGTATAAAAATATAGAAAAATTTTAAAATATTATATGAGAATATGTCAATGTTTAATCTATTGAAGTAGTCTGGTTTGATATAAAAACTTTGGCTCTTCTACTGCGATCTGTCGTATGATATAACAGCTTGATTTTGAAAAGATAAATTATAATTAAACTAAATTTTAAATAAATATTGAAAAAGTTTTAAAAGAAGATTAGAAATGTGTGAATGATCTAATTGTGCAAATGATAGACAAATAATTATGATATTCGCTTTTTAAATATGTATAATTCTAATCAAATTTAAAAGTTATATCCTTTTTACATAATATTGATGTATGACCTACTATACTACTCAGTGGTGGATCCAGGGGGGAGTTGACCCCCCAAAATTTGCCTCTAGATCCGCCCCTGACTATACTTAAGCTTGAACTAACTATAATATTACATTGACTTTTGGTTTAGTTCCTTAAGTTTTCTTCTCTATTAGTTGACATACTTGGTTTTGATTAGTGTATGATATAAGGATCTTACCATGTGCTGGGTATAGACCCGTTTTGCTGCCATTCAAATGCATGGGATTTTGTGCGTTATTCTGAAATGAATACGTTAACTGCAGGTTAATATGACGCGCAAATGAGCTTCCTTCCGGTTCGCGTACTGCAATCAAAAATCGTTTGTTGAAACATAGAAAAAAGAACGGAGAATGAGAGAGGGAGAGAGAGATGAGAAAAAAAAATATTAAAACAAAAAATACACAAATTGATATAAGGTTTTTATTAGAATAATGACTACATTTGCTACTTTAGTATATATACTATTTAATTTTTATTTTTTGGTTTTTTTTTTTTTTTTTGGCATGCTGCACTAATCCACTACTTACTTTTATTCTTACCAGCATGTATATGTTTTTTTTGCCTTGCACGCGAATTCTGAAACCAAACTTGCGTCACACGCTTGCTCAGACCGGTCACCGATGCAATACGCTCCAAATCCTGACCATCCGGATTACTGTCAATCTGAAAGTTGGCCTGCAGCACTTGCAATTGCTCCTCGGTGAATGTGGTGCGTACACGTTTCGTTTTACTTTTGTGATAACCATCACCATCACAGCCATCTAAAAGAGATAGGGGGGAGGAGTTAAAGATGTGGTAGGGCAGCAATATTCTTCTGATGCTTAAAGGTCTTGCAAACTAAAAGCATTTTGACAGTCAACCAAATTGAAAATGTCAAAAAGTGTTTATAGTTTATGTGATAGTTGGTAAGTAGTTGATAGTTGTATGTTTGGTTTATGGCCACAATTCCTGGTGGTCGAATGTATGCCCTGGGTAGAAACGGGAGAGGCCTTTAGGAGTGCAATCGACATTTTCAAGCCGATCACGTCTCGTTTTCTTTTTTTTTTTGGTTTGTAGTTTCTTTTTTCAATCTTTTCTTTTCTTTTTTTTTTTTTTTCGTTGTTCTTTTCATTTTATTTTTGTGTGTGGCTCTGTTTTACGAGTATGACACGATTTCATCAAGTTCTTTAAGTCGTACAAAACTGGCGACTGCCTGGCGCTAACCCACACTACCTTTACTACTACCACTACCACTACTACTAATACAACTACCTGAAGCGTTCCAAATTGGCAAAACCGATTCGGATTCGGGCATCCTCTCAACCATGCACCATGCAGCATATATGAATGTATGTATGTATGTGGCATGTTGTTCTTGTTTGCTGACGTTTTATGTTATTATGTTATATGTTGTTGGTTATGCTTACCGTCACTTGATGTGGTGCCACCCTCAACCGTTTCCAGATAATGAGCCTTGCAGAGCACCCGGTCATCCATCAATGCAAACTGTTCGCCAGTCGACAATTGTCGTCCACACTGATCGCAGGCAAAACAGGCCAAATGAAAGACCAAATCACGAGCTCGTCTCACCCAGTCCGATGCAGAGATGCCGCGACAGCATTTCGAACACTTGGCGCCAAAATTTCTGCAATAAAAACGAAAACGGAAATTATAGTAATACCATAAATACTATATATGTATATGTATATGTATATACATATGCATATATATAAATATAGAAAAAATCATTTTAAATGGTTCCTAAACTAGAGAACTTTATTGCTTTAATATATCTAGAAATATGATTTGAAAGATTTTTAAGTCAAGAAGTAGAAGAGCTTAAAATATTTTAGGAGATGCAAAATTCCAATTTAAACGTTAAAAAAATATAGAAAAATAACTTCCCGATTTCAAACTAGAGAAAAAATATTTTAAGAGATTCTTGGTTATTTACAAAATAGAAAAAGGACTCCCTAATTTTATGAATTTATATAAAAAAGAAAACTGTTTCGAATGCAAATTGAATGTAACCAGAAACTGTAAACAGTTTCAGATACATAAATGCAATATTATTATATCTAATCACCTCAAGGTGTCAAAAAGGAAGTTTCAAATACATTTCGAGTGCATCTTGTTTTTTTTTCCCCTCTCTCTCTCCCCCTGTTGATTTTCTAAGCGGAAGTTATTGCTCTATGTCACTCGAGTTGGAGTCGGTTTAGAGTTTTTCCAAATGAGTTGGCAACTTTGGCAGCTTATTGTTAGCTTTTAAGCTTATTTTTACAACCACAACAATGTACACTCAATACATACTGATGTGATGGGATCGAAGAAAGAGAGTGTATGGGGGGGGAAGTAGGAGCTAGAGAAAGAGAGAGAGCATGACTCGGATGTAGATGTGGATATGGATGTTGATGTAGACCTTTTTAGGTTTTGGGCCTGGATACGTACATATGGATGGATGATGTCTCCATCGGCCAATGCACACTTAAAATTCTTAACTTGAAAAATAAATATTTTTACAGCATCTCACGGCGCGTTTGTTTGTTTATTTTCATTTCGTTTCGTTGTCGACACCGTTTTCCGCCGTTTGGCCTCAACGAACGTGTATCTATAAGTGTCTGTCTGTGTGTGTGTGTGTGTGTATCTGTAAGATACTTTTGCCATGCAACTTGCATTTTAAAGTTTCATTTCGTTACGTTTAGTTTGGTTTCTTGGTCGCGGACTGTATGCAATCGGTTTCTGTTAGCGACTGTCTATTTATCTAAGGGATTAAGTCACACACAAAATATTGTCAAATTGTTACAATTAACCTTTTTTTTGGTGACTTTTATTGAGAGAGTCACACCAAATGACAGACTCATGTGTGTGGGAAAATAATTTGAAAACACTTGTGTATATACATACATACATAACTATGGGGCAAGGAAATCCATACAAAAAAAAAAAAACAATAAAAGCTGAGAAAGTTGAACTAATATTAAACTTATTGATACAATACAAATTTTGTTCGAAATACTCACTTGCTATAATCGGCCTTACAATAGACCTGCCTTTCCCGTATGTAGCATGATTGTTGACGATCCAACGGACACATGCACATGCAACATCTTAGGCAATGGGCATGCCACGAGCAGCCGCCAACCTCAAGAAAAAATCTATCCGAGATTGGTTCGCCGCACGCTGCGCAGGAACGCAGCTCAGTCTGTAACAAAAAAAAAAAAAAAAACAAAACAAAACACGATTATTAGAAATTTTCATTTAAATGAAACAAGCAAGTCGTCCTTGCCGACGTTGATTATACCCTGTTCCTAGTAGAGATATTTAATGTAGACTCTTGAAAACGCCAGCAATCTTATATTAAATTTGCCTAACATGCAGCAACAGCGATTGCATGCTATCTCGCTCACTCCTGCCGGCCAAGTACAAAAGGAATATATGTATATCTTCGATATTTATTGTCCGATTTCGACTGAATTTGGTCACCGAGTCCATTATGGCTATAGTATTAGATGTGCCAAATAAAAAAGCGATAGTTTTAATATGGCTCTAGTTATACCTTTTTTTCTTAATTGCGAAGGCGAAAGTGGGCGTGGCGAAAATGAAAAACAAACATGATCTGTGTACATACTAGACGGATCCACAAATAAAATTTGGTAGCTGTAGCTCTTAGGTATACATACGGACTCACAGACGAACAGACGGACAGACAGACAGACGGACATGTCTCAAACGACTCGGCTAGTGATGCTGATCAAGAATATATATACTTTAGGGAGTCGGAAACGCTTTCTTCTGCCTGTTACCTAGATTTTAGCCACTTAAATATACCCTTTAACCCTATGGCTACACTGTATAAATATTATAAACTTTAATTTAGTTAATAATACCATATATATGTCCTTAATTAAATGTACTTTGTTACTTGCTCGGTACAATAACAAATAAAAAGGATCAATCAATATTGACTAGATACAAGTTCTCATAGTACGAATCATTCAAAACCATTGAAATTTCCTTTAAAGGAGTCTAAGAAAGTAATATTATCTATGCCTCTGATTATTCACCTTTGTAAAATGCAAATTTCTTTACTCATACATATATATATACTATGTATATATACTTTGTATGTATATATTAAAGAGCAAAATATTTAAACGTTTGATCAAATACCGCACACATTTAAGTTTTAAAGATTTTGAGAACCGGATCGGTGATATCGACTACTTTACTCTATAATCGTTGCTTCGCTTCTTTTGTTATGCCTTCAATCGAAATCGTTCAATAAATCTACGAAATGTCCCGGCGGCTTCTGTTTTATTTCTTCGCTGCAACATTTAACTTATGTATATTAAACAAAATTCAATAGTAACAAAAGAGACACAAAGAAAAAAAAAAAGTAACTCGGAAATGTTATCACAGACGAGTTTCTTTTGTTTTGTTTTTTTTTTTCTTAAAATTGAACCATAAATTTTAAAATGTTATGCTAATTGTTGTTGCCAAGATATTATTGTTATTGTTTTTTCTCTCTCTATCTCTCTCCCTCTCTGTCTCTCTCTCTTGCCATTTGGCTCTTCTATCGATCGATCGACGGCAACTGCTTTACTGACTTCTTCAACTTTTCTGTTTTATTTTTGTTATTGTGTTTTGTTTTTTTTTTTAAGTTAAATTTATTAACTGACCCAGCGAATCGTTTGACTTATGAATATTCAAATGTCACTGCATGTTACGCCGTTTTAAAAGTGTTTCAAACAAATTTTATTGCGTTTCATAAAGTACCAAAAAACAAAGAATCCAAAACCAAAACGAAATCGGTTAATTTATATATGCATATACATATATATAAAATTGTATATTTTAAATTGATTTTTAGTGTTTCGTATGCAAAAGTGTTGAATTCAACAATTATTTCAACAGCTGCCAAATTATCAAATTGTATTTATTAAATTAGCTATATCATTAAGAGTATATTAACCATATTCCATTTTTAAACGCCAACAAAATCAAGTAAAAATATCGTAAAACAAAAGGCAATTCATTGGATATATATACATATATTGAAAAAGATGTAAAAAGTTTAATCAACTTTTAAGAAGTTTGTAACAATTGCAACTCTCATTTAAAAATATATATTTTAAATTTAAAATCTTGACTAGATTTGCGTACAAAAGAGGATCATATCATTAGATATAATCTGGAAATGTAAAAAGTTTAATCAACTTTTAAGAAATTACAACGCTCATTCAAAAATATATATTTTAAATTTAAAATCCGAACAAGATCTGCAATTCTAAAAGAAATTTCAACAATTTCGTAAACATATTTGTTGGCTTGGCTAATCTGACATTTGATGGATTATTTTAAATTGATAATTAATCCTCAATTACGACATATTTAGACTGGACAAAAAAGAAATTAATAAACAAATTGACAATCGTTTACATATTTTTTTTTTTTTTTTTGATGTTCTCGTTTCCATTTAATCTCATTAACTTTCCGTTTCATATTGTACAAACATTTTAATTAAATTCTTATTTTACTCTTGCAATTTGACTGCCCTTTTTTTTGTTTTTTGTCTTGAAACGTTTAATTAAACGTTAAAAATGGCAACCATTTTGCATATTTTCCATTAATTAATAAATAATAATTGAGAAGAAAAGAAAAACTGATAAATAACATATATATGCAATGACTTCAAAATTGCTTTTCCCATTAATCAAAGTGAAAATAAATTTACCATTTACATTGCCATGGCCCAAATAAATGGGGTATATACATTTTGGCTTAAAGTGGAGAAAAAAAAATAAAAGAAAATTTGTATTTTCCTACAGCTAACTATATATAAATTTAGTTTACAACAATATATATATTTTTTTATATTTATTAAAAATAAATTTTTGAGACAATTTGCTAGTCTATGTTTGTGTGCGTGTGGTCAAGGGTATATTAACTTCATTACAATTAAAATTAGCACGGACCTCTGCTTAAGTTTGTTTTCATCTTTTTGTTGTTGTTGCTGTTTTTTTGTTGTTGTTGCTGTTTTTTTTTTTTTTCATTTCCTTTCACAGAAAATTAATTGCTGTTGCTGTTTAAATTGCAGGCAACAAATAATTGTCGTTTAACTTTTAACGACTGGCAACTTGTTATTAACAAAAAAAAAAAAAGCAAATGAAGAAAAATGTATTTTATTTATTTTTTTTGCCGACAAAAAGCTGTTAACAACAACAACAAAAATAATAATAACAAAATACAAAGAGCAACCAAAAAAAAAAAATACATATTTAAACAAAAACTTGGCCGTGACTAGGCCCAGAAGCGGCTAAAAGAGATCAAAAGGGCCGACTAAAACAGCAATTAATAAAACAATACCAACTGATAGATATAGAGTGAGAGCGAGAGAGAGAGAGAGAGACAGAGAGATGAGATGGAAAAACAGAAGCAAAATATCTATAGATATAATTTATGACAAGCCGCAAACAATTGGCCCTTTGGGGGTTGTGAATATGCCCACAAAAACCAAAAAAAAATATATATACATATATGTGATATATAAAAAGGAACAACAACAAATGCAATATGGCCACCATCAACATTGAACAACAAACAGCCAAAAGCAACATGTGAGTGTGCGTGTGTGCGTGTGTGTGTGTGTATTGTATCTATGAGATACAACATGTAGCCAGGAGTAAGTTATAACTACATCCTAACATGGCTGCGGCTGCTGCTGCTGCTGGCGGCTGTTCTACTCAATTTTTTGGTTGCGCGCGCTGCCATTTAACTTTTCAACTGTGTTGCATGTGACACGTTTAATGCCCAAAGAACTCCCCTATATGTGCACACACATACATATGTATACATATATGTATATGCATGTACCCTGCCCCTAACCCTACGGGCCTGCGCGTTGCCTGCTGCCTGTCACTTTCGTTTAACTTTTCACAAAATGAACAAAAAAAAAAAGGAATATATATGTACATATATACAAAAATGAAGTGAAGTAAGCAAAATGCATTTGGGCAAAGGGGGTAGAGGGTAGGGAGAAAGAACACAGAGACGGGAACGGGAATGGGGTCGGGGACGGGGATATTCGGGGTGTTTTGAGCAATTTGTTTTCCCAACGCCCGTTATGACATAGACACACAAGGCCAGACGCTTGACTTGATTCTAGGACCAAGTTACACTAAAAGGACCGCAGCCTGACTGTGCCGTTGCTGTTGTTGTTGTTATTGTTGTCATGTCTATGCCCACTTCTGAAAATATGTCAGTTGTCAGCCACACACACACACACACACAAAAACTGACATGAAGACAGACAGACCAAACGACCGACCAACATTTCCAAGTGGCATTTTTGGCGAGCATGTCATTTGACTGTAATTTACTCGCACTCATATACACAGTGTGTGTGTGTGTGTGTGTATGAATCGTGAGTTTTGTGTGCGGTTTTTGAGTGTGTGTGCATGGCATAAATCTAACTATGAATTTTAAATACATAGACCGAAGGAGTTTAGAGTTTAAAGCAACTACGACTACTACTAAATCACTTACAAAATGTGAGCCATCAAAGCAAATTAAATTTATAATTAATCAAAAAAAACAAAATTGTATATAAATATTAAGATTAATTGCTAAAGGAAATTCAAATTGACAGGAATTTAGTTTCAAGAAATAGAGTTAACATTTAAAATCGAAAAACGAATGATTAAACTTATGGAAGAAGAGAAAAACAAAATTTCTACTAATAGCAAATTGAACCAAGTAGATACTCAACCCAATTTCAAGTCAGAGTTATTTCTATATATACATATGTGACATCGTTCTTGTCATTCATTTTCAAAAATTTATCTAAATGTATATATAAATAAATAAGTTACGATCTTCTCAAAATTATTTAAATAACCAAAAGTAAAAAAAAAAGTTCATTTAACTCTCATAAAAAATAACAAAAATTATTATACCACAAACATACATATATACAGATATATATATATAGCTAAAAGAATCTCAAAATTCGTTTGCCAGTCATAAAATGATGTAGACAAAAATATATATATAATATTTATAAAAAGCTATAAAAAAGAGAAGTCAATAAAAATATTTTAATAGATTCACTGATAAAATTGATTTGTATTCTATTGTTAATGATGGCAAGGGAGTAAAGAGGTGGAGGGGGTTTGCAAAACTAAAGTAGCCAATATGATCAAAAGAATCGGATAAAGAATATTTTTTACAAAACTCATTTCCAACTCTGCGGGTTTTCGATCATATCGTATTAGAAAATTGCCAGGCAACACAGTAAAAATGCATAATTTTCTGATCTCTGCGGGTTTTTTTTTTTTTTTTTGTTTCTTGCTAGTAGTTTATATAGCTAGTTGTTTTTTTTTATTATTTGCTTGGGTATTATATAAGCAATTTCCCCTCTATATATGTATGTCTATCTGTCTATCTGTCTGACTGTCTTAACTTGCTGTCTATGTGTCTCTGTGTCTATCTTACCCTATCATAAAAATTCCACATTTCAAAACTTGCACCTTGCAACTTTTGCTCGAAATGTCATAAATAATCCGGCTGGACGCAATATAAAACCAGAAAAGAAAGAAAGAAAAGAAAAAAAAAAAATGAGAAATAACAGCAACAGCAACAACAACAAAGAGTAAAAGATACTCGTAGAACTATAAAAACCAAGAAAGACGCTCAAGAGTATACAATAAAATTTACAAGCTGCCATTTAATGCCCCATACGACTAACCCCACCCTAACACACACACACACATACATACACCACACACACATGCACACACAACTCCTCCAACTAAACATTTCAACTAGGGAATATTTTGAATGAAACAACTTTTAGAAAAAATCACTTTGAACAGTAGCCCAAATGAAAGAAAGAAAAGTATATCATCTTCCTAAGAAGATCGATTACCACAAGACAATTTTCACGTCATTGCGCAAATTGAGCGATCATCATCAATAGGGAACGATGGCATACTATATATATGTATATATATATATAGATCTTTGTAGGTAATGGAGAGCCATCAACTTTTTTTTTCTTTTTCAATCGATCGATTGATGACAAAAGCCCTTGGCAGGCCTCTGTTTGGTCTGTATCTGTAACTGAATTGGTTTTGCTTTTCGGTTATTCGGTTGTGACTTGTCATCTCTTTGCCTTGGCCACAGAAAATCAACAAATGACAACACCGTGAGAATGTTGCGCGCTCCCAAAAAAAAAAAAAAAAACACAACAATAACAAAAAAAAAAATATACAAAAACAACATACATGACAAAGCCGCTTGATAACAACAGCAAACAGAAGAAAAGAGGAAAAAAAAAACCCATAAACTATATATATATATATATATATAGTATAGGTTAAGATCATAGCAACAACTTGACCACTTGACACTTGAAGGCATTTTGGCAAATGTTTTCGTAAGGCCTTTTTTTTCAGCGATCTATTTAAGCGGCTTTCATGAAATCAACACAAAAATTAAAACTGCAGCTCTAAGCGCCAGTCAAACAATGAAGGCTATCTATCTATCTATATATATAGATTCATGATATGATAGACGACTTTCAGATGCCCCTTATATTTGAAAAAGTCAATTTTTGAAAATCTTAAGAGAATCCATGTAGAGTTCCATATGAATTTACTTTTATATCTTTTTGGTGAAAAAAGAAAATAGTTTTTGTTAATTTTAAATAGAAAAATAATAAATTGTATAAATATATATTTTATAAATAATATAAGAACTTAAAAAAAATGATACAAAACTATGATTTTTATTAAATTTAAAAGGATCTTTCTATGGTTCCATATCAATTTAACTCTATAAAATAGAAATTAAGGTTTGGTAGCACTTTCAAAAAGTGTTTCTAAGTAAAAAAGAAAACATTTTGTAAACATTTATTTTAAAAATAATATAAGGATCATATAAATTTTATATAGTAGAAGTAAATGTAGTAATTAGTTAACAAGTTTTAAGCCTCTAATTAAAGATCTCCAAATTTAAATAAGATCAAGTTATCTGTTGCTATATATCATATACCTATTGATATTCCTATTCATATTTTAACCCACTACAACTGGCTTTATGTTAAAAAATACCAAAAATTATTATTATTTTATTTAAATTAATACTATTCCATATAGTATATAACATGAAAGATTTTCTCAATGGGCGTCTGTCAAATAATTTTACTCCACTCCGCCCAGACTTTCATATACGGCATATTGCTTTTTAATTAGAGCTACTCTTTTTATTCCATTGCGTGGGCTATTTGTTTGGAAAATATATATATATATATATATATTTTATATATATATATATATATATATATATATATATATATATTTAAATCGTATATGTTATAGCACCGAAAATGTGTGTATTGACGTCGGCGTTTGTTGTTTGGCGTTAAGAGATGATCATCGCTTGTTGCTTGATTGTTATTTAATGACTTTAGTCGCCTGCCTATCTTTTATTTTCTGTCTTATGAATGAAGGGGGCGCCCACGCCTTTGACTCTCTCTCTCCCTCTCACTCTGTTTCTCTCTCCCTCTTTCCATTTAACCATCTATATAATCTATATGGTAGTAATAGCCATACACAATACTCGCACGCTCCATAAATTGGCTAAATGTTTACAAATATTTCATCGGCAAATGGTTTAAGGTGAACTGTGTTGAGGCTTTTCTCTTTGTGTTGTTGTTGTTGTTTTCTGGGACCCATTGATCCAATCAAATTGATGGGCGGCTATAACAGAGCGTACAAAAAATAAAAGAAGAGAAACAACAACAACAACAAAAAAGAAGAACAAGAGCAAATCTGAATGCAATGGCCTAAAAGGCCACTTTTGCTACAGTGATTACTAACAATGACAGAATACGTTGGAATATGTACAAATGTAATTTAATTTGAAATCGTTTTAAACAAATATAAATATGATTTTGAAAACTTATTCCCCATTTATATAGAAACCTAACAATTTGAAATCCTTTATTATATAATACGTATATGAAAAATGGATAATATTCAAAATTATTTTAGTGTACTTTATGTAATATCATATTAAAAACTTATTTTATGTTTTCCATTTGTAGAAAAACCAAACAATATGAATTAGTTAATGAAATTGTTAATAAGAAAAAATATTTTAATGCGTTCCTTATCATTTAAAAATCAATTTAAACATAGTTTTTAGATATTTAAAACGGAGAGAATTGAGGAAAAGAATTATTAAAGCATTTATGGAATTTCAAATAGACTCTATAAATAAGAGAAAAGATCTTAAAGATATATAATATATATAATTAAAGATTTTGATATAGATTTTGTTGCAGGACAGATCAATTCTCTTAAACTATAACTTCATCAAACAAAGTTCCTTAATTTTATAATGTTCCATTATATTATCTTTAATATATACTAATATCTTACTGGCTAATGGCTAATGAAAAGTTTTATATATTTCTAAGGAAACTTTTTAAAATTCCTTCTTTTAGAAGACTTTAGTTTCATTTTGGGAATCAATAATCCAAAGCAAATCAAACTGATTTCACATTTTCATTTTCCATCCTTGATATTGACTTTCCACTGTATATGTATATTTGTATATGCATGGCTAACACTGCTGCTGGCCAAATAACCAACTGCCTGTATCTCATCTCCACCTCTCTCTCTCTCTCTCTCTCTCTCCCCTCCACCCCATCCAATGTCATTCCCCAAACGGCTAGATCGAGTGGTGATGGTGTTGCATCTTTCCAGCAAACTTAATTACCGCTTTATGTCAATGGTCCAACATGTTTTTGCTAAATTTATCAGCGTTATTAAATTTTATCACTGGCGACAAAATGTGCATATGCCATTCAATTTTTGCACAACATATTCACACATCACACGCACACACACCCAGAGTGAAAGAGAGAGACAAATAAAAATGAGCGAGAGAGAGAAAGGGAGATTAGTTGGAGATGACTTCTCCTAGCCTAGGCAAATATTATGATGGCAGACAACTTGTCGGTGACTCCACAAAGAGAAAGAAAATAATTACTTATAGAGCAACAGTGGGAGAGACAGAGAGAGAGAGAGGGGGAAAAACCATAGAGAATACAGAAGGAGGATGAAGGTGGAGGGTATAGAGAATTGTTTTTTGTTGTTATTGTTACTGGTTGCTGTTGGTCCTAACACTGCACTATGGGGTATTTTCCCATTTTTCGGGTATTAATTAATAACTTGAAAACTAAGCCAGATATTTTGATGCGGTTTTTTTATTATTGTTATGTATTCCCCCAGAAATATTTTTGGAAAAGAGGGCGTGGCTCCGCCCACCAGAATTTTTTTTTTTTTTTTTTTTTTTTAATAATTTTTTTTTTATTCATGTTTCAAAATAATAACTCTCATCGAAATTAAGTGGTTTAAAAAAAAAATGGAGTTAGTAATCTTCATTTTCAAGCTCTTCATCACCCAAAAACAGGGTTTCGCCAAACTCGTCATCGAGCTCCTCAACAATTTCACCTGAGTCTTGGGTTTCACATACAAGAAGACTTACAACTTCATTGGGAAGGCAAAGGCTCTTATGTTTGCGAACTCGCTTTTCTAGGTTTGCTGACGAAATTATCGGATCAGAAGAATCCATTGCTCTATTAAATATATCAGACAAGTTGTCGGTTCTGCTGAGTTTCCGTGCGTGATGAAGTCTGTCTCCCTTATAGACTTTGTTGCGCGATTCAGATGCCTCTTCGCCAAAATAGCCCACAGGAAGTACTGTGTTTTCCATAATTTGGCTAGAATGAACAATTATTTTATGAACAGTTGCTGTCATAGGCAGCCATTCATATTTGTCCACAATCAGTTCGCCAGTTTTAAAGCAAAACTTCTCAAATTTATCTAAATTAATCGGAAGTTGACATGAAAAACATATTAATATTGTCTTTAGATTTCTAATTAATTGAAGATCAATTCCCGTAATTTGAGAAAATGCAATATCGTCATTAAATGCTCGCCGTGCAGTGTTTCCATTATTTGTGTTGCCAGATCCATTTTGTTTTGGCTTGTCAACTTTTAAAGATAGCCTCTCCCAAAACATGTCTTGAATATTTTTTTTGCGATCAGCTACAGTTTTTTTGTCTAAAGGAGTTACTACTCGCCATTTTTTTAAGGAAAGCCTATATCCGGCATGCAAGACAAATTCAAAACACCTTATCCAACAATGAAGTGGGCTTAATCCATGTTTTAAATTGTGCATCAGTGGTATAAATTCAAGGCACTTAAAGTTTTTGTTTGCGAGGAAATCCTTTGGCGTGGCATTACAAATTGGACAGGATTGGAATGATTTTGTCCCTGTAAGTGCATTGAGAACTTTTCCATCAATGACAGTCAGATATAGTTGATATTTAATATAAATGACTTGGTTGTTGGTCAATATTATTTTGCACGGCACAAGGTTCTCTATTTCTTTTTTAATATCGAGATCCTCTTTTATTATAGCTTCTTTTGTTTCTTTCAAAAATTCTAGTTTAAGTGGTCGGCAAAATCTAATTGATTGTGGAGTACGATTATTCCATAAAACATCTCCTGAAGCTTCAATTAATCGAAGAGGCATAACGGTTGTGGCGAACAGGCTTGAGTCTGCATCGCAAGATTTCTTATCAGTATATGTCTGGTTGTAATTACATTGACCCGTAGATCCGTCGAATCCATAACTTAAGATTAAATCCGCGGATAAAAAGTTTTTCTCCAGTTTGCTCATTGCATTTATGATAACTTCCTCTTGAAGACCAACAATACGAGTCGCCGTATGACTTAAAAGATCCTGCAGTGGCACCTTAGCTACGGTTTCGTTAACTTTAATGTTATCAGGTCTGCAATTTTTTTTTGGTCAGCTACATCTTTATAGTAAGGATAAATGTCGGCGTTTCTTTTTTTTGCATCCTCTCTAATGGCGCAATACTGCTCCTTTGATAGGTTCTGATCCTAAATTAAAGCTAATGCTTCGTCTCCAGATGCCCGAAGAGGCTTTTCTATTGGATTACTCAAGAAATGCCGAACATCGGTTGCTCTTCCAGGTCTGTTCGCAAGCATATTAAGAACAGCAGCAAGATCAATCTGTCCTTTTTTGCGCGCAGCTGTACTTGCTGCTTGCATTAATAAAGAGACGTTGGATTCTTGAGATTTCGACAAAGCTGCTGCTTGTTTTTTTGCTTCTCTTCCTTTCAACATGTAATTTAACTTTGGACGTCCAATTTGTTGACCGTTAATGCCAGGTGACTTTTTAATGTAAACTTTAGTTGTGCTTGTTAGCCAATTAGAGTGCTTTTTTTCAAAATATTTTTGATTTCTGTTACATTTCTTCCATTTGGCATTTATATTTTGGCAAAAAATACGGCATTTACTCTTCAAATATGCCTCATTAGTTGAAGCAATAACAGAGTCACTCAGCTTTCCCTTAAAAAAATCAAGAATTTTTTTTTCTTGGCTAGAGTTGCCTTTCTCCCTGAGCCAAACATCATACAACTCAGCGTTTGGAAACTCGTAGCCACCTGCAAAAAATTAATTTGCGCCGATTGTGCGGAAAAGTGCACATTGAGACTAACTGTTTTGAAATCAAAACTAATGAATCTACGACATACAGTTGGACGTACACTTATGCGCCCTTATGGCTGTTTTATATACCTTCTCAAAGTTGACATTTCTTTCCAAGAAATAACCTTTTAGAGGGCTTTCTAAATTCACAAAATATTAATAGAACACGCACAAACAAGAAATGGTAGTACAATCAACACATAGTACAAACCTGTATATTTCATATCCATTTTAAATTTCACAAAAACTATGTTTTTAATTTGAATATTGCCAATTTGAAAATGAGCTACCGAAAATTGTAATCTGCAGGCACGTGCTTTTCGAGAACAACAGCTGACTTTAACAGCTGTTAGGCTTAACAGTGCTCTGTTAATTAACATTTTTGGTACAGTACGTTATATTTTGAAGTTTTGTAAAAATGTTAACACAAAAAAAAAACGAATTTGAATACTTTCAAAAAATGACTAAATACCCGAAAAATGGGAAAATACCCCATAGTGCACTGGCGTAAGATCATAAAATCTTTTATGACCAAATGGGGCCCCAAAGCAACTGCCTTCCCTTTATTATTATTTTTTTTTTTTTGTTATTTTATGGTAAAAGCTTTATGCATTTTTTTTTTTGTCCACCGTTTACTTTATTTTTTTTTCCAAATTTATTTTTTGGTAGTCTTTCTGCAGTCAATAGATTTAACTTTTGTTTTTTTTTTTTTCAATTACTAAAAAGTAACTAATATGATTTAAAAATAAATTAACAAAATAATAGAAAAAAAAAATAATAAAAAAAAAATTAAACAAAGAGAAAAAAATAATTGAATAATTAAAAGAAGAAAAAAAAAATGCCAAACCTTCATAAAAGTTTCAGAGTGTTTTTTTTTTGTGCTTTTGCGATGACAAAGATACTTTTTCTCTCTCTTTCTCTGTCTGTCTGTCTGTCTGTCTCCTTTGCTTAAATGGTATATAAAGAAAGAGGAAAGAGTGAGGGTGGAACGCGGGGTATATTTTATATGGTGAGGGGGTGAGCTGAAGTGGAGTGCTAGGGAGGCGGGGGATCCCAGTGTTGACAAGTTATTACCCCAGGAACGTCAACGACTTAAAATGTCGCACTT
Organism: Drosophila austrosaltans; assembly: GCA_035045865.1. Taxonomy (NCBI): domain Eukaryota; kingdom Metazoa; phylum Arthropoda; class Insecta; order Diptera; family Drosophilidae; genus Drosophila; species Drosophila austrosaltans. The sequence goes on from JAWNOQ010000207.1 coordinate 9,202,652, forward strand.
TATTACACTACAAAACACAAAACTGAACTCAAGCCACAAGGCCCATATCATATGAGAGTGTGTGTGCGAGAGAATGGGGAGAAACAGAGATGATCTCTGTTGGATCTGTTGGATCTTTGGGATCTTTGGGCATTGGGAGACTGGTTGTGTTTTACAGCCATTGCTGTTGCTGTTGTTGTTGTTGTTGCTGTTGTTGTTGTTGGCAAACATCGGCCTTTGTGTGCGCTCCCAGCCAAGTTTTATTATAACTGTTGACTGTTGGGTTAGCCATACAGAAATAAATTTCATTTTAATACTTTCTTCGTTTTAGTTTTTTTTTTTGTATTTGTATACTGCTTCTTTTTTTTTTTGGTATATTTTATTAACGCCGGACTTGGTCTTGAAAGTGATTTGCATACACACACACACACACACACACACACTGAGATCGTTCTCACGTTTTTCCCACCGAAAGAAGAAAGAGATTATCCCAAAGAACGAAACATCAACGAGAACGAAAAGTTTCAGTATCCCGAATTCAAATTGATAGATAGTCAGTTAGATAGATCGTTATTTGCCTTATGCAGCAGCAGAAGCAGCAGCCGCAGCAGCTTCTAATACCGTTCAGTTTTGGACTTGGCAGTTGTCCAGTTGTCCATAAACATAAACAGGTGGCAATGTTCATTTGCATAGACAACGTTTTGATATTAAATTTCAAAGCGAACGACACACACACACACACACACACACACACACACTGAACAACAACGTCAACGACATTCCCGACTTGTTGTAGCGGTGCGTTAGAGTTTGGCTAATACCGACTACGATTCTCCTCCCCCTTTGCCCGTGCTGCTACCATCAGTGGCAATATGAAAATGGAATAGTATAACAAGTAAGTATACCCTTTATATTATATATATACCATAAATTAAGCAGGTAGTGGCACACAGATAGAAACAGAGATACCCTTAATAATAACAATCAAATCTCTTTAAATATTGTTTTATATATATCTATATATATGTACTTTCACTATGATTTCCAAAATCTCTTTTACGATGACTTCCTTTTCTGTTGTTAAAGTGTACTCTATAATTTGATTTATAGTAAATTTTAGGGTATTTAAAAGTCTTAAGTTTTTATATAGATTTTACCGTGATTTGGTTATGCCTATGTCTATGTATTTTTCGGATATTTGCTTTAATTTGAATCAAATGATTTCGTTGATTTTTTTTTTTTTTTTTTTTTTTTTGTATTTTGAACTTGTTTTCGTGTTTTAATCATTTGCGGCTTTCGGCAGCTGCCCCAAAAACCGAACTTATAAATTATTTTGTTGTCCCGAGTTCAACTTTTGTTTTAAATGTTGATAAGCCTAAAATGTTTTATGTTTATGTTTTATTTTTTGTTTTTTCTCTTTTATCTAAACACGAAAGAAAAAGCAGAAGCTTTTAAGAGCTGCGAAAGTTTTGGTTTGAAAATGGAAATTGAAATGGAAATGGTTATTTGATTTAGGCCATAAATCAATGGGGAAACATCTGCATAGGCATTTTTATACGTTCATTTCAAATCAATGAGCAAAGTGCAATTTTTCTAGTTTTTTTTTGAATGATCGAAAAACCAAACTAAACAAATACATAGAAGAAACATTTTTCTCTGTGTTATTATTGAAATTTTATATAAGTGATTTTTTAAATGTCTATTAAATTAAAGTATTAAAATTATAGTAGGTGTGTTTTTTTTTTGCATAACAAGCAAATTTTATTATAATTGTAAAAAAAACTTTGTACTTTGTTTTTTATGTACTATTAGTAGCTATTACCAAGTCATATAATCTTTTTATTTCTAGTTTCCCATTAATTTTAATTCAATTAAAAAAAATACTACAACGTTTTTTTACAATCAATCTAAATGCACTAAAAATCTTTCTTCTTTGTATATTAAAATTAAACTGTCTAACGGTTTTTCTCTATCTAATATTTATCAATTAATAAATCTCATTTAGTTGCTGGAATTGCTATATTTATAATCAATTCTACTTCATTTTTTGTTTATTTTGTTTTTGTTATTAACATTTTGTCATCATGATCAATAACTAATTTGACCCGATTCGATTTCAATATGCGATAATATTCATGAAAATCTAAACGGTTGTAACAATGTCAAATGGAATTATGTTTAACTATACAGTTTTTTGTTTTGTCTTTTTATTTACTATATCTTGATCTTTGTAAATACATATATTATTTTGCTTTAATTAAAGATAATCTTCAAATTTATATACCTATACAAATATATACATATATAGATATTTATAATGCGTATATATCTTGATCTTGAAACGATAAACAAAGTAAAATTATTGCGTTATTTCTGTATAATAGAGCGTGAGGCACCCTGTGGCTATGTATAAAATATTTATCCACTATATATATATTTGTTTTTTTTTTTTTGGCAAAATCTACATTAATATTAATAATAAAAAGTGACATTTTTTTAATGGCTAATAAGTTAATTTGTTGCAATCTGCATTTATGGTTCTTCCATTTTTATTTCTTCTCCTTTATGTTTCTCTCTCTCTCTTCTCTAGAGAATTGAGCGTAACGGCAAACATTTAAATTGCCATTTTTTTGTATATTTCTCTTTTTTTTTTAAATGTTTTTCTTTTTGCATAAATTTTAGCCAGTTGTGCAAATAAAATTGAATACTTGATAAATTGTATGTAAAAGGTAGGTGAGAAAAATGATCCGTAACATCCGTCTAAGAGTCCAAAGTGTATGTGTGTGTGTGTGTCTCTGTCGATATGAATTCTGATCTGTCTCTGTCTCCAACTCTTGGTAATAAATCGCTTATAAATCGCCCTCGACACGCGTTTTTCTTGTTTTTATTGTACATATATAAGAAATATATGTTATTTCTTTAGCCCCTCTGAACTCTGCCTCCCCCCTCCCACCCTTCTTCACAATATTCATGTTTCTCTTTCGCATTTTTAAAGCATTCATCATAAAGTCTCGAGTCTTTCTCTTTCTCTCTCTCTCTCTCTGTCTCTGTATACGATGTGAATCTGAAACCGAATCTGAAATATCTTTTGTCTTTTCGTCAACATGTCACAGCCACTAAACATCAATAAGTTGATGTTGAAAATTGCCTTTTTTTTGGGTTTTTTATTTGGTCGTTTTATGTAATACACTTGCCAAGACAGAAAAGAAGAAGAAGGCATATGAAATATGATAACTATATATAAACTTGATTCTTCAAAACAAAACTTTAATGTAAATGGGAAAGAATAGCTCCAAAGGTAGGAAGCATTTTTCCCTTTTTTCTTTTTATAATAGTTGAGGAAATATCTTAAATATATATTATATATATATATATAATATCATATGAAAGCATATGAGATATATTAAGTATATATATTCTTGATTCTTAAAACAAAATTTTAATGCAAATGCGAAAGAATAGCTCAGCTCTAAAGATAGGAAACATTTTTCCTTTTTCACTTTTAAGATGGTTTGGAAATATCTGAAATATATATAATATATGTATAAAATCATATAAAAACGTCTTTCTATATATAAATAAAACAGTTTTGGAATGTCTTTATAAATATTTAATAATTTGATTTATATATATTTCTATGACACTTTGAAAAGAAAGTAATAGAAATTTGTATAATTGTACACAACTTTACTTCAAATTATTGAACTATATAGAATAGATCAAGTTTATAATGATAAAATATCCATTTTATAAATCTATAAAATCTTCTTAGTGACATTTATAATAATTTAGAATTGATAGGGTATAGAATATTCATTGTGTCTATGGTAAACTCTACACCTATTGATTTTATTGATGATTTGCATTGTGCAGAGTTTTTAGAGGGGATTGAACATTGACTACAATTAATTAGTTAAATCTGCATTTTGCATAAATTAATAATAATATTTTAATATTTGTTTCTTTTTGTAGTAGTTTTTTTTGGTATTTTTTTTCTGTCTGTCCCTTTCCCCTCTTACTGATTTTTTTTATGCAAATCTTCAACTCTGTTGTGTGTTTATGTTTGCAACAATAAATCAAGTCGTTTTTCTTGTTGTTGCCTATATTTTTTTTTTATTTGTTTGTGGCCACCAAAAGAGTTCTAAAATTGAGATAAATTTTTAATTTCGATTTGTTTTTTTTTTTTGTTAGATTTTTGTAGAGCAACAGCAACAAGTTTCTATTGGGCCCAGACTAACTGGCAAATGTTTGTTCTTAAGATTTGTTTGCCAGCAAAATTTGGCAAAGTGATTTTTAGCTTTTAAGGCTATTTTGCAATTGGCAAACAATTAAATAACAATGAGGGAAAGTTGTAAAGGTATTTTAGTGTGTGTGTGTGTGTGTGTGTATGTTTCTTTTTTTTTCTATTCATTGCTTATTTCTTGTTTCTTACCCCCAAATCGAATCGAATGGTTTGTCGTTACGGATTGTTAGACACAAAGATACAAGAGTTTTCTAGGGGCAGGGGCTGGGCGGGTGGGGGAAGAGTCAAGCCTTAGATTTTAGGGGCGGGTTTTTCCTTTTTCTCTAGTTTTTTTTTTTTTTTTTTGTCAGTGAAAAGTTGTAACAATAGATCTGGGACAGAAGTTACAATGATTTGTGGCATTTTACAATTTTATTTGCTTGCCTTCCCCTATGGCAACATGCATACCTACAAATATATATGTATATATATACATGCATCATTTGTAAGCCAACAACTAAGCGTCCTTTAAGGACTATTTTGTGGATGCACTCCAAATGGTTAACAATGGCCAAAGACACTCGAGAGTCGAGAGGCAATAGACGACAGTCGAAAGGCGATTTTCTTTTGTGCGGTTTTGTTTTGCCGGCTGGCGTCTCCTGTCTATCTTACAGAGACTGATTTTCAAAATTCTTTCCTTCTTTTTTTTTTTTTTTTTTTGTTTTAGGGGGAATTTTCACATTTACCTGCTAAAAATGCTGCTGTGATTTTGACACGTTTCATTCCCTAGAGAGACAAGCAGTAAGCGAATATCTAATTCCCTCTTCCTCACTCTGGTAAAAACATGAGGATCAAACTGATCAGAGGGCCTCTTGTCTTTTGTATCGGTTTTTGGCATAAACAAAGGTGTGATATTTGTTTCTCTTTTGTCCCTGATCGGGGCAATTGGCTCAAGTCAAGATGCATTTGCTTGCATTCCTATTGTCCTCCGCCTTCTCCTATTCCTCCTGTAGAGGCTCAGGGCGTAGACTTCTTGTCAGCATTGTCACGCCACAATTTTATTTCAAGAGGGTTTCTGTCAATTAGGCATCTTTCTGGCAACGAGTATGTTTGTCGAAATTCCTTTTCTTTCTTATTTCTTTTTTTTTGCTCTACGTTATTGTCAATTGCCAATTATGAGGCCATGGACAATGTGAGAAATATTTGTTGTTGGTCAAGCAGCTGAAAAGATTTGAAAAATGACCACCAGAATGCAACTGGCACGCGTTACAAAGGTACAAAAAGAATGGAAAAGAAAACCACCTTGTGCGGTATTTGAATGCGACTTCTGCTGAAGCTAATAAGTAGATTGAGATAAGCGTTAAGATAAACTTCTTATATAACAATGGGCAATACAATGCACATTTTCATACAATTATCAGCTAGATATTTGTTTGTTCTCTTTAAAAAAATATAAAATAATAAATGTTAGCAAGATAATTTTACAGTTAAATATTATAATTTAAATATTAACTCTCTGACAGGGAAAGTTTTTCTTGAATAAAAAAAAATTTATACTAATTGAATTTCATGCAAAAATTACAATTATTGAGAAAGGGGTTAAATGAAAGAAATTTATGTTAAGTTTTTGATAATGCTTGAAACTATTGCCTGAAATTTGTACTATTTAATTTGTAATTTGTAAAAGTGTTATATTTTGTAATAAATATAAAATTTTTAATGTTAAGAAACTCTTTTTATAGTTTCCTTAGAGGCAATTAAGGGGCTTATATACAAAAATTTCATAGTCTTAGATATAGAATAGTTTCAAGGATTTTTTTAGATATTAAATTTGATTTTTTTTTTTGTTTTGACTAAAATTGTAAATTATATACTTAATATAATCTATATAATCAATAGTAAGATATATATTTTTATTATTTGTCCTGATTATATATATTTTATGATTTAGTCAAAATTCTATAATTTCTATATAAAGACATTTTCTATATATTTTATAATTTTTTATTATTTATGCTTACTTAATGTAAACTTTGTATGTTTCACTCGAGTTTCTCTCTAAATTTCTTCTTTTTCTGGTGAATAAATTTACAAATTTATTTAAAATATATAATCTATTTATTATTATATTTATTTATTGTATAATCTGGTAGAATTTTCCTTAAGTAAATTACTTTATAATGTAGTAATCTACATAAGGAATAAGTATATTATTCTCATTAACTTTCAAGTGTACTGCCCATAATTTCTATATCATATAGTTATCATATAATAAGTTCCTTTACCGATCTAGTGAAAATTCTTTATAGAAAATGTTTAAGAGTATAATGTATATAAAGTTCCTGTATTCCCCCCTAAAGAAAATCTCAATTCAAGCCATAATTGTCTATTTTATGTTCTTCTAGATTTCTACAACTCTTACAAAACTTGACATAACTCACTATATACATACATATATATGAATATATGTATCTAAGACAAAGCTAATCCTAATCTTTTTTTTCTACAATTAAAGAAGACAAGCGGCTGTTTTTTTTTTTTTATACGGATTCCTTTTTGGGAGGCGTTAACAGCTTAACTTTATTTCTTTTCCAATCTTTTTTTTTCTTTAACGTTTCTTTCTTTCTTTTATTTTTGTTGCTGTTGTTTTCAATTTTCTAGTGAATTATTAATGAAAAATCATTTATTGAAATATGTATATTTTTTATTATTGCTTTGCAGGCATTCGACATTTAAACGCTTAAATATTTATGCCTTTTTTATATCTCTTTCTCCTACAACCAAAAAAAAAAAAAAAAAAAAAAAGAGAGAGAAAAAAATACTCTATTGAATATTCATAAGCAGCGCCTCGTGGCGTCATTTTTAGTTTAAGAAACGATGGTGGGGGGGGAGGGAAGGGGAATCGGGAAGATTATGGGATGGATTATCAACGAAATAGCAAGAACAACAACTGGGGCGCGGGTCAAGATCGATGATGTCAAGAAAAGGTCGCTAAGCCCAAAAATCTGAACCTATTGTTCCGCTTAGCTTCGACTTAGAACTGTTGACATTTGATTTTTGAGGTTTTTCGCCTGTTGTAATCGCTCTTTCGGCTTTATTCTTAAGATCTCCCGCTGTGCTTATTGACAGTTATTAAAAAGGTCGTCTACCAATAAACAACAAAAAAAAAAAAAAAGAAAAATTCTCAACTATGATCACATTTGATAATCATTTACATACATAGGAAAAGATAGTATTAACTTTTGCAACATGGTTAAGGTCAATTACATTTGTAGTTTTTCTTTTGATTCGCATCGAAATCGTTTAAATTTATAACACTTTTTCTTTTTTAATAATCCCCCATCTACCTCCCACCTCAATCTCAATCTCAATAAGCGTCAGCACCTTGTCTAATTTGCTATGGTAATGAAAATGATGTTTATGTATAAAGGCATGGCAAATCGTGAACTAAAAGCATAAATCATGTTCCTCTCTATATAAATATATAGATATATGTAGATATGTGGTGTGTAAAGGCATATCCATGCCTAACCATCGAAATAAAAGCCAACTCATGGCAAATATTTAACATTTTACATAATCCTGTGGGTGGCTATATTTGTATGCGAACATACATACATATCTCTCTTTCTCTCTCTCTCTCTCTATCTCTCTGTGAACAACTCGTTTCACAGCGGGCTTAAAAATCGATTAAACGTTTCTACACAACACTTTTTGAATGAATCTGATATATGTACGTGTCTGTGTGTCTGTGTGTGTGTTTCAAATGAAATAAGCGCTGCATCATCATCATCTAGGCGACACGATCAGCTCAAAGATATAGAAATTAAAACAAAAAACCGAGAAAAAAATGCTTTAGCTAATGGTTAAACGGAGTTTGAATACATTGAGATTCATTGGTTAAGGGATTCATTCGGCTCACTTTTAATATTCATAAGTAAACTTAACGTGTGGGTTTTTTTTTCTCTTTTTTTTTGACGTGGTCGTCATTCCCCCATGTTGCACCCCATGGTGCGATTTTTTTTCTTGGTGTGCTTTTGAATATACACCGACCGACCGACTCTCTGGCCGACTGACTGGGGCTGGTGCTTTGGCCATCTCTCTGTCATCTGTTTTGAAAACTCATCGTTTTTTAAAGTTATTAGTACGGTTTGTGTTAGTGCCGTTTCGATATTTGGATTCGATCTGGATGTGGTTTTGTTTTTAAATGCCGCCTCACTCCCCCACTCCCCACCCAGGTCTCAGCGGGTTCAATGCAACAACAACAACATCGGCAACATTTACCCTAAAATCTCTCTATTCAAAACAAAAAGAAGAAAAAACAATTTTTATGGGTCAGTGAGTTGATTTGTTCGACAATTAAAAAGGAAAGGTAAGAAAAATCGGCCAGCAATATCGTGTGGGTGTAAAGGGATAAAGGGAACCGAAATGATATTAACAAAAAACAAAATAAAAAATTTTTATTCAATCAAATTACATTTTCAATTTCATTTACTTGGCATTGAAAATGAAAACTCAAATCAAATCGATTATACAAATCAGATATTATTAGACATTTAGAACTTGCTGATAATGAAATGTTTATGGAACGTAGAGCAATCTAGATCATTTGGATATATTTTTCAATAAGTTTCCAAATATACATATGACTAGAAATAGTTCTTGTCTTTGAAAACCCCATTGAAAAACTATTTGATCAACGTCAAGTACTTTAGGTCATCAGTTTAGAAAATCATTTAAAGGATCATTAATATAAGACTAATATTTCTTGAACGAAACTTTAATCCTGATTGTTGCATTTTGACATTCAAATTGATATCAAATTTCAATGCTAAATGAAACTCAAAGTATTCGATTCGAAAGTTCCTTAGAAAAGTTTTCTATTATCACATAAGTATGCAATCTTTTTGAGTTTTAAAGATCACTTCCTTATGATATTTTGAATACATTGTATAACTCCACTAATAATAAATATTCTCCTTATAATATATATGTATAATTCTTACAACTATCATACCTATATTGGAATATATATATCTTTTTTTTTTTTTTGGTGTATAGTTAAACCTTATCAGTTGTAATGTGTAGAGAGACTCACCTTCATTTTAATTGCCTCCACAATTTTGGCGGTTTTTAATCCAAGTCTTTTTCACAAAAATCTATTATAGTAAATGTCAGTTTCTTAAGAACTGACACAAACAATTCATATATATATATTTAATCAGATTTATATATATATGGGTGTTTTTTTTTTTTATAGGATCTCTTTTTGACGACTTGATCGATTTGTCAAGCGTCCAACAGTTATCACCTTATGCATACGAAAAAAAAATGATTATGTAAATGGGTTTCTCTTTCTTTTCTATATATATAAATTGTGTATATAAGATCAATTTGCAACGATTTGCAACATATTATCATTGATTAGCACAATATATGAATTGAATTCGATTTCTTGTATATCTCGTATTCAGGTTTTATTTCTTATTTTTACCGACGCTAAATGCCTTATCAATGCGATGCCATGCGATGCGATGCGATGTGATGCGATGCGATGCGATGCGAACGCGTGTCACGATAGCAACACGTTCTTAACGGTTATTATTATTGTTTAATAATAAACCCCAACCCAACCGATGTGTCCAGTATCTCTTTTTTGACAACAACAACAACAACAGCAACAACAAAAAAAAAATAATTCTTTTTTTTTTCTGTTTCTTTTTCTCTATTTTGTTTCTTTTTTGTATTTGTATTTGTAAACAGCCGACGCAAGAGGGAGCGAGCGAGCGAGCGATCAAGCGAGCGAACGTGCGACGCGACGTTGTTACAGCTACGAGAGCACTGCGTAAACTGCCGGTGCTCTAGCCTCATGGATCTGACGACAACGACGGCAATGATATTGATGACGGCGGCCCGGTTTTGAATAAAGGCAAACACCACCAAACAACAGTTGAAACACACACGCATACATTGAGAGGACAGAATTACCAACACCACCACCACCACCACCACCACCACCACCACCACAACTATGCACTGGAGTCCATAGAGAAGAAAACCCGCTCAACTGGTTCTGGCTCAGAGTCTTAACTCGATGTCTCGTTTCACAGGGATGGTGGTGATTGGTTGCCATGGCTGCGCCAGCTCCGCCCCGCACTCATTTGAGCCGAGTAGAACGAGTTTTGCTTGTCGTCCCCCATTTTGAGTGGAAATTCATCATTAAACATTGTGGACCATCCACGTTCGCAGCCAATTGAGTGCGCCGGCGCGTGCCACTGTGTTGTGAGAGTATTTTTTTTGTTTTTCTTTTTTTTTTTTGAAATGGAGTTGATTCGAGTTGAAGTTCGAGTTTTGGAGTTGATATTTTTTGAGTTAAAGTTTCAAGTGGGTGGGTCGATGTCGACTTTTTCGCCACGCTTCACTTGGCACTATGCTGCTGCAGTGGTTGGAGTAAAGCGAGAGGCGGCAACGGCATCAGCGGCAGCCAGCTGCCGCACTTGACTTTTTGGGGTCAAACCGCTTGACGGGCAAATGCTGCTGTTGCAAGTTGACAGTTTTTCCGACCATATTTTCATCATGATGAGGACACCATGATGCTGATGATGATGATGATGATTATGTTGGAGTGATGGAATGCTAAAAGTGACTACTGAAATGTGTAAAAGAGATGGCATGAGCAACAGAGAGCTAAGAGGCGGTTGGGGACAGTAGAATGGATACATAGTTATGATAGGGAGTTTGTTTTTTAGCGGAAGTTAAAGATTAGTTGGTTTTAAGTGCTTAACTTGATAAATTGCTATATCGTATAGATAGGTTGGTTTTTTCTTTTCAAAAACCTAACAAAAAATCAATTTTAAGTTACAATTTATGTAGATTTTCTAGTTTAAGGCTTACTTACCTACTTTAGAGGGAAAACTTTTACCTAACAGTTCCAGTAAAGCTCTTAATGTTTTTTTTTTTTAAAGTACTTCAAAATACATAATAAACAATGTATTTGATTCAGTCTGCATTAACTTAAGCTAATCTCTTTGCGTGTCAAAATGTTGTACTCTTGGAGCAATGCGTATCAGAGAACTATATATTATATAGCTACCATAAAAGTGATTAAGCCAAAAGTCAATTAAAAAGTTATTATGTTGCAAATTGTACAACTACGTTATCTTGTTTCTATACAAAATGAATCATAAGTCTTTTGATTTTCCCTTTAGATGGGAATAGTTCAATTTTGTATTTGAATTTCAATAAGAAAATCTTTACTATTTCTATTCCTAAACTTTTTTAATTACATCGTGTGCCTATATATTGGTGGATTTCCTTTCTCATAAAAAAAAGAAAAAGAAGTTTCATTTTTTTGTATTTCAATTTTTTCCCCCCAAAGCACTTTAACAATTTTTCCTCTGACGATTTCTTTCTTTTAACTTTTTTTTTTTTTTTTTGTTAAAGCCGCTTGGCATTTCAATTGGCATTTTGCTGTCGCCATCATCAGAACTCTTTTTGCTTCTCCACAGCCCCTCCCCCTTGCCATACCAATTCAGTCCATCAATTCAGTTCAACAGTCCACCAGCCTTCTCCATTCAGGTTGCCTTCCTGTCGGTCCCCCCCATCTGTAGTGTTCCTTTGCGTTATTTAAGGATTAACATCATTTTATGCTGCCTCGCAATGCCTTTTTTGCAGGATTAAATGCTGCCGTCTGCTGGTTACCGAACCCGCCCCCCCCCCACTACTCTTCACAATCTCTTTATGTACCTCCCTCGTTTTAATACCCTCACCGTTAGTATTATTGATTTTGGTAACCAACTTAAATATATTTAAAATGAATATCTCTAATATTTTATATATCACAAAAAAGGGCTGTTAATTTTTGAAACTTTTCTTCTAGATTTTTTACCAGTTATAAGCTATATATGAGCTATATATGATATATTATATAAGCTGAGTTTCGCTAGGGATCTTAAACTTTGCTTGACTTTCATTTAGATTCAAATTTTATATGCTATGGCCTTGAATTACATGGCACTAAGAAAAACTTTAAGTGTAAAGTTTTATATCAAAAGAGAACTAAATTTAATGTGTATAATTTAGATTTGAAAGTTTTACTTAGTTTATATATTATAGATTTATATTTATGTACTTTTACTTTGTTTTACTTTTGTAATAGGAATAGATTGATTAAAGCTCCTTTACTTACTATGAGAGTATATAGACTTTGGCATGCTAAAATTTGATTTTGGAATGTTTCTCTCTTTCTTTCGTTTTTTTTCTTATTTTTTTGAATTGATTGCATTGCACTTTTTTGCTGCTGCTGCTGCTGCTGCCACAGCTGATGTTGTTGTTGCAAGTTGTTGCTGCTGTTGTATAGTTTGCGCTGATGCGCCGCCTCCATGAAGAGCTGTGGCTCAGAGGAGCTACATTCGCTTCTGGGTTACAAAGTGATTTTTCTGGCTTTTGCATGTATGTATGCAAATGTTTGTCTGTATGAGTGTGAGTGTGTGTGTGTGTGTGAGTGAGTGGCCTTTTGATGTTTCCGCATTACAAAGATGGTACCTTAATCGCCAGCCATATATCATCAAATGTGTCCAAAAGCTTACCTATCAACTTTTTCATCACGCATACGCCCCATAGAGCCCAAATTATATATAGTCATATATAAATGTGTAGTTGTAGTTAGATCTTGGCCATCTGCAATCCTTTTCTAATCGCTAATCTATTATCAATGCGCAGCCTTTGGCACCATTCAAATATTTATCCTTTTTGTTACCCATCTGCAGCTATATACATACATACATACAATAAAATAAGAGGAAAACACAAATAACTTTATCGATGTGAAGGCACTAAATTGATTAACAGTAGCCCCCACTTGGAACCGCAACCAACGATGGCCACAACTATGGTATCAGCAACAACAAGAACTACAACTATAACTACTATAGATGTATATATTGGTCCCCTTTTGCCCCTGTCAACGCCAGTTTCCCGGAATGCGTTCCATTTACATGCCATAATTTTTAAATGTCACCAGTTAACAAAAGCCCAGACCATTTGATTTTGACCGCCGAACCGCCTCTGTCAACTCGAACTATTATTGAACAGGTTGAACACCGATGAACGGTCATCGGTGAGCACACGGTGAGCAGCACCAGCAGCAGCAGCAGCAGCGGCAGCAGTAGAACAGAACAGAAAAGGCTACCTGGCCAAACGACAAACCGACATTTCTCTAAATGAACTCATCCTTTTCTTATATTTTATTCTTTCTATTTCTATTCGATTTAGATAGATAGAATATTTATTTGGCCTCTTTATTGAGCTGCAACCTGTCGCAGTTTACTTTTCGGGTTTTCCCTTTTTCTTTCTCTTATTTTTTTTTTTTTTTTTTTTGGTTTTCTTTTGGCAGATTTATGTATTGATGGCTCTTCCTAGATATGAAAACCCAAAAACGGCTGGTTTAGTTGAAAAATTTCAGGGTAATTTGTTGGGTTGGTTTTTCAGTTCTTTCTTTTTTCTTATTTTTTTTTTTTTTTTTTGGTTTTTTGGTTTTGGGTCGCGGTTCGATTCTTTCAAAACTGTTGGTGGGCATATGAGTTTTTTTCTTTTGGGTCTTTTTGTTCCATTCTTTGTCCATCATTCGCGCGTGTTATGAAGATGTTAAGATAGACATTTAGCCCCTGGTCAACCCCTGAGTTATAGCATGTAATAATTTGCCCCCTTTCCTCTTTCCCCCCCAACCCCTAACCACTCTATTTTAATATTATTTGGCTATTACATTCTATTTGCTTAAGTTCAAACAATGTTAACATGTGCCAAAGGACAATATAACTTAAATGATGGTAAACATGAGTAGCTACATCCAAAGGCCAAATGCGTTATATTAAACCATAAATCAAATAAAAATATGTATGTATATAGAAAAATAGGTTCCCTTTCCCAGTTGGTGAATAAATAGTTAAGGTATACATCTAAAACTAGTAAATTGACCTACATATACCTATCTATTTGAAAAATAGCCATAATATTCCATTGTTAGATCTTGAAAGAAAGTAATAGCTATATAAACGAATTATAGTATCATTATTCAGATAATAATCTGGTAAGAAATATCAAGAAATATGAAAAGAAATATCAAAATTGAATTTAAATTTGTTGAAATAAAGATATTTAAGAGAAATTTATTAATATATATATTCATTAATATATTATTTACTAATGACAGTCTTATGAAATTTATGGCATTACCTAGTTGAATTACCCTGAAACTATGCAACGATCAAAGAATATATCTAATATACATATGTTGATAAATTTCAAAGAATTTTCAAAAATTTGTCTTAAATTGTTTAATTAAAGACATTTGAGAGGAATTTTGTTGATATGTATACTTTATCATTATCTACTTGAATTGCCAAGAAACTGTGCCACGATCAAAGGAGTTATCAGAGATATTTGGAAAATTTTAAAAGAAATTTAAAATATTGAAAAAAAAATTTTATTATTATCCATTTGAATTACCATGAAACAATGCCGGAATCTAGGGACATGTCATAGATATGTATGTATATATAATAGATAAATTTTAGAAAGTTATCTTTCAAATTGTTTAACCCTCTAACAGGCGAAGTTTTTCTTGAATAAAAAAATTTGTACTGATTGAATTTTACGCAAAAAATAACAAATCTGAATTAAGATTTAAAAAAATATACGTATTTATAGGTTCCAGAGACTTATCGATTTCGTTATCGGTTAATTTTGCTTTTGTATGTGTAAAAATTAAATTAGAATATTTTAATAAATTCTGAAAAATTATCTCTCAAAAAGACGTTTAAAAGGAATCTTGTAAATATCAAATTAACTTAACCCCGCCTTTAGGCGGTTCTGCCTGTTAGAGGGAACATGTCATAGATATATAGATAAATTTTTGAAAAATTCTTAAAAATTATCTTTCAAAAAGACGTTTAAAAGGAATCTTGTAAATATATTTATAAATACATATATCATTTTCTAAAGGCATTCTTATGGTATTTCCAATATTTTTACCACTTTGAATTGTTTTGCAAAAAGGCAACAATTATAAAATAGATCATAAATATTTATGTAAATCAATTTAAAGCAATAATTTTAAAATATTGTTTGAAATTTTTAATCTAACACTTAATACTTGAACCGTTTGTCTTGTAGAAGACAAAAACTTTTACCTGCTGAAAATAAAGTTGATCAGAATAATATTATATATAAATTGCTATATATAATCGGATATCGTATATTTTCAATACTTGCCTACTTTCATTATTCCTATATCCGTTAGTTATAACGATTTATCGAAAAAAAAAACAAAGGGAAAATTCTTGCTAATAAATAAAACAAACTTTGATAGTTTTTTGCCTTATATATTAAGTATATATATATATTTTGTAATAACTCTCTAGTGTATATATAAATTAAAATAAATAAATACATTTTTATTTATTTTTTTTTTTGTTTTTTTTTCTTCATTTTTTGTTGTCCTTGGTTTTATATAATTATCATTATCATCATTATCATAATTTTCCTTGTCGGTAAAAACTCAGTTTTGTCTTTATCTCATTTTATATATCGTAATGATTACGGATACATTGCATGCTGGTTGTTGTTGTTGTTTGTTGTTTTGAGTTGGAATTATGATAGATCAATCATGATGTAATATAATAATAATATTGTATAACATATTTCTTGTGGTTGTTGAGAGGGGGGGTAGGGGATACTCTTCTTTACTTTATATTCTGTAATGGAACACTCTCCCCACTCTGTCTGTCTGTGTCTAGGTTTTTTTTTTTTTTTAGCTAATGCATTCCACTTTTCTTTCTCTCTCTCTCTCGCTTTCTTTTCTCTTTGCCATTCTCAACGTACTCACACATTCTCAACATTACTCATTTACTCGGTCAACATTGTATTTTATTTATGTATATATTTTGTTTTTTTGCATTATTATTATTATTAGATTTTCATTATTTTATAGATCATTTTTGTGTTTTTTTTTTTCTTATTATTATTCATTTTGCAATAACAAACAGAGCAACAAACAAAGAAATGCACAACAGGAGCAAACTGTGGTCGATATACTCTTTCATATTACCATTTCCCCCCCCCCGTATCCTAGCTACAAACACTTTGCGTTCCATCATCAATCTGTCTTCTCTACCTAGATCCCCACCACTTGCCTACAATATCTATAGTGACAAACTCTCTCTCTCTCTCCCTGCCTCTCTTTCTCTCTCTTTAATCTGTTGCTGCTTGGGACTAGCCAACAAAGCGTTTGGTTTTCGGTATTCTGTGTGTGGTACAATACGATTTGTGCTTATTAACTGTGATTTTTCTTTCATATTTTTTTGTTGTTTTGAGCAGGTTGTTTTGTTTTGTCACTAAACTTATTTGGTACATTTTGAAGATATATTGTAGTTAATGTTAAGCTGATTTAGCGCACTTTTCAAAGCTATACTAGTGGTCTAATGGTTATGGTTTAACACCCATTTCCATATTGCCATCGCCTTAGTTTGCATTATCTTGAGAATATCCTCCTCATTAGAATGGCAAAACCAATCGATCTATGCTGCACTCTGTACTCTCTACTAGTTTTGTCAGGATCAGAATGTGTTAGATAATGTCAAGGTATTGTTTCTTTTACCAATTGCTTTAATGTATCCCTCCTATTTCATCTTCAAAGTTTGGACAAACAAAATTTGCACAAATAGTTATGCTTGGTTTCATTTCTTATTTTCTGTTTTGTTTAGTTTGTGGTAAAAGGAAGAGCCTTTTTTTCTTTTCTTTTGCACAAATTTACTTGCCAAACATAGTACTAGTTACTATATATATCAACCCCTAACCTACTTACAATCTATGTACATACATATATATGTATGTATGTATGTATGTATGCATATACTCGTATGTTAGTTGCAATTAGGTTTAATTTTATTTAGTTGTAAATTATTGTTATGTACATTTAGACATACAGTTCTAGAATTTGAGTTGAGAGAGAAGAGGTCATTCAATCAATGGACAATGGGATAATTTCCATAATTTCGTTGTACAAAAGCAAGACAACAGAGAAAAAAAAAGAAAAACAAATCATATACAAGACAGACGACAACGACGTCCCAGGAATGAAAAAACCTTATCATTTGAGTTATAGTAACATTTCTAAACAGTTTTTAAAAACCCTACTACATCGATTCATGTTTGAAAAGAAAACTATATGAAATATAAGATAGTGCTCTAGGAAATGAACAATTGGATTATAGGAACATTATAGGTGCTTACAGACAATTCTGATGCATAAATATCCAAAAGATATATAGGAATTTTATGATTTTATAGCATGAAAAGTCATATAGGCTGTTTTTGAAATCAAACAGTCTTGAAATGGAATCGATGTAGATAAAGAAAACTAAAGCACAAGTAGAGTTTGTAGAATTTTAAGGCTGCAAAGAGAATTTTTGTATAGAGCAATCCATTTGTTAAATATTTTGAAGATGAAAAAAAAAGAAGCAATAGATTTTGATCCTTGAGTACGGAACAAGCGCTTAAAAGGGCTTTTGTTAAATAAATAATCAACAGAAAGAAAATATAGAATAGGAAAGAACAAATTTTGTAGGCAACACAAGTATTAACTTTAACTAATCAATTTTTTTTTGTTTTTTTTTTTTATTTTGGTTTTATTTTTTTGTAGTTTTTTTTTTTTTGTTTGTTTGTTTCTTGTTCACTTTCCTATATATTATTAGATGGTACATATACATATGTAGTTTTTATATAGATGCTAAGCTAAATATTTTGTTTAACAATAAATGTATAGCTGCTTGGCTCCTTCGCTTTTACATACCGGATCTGATCTGATCTAAACTGAAATAAAAAGGGATCGGATCGATTAAACGATAGATCAAACGATCGATCGATCGATCGAACGATCTGTTTTCATTTTCATCATTCATTGAACTCGTTTCGTTTTTGCGCTTAAATTTAAAACAATTGAAAATTAATTAAGTTGTTGCAGCTTCTTTGCATATAAGGAACAGAATGAAATAAGAAATTCTATTTCGAAAGAACATAATAAACATAATCAGAAATTAATCGTATATAATAAGAAATTATAAATTTAACAAAAAAATATAAGCATATGCAAATATATATATATATATAGATATGTCTATATATAAATATATTAAAAAAAGATGTAGCAAACAGAGATTAGCAAGAAGTGATCCATTCCTTTCCAAACAAAAAAAAAAAGAAACATTTTTTGCAAACTAAAACACACAAAATTAATTATGTAAGACTCGCTCAGATTTTCACATGATGGAAGTTTAAGAGTTGGTTTTGCATTTCCGTTTCCGTTCGGACGTACGTAAGTCAATCATTCTGTTGTTGTTATTTTGTATTTCCTTCGGTTGAGATTTTAAACATAATTAAAACGCATTCAATTAAACACACCAAAGCAAGACGACTTCATATATGCATATAGATAGATTGATAGATAAGATACACAGGTATAGTAGATCTGTTCGTCTCTTTTCCTTTTTTTTTTTTTGTTTTGTTTTTTTGGTAGCAGCTTTAGTTTTAGAAATAATATATATGGCTATATAATATTTCAAAATGATATGGGTTACCCGTGTGGGGTAGAGGGGAGATCGGGAGCACTGTTTTATGGTAGGATGAAGCGAAAAGGGGCAGCTAATGCTCTTTATGCTCTTATGGGAGATTCTCTGAACGCTGCGCCGATTGAGTCTTGCTTTAGCGTGAAAAATGGCTTGACTTGTTTCTTCCGTATTTTTTTTATATATATTTTTTTTTTTTTTGTATATCTGAGGTTTCTACCTTTATACTCATACTCTCAGTCTATATATAGAGACATATATAAAATGTCCAATGTAGGAGAATTTGGGAAAACTAAAGCATATAGTGTCCGTATGGTATTTCAAGTCAGCATTATGTCCGGTGTCTCTCAGTCCAATATCTGGCGGCCATCGTTGTTAATTTTTCCTATCAATCTTTCTCATTTTAAATTATTGCTTCTGCGGTACTCGGATTTCAGTTTTTCACTTGAATTTTTAAAGACTATTTTATAATGGCACAAAATATACAGCATTCTCTTTTCCCTTTATAAGTTCTGGTTGTGGTGTATGTGTGTGTGTGTATGTATGTATGTGGTATCATCATCTTCTCCTTCTTCTTTCCTTTTGTTGTATAGGACAACAATTATTCTTAATGAGAGCGAGAATGTCTATTCTCTGCTGCGGAAGATATAACCATGGTTGTTGTTGTTTTCTTATGCTTTTTCTATGTGGGTCGATCTCCTGTCTCTGTGTGTGTGAATATATTATTTGCTTAGTTTTGCGCAGTCCCTGCCATCTGCCACGCCCCTAGTGCTGCTACTGATGCTGCTCCCACTGACTGACAATGTCATAGCTGCTATCGCCACCGCCACCTCTGCCACTTCCTTCTCCACTGCTGCTAACCAAAATGCCCAACAACTTTGCGGTCATCATTGCGCGCGCCTTGTGTGCTCCTCTTTATGCTCTGTTTTCTTTTCGTTTTTTTTCGCATCTGCTTCTGTTTTTCATACTCATTACTCTTTTTATCTCTTTTTTTTTTGTTTTTTGTTTTTTTTTTTTTGTTTTTTGTCAACTACTTTTATGTTCCACTAGATTAGGTTGCTATTTATATTTATCTTAGGTATGCCGTTATGTTTATGTAGTTTGTGGTTTTTTTTTTTTTTTTGTTTTGCTTTTTATTTATATTTTTTGTTTTGTTTTATTTTTTCCATGTTGTTGTCGTTAAGGTTGAGTGCATCCTTCAGATGGCTTTACCGCGGACGCGAACCTTTGTAGTTCGGATTTGGATGACGACTGGGATGACGAGGTGGCGCTAAAAGATGAACAGAAAACGGAAAGATGAAGTAAAGTTTTAGGAAAGTAATCCAACTATCCCTCTCGTTATTCACTCTTCTTCTAGTATAACTTCTTCCATCTTTCTGTAACTATTCTGCTTAATCTAGAATCTTTCCGCTCACCTTGTATCATCATTGTGGCTGGATACATGCCGGCTACTTGAGCCATCTGCGGTCGTATATCACTCGAGGGCGAACGACGACTATTGGGCAAGGCCACCGATGGCTAAAAAAAAGATGGAGAAATTAACAAATAAGTTTTGTGCTTCATTTTTATTCTTCTTTAGGTTAAACTTACATGCGCAAAGTACGTCTGGCCATACTTGAAGTACACACCGGACGCTGCATTCGGATTATATCCGCCGAGAGCAGCGGCTGCAGCTACGCCACTTAACACAGCTGCTGTGGTGGCTTGTTGTGTGCCAGCCGCTGCTCCGGCTGCGGCGGCATTGTGATGCAGCTGAGCTGGAATGTGCGAAGCGCGCGGTCCGCCGGCGCCAGCAACTGTATTACCGCCATTGCTACCACCGCCGCCACCCAAATAAATAGATGGCGGTGAGGCATTCATTGTGGCACCCGTGGCCTGATCCAAGACCACATATTGAGTGCCCAAAGCGGCGGTGGCTGGTGCGGCATTTGGTGTATTGGCGGCGCTATTATTATTGCTTCCGCCGGCGCCTCCTCCAGGTCCTCCGGCAATACTGTTGGGCGAATTGTTGCTGCTCTCGTGGCTGTTGTTGCCATTGCCGCCATTACTATTGCCAGCAGCTCCATTGGCGCTGGGCGAATTCCGTTGCGAGACGCTTCGCCGAAAGTCGGCATTGATCGACTTCTGACTGCGAAAACTTGCGGCACCGGCATTAAGACGAACTGGCGGCTTGGACTCGTAAGGATTGCCCGAATTTGTGGTAGTGGCATAGCTGGGCGGTGGTCCGCTTATGAGTGGCAGCTGATTAGGTTTGCCATCGCGTTTATTTAAAGCATGTGGTGGTCCCCGATGATGATACGAGGATTGCGAAGATGACGATGGTCCACCACCACCACCAGATGATGATGAGATGCCACCGCTAAGATTTATGCTGCTTGGCGAGGCTCGAGGCGTTGGCTCATTGTTCGAATTGAGCAATGGGGTTTTCGCACCGGAAGGCAGACCATTCAATGGCACTGAATGACGGGGATTATAGCCTGGATGAAATGGCTTGCGTACTCCCCCCGTTGATGTGGCACCGCCACTATTGTTGCGCTTCTCATAGGACGAGGAATAGCCACCCTCATTACTGTTTTGGCTCTGATAGTAATGCGGGGTTGAGCTGTTGCTGTGATAACCGCCACCACCACCTCCTCCTCCACCACCACTACCAACTCCTCCTCCGCCACTACCACCACTTCCACTTCCGCTGCCACCTCCACCACTGCTGCTTGCACTGCCACTGCTGCCATTATTGGGAGCTGGTGGGGTACTAAACAATGGGGCCTGACGTCCCGGAGCTGCTGGTGTACTTGGTGCCGATTGTGAAGCACCCTGATCCACGGAATTTCCACCTGCAGGATAGAAGGGTGCTGCTGTTATCAGAGCATGATGTGGAGCCGATTGTGCCGTTGAGGGCGGAGGCTGAGGTCCCGGCTGGCCGGCTGCTGCTGCCGCTGCATAGGGGAAGATGTTCGTTGGGATCAGGGCCGTGGCATGCTGTGCCGGCAAGGCGTACACGTGAGCACCAGCTGCAGCGGCCGCGGCACTGAGATCAGAATTGGCCGCCGCTCCGCCATGGGCTAGCGTTAGTGTGGGCAGCGCATGATATGTTGTTGTGCTGGCCGCCGGAGCAGCAATTAGCTGGGCCGAGCCTGCACCTGGGTGATGGGCGGTATTGGCATGTCCAGCCGATGTCGGCGGGTAGCTGGGATTATAATGAATGGAACCACCACCAGGAGTACGCTTCATGCGTGGTCCGCCTCCTGTAGCGCCACCACCCATATAACCGCTCGATGTGACCACGGATCCTCCATTATTGATCTGTTGCTGCTGCTGTGACTGTTGCTGCTGCTGTTGGGCACCAGCAACTGTGGGCGGACCAGCCGCTGTGGCAGTTGCCAGACCTGGCTGAGCCTGGGCCGGCTGCGGCAGCGGTGCCTGACCAGCTGGAGGAATGGGTGTGGCAGTCACCGCTTGCTGTGGAACATAATAGGGTATGGGATGATAGTACGGATAGGAGTAACTAATCGGATACGTGGCCATCGGTAACTGCTGGATCTGAGCACCACCACCCGGCTCACTGGAGTAGATTAATGGCCCCTGATAGATGGGAGCACCATTTGGTGCGGCTGCAGCAAATTGAGCTGTCGGATATGCCGCTGCCGCTGCCATCGGCATTACCGTTGTGGCCGGTCCACCCGGTGTCTGGTAAATGGCCTGGGCAGGTATAAGACCCTCGCGTTGCTGCTGGGCCGGATCGAAGACAGGTATCATGTAGGTGCCACCGGGCAGCTCACCGCCAGCATCTTGCGAAGTAAAAATCGTTTGTGTCGGCTGATGAGCGCTCGTTGTGAGTTGGAAGAGCGGCTGGGAGGCGGCACCGGCGCTAGTTACACCAGGCTGTGGATAGGCATAAACCATACCCTGGGGCATTGCATAGAAGCTGCCATCGGGCTAAATAAAAAAAAAAAAAAAACAGAATGGATCACATTAGTCAAAGATTATGTTTGAATTTGCAACACTTACCCCCTGCTGATATGTCGTGGCACAGTAGGGTGCTGGCCCATTCGGAGTGGTTGTGGTATGAAAGACGGTGGAACCATCTGGGGCCTGATAGCTTTGCGTATAGGTCCAGGTGGTTGTCTTCGGCTCCTCAGTTATATGCCCATGACTCTGGGTTAGATTCAGACTGTGACTATGACTGTGACTGTGACTTGGATTGGCGGGCTTCACCTCGCATTGGCTATAGGGTGTCGAGCTTGGCGACACCGACTGTACATCACAATTCATCTGAGTGCTGCTGGCAGGTTGTGGCGTCTCTCTGGGAGCCACTTCGGCCGCAGAAGAGCTGGATGGAGTTGCTGCTGCTGTAACCGTTGTTTCCTCAGCTTCCTCTTGTCCAGGCGTTAATTCCATTTCCTTATCAGCTGAACAGCAGGCTGGTATATTTGGACTAGTCGCTTGATTCTTGTACTTTTGCACCTCAATGCGATCATAGTTCTTGGTGGAAGTCGATGTGGTAATGCTCAGGCAGGCTGTGGCACTGGCCATACTATCACAATCATCGCCCTTGATGCTTGATGTGGTGGCATCCAAGCTAGATGGCTGCTGTTGTTGCTGCTGCTGCTGCTGCTGTTGTTGCGGCTGCTGTTGCTGATCGGGAGAGTAGCCATCATAACCTTCTGAGCAATCTATACCCGGTGACTGTACCTCTTCGGCATAACTTTCCGTTGAGCTACAGGATAGCTCATTGGTGGTGTAGCCCTGCTGTTGCATTTGAAGGGCAGGCTGTTGCTGTTGCTGCTGCTGCTGTTGTTGCTGCTGCTGTTGTTGTTGCTGCTGCTGTTGCTGCTGCTGCTGCTGTTGTTGTTGATGTTGGGGCTGATGAGGCGAAGATTTGCGATAGTTTACATAACTGCCAGAGTTGCCACCACCACTTGACTGATAATTGTTGCCCGTGTGTTGCTGAAGCGCCTGATTGGGCGGCAAATTGGACGGGTCATAATGGTAGATGGAGCTGGAAAAAGTCATTAAGGAAAATAAAAACCGCATTATACACTCAAAAATCTATTCCATGAATCAATATGAACTTATATAAGTATTATTTTGTGTAAGAGTGTTTAATTATAATATATATATATATATTCTCGCTCAGCTTCAGCATGCAAAACGATTTTGGAGGAAGAAAAAAAAAAGAAAAAAGAAAAATATAAAAACAAACAAAACAATAAGTAGAAAAGGAAAGAGTACAGTCAGCTCGAGCAGCTAGCTAATTGGCCAACACAGTTGTCACATAATTAATTCATTAATTATTAATTGTTTTGAATTTTTGTTTTTTTTTTTTTTCTTTTTCTTTTGTATTGTTTTTTGTTTGTTGTTTTGCAGTGCAGGCGCGACGGCAGCGACAGACATTTAGTTAGTAGTTGTAGTAGTAGTTCTATATGTAGTAGTTTATATTAAAAATGAATCGAAAAACAACAACAACAAATGGCGATGCAAAATGCAATTAGAACGAACAACAATTAGGTTAAGACGACAACACTGGCAGACGATATATATGTATAAATACATTGATTTTTATATATATATGCATATATGTATATATATATATATAATGTACATTTCTTTTTCTTTTTGTTTTCTTTTGTGTGTTTTCTGATTGAGACGCAGTTGGTTAGTTTAATTAGTTAGTAGTTATAATTAGGCGATGCTAGGCGAGGCGATTCTAGGCGAGACAATATGCAAGCAGCTGAGTGATTTTTTTGTTTGTTAATAATTGACAAAAACAGGTGTATGTTGTGTGTGTGTGTGTGTGTGTATGCGTTGGCTTATGTATTGTGTCTTAATCCAGGTGAGAAAATGGCAATGAGCATTTTGGTTTATTGGTAATTGTGAAGCTTCTCTCTGCAGCGATCAGCTACCAGTATATATATATATATTATAATATTTTATATATGTATATAATCGATAACTGCTGGTGGTGGTGGTGGTGGTGGTGGGTGTCGATTAATTTAATTTAGTTTTAGGCAGATAATTTACAAAAACAACATCAACAAATTTTTATTATTATTTTTTTTTTTTTTTTTTTGTAAACGAAATTATATATGTATATATATATAGCACATATTCCCATAGCTTATCGAAATTGTATGTATGTATATATATATATATTTGTATATATTAGGGATATATAAATATTAATATTGTAAAAAAGAAATGAAACATTATTATTGAAATTTGCTCAATTTGTGAGAATCAGCGAAGAGAAAAGAAGCAACAAAACTTTTGCAAAAGCGTTTGGACAAAACAAAAAATTAAGGTTTTTTTATTTTTGTCTAATGAAATCCTACAAAATAAGTGAAACTGAATATTAATTAGATCGTTAAATATTGAAATTCTTAACAGGGGAATGCAATCGTCTCTATTATCAAAAAAGAAGTGTTGATCTTTTGTTTAATTATAATCGATTTGCATTGTAAATATTTTACTATAATAACAGAAGATGAGATGAATCGGTTCCCCTTTCTAAATCCAATTTAAATATATAGTAAAGTTAACTAATATATCTTAAAAAAGGATGCCATAACTAACTGAAAAGACATTCTATAATACAATGTAGACAAGAGGCTATATTCTTCTTTAATATAGAACTGAATTCAATTCCAATCGATAGAGATAAATGTGTGTGTGGAATGAATAAAAATAAACCAATTAAAACTAAACAAATAAATACCGTAACCCTAAGCATAACCGAAATTAATATAATATCCTAAAACGATTGCATTCCCTAAGATTTCTATATGCCAAACAATTTGCAAGTTATAAAGTCTAGTAAAATTGCAAAAAATATAAACCAAAATCATCACAAAAAAAATAATAATAGAAATCGTTAAATAGAAAGATTAGAATCTTTGACTTCACTAGGGAGACGAAAGTTAGATTTGAAGAATCGAAAAAAAAATATAAATAAATTATACATATATCAAAAGCATTTGTGAATAATAATTAATTCTCAATAATTTTGTGGCTATGTTTTTTTTTTTGAATTTTGTGTTTTTTTTTAATATTTTTTTTTTTTAGTTTTTGTAAATTACCCGTCTGCATTGACAATTGGTTGGAGGGTTTGCGGATCTATGAGGACGCTGCCAAGTGGCACATTGGAAATGTCTGTAACGGCCCAGACGAGTCCCGATGAGGCTGAGTTGTTGTTGTTGTTGTTGTGGTTATTATTGTTGTTGGACGTTGGTCTTGTTGTTGTTGTATGGGCTCCTCCTAAGCGATTGGAGGTGGGTTGATTGAGCTCTGGCGTCTGCCTGTCGCTGCCGTAGCCGGTGGGCGAGGGCGTGACTGAATCGGAACGCACGGATTGGGTGCGTGTCTTGTAGCTGGTAGGTTTTTATTTTATTTAGTTTTGTTGTTTGTTGTTGTCGTTGTTGTTGTTGGATTTTAATGTTGTTCGTTGGTTGGTTTTTATTTATTTTGTTGTTGTTGTTGTTGTTGGGGTGGTGGAGGGGAAGGAAGGTAGCATACAAAAATGTTTTTGGCAAATTTTATCAACAGTTTTTCTTTTTTTCTTGTTTTTTTTTTTAAAATTATTTTCTTTTTTGGAGCGAGCGAGCGCCTCATGTGGGTTAAATATATTAGGCATATTAGTTTACTTACCCGCTGCTGGAAGGTGAGAGACGCCAAGGCGTGCTTGTGCTGCCAGTTGAATCCTGTTTGGAAAATCCTCCACGTCCGCTTTTGTTCGAATTGGTTGAATCGCCACGAGGCAAAGAGTTTCCGCCCGGTCCACCGGCACTGGGGGGACCAGCATAGTTGCCAAAATTATGTGATTTTGGTACAGCTCCGCCAGATCTCATACCATCCCGCGATTCCGTCGACTAGAAATTGATATATAAAAGTTGTAGTTTCATTTGGACGGGAAGAATGATAGAATGGTAAGTCCGCCATACATTTTGCATTTGCAGTATCTTTCCATTGGGTCGCTTGGGTCTAGGCGGTTGCGATTGTTGCTGCTGCTGTTGCTCCCAGCCGCCGCCACCGCCATAGCACTCCTCTTGGGGCCCATCACCGCCACCACCACCACCACCACCACCACCATAACCATCTTGATTGGCAGTACGACTAAAGATACGACTACGCGCTCGATCATAATCCTCTTCGCGTTCCTCAAAGCTTTTGGCCTTGCGATCCAACATAACACGCTCGGGACAAAGATAGGGAGACTGACGCACTTCATCGAAACTGTGCGTATCTCGCTTAAGAATTGACTTGCGTGCATCCTCACGATGATCGCCACGCACCAGCGATTTGAAGCGTATCTAAAATATATAAATATTATAATTAATATAAATATTTTTAACTAATATAAAAATGGATCAATAGTTACCTCTGGTATACGTGTGCCCTTGGTAACAGCCACTATAACGCATTGCTGCGTTTCGGTATCCACATTGTGTTCCATGCCAAAAAAGGCTGCTGTGCGATGAATCAACATACGATTGTATGAAGTAGCTGGCGGAAAACGATATTCACAACCGCGTCTGTGAGAGAATTAAGAAGAGGAAATGTTGTCGTCATCATTAAGTTTATAGGATAAGATAAGAATGACAATGTAACGCATTTCATTATACATATGTAATATATATAAATAGTTACAGATAATTACCTATCTTGCTCATGCTCTTCTTTCACTCTCTTTGTCTTTAATTTTGTTTTTTATCGAAACTTACCCATTATCTTGGACAAAATCCATTAGATCCTTTTCTATTTTCAGCAAAATGTGTCTATCCTTTGGATTCTTGTTTAACGTATCACGAAAGAACATTAACAAATCGGTGCCACCATAATCCGTATACTGTTCACTCGAATTCTCTGATTGATGAAAGACTAGAATTAATTGGGAGTCGTGAGCCGTATTATTGTTGGATGGCCACATTTTAAATGGTTGCCTATTTGTTCACTTACCACGCGATATGAAGCCCGATGTATTATTGCTCGAGTTATTTGAATTGTTGGCATTGTTATTTCCCATTAAATTTGAGTTGTTGCCAATGAGGTTACCATTACCGCCGCCAGGACCAACACCGCTGCCAATATTAACACCGACACCACCATTACCATTGTTGCCACCGGCGCCGCCACCACCACCGCTAACCCCACAACCGACACCAACACCACCACCGCCAACACCATCAATGCTACCGGATGAGCTGCCACCAATATTCTTCAAGCGTGGCTTAGTGCCCTTGGCATTAGTATTGGTGCGATGCTTTTTACCGGCAACACCACCGCCACCTCTTTGATCGTAGTGATAGGAATCATCATCGTGATTATTACTGAGATTGCTATTCTGACTGGACATCTCGTGTCGATCATGACGCTCATGACGATCGGCAGCCTTGTAATTCATTCCCGAATTATAAATGAGAGCTGTGGAAGAGTTGGTGTTGCTGCTGTTGTTACTTTGATGATGCTGCTGCTGCTGTGGTGGCTGTTGCTGCTGTTGTTGTTGCTTATTGTTGCTATCCAAACCATTGGCTTTTAGATCTACCACAAACTTTTTACCATTGCCATTGTTGGTGGTGTTGGTGTTACTGTTGCTGTTGCTATTATTATTATATTCCATGCCACTACCATTGCTGTTGGTGCGATTATGCTGACCACCGCCTCCTCCAGATTTCTTGGGCGGCGTTAGTTTGGGAAATTCAGCCTCGTTGCTTAGAGGAACATTCTGTGGAGGCTTTGATGGCGTTTGCAGCTGTTGCTGCTGCTGTTGTTGTTGACTAGTAACAATCACGGCGGGTGTCTCCATCAGCGGTGAATTTCCTCGTCCAGTTGATTGTGCTTTGCTGTTATTATTGTTGTTAGTGTTATTATTATTGGTTATGGCACTGCTGTTGTTGTTGTGCTCATGGGGTGCATCACCCTGGAGCTGTGGCTGCTGCTGTTGCTGCTGCTCAGAGCAAGCTCTTGGCGTTGGTGTGCGTGGTGGCGATGTGGACTCACGCATGGCATGGCTTCGTGTCAAATGTTTGCCCTTCATATTACCCTGCAATATACAATACAAAAACAAAATGAGTTAAAGGAGCCAGCAATTAGTTTCAAATTAGTAACCAAACGATGAATGCCAAAGTTGACAGGCAAAAAAAAAAACACACCAATAACAACAACAACGAAAAGGTAAAGGTAAAAGGCTGATGCAATTGTTGGCTCATTAAAATGTAAAACAAACGAAAAGAAACGTACAAACGAACGAGCCATCCCACCCTACGCTCCCTATTAACTTGACGATCCACAAACAACAATACTAACCACACACGCTCACACACATACACACATGCCAGTAGGGGAAAAACCATTGGTTAGGTAGAAGAAGTCTTCTTTTCATAGTTGCTGCCGCAATTGCCTTTGCCTTTGCCGTTGTCGTTGTTGCCGTGCCAGCCACATAAAAATGTTTCACGCCGTCGCCTTTTGACATTTCCCTTTGAAGGACAACGCAAGCGACAGGCGACAGGCAACAACCAGCCAATCATTCAATCAGTTTTAGTCAATGAGTCAGTTCATCAGTTAACCTGGCACATTAATTTCACTTGTTGTTGTTTTTATTCATTGATTTTTTTCCCAACTCCCCCTCGCCAGCTCCAAATTTCTCAGTCACCCATTAAGAAGTTGAGAACTGACATCATTAATCAGTCAAGTGTCCTGTTTCAAGCTTGCCAAATGCCAATAATGGTTCGAAAATTACCACACATTCAGATACAAACTAATCTATTTGACTAATGAACATATAAACAAGTACAGTAAATAGTAACTATAACGTTTCCCAAATGAAAAATGAATTGAGAAATCTTAAAGGAAAACCGGAAGTATTTGAAAACTTTAACTAAAAGTTTGATAATCGAGCCATGTATATAATATAGAGCTATTTAGTTTGGGAACAGAGAAAAACTTTAATTCTAAGTCAAGGCATTAAAAGAATATCAAAAGGTCAAAAATGAAGATTGTAAATTTGATTTGGTATATAATAACAGAAATGCCATATTATATACTAACAGCTCCTATTTTAACCACCAATCGACCTTTCTATTCTCTTTCTCTCCGCCCTTTTATTGTTTTTGTTGTTTTCATTACTAGCAATTTGTTGCATACCCCCAAGGGCAAAAGACTTTATAAGAAATTCTATAAAAATTATATGCTCAATGCAATTTTGAACTTGGGATTAAAATTGCTTTCCAAGAATCAGAACAGAAACTATTACAATGTTTTGGTTGTGTGTATCAGTGTATGTATGTTTGTGTGTGTGTGTGTGTGTTACGATGGGGAAAAATCAATAAACCGACCTTGGAGCGACAAACGCAGCCCAGCAGCAGCAATATGTAGCAACAGCAACAGAATGAGAATTTGTACCGAAAAACTGCTATCGCAATGGACATAAACTATGATGACGATAAATCCTGAATGAGCAGTTAACCTACCACCTACGATACACACACACATACATGCACACACACACACACAGGGCACACACACATAAACCTTGAACTCTGGTCATGTGTCTGGGTCTGGGGAATAGGGGCTGCAATCAGAGACACGTTTAACCAATTTGGGTCGAAGAACATCGGGAATTTCCAACTATTTCGATTCGCAGAACTGCAATGGAACAAGTATCGCCTCCCAACAAAAAAAAAAAGACCCCATTCCTCTTTCTGTTTCGCCCGCTCTCTGTGTGCTCTACCATCTTTCCATAGCTCTTTGCCTGTGATGACCTGACCCAGTTTATACTACATTTTGGGCGTGTATCTTTGGCTGCACTTTCTATATGCATATGTATGTAGAGAGCGCTGAGAGAATTGAGAGATTGCTGCTGGAGCTGTTGGTGCTGCTACCGATTTGACCTGACCTATATATGTATATATTCAAACTGAATACTCTGACATAAGATTGAACCATACAGATTGTATATTAACGAGAGAAGGCAAGAAAAAACGAATGACAGAAAGAAGAAAGCAAGCAACAACAACAAAATAAAAATAAAAAAAAAGAATAAGATAAACTTACGCGTCTATTGCCAAAACTATTCTGACGTCCCAGATTGACAGCTCCTCCTGTTCCGCCGCCACCCACCAATGCGTTTGACTGAGACTCCTCGCTATTGTTGTTACTGTTACTGCTGCTGCTGTTGCTGTTACTTGTGTTGCTGCTGGACACTGTTGTGGCTGTAACAATTGACGCTGATGACGTCGCTCCTGTGTGGGTCGCAGCTGCTGCTGCTGCTGTCGCTGCTGTTGCTGCTGTTGCAGCTGTTGGCGCTGTTGCTATTCCTGGTGAACCTGACGACGACGATGATGATGTCGATGATGTAGATAATGCTGATGACGAAGATGACAATGATGATGATGTTGATGGTGATGACGTCGTCGTTGTTACTGCTACTATACTTCCACTAACAACACTTGCACCTCCTGCTCCACTTCCTCCACCACCAGCAATACCTCCGCCTCCTCCTCCTCCTCCACTACCTCCTCCGCCTCCTCCCACTCCTGTTGAATTTGAGGCAACAGCAACGTTGGCACTGGCCACAACAACAACGGCGGCCGCAGCAGCCGCTGATGAGGCAGAAGCGGCAGAGGATAAATTGGTTGGAATATTTGTAGCAAGGGCTACTTGAGATTTTGTGGAACTCATAATCACAGTTTATGTAAAATGTACTGCAAAAGAAAAGATTCAAAACAAAATGAAAGAAAGAAAATAGGGGGAAAAAAAAGAAGAGAAATAAGTTTAAAGATTGAAAATCAAATCAATTTTGTGATAGTACTACTAATATATATATATATATATATTCGCATATATTGGTTACTTTATATACATTCAAAATTGTTATTCATTTTAAATGCTTTTCACCCCCCACCCCTATATTCCCTCCTCTTGCAATATGTGTGTGATGTGCGTGTGTGTGTGTATGTGTGCATAACTTGTCATCTTGATGCTATTAGCCTTAAGCGTATGTATTTTGCCCACATATTCCCATCACGTACATCAACTTTAGTTTTATGTATCACAACTAAGAATATGAATTTCTAAAAACGTTTTGTATCAAGAGCGTGCCTTTCTTTTCAAGCGGTTTTATGTCATCTATGTTTAACGATTGATGACTCAGAGGACCCTTAAACGTCGTGTGGGACCAATCTCAATCTTAAGGGATTTTTTTTTATTAAATTTGATTTAAATTCTTGTAGCAAAACTTGCAAATGTTTTGATGAAACAAATATAAAGTTAGAAGATTATTTTGAATTGAGTTGATTTTTATTTTATCAGATACAAAACAGTTAATCCAGAGTCTAGGAAGAACCATGTTATCCAACTGTTCGAAAACTATTTTTCAAAAATTTAAAAGCCCCTTTTCATTTATAGCGAGAAACAGCTGTTTAACTTAAGGTTGCCAGATTATTATCAATAAGGACTTTCGGATGAGAAGATAGTTTAGATTAGCACTTGATTAAATAATGATAATTTGAAAACTTTCACTGAAATGCAAAGTCAGTTTCAAAAGCTGAGAAAGAGTTGATAGTGCTTCAATTTACTATTTTATATAGACCTTTCAATCGGCTAATAAATCTGGCGATATCAGGCAATAATCTACTATATATTAAGAGACTTTAATATGTCCCAATTTACTTTATACTAGAACAGTTAATATTGCCTGCTAACTAATTTATTAAAATTACTAACAGGACTAATAGCTTAAAGCTTTTACTTAACAGTAAATAGCCCCCCTGAGCAGTGTTGCCACTTTAAGCATATCATTAAGTGATTATTAATAGCGCCCCGGACAGTGTTGCCATCTTAAGCATATATCATTAAGTGATTACTATTTTGCATACTTCATTATTTAAGAGACCTTTATAATTTATTTAAAACAAAAAAAAAAAAACAAGAAAACCAACAACAATAAATCAACTTAGTTATATATATAGTATTTTTTTCCGGTATTTTACCTCAGTAAGTGTTTGTGAGAAAAACTATTACATCTTGTTTAAACATCTTAGATCCGAAATGGAGGTTGTTTTTCTATTTATTATTTTTTGGATATTGTTTTATTTTCTTCTTTTAGTTTGCGTTTCGTTTACGTTTCTATTGGCTGCTGTTGGCAAAACTTTTTTACACTGACTTTTGACTTTTGTGGCGCTTTTTCTTTCCTTCTCACTTTCTCTCTCTCTCTCTCTCCAGCTCCTTTTTTACTCTCTTACTCTCTCCCTTTCTCTTTCTCTCTCTCTTAGTATTTTGGTGCTACTTGTTTACTGATCCTTCAACTGCTGTTGTTGTTGTTGCTGTTGTACTGGAGTTACTGCTGCTTTTTTTTTTGTCTTTTTGGTTTAGTTACTTATGTAGTTTGGTTTTTCTGATTCATAAGAATTATTGCGTACGAGTCAAGTTTTAGGAGTATTTTTGTTTTGTTTTTTTTTTGGTTGTTGGTTGGTTTGTTTGGTTTTAGAATAAAATCATTTTGTTTTTTTTGTTGTTTTTTTTTTTTTTTGTTGTCAAAAATATGCGGCAGTGCATTTGAGAAAATTTGTAAAATATAAATACACTCGACGCATTATTCCGATATATATCCTTTACTTAAGTTTGTGTAGTTCACTTGTAGTTCTGTTGGTTTATCCTTTGGTTTTTTTGTTGGGAATTTGTAGTTGTTTTTTTTTTTGTTTTGTGCGACTTAATTTAGGTTGTTTTTTGTTTTTATATATAGAGACAAGGCTTAGAGGTTGTTGTTTTTTTTTTTTTACATTTATGTATATAGGTTTTTTTGTTGTAGGCTTTTATATATATATATTTTGGTTTCTTTTTGTTGTAGAAAATGGAGACACAAAAAAAAAGTCGAGTCGAAAACACAAGTCTAGTTTTATTTTGTTTTGTTTTACTTTTACTGTTCTTGTTTTTTTTTTTTTTTTTATTGTTATTATTTTATATTATTGTTATTTGTAGTTTAATTAAAACTTTAGTTTATTTTTTATAACATTGTTTATCACATTTACACCATATCACCGAAAAATCACAAGCTGCCTCCTCCTCCTCTCCCCACCACCCACAACACCGTGTCTCGTTTCAGATGAAACAAACAAACAAGAAACGAAAAAAAAAAAAAATAACGAAAAGCTTTTCCTTCGTCCTTTTTAGTTTTCTACGTTTCGTTTCACGTTGAATTTTGCTTGTTTGGTTGGTTGGTTGGTCTCTTTTGCACTTGCAAATTTTCCTTAATTATTTTGTTTAAAATTAATAATTTGTTTTCTTTTTTATACACTAAACACTTAGGTGGCTAAAATTATTTATATATATATATATATATCGTATGTATATGTTGTATAGTTAAAAAAAAAATTGTAGTTAAAGCTTTTATTCTTTTCTTTTATATTATTTTGTGAAGATTATTTCTCTTTTTCTTTGTATATATAATTATTATTATTATATTTATTATTTGTTCTTTCTTTACTTTTTGCTGGCTTCTTTCAGTTTTTGTTGTCTATAGTGTTCAGGTTATATGAGGATTTCTTTGATTTGTTTGTTGTTTGTGGCACACATTTTTCTGCTGTTGAAAGATGAGTGGAGAATAAAGTTTTAGGGCTTTTCCACATGGAGAGAAAGAGAGAAAGATATATATGTATATATATATATTTATATATTATATAAATATATATATATATATATATATATACAGAGAGATAGAGCATGAGCATGACCAAAAGAGTGGGGAAAAGATATAAAATATATACAGACACACACACACTCACACACGCATACTAACAAAGAAAATGACCTTGTTTACGATTTATTTTGATATTCAAAACTGCACGAGAACTGTGGAACTGAGTGCTGAGAAATGAGATGAGACGCGACCATAATTCCTAATGAGGAATTTGCCCTTAAGCAAAGAAGGGTGATTTCTTGATAGCTCTCACTCACTCACTCCCTCTCTCTCTCTCTCTCTCTCTTGTTTTCTCTGTAGCTTCTTCATCTTTCTCTCACACATTATATGGTCTCTCTATCTTGGTATCTCCTTAGCGTATCCTTAGTTGTCCTTGTTCACATTTTTTTATGTATATGTGTATGTAATTATGTTAAACATCTTTGATTGCTACAATTTTTAGGTAGGCAAAAATTCTTGTTAAACCAGTCATTCTATATCAAGTGGAAGTATTCGACTTTAAGATACCCTAGCATTTCCAGAAGAGAGAAAAAATTAATCGCCCATCAAGTGGTATTCAATGGAATTATTTCTATTAAAAAGAATATACAAATTTTGCTAATTTTCAGTCTCTTTCAACGAAAAAGTAATCAAATAGTTTCTTAAGATCTAGTTATAAGATCAAAAATATATAACTCATAACTGCAGTTTGTCATTTTGTTTCTTTTAATATCTGACCACTATTCATGGACCAACATACCTTAATGCCTCCTTTTTGATACAGGGTATTATTATGAAAAAGGGGTTGCTGAACGCAAAAATTGGCCAGATTTTTGATATTTATCTATCTATATCTTCTTTGAGTTGAATGGACTTTGTAGGCGATTTCTATGCATATTTAATTAACAACAACAACAGGCAAAAAAAATGAGGTAAAATAGGGATAAAAAGCAAACGGTCAGGGTCAGGGTTAGAGAAGAAAAAGTAAAGGAATTATTTTTTGTAAAGAATTTGCCCTAACAAACCAGATATCAAAGAACTGATTGCCCCAACTAAAGATTTCTTAAATTCGATTTTACATTGCAAGGATAATATATATACATATAGAACTATACTATATATTATATATAGAACTATACTATATATTATTTAACATTTATTTTGTTAATTGGTCAAGTTTCAAGTTAAGCCAACAAGTTTTTCCGCAGCAAATCATTCTATGTCATTTGAGTGTCCTTTTTTAACTTTAATTTAAATCTAAACTAGATCCTAATAAAACTAACAAATTATACCTGTTGCAGTTAATGATAATTTGTCGTATATATAATCAATATATAAAGCAAAAAAAAAACGTTTGAAACTTTATCCATTTGAATCATCTACAATATATATATACAAATGTATGTATATAGATTTTAAATGCTGTAAAACGAAATTGGGGTTTTTCCCCTTACATCATTAGGCGGCACTCAAGCGCAAGTCGGAAAAACTTGTTTACATGAAAAATTCTCTATAATGATAGAGTAAATATTGACCTATTTATCAATTTATCAAAAAACATTGAGTAATGGAGGGACGGACGAACGAGCATTTGATGAAATCTGTTTTTTAGTATTTTGTATAAAATGTATTTTAATCTATTCCAATTAACTTGAAAAAGGTTGTCTTTAATTAATTTATTTAATGTGTTCCTTTTGCTTTTTTTGCATTCATTTAAATGTCATGACCATTCGGAGGAAAAATCAACAAAATGCCGCCTTGGCACCTGCTTCCACCAACCCATCCCCCTTTTTCTCTCTTCTAACCTTAAGCGAATGCCATGTCAATTGGCAGCTCTTTTAAATCAAATATATTTTCATTTCTGTCATTCTTTTCCTTTAATTTTTTTTTCCATTATATTTGTTTGTTTTTTTGGGAAATACCCGCAAAATATGCGGGTAGAATACATTTAAAAAGCAAAGGAGAGAAAAAAAATGCAAAAATCACACAAATATGATTTGAAAAAGCGGAAAACAGAAACAGAAGGGATAAGAGAGAGAGAGAGGGAGAGTAAAGATGAGGTGGGGGTGAAAATGTGTGGGAGAGACTAAAAGAGTGAGCAAGAAAAGAAGGCAGGCTGGCAAGCAAGCAAGCAGGTGCTAGAGAGATGACGTAGCCGCTTGAAAAAGAAACACGCATACGACATGTGGCACACGACCAAAGACGATAAACGACGACGACGACGACGACAACAACAACAACGACAATGCTGACGACGACTAAGAAAATGAGGCAAAGTTCGCCAAAAAAAAAAAACGAATTTGGGACAACAGTCAGGCAATTGCATTTTCAACAACAACAAAAACGAAACATAAAAAGGTTGCAAAAGGAAGTCTAAAACTTTTCCCCTACAACAACAATAAAAAGAACAACAATGACGACTACAACACATTGTGCATGTGCGCGCTTTTCCACTAGGTGGCAGCTAATGTTTACAACAACATCAACGACAGCAGCAGCAACAACAACAGCAACAGCAACAGCAGCTGTAAAGAAGGTCTCTAAGTATGAAAGAAAAGCTTCAACTACGCTAAACTATATGAGAATAAGTATTGCGGCGGCTAGCAAAATGAGAGAAAGAGAGAAAACCAATTTCTAGAGACAGATATGGCCAAATAGAGCGAGAGACTATTATTAAGATAGAGAGAGGGTATAAAGCTCGCAAAGCGCTTGCGTGGGAGTAGAAAAAAAAAACATAATACGAAAAAACAAAAAAAAAAAAAAACATTTCGCGTGCCTGCACTTTTTTTTCGGTTGAAGCTTCGAACAGGAAGTTTGCCGCGATGCATTTGTGTAAAAAGTGTAGAAAGAACTAAATATATATATATATACACATACATATATATATATATATCTATACACTATATAAGGGGGTTTTGGTATAATTATAACGTGGGGGCAAGGGAAAGACGGGGGATATAATGTAAAGGGATGATATTGGGCGCATGTGAGAAGAACACAAAATAACAACAACAACAACAATGGCAACAGCAGCGACAACAACAGCGACAACAAGTATTATAATAAAAATACTTATAATTTGTTGACATGTTGTTCTTGTTGTTGTTCCTGTTGTTGTTGTTCTTGTTCTTGTTGTTGATGAAAAGCATTTCACTATAGTTTTTAAGAAAAGTTTGCTTGCGTTTTTGTGTCAGTAAATTTCTAAACGACACGACAAATTGAAAAACGAAACGAAACGACACACACACACACACACACACGTACACAACCTACAAGAGGAAGAAA
Organism: Drosophila austrosaltans; assembly: GCA_035045865.1. Taxonomy (NCBI): domain Eukaryota; kingdom Metazoa; phylum Arthropoda; class Insecta; order Diptera; family Drosophilidae; genus Drosophila; species Drosophila austrosaltans. The sequence goes on from JAWNOQ010000207.1 coordinate 9,240,426, forward strand.
CGACGAAACACTTCGTTCTGCATGTGTGTGTGTGTGTGTTTGTATGAAAAACGTGTATCACTTGACTGTGTGTGTATGTATAATACACCAAAAACACAAAAAAAAAAAAAAAAAAACAACACAACACAAAAATTAACGAGGAAAATCGTTTCCAAGCGAAAATTTCCGATATTAAAATAAAACATATTTTTTCAACTTTAATTTAAACACTTTGCAAAAGAAAACTTTTTTCTAAAGATATCTAAAGACAGAGAAGTGAGAGAGAGAGAGAGATAGATGGATTGTAGGGATATAGAATTATCTTTAGAATGGATTTTCCTTGATATCTATATATATATTTATATATATATATAGGTATTTTTATATATAAATGTGTGTAAAACTGAAAAAAAGGAAAATTTACAAATTTTTCTTTGGCTGCTTTTATTTATTGCTACGCGCGTGCCATTTTCACATTTTTTATTTTATTTTTTTTTTGGTCGATTGTACTAGGGTATAATACCAGAGCTTGTCGTTCCGTTTCGATCCGTTCCCTTCTACCTCTTCTTCTTTTTGTTCCCTGGCCTAGCTCACTGGCTCTTTAGCGTTGCTCTCTTCCTTTGGATTTCTTCCTTTTTTTCTTTACTTTTTTTTTTTTTTAAATATATTGGTATATATATGTTGTATATATATACATTTTTTGTTGTATTTTTTAATACACACTCACACACACATTGCCACACTCACACAGAAAAAAAAAAGAGAAATATAAAACATATAGAAGAAGATAACTAGTAGAAGAAAACTATTAGTTCTTGTGCGAGATGCTGCCACTGAAGATGATTTTTTTCTTGCCTCCGTTCGTTTGCTTCATTGTGAAAATGTATTTTTAAGCTGCTGCTGATGTTCCGCTTCTTCTTCTACTGCTGCTGCTGATGCTGCTGTTGCTGATGGTGCTACTGGTGCTGCTGCTGCTGCTGCTGTTACTTGTGCTGCTGCTGCTGTTTCTGGTACGTATACGGATGACAATGACAACGTTGGCGACGGCTGCGACGTTAGCGACGACAACAACAAGAAGCGCTGCGCTCCGCTGGCAGACATTATGGGAACACGACCGAATGGATACTGGGCCATGGCATGCGAAAAGTCCATCAGTAAAAGCCTCAACACACAAGAGATATATATACATATATATATATATATATATATGTATGTATGTTTGTACGTACGTTTGTATGTATGTAGGGAGCAGAGAATATATTCTCCGATTCTGGTTCTGATTCCGATTTTCTCTCTCGGTCTCATACTCTCACTTGCCACTCTCTCTCTCTCTCTCTCTCTCTCTGTCTCTCTGTTTCTCACTTTGTGTCTCTGCTCTTTCATTCCCTGTGTGTGCGTGCTTTTTCAGCAAACAAACAAAATGAAAAAAAATAAAAGGGTGGCAAAGGTGAGTAAGACAGAGAAGGAGAGAGTGAGTGAGAGAGAGCGTGTGCGTAAAAGCTTCGCGGAAAACAGGTTAAAGCGTATGGTATCCCCTTCCGATATTCTCTCACTCACTCTCGTCCTCTCTTGGCCTCTCTCTCATTCTAATTCTCACTGTTACTCGCTCTCCTTGTCTTCCTTTGGCTAATGTCCCATGGCCCAGAGGTAAAAATGCTCACTGATTTTGTGTTGTGTTGTTTTTTCATTCCTTGTTGGGTTTTTTTTTTTCTTTCCTTTTTTGTTTAATTTTTTTTATGGGGTGGCATTTCTTCGTCTCCTGTCGTTTTGGCTCTACCACCCGCCCCTCTATCATTCTCTCTCTCTCTCGCGGTCCCTTTCCTGCTCTCTCTCTCTCTCTCTAGCAGGACTAGCAGTGTCTTACTCTTGTTATTATTGCTGTTGTCATTGTCCTTTCTGGTGCGTAAGTTCTGACTGCAGTTGTTCATCCTTTTACCTATCTACATATCTACACATACATCGTACTTTGGCTTCCTACATGGCCAGGCCACAATAAGACCTTGGACATATGTGCACATACATACATATATTAGTGTGTGTATGTGTGTGCGTGTGTGCCAAACAGGAATAAAATAAATTTTGTTAAAGTTAATGAATTTCAATGCTCTTCATTCTACCTACCTGGACTAGAAATTGAATTATAATTGAATATAAACACCAAAAAATTCAAAAGAAAACATCACAGAGAGAAAGAACGAGAAACATTTTCATTGAATTGGAAAAGTAGTCAAATAGAAGGACTAAAAATTCATAAGGATCAATTTAAGGTTTAATCTACTCACATAAGTTAAACCATATAAAGTATTATGCAAATCAATGCCAATAACGGATATATTACTTATCTTGTTGAACGAGTCAATTGAAGTGCGTGTTTGTCCCCCACCCCCTGCCCAAAAAGTCTTATCTGTTGTCCCTACATATACATATACGCTATATGAGTCAATGGAAATTAACTGTTCGAGAGACTTGCGATTAAGGAGGTGGGGATGACAACTCAAATGCAGAATGAATATCAAACCAAATGTCAATTTCCGATTCGTATTAGCTGTGTGGCACCGCGCCGAATTGTAGCTATCGTTATAAACAATCCAAATACACAATTCCGCCACCCAAAAATGTGTGCACATTACAAATTATTTAACTCTTACCCGGTATAACCGGTTTACTGGTCAAACAACGTTTGCTGGTCTTTTCTTTCATTTAATTTGAGTTGAATCAATATTAAGGAATCGATTTCTATGACGAATATGAAATAAATAAGGATTTGATTTGAAATCAAATGAAAGATTTTCCATTTAAAAACATTTTAAGGAACCGAGAACTAGCTTACCAGAACATTCTGCTCTATTTTTATTCTGTAGAATTTTTGTAGGTTTTCCTCTATATTCAAAATCAAATTAAAAAAGTAAAAAGGATACAAATTTAATTCAATTACAAATCATTTTGCCTATCACTGACTGGAAAGAACAAAAATAGAAAACTCTGAAAATTCCATCAGTATAAAAATTGATTTAGGTTTTTTTTCTTTTTCTTTTTTTGCAGTCACTCACTCCACCCACTCCCACAGAACAGACATCTTTCCCCATGCCACATTCCGTTGCATACTATCTGTCAATTATGGAACTTGAAATTGCATTTTATTCCTGATGGGATATGCGAATTTTCTTCTGCGTTTCTGACTGATTTCGCTTGTTTTTTCTTTTGGTCTTTTGCAGGCAAATGATAAATGCATTCATCATCATCATCAGCAACATCGTCATTGGCGTCGTCATGAACAACCGAATGGAGAGGAGGTAATAAAAAAAAGCTTTTAGTATTTAATAGCTTAACTATGAAATAGCAGGATATGGCAGGCAGTGTAGTGGCAAGCCAGTCAAACGCGTGGGATGTATGGAAAGTGAAGGATGTGCAGGATCGGAAAGGACAAGGCTAAACCAGAAAGCAAAAAAAAAAAAATTAGAGCAACTAAAATAATCTCTGTGATAGAGAGCGTGCCCTAGTTAATAGAGATTTTCACATTTGCCTCAAAGTATGCAACACAAAATGCATCTGTTTAACTTCAACTAACATCAACAAAAAGGAACAAATTTTTATTAAAATTACAGAAATAACCGCAAATTGGAAAAATTAGTTTACATCGATTAGGCCTAAACACTCTGTCTCTGTCACTTTCATTTCGCAATGCCTATTTATTCTACCCCCCTTCTCTTAAGGGATTGGTGAGTGTGTAAGGGGTGTTGTTGTTCGAGGGGGTGGTGGGGTTATGTGATGGGTCAATATTAAAGCTGAGAGGAAAATGCGTTTTCCCCTATACACTAAATGCGTCGTAATAAATTATTTATGCAAATACCAAATTGGGGGAATGTGTGGAATTGAAACAGGACACAAGGCGCTGCTATTTGAAGCTGTCAGCTTCACGTATTTTCTACATTGAGAACGAAAGAGAGACAGATAAATAGAGCGATAGAGATGGCCAGAGTATGTAAGGGCGCGCGAGAGTGAGAGAGAGAGTTAGAGAGAGAGCAACTGACTGGGGACTGTTGCTATAACGGTTAATGTAATTGCATATTCGTGAATGTCGCGCCTTGTTGCAATTACGACATCTTATTTGGGTCAAATGCAGAGCGAGAGAGTCTTACAGACACACACACACACACACAGACACACATACACAGACAGAGTAAGAGAGAAAGAAAGCGTGAGAGAGTGAGCGAGAGTAATCTGTGAGAGAGCAAGCTTGAGCTAATGTGCACGTGTGAGCTTAAAAGCGCAACGACAACAACAACGACAAACGCATTTCGAGGCCAAATACTCAAAAGCCAGAGCCTAGGCTACTAGAGTACCGTACATACATACATACACAGAGACATACATACATACATATATATGTTTCTCCTACACTGCATCTATAGTTTGTCACTTCCTGCAATCCCTTTTTCTAAAGATGAGTTTAAGAGGAAGCGCAGTAATGTCTCGAGTGGGTGTGGCCTGACCTATCCGTTTATATATATATATATACTCATACATGTGAACCATCATCTTCTAACTGGGCCAGTAAAGAGACCCCCAAATCATAGTTAATGGTCCAATGCGGTTGATATTATTATTCTCTGCTCAAAGCTAATCTAATTAGGCGACAAATGTGTGTTCAAAGCAAAGCTAGCAACAAGACACACACACGCACACACAGAGACACAGACACAAACTCAACACTTTATTCTTATTCATTTAGATTCCGACACAGGGAATTGCTGGTGTTGATGGTCTTTTTTTTATATATGTATGTATATGTATATATTTTTTTGTTCTTGTTCGTGTTTGTGTTTTGATGGCGCAATTAAAATGCTTAATGTTTTATGGCACGGCCTGTGGGGGGTCCTTTAATTAATTCGTCCGTGTCGTGATGGCCATGAAAGGTGTTAACAACAATAACACAACAAGAGCAAGACGACAGAGTGACAGCTAACCAAGTCAGTAAAAGCAAGGACACTTTGGCACTTCCTTTCACTTCTACTACAGCTTGACCCAGAGACAAGAGACAAGTAGAAAGTCTTCATTTAAACGGCGCGTGTTGAGGCTAAAAATCTAAAGTCACCACCTTCTGCTCCTGCTGTCGCTGCTGTTGCTTGCTTTTGCTTGTTCTTTCTTAGCATACATACCATCATCTTCTTTCTATGTGCTCTTTCACTTATTATGCAGCTCTAGATGCCTTTTACAACGACCCTACCCGTAGTACCCCACACATCCCTACACCTACCACTCGGCAACAAACACATCCTATCTGGTTAGCTTCGCAATCATGTTGGCTTGTGTTTTTTACGCTGACACATAGAGAAAAGTTTGAGGCCAAAAGCCTTAAGCCCACGCTTGAAGGGATGTACCATCATCCCGAGACGAGTGTTGGCCTTCTCCTTCTCCTTCGCCTGCAAAACTAAAGAGCATAAAACGCTAAGCTAAGCATAACAGACAAGTAAACGAATTGTACAAAAGCAAATACAAAAAGTCAACTCTAGACAAAACGACATATAGATGTCCTTTCATTGAATGCAAATGTAAACAAAAGTTCAAGAACATGAAACAAGATCAAATTACAGAACATGATATATTATATCTACATGAATTCAAAATATGCCAGAATATAAATTGAAACAAAGTCTTTCAACATTATTGAAATCCTCTAAAAGAATATCACGAGCACAGACAATATTAAATTGGAATTAATATATACCCCCAAAATGTATTTGATTGAAGTTAATTTATCTTTAAATTAGCATTTCTCTTGATTTACCCTTTAAAGGAAGCAAAGCCTAATATTCAGAATTAAGAGATAACTTCTCTTAAAATCTTATATTATTATCGTATAATACATATGTATATATATGCATATATATATAATTTCTAAATGTTTGTGCAAAAGGCTTTCAAAGACCGGCATGCCCAATGGCTTCCCCTCATTCTCTTGCAATGTGTTCTCCCTTGTCCATTTGGTTTCTCTCAGTCTCATACATTTTCCATGCAGGTATGAAAATTCTTGTTGCATACACAAAGGGGCACATGGGAAAGGGCATCGTCAACAATACAACTCACAACATGCTTGTTAGAGATGAGAACAAGATGAGGGTGAAGCAGAAGGAGGACCATTTGATTGTTGTCTACGCCTTCACTAGTTCCCACTGCAACCAGCTCTTGCTGTGCTTGTGCTGTTGCTGCTGCTGCTGCTGCTGCTCCTGCAACCCTGGCATCAAAGGAGATAGTGGGGGTGTAAAGGAATATAGGGAGAAAGAGAGCAAGAAAGAGATGAGGCAGAAAGAGAGACAGAAAGACACCTGCGGGAGTTATGAAATATGCAAAAAGCATCTGCCAGCCTAGAGGCTGGCTCGTCTCTGTCAAAGAATTGCATAGAGAATTCATTTGGCGGCACTGGGGCAAAAACTTTGCCAGCCAACTAGCCAACGTGCGCCTTGAGGTTTTGGCCCAAGTATTAAAATGAAAACAACGAAAAAAAAAAAAACTCAAAAATCAGATTGCAAACTACCGTAACTGAACGAATGTCTCGTTTTTTTCTTTTTTGTCTTATTTCTTTTGTTTTCTGTTCTTATCAAAATGAAAAATGAAGCTCTATACTATATACATATATAAATATATATTTCTATACAATGTAATTCAAATAAAATCGAAATGCCATGAAAAAAGGCCATAAATTAATTTACACAAATTCTCTAGATTCCTCTTTAGCAAACAGAAAGAAACAAAAAAAAAATTGAATTTCGCACAAAAACTCACTGTAAAAATTGCAGAAGAAGGGGGGGAAAAAATAAATAAAAATAAAACCACAAAACAAAAAGTTTTATATATTTTTCTTCTTTTTTTTTTTTTTAATTTTTTCTCGTGTAAACAGAAACTGAAGGTACAATGTAGAATAGAATAAAACAAGAACAGAACAGAAGAAATTGAACGAACGAAGCGAATCCGAGCGCAACAATAATAATAAGTGAAACAACGACGACATTTCGTTTATAGCATCATCGTCATCTTCCACCTCGATCAATGTGAATAACGACGACAACAACAAGAACGGCAACAACAACAACAACAGCAAGAATAACAATGCAAAAAGACTATTGTGTGTGAGGAGGCAGCAGAGTTTTATTTAGTTTTTACTTAGTTTCTCTGCAAGCTGAGTGCAGTTTAGTTAGTTGGTGTAAATATCGATGGGTTGGTTGGAACACACATACATACATCAAGTACAGTGAACACCTGGTAAGAAAGAAATCAATTTGAAACAATGGAGAAACTTTAACCTAATCAATGAAGAAAGTAAGACTTTGAATTTGTTAATTTAAGGGAAGCTAGTGTAGAACAGTTAGGGCAAAGTGTTATACAAAGATAAGAAAGTATTTTTTGTCGATTCTGTTATACGAAGCTATTAACATTTTCTTCAATAATAAATAAATGTACATAAGTCTTTCATTATACAAAAGCTACTTTGGTCTTTTCTGTTATACGGATCTATTTAAGTCTTTCTGTTATACGAAACTAACAAAATTTTCTGTAATATGCAATGGTAGCAAAGTCTTATCTATTATATAGAGAAGTACTTGGGTCTATTCTGTTACAAGCAGCTTGTTAAGTCTTTTTTGTAACACACAAGTACGAAAGACTTGAAAGTCTTTTCCGTTATACGAAGGTAGTAAAGACTTTTCTGTTATACGAAGTTAATTAAGTCTATTCTGTTATAGCAAGGTACTAAAACCTTCTCCCTTATTTGAAGATATAACTTCTTTTTTAAGACAATCTTTGAAATACAACATAAACTCAATGTCTTATAGAGTTTCTCTTTTTTCCTTTTCAAAATTCTTGATAGAATTCAAAGATACATTTAAAGTGATTAATAAGAATTCGTACTATATTAATAAGTAAAGTTTTTGATAAGTAATCAAGGGCTTAAATTTCAATTTAATATTTTCATGGAAAATGTCATGTAAAAAAAAAACATCAAGAACCGAAACGGCAAGTCTAGGACTATGAACAAAAGAAATAAGAACCTTTTAGTTTTTCTCCCTAATGTAGAATTTATTTTAATTGATCAGACAGAAGAAAGATTAATGCCAAATTTTAATAGTACCATTATATTTAACTTTAAACTAAAATTTTAATACAAATAATAGACGCTGATGGTAACTTAACTGTTATACTAAACCATACCATGAACCAAATTTTATTGCAGTTTTTTTTTTAAAACTTTGCATCTAGTCAAAAAAGGACTAACTGAAGGACAGTTAAAGCTAACGTAAGTAAACTTTATAACCAAAAGCTGTGATTCTGGATTTTATTGACTCTTTCTTGGGTTAGTGCAAAATAATCAACAGATTTAAAAAAAAAAAACCAATGAAAAAGTAATGGTCTCTCCCAATTGCCCGGGAATGATTTTACTTTTTAGGTTTCAACTAGGCAAACAACAAAACTGACGACATGATCACGACGCAACCAATGTAAAAGCAACAGACAAAGTCAAAGGAGATGGATGTGTGGATGTGTTGATGTGGGGATGGTGAATCTGATTCTAAAATGTGGGTTGGGGTGGGGGCAAACACTGTTCTGCTATCTTGTGGCGGCGGCCCGGCCTGGTCGGGTGATTCGCAAAATAGATTTTCAATAAAAACCCACTCGACAATGGCGGACATGGCGGACACACACACACACATACACGGAGAGTAAGTGAGATAGAGAGAGAGCCCATTTCGGATCTATTTTAAACACAAACAAAAGCAGCATTTTTATAAACCGAATAAACTCGCACAGCACTAAAACAAAAAACACAGAAGAAGAAAAAAAAAAAAAGAAGAGAGCCACTAAAATAATAGACCAAATTACCATGGAAGAGCAAAAATGGGCTAAAAATCAGCGGGAAGTATAATTTACTTCAATTTTTTTTTTTTTTTAACATTTTTTAAATGTTTACTTTTCCATCTTCCAAGACTTCTTTGCCGGTTGTTATACTCCTTCCTTATTATTTTTTAAACTTGAAAAGCACTTCTTAAATATGTTTAAACATATTTCGTTCTGTTTATACACTAAAAGCCAAACCTTTAACCGGTCATTTACCGATTACCGATTTGTAAAGGCAAAACTCCAGCGGTTTCCCAATCATAGTTGCCTGTGTAATAATAAGCCAAGAGAATTTTCAACTTTTACAATTAGTTAACCCAAAGGTTTTGTTTAATTTACACTGGACTCTCCCCCCCAAAAAAATTCTCTTTTTTTTCCCCTTTTTTATTTTTTGTTGATCTTTTTTGGTGTTTTCTTTTTCTTTTCTTTTTTTAAATTTCGAACGAAATCCTTAATACTTTATTAAAATGCTGATTAGCACACAGAAGCGTACAACATATCTGAATGATCGCCTTGTGCCGTGTACCTATGGCAAGGAAGTTCTAATTTATAACTGGGAAGCACAGCGTGCAGCAGTCCAAAGGACCAGCAATGGCATCTTGCCGGGATTAATCCGTCATGAGAAATGTGATCAGTGTGTTAGCGAAACTATGGCCAGTTTCTCACCGGTGATCTTTCAAGGGAATCTCGTTAAGAGAAAATATTTGGAAACATTTTTCACCAAATACCGCAACAAGCAAAGGAATCAGAACTCCAAACTCAATCTGATCGAGAGCCGGACTATATTTCAAAATAATTTCACCTCAGCAAACACAATACAATATGATCTAGAGCCAAAACGATGGTTAAAAGAACAACTGAATGCTGCATGCAATTCAAAGCCCAGACATCCGCAGAATTTGGACTTGGCAAAGGATTTTGGCAGTCAGACGCTGACTGGTGCCCGTCAGCGTATTAAACCCACCAAAGCGATGGGTTGCATGGAGACAACTTATCAAAGTTTCCATGGCAAGGTATCAGCTAGCGAGCCAGTCCGGATGGCACCTAATGATGATGGTAATCAACGGCCGGGTAATGGTAATGTGTTAAGTACTGACAACGATGGCGCAATCAAATCCGATTTGGCATGTTAAATATTATATTACATATATGTTTATATGTATGTATGTATATGCATATGTTTTTTATATATATATATATATACATATGTATGTATATGTCGGCTAGACGACACACACACACGCACAACAAATACTCCCACACACCCACACCGTTCTTCTTCTGCTTAAAGATTTTATAAGATGCGGCAAGAGGTAACAAACGAAAAAAAAAAATTCAAGAAAAAAAAAAGATGGAACCGTAATGAAACGAAAAGAAAAACTCACCATTTTCATTTTCAGTTCTGCTTGCTGGCGGGCGGTGCAATTGTTGTTGTTCTTACTGTTGCAGTTGTTGTTGGGGCTATTGCCTTTAGTTTATTTAGTGCTTTGTAGCAGCAGCTGGTGCTGCATTTAACTCGCGGCCTTTGTATGTTTATAATTTCCACAAAGAAAATATATTTACCGAAGAAACCGATAAAATTCATCGAGAATGCAACTGCCGGTGTGACCGCACATTGTAATAGGTAAAATACCAACGTAAAAAATTATCACACAAAATACCAAATATACTTGAAAAAATACCAAATATGCTTCAGTAATTTTGGTATTAAAACGCGAACGTAAAATAACAACGCAACGTTGCCACCTAACGAAAAGCGCTTCAATTTGAATTTGGCATTTCAACAACAATTTTAAATGTGTCGAATTTGTTCCCAATTTACATTTACTCTTCTTAGCTTTCTTGTAAATAGACATAAAATTTAGCATATTTATTAAATTTAAATACAATTCGCTTTGATATTTCGAGTAAATATTTGAAAATAAGGCAAAATTAATCAACAGTCAGCAAAATTAAAATTTTCTGGTGCAATATTCAACATTAGTTCGGAATCTTTGGTGCGTTTCAATTATACACATATACAGATACATATATATATATATACATATATATAGGATTAGTTTTCACGATATTTGCAACATTCTGGTTGGTTGATTTTTTGGGTGGTACGGCAGTTAGTTAACATTAAGATAATTCATGGAATCATTTTCAATTCGTTTTCACTTTAGCGAATGCGAATTAGTTTCACAATAATTTATTTAGGTTCTTTTTTTTTCTCTCTTTATCTTCGATTTCGACAACAATCTTGTTTAATGTGTTCTTCACTTTGCTTAATCTTTAATTAGTTATTTATGGGTATATATATATATATATTATATATCCAAAAAATGAGTTTTGCGTACGTCTTTTTCGGTACGTTGGCTTTTTTGTCATTCGTTTGTTCAAAATTGTTAATTGGATGTTTTTCTGTTTGTTTTTTCCCCATTTATTGTTGATTTTAGACTAGCTCCAAACGCTTCATCTCCTTGAACAGTTCATGACCCATTTTAGCTGGACTCCTTGTCACAATAACGCCAGCATTTTCCAGAGCGGCAATCTTATCATTGGCTCCACCCTTACCGCCAGAGATAATGGCACCAGCATGTCCCATACGACGACCGGGGGGCGCAGATACGCCAGCAATAAACGAGACAACAGGCTTGGCCTTGATACCCTGTTAATACAAATTCAGATTAGATCCGGAATCATTATAATCTATATAAAAAGTATTATTCAATCTAAAAAAAAAAATATGTACCGTATTGAACTCAGTCAAATAGTCGGCAGCTTTCTCTTCGGCAACACCACCGATTTCACCAATCAGTATAATGCCCTTGGTATCGGGATCCTTGAGAAATACTTCCAGGCAATCAATGAAATCGGTTCCATTGAATGGATCACCACCAATGCCCACACACAGAGTCTGGCCCAGACCTACTTCTGTGGTCTGATGCACAGCCTCATAGGTTAAGGTGCCGGAACGAGATACAACACCAATTTTGCCCCGCTTGTGTATATGGCCAGGCATAATGCCAATTTTGCACTATGAAAAGAAAAAGTGATAAATTAAATTATCATATCATTAAAAAAGAGAAAGAGAGATAGAGAGTGACAGAGATACAAGAGCAAATTACAATGTTTAAATATAAATTTATATGTATGTATATACCTAATAATATGTTTAGCTTTATCATTCCCTTCAATTTGTTAAACAAAATACTTAGCTGATTTATAAAAAAAATACTTAATAATCAATTAAATTGTATAATTAACAGTTACAAAGGGAAAGTAAGTCATGTAAGTAACATGTAACTGTTAAAAAGTTGCATGAAAAGGACAGCACGAAACGATAACAAGATGCATTAAAATGAGTGAGATGGCATGCACTTGCCATTGCGCAAGGAATCTCCACAAAAGAGAAAACTCCTTTTGCCTTAAAAATAGAAATTATAGTTCAAAATTATTATAAGGAAATCATTGATTAAATCTTTTAACTAAGCGAGATGAAAATTAAAATATTTGTAAGGATTAATTAATAATAAAAGGGGTTTTCAAGTCGAAAAACTATTCTCAATAGATAATTTTGAATTCTCAAAGGAAATTTGTTTTCCTAGTGAAATTATATTAGTTTAGAATGTGAAAGCATTATCAAGATCATAAAAATTATATAGTATGTAGGTAGATATGGGATATCAAAAACTTTTTTTTGTTAGTAACAAACATTTTTAACGATTGCCAACCGATTTTGGAGCCTCAGCTAATAAAATATATATTTTGATTCTTCTAAAATGGAGTGATATATAAAAATTTACTTCTATCTATACAAGATTAATTCTAATTTGACTAACTCCAATTGAAACTCCTTCACAATAGAGTTATTATATTTTTTTTTTTCATTTAAAATCAAGTTTTCTTATTAAGCATGAAAGAAAAAAGAAGAGCAGGTCGGGGACCGGTTCATGCGTCAGGCCAGATAACACCTAAATAAACAATAATAATCAATAGCGGACCAATCGGATCGATAGATCGATCGATCCCCTCAACTGGCAATCAAATGAACTTTGCACCCAAAAATCCGCCGCATACAACAACTGGCTTTCGGTTGCCTTATCTCTATCTTTCATTTTGCTCTCACACTCTTAGTCTCTATCTCTCTCTCTCTCTCCCTCTCTTTCTTTCTTTAATCAGAGATTATGCTACTGGTGAACAAACCTGTTCGGGAGCAATAATGCCCGGACAATTGGGACCAACCAGACGCGATTTATTCTGGCTAATTAGGGCATGCTTGACCTTGACCATATCATGCTGAGGCACACCCTCCGTAATGCATACAATCAATGGTATTTCAGCATCCAGTGCTTCCAAAATAGCTGCAGCAGCACCAGGTGGTGGCACGTAGATAACAGTGGCATGGGGATCAGTTGCCTTCTTTGCCTCCGCAACGGTGGCAAAAACAGGCAAACCCAAATGTTGAGTGCCACCCTTTTTGGGTGAGATGCCGCCAACCAATTTGGTTCCATATTCCAAAGCCTGTTGACTATGGAAAGTGCCCTGTTTGCCGGTGAATCCTTGACAAATGACACGAGAATCGCCGTTCAGCTTGAGATTGCCGCGCGTTTGGTTATATTGCGAATTGCAGCGAATGCCGGCAACAAAGCCATCTGGAAAATACGAGAAATAGGGGGAAAAAAAAATCAGAGATCATACCATAATATAGCAGCATTATCATTTTAATTAATTAGTTAATTGTCTATCCTTTTTTTTTTTTGCTCTTTTTTGTGTCTCCATCTCTTTCCTTCTGGGTCACATGCGAACCTTGAACATTTAGTCTCTCTTCCCTTCCTCCCGTTACCTTCTCATTCACTACAATCACCCACAGACTGTTCTTCTTCTTGCCACGTCGTTTTCACTTAAATTCTATAGAGAATTTCCATTTGGTTTTTATCACATTAAGTATATAACACATATAATTAGGCATCTTTTAATCCTTGGTTTAATGTTTTTTTTTTGGCAAACTTTTTATTCCATTGTTATATAATTTATCATCATTCCACCTGTGTCCCCTGATTATGTTTCGCAATAGATTTTTTCCCCTATGTGTGAGTGCTCTATATGCCACTTACCCCGCACTTTGAGGAGCGCTCTCATTGAAGCAGCCATTATGTGTGTGTGTGTAAGTGGGTGTGTGTGTGTATGCGAGTTGTGCTTAAAAAACTGAGCCGAATTTGCTTAGTTATTGTTTAAAGATTTAATTTAATGCGCGACCGAATGACCAAGGCGACAGAGCTGGCAAAACCATCGATAGAACGATAGTTTTTTTAAATTTCGAACAAACATTGGCGTTAGCATAAACACCGCTTCGATGCCATCTCTAGTTACCTGTAAAAGAGCTGTTAACTAATGTCTGTTAATGCCGAGTTAGCGACGGTCGCTGATATCCCACTGTTAACTTTTTTGAATTTTTGAAATTTAATTATTTTGATAATAACAACTTTTTTGAATCAAAAGATTAAATTTATTAATAATACCATTATCTATAAATATTATTAACTTTTCGGCGGTTTTAAGCATTGGAAGTATTAATCCACTCACAGCTCGCGGCTCGGGATGCACGGTACTTTAGATTATCCTTTACATATTCATTAATATCCCTACAAAGTTTGATCAAATCGTCAGACCAGCTTTTGAGAAAATTCCATTCAAGTGGACCAACCTATGATTTCCTTCCATACAAAAAAGGCAAAATAAATCAAGTTATGTTGCCGGCCAAATAACGACTCTCACAGCTCGCGGCTGGTAATGCACAGTAGTTCAGTTTATGCGCCATTTATTTTTAGTATCTCAAATACAGTAACCAATATATTTCATTGAATATTCCAATGAATACAATGCATTGCTTATATATCCTATTCATGTTCAAATGCAAATTAAAACAATAGATTATGCATTTCTTAACAATTCTGCAGCTCATTTTATTTATAAAAGTGTCCAGATAATTGAAAAATAAAAATATAAAAAATGTTCCAAAATTCCACCGTTCCGATCGTCGCTAACTGACCGTCGCTAATTTACATTTTTATTATCTCAAATACAGTAACCAATATATTTCATTGAATATTCCAGTGAATACAATGCATTGCTTATATATCCTATTCACCGTTCCGCTATTGAATAGGATATATATATATAGCAATGCATTGCTATTGAATTGAATGGGACATATAAGCAATGCATTGCTTACTACATTGAATTGAATGGGATATATATAAGCAATGCATTGCTTATTGCTATTGAATTGAATGGGACATATAAGCAATGCATTGCTTAGTACATTGAATTGAATGGGACATATAAGAAATGCATTGCTTAGTACATTGAATTGAATGGGATATATATAAGCAATGCATTGCTTACTACATTGAATTGAATGGGAAATTTAAGCAATGCATTGCTTAGTACATTGAATTGAATGGGATATATATAAGCAATGCATTGCTTACTACATTGAATTGAATGGGACATTTAAGCAATGCATTGCTTAGTACATTGGATATAGCTTAGGATATAGCTAAGTAAGGACGGTGGCGTTGTATGTAGAGATCGGTGGCACGATCGCCTACACACAAATTAAAACAATAGATTATTACAAATTATAAGAAATGTTCCACAATTCCACCGTTCCACTGCATAGGCAATGCATTGCTTGTATGTCCTATTCAATATAGTAAGCAATGCATTGCTTATATACCCTATTCAATCTAGTAAGCAATGCATTCCTTATATATCCTATTTAATGGCGGCACGGTGGAATTTTGGAACATTATTAGGATTTATAAGCAATTCATTGCTGGTCCACATATAAACGAATATGTAAATGTAGTAAGCAATGCATTGCTTATATCCCTATTCATGTTCCAAAATTCCACCGTTCCACCAGTAAGCAATGCATTGCTTATATATTCTATTCAATGTAGTAAGCAATGCATTGCTTATATACCCTATTAAGCAATGCATTGCTTATATATCCTATTTAATGCCTGAACGGTTTAACTTATAGGATATATAAGCAATTCATTGCTGGTCCACATATTAACGAATATGTAAATGATAATCTAAAGTACCGTGAATTCCGAGCCGCGAGCTGTGAGTGGATTAACACTTCCAATGCTTAAAACCGCCGAAAAGTTAATAATATTTATAGATAGTGGTATTATTAATAAATTTAATCTTTTGGTTCAAAAAAGTTTGTTATTAACAAAATAATTGAATTTCAAAAATTCAAAAAAGTTAACAGTGGGTTAACAGCAACCGTCGCTAACTCGGCATTAACAGACCGTCGCTATTTTCACGATGTCAACATAAATAAACGATGAAAATATGCCGCCAATTTGTTGACATTTCAAATGTCTTAGCATTTTTTATAAACAAAGAGTTTAATAATAAAAGAGTTTTTTTTGTCTAAATTGTGGTCAATTTTTTTTTAATTCTAATAAAGTTATACATTCAAAATAATAGACAAACTTAAATACTGTTTAAACCGATCTGAAAATGAACCTGAATGAGATGGCATGCTTATGCATTTTACTGCAAGTGAAAGCGAGAGACAAATAGATTGGAATTCGATAAGGTCCAGCATAGTTAATTAAATTAAATAAATAAGAAATTTATAGCTTATACCATAAATATAAAGAATTAGGTACACATTGTTTTAAATAACACTATGTCTTTCAATTCTGGAATAAAGAAATACTGATATTACCAATAGATAACGAAAATATGACATAGCCTACAACTCAGGCATAAAAAAAACAATAAACAATTATAGTATCACATAATACTGCATTGTTTACGTATTACATAAACCTTTCTAGATATACATATTTCCCTATTTTTTGATATTTTCCAACTCATGATTAAATATTCCTAGAGTACCACAAACGAATGCTACTATTTCATTTAACTTCCTCTTTCATTCAATTCAATATTATAATGAATGTAACATTCCATTTCTCTTTTTTGTTTCTTGGTAAATAAGTTTAAGTTTTAACTGAGCTTAGAAACTGAACGTTTTATACTTGACAATTCATTGAACTGAACCTTTATTTGGACACATTAAAGAAAGGACAGTACATATATATAGTTTTTTTTTTTTGTTGTTAGTTAGACTTAAAAAATTATATTGCCTCACTCAAGACCATTTTACTTCTAAGGGTTGGTTGTGGTGGGGTGTGGGTTGGGGTGGGGTGGGGTTTTGTGTTGGGTATAGCGTATATATATATCAACTAGCACAAAGAACATAAAATTACATACTTTCTGTTGTTTTTTTTTAAAACGCCAAGGCCAAAAGTGTTTTTTTTTCTTTCGCTTTTGTTAAATACAAAAAAATTTCGTATTGTAATTAAAATTGTAATGCTTAAGTAATTTCATTTTGTTTGTTTCATTTGCTTTTAAACGGAGGGCTAAGTTTTGTTTTTTTTTTTTTTTTTCATTAAGTCTTTGATCGATTGTTGTTCTAATTGAACTGATTCTCATTGAGCAAAAGCTCATCATTATCATCAATAATTAGTGGCTTTGGCGGCACCTCCTGACGATTAAATGCATTCTCCTCGCCCTTTTGCAATCGTTGATAGACCTCAATGGACTGTCCAGTGCGCGATTGTAAATGTTGTAAAAGAGATTGAAGATTAGGTGACTTGGCGCCCACTGCACTGGAACATCTGTCCAATATGGCTTGGGAGTCCGCTGTCAGTTGGTTAACCTCAGCATGTTCAATGCTATGCAGCAACTTGTAATTGGTTAAAAATTCACTAATCTTATTGGTTAGAGAATCAAAGAGGACCACATGGGTGGGTCGAGCTGTTGGCGGATGTGCTGGAATATGCGAGTTAATCCAATGATTGGGTGAATCAAAGAATCGATCCGCCTCATCCTTGAAATTGTCATCACCACTCAGATTTGGTTCACAGGTTAAAAAACGCATTGTCACATTCTCATGGATATGACTGCCGAAGAGAGAAAGAATATTTTTTAAAAATAGGATATATAGAGAAACTATATGGACTTACCTATAGTAGGGTGTCGAATGGCATGGCATTAGGAATAGAATATTGGCACGTTGATTCCTTTCATCTCTATAGTCCTGGGCAATCTCTCGCAGCTTGGGCATCAGATCAATGGGTCCCTTCTGATGTACAGTACTCAAATACCATCCAGGCAATACATTGCCAAGTAATATGATTAAAGCAGTTGCCCACAATTGGGTACGAGTGGCATTGTAGCTCCAACGGGAAAGACTCTCGGCTGACACATACAGACACAAAGGCAGCAAAGTGGTAATAAAACGGAATTCCTTATGCTCCACTGTACTGAGAACAATTAGGGTTAGGAGTATGGTAATCAGTAGCTGCTTGCTCACAGGATTCTTATGCCACTTGCGAGCCGTTTCCACAATGCCAAAGATGAAGGGTAATAGATTAATGCCCAACACAGTGGGTAATCCAATTGTGAAATACCAATGCCAGGGATGAGAGCCATAGAAACTGCCAATATTATGGAATATATTGTACTTGAGGAACTCGTATGGTGTGACAATCAATTGGCCATGCCAATACGAATCAATGGCTATGCCTAAGGCTCCAACAACAACACCAATGAACACGAAGCGCTTGAGGATTAGTTCAATGGTAGACAAGCGGCTATGGCGTAGATGATATAAAACAAGTGGCAGCCAAATGACCGCTGCTGTGGGACGCAGGAAGCAACAAACTGCTGCTGGCCACAGATATGCAGTTCCCTCGCCATACCATGGGAAATAACTCAATGCAATGGTGGTTAACGATGCCTCCAAAGTGTTGGCCAATGTACGTGATCCTGTATAGAACCAAAACCATGGCACCAATATGAGAAATAAGGCCCATTTTCGTTTTCCAGTCCAAACATAGAAACGATAGTCCGAATATGTGGTCAATAAGGCCTGCAGAATTCTTGGCAACACAATCAATAGCTGAGCCGTATCCAACTGGAGTAGGGCCAATAGTTTATAGATGCCAGCAATAATTACAGGATATAGATAGCTCCTTATGCCCTGAACCCATTCCCATGTCAGATAGCCATAACTGAAAACAGAAACGAAGAGTTGGTTAACTCGTGGAACACAAGCGACATACATTTCATTCAACTTACCCAAAGGTCAATTTGTGTGCCACCTCCAAACTTTGCCAGTACTCATCGGGCACATAGTAGGTCTTTACCACAAAAACGGATGCCAAACGAACGGCTAGTATCAATATGAACACATATAGCAGCCTCATCGCTGCGGGAGATCACTTCCAAATTTAAAAACCAAAAAATATATGTATGTATGTAAATGAAATGAACTATGATGGGCCACCAAATTTCTTCTATGGGTTTTTTTTAGCAGCCGCGAACGTTTCTAACCTGCAAACAAATGCGGTTAAGCAGGCAACAATAGGCTGAACGTGTTTTTTTCTAGTTTTTTTAGGCAATGGAATTGTATTTGATTTTATTTTAACCAAAAACTATTTTGGCGGCCTAAAAATATAACACGAAATGCGGAGCAAAGCAAAAACCGAAGAAAAGCGGTGACGGCGACGGCAACGTCGGCAGAGTGACGCTAAAGAATAAGTGACCAAAGTGAATGGAGGAAAACCGCTAACGCGTTATGCCAGCTAGAGATGAGATCGATCGATCTCAAAATCTCTGAAAATATTTCACAAATTTGTTCTAATATGTGTAAAATTATATCTTAATTTTAATTTATATTTGCATTAAAATGAATAGACCTAATAGTTTTTATATAACAAATTGTAATGAAATATTTTGTTCAGTTATAGTATCAACAAGATCAATTTCAGTAAGGTACCCCGAACATTTGTATAAATTTAAATTGACAAATTTTAGATTTGTATGTTGCTAATCAGTGAACTAATTCCTTGAACTAGCAGCAATATGTGTGTTTGCCTAGGACGTGAGCTTTATAATTTAAAAAAAAAAAACACACAATGAAATTTGAATAACGATAGTACCGATATTAACACGATAATTTTGCTTACCTAACAGTCATCTCTAAAGGATTTTCGCCAACGGTCGTCAGTTAAGGGATAATAAAATCAATACACTGTTCAATATGTGGGTATTCAATTAATTAATATCAATTTGTTAACACCTTTGCTGTTGCTGTCATGAACAACACATCGTTTGGAGAAATTAAGTTGCCAATAAAAATTCGTCAGTAAGCTATCTTATTTTGGATAGCGGCCAATATAAGCGCTAATTTTACCGATATGCAATTGTTATCGATACTATCGTGTCATTCAATATGATGCAAGCTGTTTCCACTGCACTCCGCTCAATTGCACGATCCTCACGCAGGGATAATGCCAAGAAACCGATTACGTTGGTACGTCCACGTCCGTCACCATCATTATCCACAATGCCACCTTCATTACCACCACCGAATCCAAATCAACGACCTACAATATGGTCCCACATGTTTGGAAAATACTTAATTGTAACCAATACGCTCGGTTCTGGTATATTATTGGTTGTCGGCGATACGGTGACACAGGAACTGGAATACTTTTCTCAAAAGCATCCTTTCGATTATCATCGATCTGGACGAATGTTTGTGACCGGTTTGGTGTTGGGTCCCATTCAACACATGTTCTACAATCTGTTGGACAATGTATTACCACAGAACACACGAATTGTATCATTAAGGAAAATTTTTTGGGATCAGTTATTAATGTCGCCAACATATATCTTTGGATTCTTTTATATAACCAGCCTACTAGAGGGTCGAAGCATTGAAGCGTCGAATGAAGAAATAAAGGAGAAATTTCTCTACACCTGGATGATCGATTGTTTGATATGGCCTGCAGTACAATATTTAAATTTTCGATTTTTAAAATCAGCCTATCGTGTAGCATTCATCAACATTTGCAATTGCACATATATTGTATTACTTTCATATATAAAACACGATTTAGGTGCCCAGCATCATAAAAATCTTCCAAAAAATTCAAAAGTTAAAAACTCGGACTAATACTCAAATAAATGGAATTAAAAGCATACATAAATGTTTTTTGATAATTTTGGTTTCATTTTTTCACACGAAATCGTCTATCGTATGCGCTTTAAGAACTCACGTAATTGCGCTCATTTTGAGCCGCCTGCTTTGGCGATAGTTGGAAGTAAAAAGAAAAAAAAGACACCCTGTTTTTGAACGTCAAAATGTTGATAAGAAGAAACAGTAATATAGAAGTAAGATATAACACGCTACATTTAGGTCAGTGTACCTATATATCAAAATTATCGTAGTAGCAGGATGTTGGCAATGCGTCGAGGTGTCCACCTGTCGCTGCTGAGCATACAGACAATACGTCCCGTTACCAATAATCAGCGCCTATTTGTCGCCCTGACCAAATTGGAGGCTGATGTAACAGCTGGAAAGACAATGTCATTGCTTGGTAGGCGCCGCCTGCAGGGCAAGGGTGAGACAAAAGCGCGTGATGCTGCCACATTCACCGTGGTGCGTTGGACAAAACTTGCCTGGAGTAAAATGTTTGGAAAATATTTACTAATTACCAATGTACTTGGTTCGGGTGGCCTTATGCTAGTTGGCGATATAATTGCCCAGGAGTATGAATATCGTCGTGGATTGCGTCAACAGGATCGTTATGATGGAGATCGTGCTTATCGCATGTTTGTCGCTGGCGCCCTACAGGGGCCACTCCATCATTATGTATATTATTGGATGGATCGTCTAATGCCACAACGTACATTTCGTACAATTATAAATAAGATACTGATTGATCAGTTATTCATGTCACCCGCCTGCATTGCCATATTCTTTTACACCGTCTGCTATTTAGAGCGTCAAACATTGGAGGCCACACACAAGGAGATAATTGAGAAATTCCCCTATATATATTTAATGGACTGGTTAACCTGGCCAGCTGCCCAATATGTTAACTTTCGTTATCTAGATACCAAATATCGTGTGGCCTTTGTTAATGTCTGCACGGCAGTCTATAATGTGTTAATGTCCTATATGAAACATGATTTTGGTGTACATTTGCCATTAGAGCCGGTGGCTTCGTCATCATCTTTGTCCTCTGAGCAGCAAAAAAAACAGCAGACTGACAAAGTGAAAACGGACGGTGGTGGTGGCACTTTAATCTCTAGCAAAACGCCCACAGCAACAAAGACCGATTCGTAATTCTCAGACCAAAGATATTTCAAATTGTATATGTATGGCTACGACACACACTCACACACACAGACATTAAAGCATTGTGATATATGATAAACCCATATGATCGATCAAACGTGTTAGTAGAACATGCTAATGAAATAACATACATATCAAACGAGAGGCTAACAAAAAAAAATATATATACCAAAAATTATAACAATTATTACCTATAGGTAATTTTTCTCGTGTCCATCATTATAGTTACTCAAAGGAATCAAAAATTGATAGGGAAAATAGTTGTTCGATGGCTAAGAAATCTTTTAAAATCCATTTCAATTTAGTTAATACTCAGCCAATAGCTGGAGCAAAGATAGACACAAAAGAGTTAAATATGTATATACATACATACATATATAAGGGAACGAACTTTATCGCAGATCGGATAAGCAATGAAGGAATAATATTTAAAAAGTAAATCCGATATTCGTTTCTCCTGTACATACTCCTCAATCCCCCTTCTTTGTATAACGTTTACAAATTTCCCAGTCAGTATTCATTATTTTTAAACAATTTAATACGGAAATCGAGGCTAATGTCATTTGTTATATGTTACCCAAAATTCTAATAGTCCATGCACAATTGTTGTACTTTAGATATAATAAATATAGAATTAAGAATTTCTTGTATATTGTTGTATTTAGTTAATAAAACGTGCAAATATTCTAGTCAAATTAGCAGTGTATTATTGAACTTTTGGAATATAATATATCTATATTATATATAAGATGATGAATAGGAAACTTCTCTTCTTGATTTAGATTACAATACTGCCTACAAAGATCATCCTGCATTAGGTGGATACGATAATCACCTTTAAGCTCTTCCATTTACAAGTGCTTGTCATCTCACTAAGTATCAAATTTGTTGACTTTAGTTAAAAAAATTCTATGTCAGATCAAACAGTTTGATATGATCAAATATTCCCTCTGACTGACATCTTTGGTGAATGGAAAGACAAAGTGTAAAATGTCCTTTTTAAAAGGGCGAAATCTTATAATATATATACATATATATAAAAACTATATCTATGAACATTTAAAGGACTACTTGATAACTATTGTCTCTATGGGTGGTGGTTGTCGGATGCCAAATATATGCTGGCCCAATGTTAAATGTTCCTGGTTAATATAATTGGTTAATAATGTAAAGATATTCTCATTGCATCTGGTTATCTGTTGACGGATCATGGCTTTGAATTCATCTCGGGCACCTTTGTCGGCACCGCGTGTACCAATGCGTCGTGGCTGTGGGGGCACAACACCACCAACTATTACTGGTACACCATCGGCAGCGATGACACCAGGAACACCGGGAACACCAGGAACACCGGGTACACCAGGAACAACACTAACTGCTGCAGTTTCAGTAGGTGAGTCGGTTAGATCAATATTGGTTTCCTCTTGCTGTGAGTTCCACATGAAATTCAGTTCCTCAATAACATCAATATTTATAATGTAATTGGATAGTGTGCGCAAATTAAACGATTTACGTTGATTAATGAGATTGAAGATATGCTGAATAAGGGGAATATCGTCGAGTAGATTGACTTGTAGTAAAACTAAAAGATCACCCAGCAGACGATCTGAGCATGGCGGTTCAAACAATTTACGTCCAAGACGACTGATAATCGCACGTGTTGAATACTGGACAAGAGCACTCCGGGTCAATGGCAGGAATATCATATGGCGATGTCCCTTAAGGGTCATATTATCCAAATGGGATCCTTGGGTAGGTGGCAATTCGGCGAGAATTTTAAGTATGCATTGAAAACCTTGGACCTGAAAGTATCCAAATAAAATGAAGCAATTCAAATTAAAAGAACCATAAGAGAATAATATTAGTTGTCCACTTACCGTCATGCTACCTTGCATGAGATTCAAGCTTAGGATCTGTAAACTTTGTACCAGTGAACTATGTGTGGACATTTCGGACATTAGCTTATTGGCCTCATCACGATGGCCAAAATAAATGGCCAAATCGAAAAGGAATCGGGAAATCCATGGTGCCAATGGCAGGGCCAACATTAACTGACTGAAATCCCTTTGGAATTGATCGGTGTTCAGGAGCTGCCAACATTGGGCAGCATGTAGAAAAGCCTTCGATAGCTCCGGACTAATGGATGTGGTTAATGAGAATTTTGGTGGCTCCATAGTTGGCACTTCATTTGTCCTATCCACTTCATCTGGTGACCATTCTACAAAACCCTCGACCAATATATGACTTACCTCTGTATCATCAATCTTAAGTCTACAATTGCGTATATAGCCATGCAGGGAATAAATGAACAATGTAGTGGCATAGAATAGAACTTGGGAGCTTCCTGCCGGACTTGCCGACAAAATGTCTACCAGTTTATCCCAATAGACATTCTGACTGACATGTTTATTAAACGGTAGGAATGGCTCCCAGCCCATCATTTGTCCACATATCATTAGAACTTTGAATATATTTTTCCATGCATCGCTAGAATCGCTATTACTATCTATTATTTGACGTAGATAATACTCCAAGGAGTTTGTATACAGACGGCATGCCAGTAGGGGTGGCAATTCAGGTGGCTTGTGCTGAATCATGGGTAAGACTTCCTCAACCAGAATACGTTGATACACATCTGGTTCAGTTTTCATTCCCTCTGCCAACATTTCAAGTAAACGTGGTGCCTGTGTGGCTGCCGTTTTGGGAAACTTGTTAAACATTAGTATATAAATGTAAATGCATTGTTCCAAATTATCGCCACAATTGTTTATAGTATGCATAAATATATTATGCTGCACCTCGGGTGTCAAATGTTTGTATAAATTCACATAGTACTCCTGATCGGGACTGTTTTCGTTCTCGTTCCTAAGGGCATTGGTCAGAAAATTGATCTCCTGCCACAGTTCGGCATGTTGATTAGGAAAATTAGCGGCTCTGGGAAGATAAAGAGAGAATTAGAAATATTAGATAAGTTTTGTTTAAAAGATCCTTCTTAGCAGACGGTTGCCTCTCTGACTGACATAATACTGAAATATTTGGCCGCCTCCTCATAGTTTTTTCTATCGCGCTCCAATAAGTACGCCTCGTATTGTATAGTGAATGCATTGGGATAGAGGGTTTGAGCAGTTAGAATCCAGGCCTTGGCGCCACATGGATCATTTTTGCGCAGACTTTGAGCCTGTTTCACCATATATATAATATCTTCTTCGTTTGCCATAATTTCAGACATTGTTCTTATTTATTTCATTTATAGGCCGGCAGCGGCAGTGTATTCCAAAACAGTGCCTTAAAATGTTTGACAGCACTGCAAATGTTATCGATAAAATGATCTGGTTTTAAGTGTTGAGAAACCCATTTTTTGTGTAAAGACTAGTCATCGAAATCGGTTTACAGCAAGCGCAATTATTTGAATTTGAAGTCCCTTTTTTAGAGTTTGATCAAATGCTGCTGCTGAGGAAATGTGGAGTAAATTAAATATAACATTTTGATAAGAAAAAAAAAAAATAATATAGCAAACTGGTATCAATATTTAAGTTTAAAATAAAATAAAATGTTTTAATTTACCCAAAAAAGTCTACAGAAATTATCGATAGTTGTTAACTTAAAATCGATGTCTGAAAGAACGGCCAAAACATCGACATATCGTCAGTGACATCGACACCCACCTCTAATAGTGACGCATGCTGAATCAGCTGATTTAACAAGAAAATTTTTTAAGTTGTTTTTTGTTATTTTTTATAAACAACGTTTAAAATATGCATTTCGAAGAAAGTCGAAATAAATGCAATGTGCTTAATAATCTTTACAACCTACGCGATTTCCTAATGTCTCTTTACTGTTTAATGAATAAATAAAGTGGATGGCCATGCCGCCGTCATGTAAGACAATTAGTTCAAAACGAATTGTATGTAAAATAATTTAAAGGTATAGAAGATTCGAGTAATAAACCAATATCAGCAAATACATGACAGCGCAATTTTGGTATCTCAACGCTTTTCCTTTTTTTTTTTTTTTGTTTATAAATAAACTTAACCCATGAGTCTTACTTCCAACAATGACAATTCTTCTTTGTGCAACATTTTTATAAATTGAAAAGAAAAGAAAAACACAAAATAAACATAAAAAAGCGACAAAATTCATACGTGTGCCAAAATAATGTCTGAAGCGAAAATAAAGGCTTATCCACAATCGTCATCAGCTACACCAGAAGATGAATTACCAACAACATCAGCAGAAGCAGCAACAAATGCCGGCGGCAGTGAAGCAACAGCGCCAGCTGCAACAACATCAGCAGCGGTAGCGGCAGCGACGTCAACTGAAGCAGCAACGGCAGCGGCAGCGGCGTCAACGTTGCTAGTCGAAGGGAACAAACAGCAACTACAGTTGGGTTAGTATCCTTTTTGTTCTTTTTCAAATGTTTATCTTTTTTTTTTTTTGATATAAAAGTTGCCAATGAACTATTCACACTGAATCTAAATAAGTATTTGCATTTGATAAAAAGCGCAAAAATACGTTGGGATTTCTGCACATAATAAACTATATCATATTTTAATTTTTGTTATTAACAAATCTTTAACCAACAGTACATTAGATCTGGGTATATAAGTAGCAATATTAGGCACACTAGATTGATAATTTTCACTTAGAATCATCTAATATAGTCGAGCGATCACTAGATAAAAAAAAAAAAAAAAAAAAAAAAAATTTGCACATTAGAATCCATTATTTATTAATTTATCCCATTTATAGCTTTGAATTTGGTTCTCTATTTTTCAAAAACACCTGTATCAACACCTTATCTCCATATTCGATATGCAGTCCAAACGGTCCTGAAAACGCTTATGTAAATAAGCTAATTAGTTTCTGTTTTCCTAGTTTAACTAATCGCAGTAAAACCGGACCGGTTCTCTAGTTGCTGATTGCAAGCACCTAATGATTCAAATGTGTATATGCAAGTAAATTTCATTGTTCATTTCTCGATAACCATTCAAATAAAAAAGGGGGAATCCCATTGCGATACTACATAGTATTCCAATTGGTTGGCATAGTTCCTAATTGTTAATTATCGATAATTTTAGACTATATTTGAAATCACTATCGTGTATTTTTAGCACTAACATTGTTGTAATTATCTTGTTGCGATTAAAGTATGTTATTCAAAATGCCGTTACTTTTTCGTAGTAGTTATCGATATATCGCCACAATTGTTTAAACAATTCAGTTTAGTATAAATACCATTCACACGTCATTACAATTATGCAGTTATTTATATATTTTGATTCGTAACTGTAGTCGGATTGCTTGTGTAAAGAAAGAGGAAGTGCACTCCTTCTTTTTTTTTTTTGTTGATTTTTTCTTTTGCAATCTAATTACTTTGAATTTTTTGAATCACTTGTGTTAATCTTGTTGTGTAGTGTAAATGATTTGCATTCACCATCCATCGCACGCAGGTTTGTTTAATTAATTTTTTCTTTTTTGTTCACCAAAAACCAACTAATACAAATTATTTGTATATTTTGTTTATAGTTAAGCACACACTTTCAATCCAATCAAATCCACCCCACACCACCCGCTTACCAGTCAACAAACTAAAACTAAATTCTGTATGCTATATACAACATAATACTATGTACGATATTACACATGACACCACAGCCATCACCACCACCCAACCAAAGAGAAAGAAATGTTGCGCTTCTTCTCATTGCAAAAATTGCCTCATTGCAGCGGCGCCGAAGAAGGAACGCAAACTATCGTTGAATTCCCCCATGCCACAGAATCTGGAGAAACCGTTAACCTTAGATCATGCTAAACCGGATTCAGTGCCATTGCATTTAATGCAATTGATGAAACAACTTGAGGAACAGAAAACGTCAAAAGTTTCATCTGTCGAATTATTGACATCGCTCATCTATTTGATTGCCCTGGAGAGCGGTTTCGTCGAGGAGGAAACATATAAGGAGAAACGTCATCAATTGAAACCAGTGCCAAGTTATAGTAGCTTTCATGCAAGTAATTTGCGTATACTAACCCTTCGGCCAGTTGTCTATTCCATACTATATGATGAATCCGTATATAGCATGATCTTGCGCACTCTATTAAGTCAACATGTGCCAGAGGAGGCTGCAATTATAACAGCTTCACGTACACGCCTTACGATTGTCGTTTTGGGTGATCAATTGACGGTCACCATTAGTCCAATGCCGCCATCAAAGCAGCCTGGTTATAGTATAAGTTTATCAGTAGGTCGTTATGTACTTAGTGTTCAATCAAAAAGTAAATCGATATATTATCGGTTAAACAAATTGGACGAATTATCCTTACAATTGAAGGAGAATGTCTTTCAACGAATGCGTACACAGCAATTTATCGAATTTGAACAATATTGTTATCCATCTCCATCGCTTGTTGGCATGCCCGATGGTGTTTATGAGGAGATCTTTCGTCATCTTAATCGCAATGAATTGAATATTGTGGCCAATGTAAATCGTCATTTGTATTTTTGTAGCAAACAGCAACAGCAGCGACGTGTTAAAACCCGTGCAACAGTCTAAAAAAATTGTCAATAAGTTTTTCATTTTTTTTTTTTTTTGGTTTGGTTTGTACTACTACGAAATAATTAAGAATTTATAAAATAATAATACTTAACAATCGAAATCTAAATTTAAAAACCTAACAACTAAAAATATAATAAAAATTTTAGCCATAAGTAAATAAAGAGAAAAACTTTAAGAAGCTTGAGAGTCTTTCTATTTCATGGGAGAACATCATTTTACAAGCATTTATGGGGGAAAGAGAGAGAGAGATCTTTAAAGATTGCAATCATATTAGTCATACAATTTACGATTTGTTTACTTTTTTGGCATTCTTTTGTTTATTATTTCATTATCTTTATTATACTTTCATTTGCAATTCTTCTGTGTTTTTATTTCCATTACAAAATTCGTTTATACTTATGTATATTGGGGATTGCGATTCGAAAGAAAGAGAAATGAAATTATCGAAGCAACGCAAAATCTTTGAACTAGACATGTTATCGATATTAATCGAATTCAAATTGAGCTAAGAATGCTATCATTGATTGTTTTTTTTTCTTTGTTAGTTCTTTGATTTCATTTATTTTTGTTACTTTTGGTTTTCTTTTATTAGGATTAGTCAAATAAAGATAAGGTTAATGTACAAAAAAAAAAGCATTAATTGATTAATAGTCAACCCTAAATGGAATGGACTTGAAGTTGGACTAGCTATTTAAGCCTTTTCTTTAGTCTTAGGTATTAAAAAAGTCCTGCGATAATGTTGAGAACATTTTGTTTTTAAGTTTGTTTTAATTTAAGTCTTTGTTTTCTTTTTTAATTTAGTAATTTTATTTTTAATATTAAACTATTCCTGTTTGTAGTCATACCAGCACCCAGTACACCATCAGCGGAATCATGTGATTCATATAACATATTTGAACCGACCCCAATGCCATTGGATTGCATTAGCATCAAAAGTAGTGCCAGCAGTTATTTCTATGATCGTGATACATTCATAGGTAAGTGCAATGAAAAGTTTCTTTTTTCCAATTCCCACACCAATTGTCGCACAGTGCACGCCCCTAAACTAGTCGGCCCTTAACCACAGCAGTGCAGAATTCGAAACAAGTTGCTCCAACAGCAGCAGCAGCATCCAAACAAAAACACACTCACACCCACCCACCCAGAACACAGAATGCTACTCTGGCACATCTCGTCTCCCACATCCCCTTGACATCTTTGCCTTTCGGGTTTTTTTTTTTTTATGCGCACGCAAAATCCACAGAAACCCACGCGAATCCTGCACCCCATCCACACTTGCCTCATTTTTCGGTTAGCAGTGGCATCCGTTTTGGGTCGGTTTGCCTGCCTGTCTGTCTGTCGTTCGGTGGTTTTATTTGCTCGTTTGTCGGTTAGTTGCCTGCTGCAATTTGCTGGGCGCCTGTTACCTATTTGTATTACAATATCGACTTTCTCTGTATTTGTCTTATCAAGGACTTGGATTCTATATATATGCCGCCTTATATCGTATTTGCTCTGCTCTCTCTCCTTTCTCGGGTACATGCTCCTTTTGGGTTATCCTTTGGGGTCTTGTTTTGAAATTATTCAGCAACAACTTTATCAAAAAATATAAAAAACAAACCGCACACACACACACAAAAACATTGAGTGACAAATGCATAAATAAATTATTATTATAATACAAAAATGAAAGGAAAGTTGAAATTCCTTTGGGTTATTCTCACTTGCCCGATCCCCTATATCTGGCACCATAAAGGATGATGTCTCGTGAAAAGCTCTCGAGAGCGCAAAAGAAAAAAAAAAGCGAAAAAAGCTTTAACCGAGTCCTGCTCTTGAATGCTTTACTTCTTGTAGCCCAGGAGCAGCTGTTTTCTGTGGTTGGGTGAATGAACCCAGAACATCGTATTCGAAGCAGGTGGGCGTTAAATGATGGCAAATGGGTATGGGTTGGTGGATTGGTTGGTTGGTTGGTTGGTTAGCTGCTGCTGCTGCTGCATAAAATCTATATCAGGATGCAACCCAAGGACCAATGCACAGTAAAATTTTCATAAAAAAAAGAAACTGGTTATTTCTGCTTTTATTTGCAGGTTATTAATCAATAAACGGTCATATAAAGAACCATTCAAGTTTCAAGTGTTTCTTATCATACAATAGATAAGACCACCTATATGGAATATTCCTTTTTTAAATTATTTCGCAAATTGATTAGTTATACAAATCTTTTTCTAAAGTAGAAATCGTTTTAGAAAGCCTACTAGTTTAAAAATAGAATTTTATATCTATCTTTATCTAGAAATAACAATGATATCTGATTTTGCCCGCTATTTACGTTTTATGGTCACACTTTGTTGTAGTGTTGGTCAACAAGTTAATAATAATAATGCCATGTGAAGAATTATTTCTCAACATTGGTGATTGATATAACAACTTGATAAAGTCAAAATACTTAAAGGACCACATATCCCTTAGATAAAGTAAGGTAATATTTAAGAAAAATAACGTCTATATCTTTCAAAGATTTGATCCACTGTTTTGAAGAATACAACAACAATAACAGGAACAACAAATATAAGATAAACCAAAACAAAAAGTTGTGCCACATTTTTCCTAACTGTCGTTTGTTGGCGCTTTGGCGGTTACTTGGATTTTTCTCCTCGTTGTCAAAGAGTTGGCAAAACATACGCTTCGGCATGAGAGAGGGGGAGGGATTGCGTTGCAGGAGGAATGGTGGGCGGGGGGGGAGGCTTGTATTGTGCCAAAGGACTTTCATAAACAGAAGGAAAAACTGGTCCAACGGTAATATGTATATACATATATATGTATTTTTTTTAGATATATAGTCTGGGTGCTTTTTTTTTTTGTGCTCGCTCTCTCTCTCTCTCTCTCTCTCTCTTTTTATCTCTTACTCGGAGTAACAACACTCTCACTCTCAACTCGAGGTCTCTCTGTCTCTATCGCACATAGCCTTCATCTATGCTAGTGTCTGTTTGGGTTCCTGCTCTCTCTCTCTCTCTCACTCTGTCGCTCGTTCGCTCTCTTTTGGGTTACAGTTAGGATTGCGCTTTTGATGGCCATGTATAGCTTTTCACAGGATAACAAAGCTTCGTACAATCAGTTGTCGTACTTTGGTTGAACGTTTCTGGTCGGTAAATGCGGTACTTAACGGTTAAAACAGAATTGAACAATATTTGAATGTAAAAAGATGATGCCAGAACACGAACACGTCGCGTTTATTAAGTAGGCCCTGTTCTTTCTTCTTTTACTTTTTTTTTTTTTTTTGTTATTTTTTTTTTTTTGGCGAAAGTGTCTTCGTGTATGTATGTATGTGTATGTGTGTGTGTGTTTGTATGTGTGTGACATACATACCGTATAAATAATTAAGTGAATTCTTAAATCTCCTGGAATCATCAAGCATCAGCTGTTTTCAAATTTTGACAAAGAAAGAAATGCCCAATTAAAGAATTGACCTAACGATAACAATGCTGGGCTAAATCCATTACCCTTTTAAAGCCAACTCTGTATATATAGAAAGGCAACAAACTGGATTACAGCGGCGATAGCAACGGACCCTGGGAGAAGCAGACCGCCCAGTCACAGTCCCAGTCCCAATCCCAATCCCAACCAAATCCAAATACAAATGTCCAACAAACAAGTTCACAACAATCATCCAATAGCAATAGCAATGAGAAGACCAAACATAATCATGAGCAATTGCAACATGATCTGTTGCAGCAATTGCAGCAACAATTTCAAATGGCTGCGGTGCAACAGCATCAGCAGCGACAATTGCTTCAACATCAGCACTCTCATCCGCCATTCCAACAGCAGCAGCAACAGCACCAACAGCACCAGCAACACCAGCAGCACCAACAACACCAGCAACACCAGCAACTGCAGCAGCAACCACAACAACAATCGCATGCCAACACAACGTCACATCATCCGCCATTGCAGCATCATCTGTCGTTAGGTGGTGCCCCAGTGGTGGCCTATCAGCATATACAACTACAGCAATTGCTACAACAAAAGCAATCCTCATCCAACCATCATTGTCAGTACTCAACGCCGCAACATCATTATCGTTCGAATCCTGCTGCTGCTGCTGTTGCTGCATCCAGTGCATCAAATGTTGGTCATGCTGCAACCATACGACGTCGCACTCTTAGCCATGTGTCTCGTTCCTATTCGGTGGGTGCCCCAATGCCGCCACCAACGACTGGCTTAGGTGCCATTACAACAACAACAACGATTTTGGCTCCAACATCATCATCATCCAGCTCATCCACAGCCTCAACATCCGGCAATCAACTGAGCATAGCTGGTCACCACAAGACGGGCATTATGGTGGCAGCATCGCGATGTCGTTCACCGATTATGCTATGTCACAGTCATAGCGACGGTGAATTTCCCATGTATCGAGGTGAGTGATTGTCTGTCTGTGTGTGTGTGTGTGTGTGGGTGTGTTTGTCTGTGTGCGCGGTTTCACCGCAGGACATTTTGATAGCTTAATTAGCTAGGATATAATGCGGATGCGGAGGCTAATGCAACAGTTGATGGAAATGTGGTAAACATAACCATAACTCATTTGATATCTGTACAAAATTTTGGTCACAAAATGAGGTTTATCTTGGCTTTTGTGGATGGCTTTTCATCTCACTCACATTGACATCAAACAATTTAAAATTGACAATTGTATATATATATAATAACAAAAACATTATTGATCTGATCTGACAACATTAATTGATAATAGAGGGAAGTGGTCAACAATATGTTAATTTGTAAACTTTGTTGAAGTAAACTAAATAAAATTGAAGGGTATATAACATATATATGTATATATGTGTAATGAAAATTTGCTAAGAATTCTTATAGTATTTATTTTAGTAAATCTAAATCAAAGTTTTTTTTTTTATATAATAATTTTTATATATTAATATTTTTTCTCTAATAATTTGAAAAACATAATTTCAAAATAAAAAAAAGTATTTTTTCCTTATCTAATTTAGCATTAATTTTCGTTCATTTGAAACTCTTTTCATACCCTATAGGGTAAAAGGGTATTACAAATTTTTGCCACGCCCCCGTAATTTAGGAAAAACTAGAACTATATTAAAGATATCATATACTCTTACTTGGCACATCTAGTTATATAGCCAAACTGCACAAATTGACCAAATTTTTGTCTAAATAGGACAATAAATATTGATCGACATTGGCTGGTAAGAGTGAGCGAGATAGCAGGCATAAAATTGCATAATTTACTTTTTAATTTTATATAAATAAATGTCGACAGGTGCGATTTACTTGCTTCATTTTTTTCCTACTATTTCATAACCTGATATCTTACATTCTTTCCAACTTAATCACTTGGGTTTTATTTAGTCAACATTCGTTATCAGTTTGAACAATTTTTTATTGCTTACATTAGGCTCAGGCTATTTTTGTTTTTCGTTATGGAATTTTTGATAAATTCTAGATTAAATTATGTATCCTTCTTCAATACTTTTTTAATTTGGTTTGAGGCACTAACTTGAAATAAAGTTAAGTAAATATTTAAAAAGATCTGCAATTCCTATATATATATGTATTATTGGAATTAATCTATATTTCTATATTGAATATATTTGAATGGCTGACTCTGGACTAAATTAATTTCAATTAGTTTAACATTGAATAAATTCGGTATACCTAAGATAATAAGATATAGTTAAGTTCAAGTTAATTGGGCTAAGGTATATTAGAGTTTATTATATATTACTTATATTTACATATTTTATATATTTTAAGATATTATTTAGATATTCCTAAAAAACTTAAATAAGTTAGGTAAACTTTTAGATGCTTACTTGTACTACATAAAGCCATCAACAGATCAGATAGTTTGTAGCTTTGAAATCAATTTCAGCACTAAAACAGTAAGTAATTAAACGCAAAATATAAATCAAGTAAAGTAATTAACTTAAGTACCTAAAAATATGCAGCACTCTTTCCTGTTTTCTCTTCTATCTGTATCACATGAAGCCATCAACAGATCAGATATTAATAGTTTATAGCTTTTGAATTAAGTTTATCAGCAGATCAACATATAAGATAATAACTTAAGTATTTTACTTAAATACTTAAAAATTGACAATACTCTTTTCCATTATCCCTTTTTTTTTATGTGAAGTTTTCTTTCCTAATGTGATTACACGGTTTAGTCATAATTTCATTTACAGCTTTAAAGCATTTCCAAGAATATTTATATTTATATTATTCATTTTTTTTTCATTGCTAATTTTCATACATTTTGTATGTATGTATATCATAATTATCATCTGCACAATTTGTGCAATTTCCCATTGAAATTATCAAATCAAATGCATTTTGCCATTTCCCTTTTACTCTGTACGTTCTTTCGGCTCATTAAACATTTGATTGCGAGATGTCCCTTTTGTGTTCCATTAGCTTGTCTTTGCTTCATTTTCATTTCTCTTTTTGTTTGCCATCCGTTTTTTTTTTCGTTTTCTTTTTGGCGCCCGTCTAGCGATTTTCCCTTTATATGTGTGCGGGGGTGGTGGGCGTTAGAAGGATTTGCTTTCGATACCCCTTAATCATGGAAATAAAAGGGTATATTAAAGCTTAATAAAATAAATAAATATATAAGAATGTGCGGGCAAAGAATTTAAACTTTACTTTCTCTTAAATGATTTATATTTTTTATAGCTGTTGCCAGTGTGACCGTTCAGTGGCAAGTAGAAGTACAGTTGCTGTTTGCGGGTAGTTCTAATGTTCATCATTTGGTCAAGCTAAAGCAATATCGTTTAAGTGGAAATTCACAAGACTTTTCTATGCTAGGTATATTTGAAGTCGTTGCTAATTCTTACGCATATTACTGAGATTTTTATTTTATATAGAATTTTTCTTTTTTTTTTTTTTTTTGGTTTTGTTTTACTTAATTAAACTACAGCTCTCGTCACCATATCACTCTCTATCTCTTTCTTTTGCTTTTTACACTGACAAGTTCAAAGCGCAATGTGTCGCACATCCTGCTCAGACTTGCACACACAAACACACACCCACACACACCCACACACACACACACACACACACACACTTGGGCACACTTGGGTTAATATGCTTTAAATGGTGGAATCGATTTGGAAACATTTGATGAGGTTGTTTCCATGTTGCTACACCAGCCAGAAGGATGTTAGGCATGCGGGTGTTGATGCGAAATCAAATTACAAAAAAAAAAGAAACGAAGAAACAAAAAGAAAACCAAAAAAAGAACGCATAAAAACGAAGAAGAATGAAGCAAGAAAACTTTTTCTCCTCTGTCATAAAAAAGAAATTGCTTGGCATTTATAGACGAGATGAGTTTTTCAAGTGGAAACGCACACACACACACACAAGAACATATATATATATATATAGTATATATATTTATTTGTACATATATATATATATATAGTTATTTTTTAATGCTCCTATAGTAACATTTCATTGCATTCGATTAACATTTTTATTGCTTTTTAATTGAAATTTATTTTCGTTACATTATTTTTTCCTTTTATAATTGTGTAAAAGTTTTAGAACAGAAGTTAATCAAAAGGTTTTTTTATAAAAAAATTTTGAAAAATTGTGAAAAATTTCTTTTAGATTCTATAAACTTTAATCTTCTGGCTTACAAACTATTAATTTTGTTTATTAGTTCTAAAATTCATTTCCAAATTTTATGTTGAATACAAAAAGGAACTAAAAATTTGATTCCATTTTACTATATAGTAATTTTCTGAACAATAATTTGATTTTTCCATACTCTATATCTAGATAAGCCTACGTTTTGTATTCACATATAATTTATATACAAAAATCTATATAAAATTTTGTTTACAATCTTTTTTGTTCCACTAATAGATAAAAAATATATGTATATCATATTTTTAATTCCCAAATACTTTTAAATACTTGAAAATTAATGGGCCGCCATTCAGTTAACAAATTGTTGATAGTTTATTTTTGCAATTTATCTTTTTCTCTCCTCTCCTCTCTCTCTCTCGCTTGCTCTCTTGCTCCTTGGTTGCTTTTTCAGTGATTCCTTTTGGGTTCCCCCCTTTTTGGAGCTGTCAATATGGCGCCATTTATGACAAACTGTGCAATGATGGCGATGACAGCTTCTCCGTGCTACAACTTTCAACCTACGACCTCCTGTTTTCCCAGCTGCCCACGCTTTAATCAAACAAAGTCACACACACACACACACAAATACACCCACATAAGAAGAGTCTTCAAGTGTTTGTGTGAACTGTAAAGGTGGTTGGGTGGATGGGTCCCTACTGTGTCTGGGTGGCAATCTAATGACTCCATGGCGTGTCTTTACTGTTCGAGTTAATGTTTCGCGTATTGATTCCGCTCTTTTGCCACTTGGCATCTTTCCAACTCAGGAACAGGCCAGGCTGCATCCTTCTTTCCCCTAATCTCCCAACCATCCCCGACATCGGCATCGACATCCTTTATTCCATGTTTGTTGGCAAAGTAATTAAGGGGCCTACATAGAACAAAATCCACCAATTCCCATCTACCATCTACCATCACCAGTTACGTGCATGAAATCTAAATTTAATTTTGCAACTTGTGCCAAAAAAAAAATGAAACTAAATAAAGCAAAACAAAACAAAAATAAAACATTAATTTGCCGCATAAGTTTCATTTTGATTGCTAGCCTCAATATTGACGTCATTAAGATACAAAAAAAAAAAAAAAAAGAAATAAAATAAAAATAAAAGTGTGATGAGAAAATTTATACCACATAATTGATGATGAATTGAACTCATCATTTGATATTTTCGATTCGTTTCGACAAAATTTTATTCAATTGTTTTTTTTTTCCTTTTTTTTTTTTTTTGAAAATGACTTTGGAATTATTATTATTAATGGTTCTTTCATTGGCAAAAATAGAATAATTTAAAAAATAGGAAAAAAAAAACTAAAGAAAATTGTTGTATAAATGAAATGTTTATGCTTTGTGTAATCTGCTAAGGATTAACTTTATTTATATGGTTAATGCTTTGAATATATCGTTGAATATAGTAATATATGTATATGTCAGAATAGGTTACGTTTTGTTCCCAGCATCTTTATATTTTATTCTTTTGTCTTTCCTTACCAGGAGCTGAGTAAGTCGCGACTGATCTTGAGCGTGTCCCTGTTTAAAGTGAATTTCCGACTATCATAAAGTATATATATTCTTTTTTTAAATTTTGCTCTCGATTTACCGGGTTTTTGGATTTTTCGTGATGTTACTCTTGTCCCGACCGTCCCGGATAATCGAGGTCCAACTGTACCAATAACGGTTTGACTTTCCAATTGTTATCACGTTTAAATTCAAATGTTAAAACAATTCTTTCCATTTGGGTTAAAAGAAGATATAGAAACCTTATATCTACTTACTTTAATTAAGCATTATCTTTTATAAGCTTTTTGGTTTTAGAATATTTTCAACAAGTTTTCTTTGGATTAGTTTTAATATTAAAAAATGGTCTTAAATAAGCAGAGAGATTTGAATTGTAGTTGTTATGTTGCTCCCCAAACTTATTAATAACATTAATTAATTAATAATATTTTTGAATTTTTCTATTAGTTTTGAATACCTTTTTCCAATCAGTTTTGTAAACCATTTCCATATTATTACCAACATTTCGAATAAAACGTTTATTTTTTATATATTTGAAGCCTAATTCTTATAAACTCTAAACACTTTTCGTTTTGTAACAAATTTTACTTATTGTTTTCAATAAGAAACAACAACAAATGATCCATATTTCAATTAGGAATACGAAAACTTTCTTTCTTTCTCTCTTTACGCAACTTTCCCTTTTTATTTTGTGGTATCTTTTAGGCGCGCAACTCAATTTTCTCAATTTGAATGTTGTGGCATTTTGTTCCTTTCTTTTTTTTTGTTGCATTAGTAAAAAAGGAACAGGAATGTCACTACTTGGCATTGAATTCGAAGGATTCATTCTAGACTCTAGTTTTAATAGAGGCATTGCAATTTTGTTGTTGTTGTTGTTGTTGTTCAGCTTTTTGCATGCTTTGCCAATTCACTCGGCAAAAAAAAGTTGTTTGCCATATTCAAGTGCCAATTCATTTTTGCTTTCATGGGCCGTTGAGGTTTCTTGCTCTTCTTCATTTTGGTTTGCCTTTTTGTGTTGTTGTTGTTGTTGGTGTGTAGTTTGTTTTTTTTTTGTTTGGTTTTGTTTGGGGCTGCTGCTTGAACATGGGCAAATTACCATAAAAATGCGCACCACAAGAAAAAGATTATCTTTATTTGCACAAAAGAAACAGACACAGTGAGACAGAAGCAAATCAAATGTGAGTCCTTGAACCTTAAGGACTTTTCCCCCTGTTTGCGTGTGTGTGTGTGTGTTTGTGTGTTGCTGGGTTTCCCAATTGCCTCATCAGATACACAGACAGAAAGTCAAAAAGCGCGACAAAAGGTAACCAAAAAACAAACAACCAAAAATAAATGGCCAACTGAAGACAAGGAGAAAGAAATGGCAAAGAAGAGCGTAGAGCGGAGGCGGTAGAGAAACTTGAGCCACAACAACAACAACAATGGGAACAAATGTGGGCATGCAAAATTGCCTTGGCTTAAAAATTTAATACCCTGGCGCTTATTTAAAACAATCAAAGTACAATTTCTGTTTGTCATTTCTTTTTATTTATTTATTTATGCTGCCCTACTTACCTGACAGCAAGTGGGCGCCTCTCCATTTGCTTTAGCTTTTACTTTTCCTATCTACCTACCACCCTCCTTCCCCTCTCTCTCTCTCTCTCTCTCTGTCTCTGTCTCTCTCTTTCTTGTTCATCGTATATCCTTCAACATCATCATCCACCTGGCCCATGTTTGGCAGCAATTCTGGTCATGTGCTGCACATAATTGCATTCAAAGCTTCCAACGTTGACGACGGCCTGCAGTTCACTTCAACTGATGAGCTTTTTTTTTTTTTTTTTTTGTTGTATCCCGGGTCAGGCTACTTTAAAATTCCCCGCTCTATTATCCTTTCCATTACCTTAAACTAAGCTGAGACATAACAAAGAAGAGAATAGCCGACGCCACTCACTCGCTCACTCACTCATACGCCCTGTTGTCAGTGTTTCTTTATGTATTTTATTGCAAATTACAAGTATTGCGATATTAACTTTTTCTCTCTCTCTCTCTCGATATAATAACCAACTTTTAGTTCATTTACAACTACATACAAATATACATATATGTGTATGTACACTAGTCGGCATAATTATTTTGACAAAAAAAAAAATGAACACTTTTTTCAATAACTTTTATTTGGTTTGACAAAACAAAATTAAATTTTTTCTACTATAACTTATTAATTTTATGAACTTAAAAACAATTCCATTTGTAACTTTACGTAAGTAGCTTGTTAGTAATAAATTAAACAAATTTTTGGGCCTTGGCATAAGTATTTTGACAGGGAATAAACTAACAAAAAACAAAAGATTAAGTTAAAGAAAATATGAAAAGTGATTTTAATTTAATAAAAAGTGTAACCTCCTTTGGTTTCAATTACTTTTTGAAGACCACGAGGTCCTGAATCTAACAAATTTTTAAGGATTTCTGGAGAAATCTCTTTCCAAAGGAAAGTGACCTCAGAAATGATTTCTTCTCTACTTTTGTGTAACGAAACTGCTCTTTTTCGTTTCAAAAGAGATCAGACGTTTTCAATGATGTTAAGATCAGGACTTTGAGGAGGCCAGTTCAATCTAGTAACTCCAGTATCCTTAAGAAAATTTGTTATCATGCGAGCCTTGTGGCATGGCGCGTTGTCCTGCTGCAGTATAAAGGAGTCCCCGATAAGTCTTTCTCCAGGAGCAAAGGCATTATTGTTCAGGACACTTAAATATTGGTGTTGGTTCATCGAACCGGTGATGGGAACGAAATCTCCCAGGCCTTTTTAAGAAACGCACCCCAGCACATGAGGGAGCCGCCACCATGGCTAACTTTTTCAAAAACGGGCCGTGTTTTTTGCTTTTGTTCTTTGGGCATTCTAATGAAAAATTTATTTTTGGACGAGTTATACTCAAATGAGCTCTCATCTGTCCACAAAACCTTTCTCCAGAACTCTTTAGGCTTGGTGACGTATTCCCTTGCGAAGGTAAGTCTTTTAAGTTTATTAACCTTCGAAATGTAAGGCAAGTCTTTGGCTTTGTAGGTCTTAAAATTTGCTTCCTTTAATCGTCTCCGGACAGTGCGCTCACTAATTGTGTTTTCTGGACTCAAATTCAATAAATCTGCAGCATTTTGAGGCTTCAGAAACACAATTTTTTTAAATTCCCTTAGTAGGATGCGGTGATAACAAATTTTCTTAAGGATACTGGAGTTACTAGATTGAACTGGCCTCCTCAAAGTCCTGATCTTAACATCATTGAAAACGTCTGATCTCTTTTGAAACGAAAAAGAGCAGTTTCGTTACACAAAAGTAGAGAAGAAATCATTTCTGAGGTCACTTTCCTTTGGAAAGAGATTTCTCCAGAAATCCTTAAAAATTTGTTAGATTCAGGACCTCGTGGTCTTCAAAAAGTAATTGAAACCAAAGGAGGTTACACTTTTTATTAAATTAAAATCACTTTTCATATTTTCTTTAACTTAATCTTTTGTTTTTTGTTAGTTTATTCCCTGTCAAAATACTTATGCCAAGGCCCAAAAATTTGTTTAATTTATTACTAACAAGCTACTTACGTAAAGTTACAAATGGAATTGTTTTTAAGTTCATAAAATTAATAAGTTATAGTAGAAAAAATTTAATTTTGTTTTGTCAAACCAAATAAAAGTTATTGAAAAAAGTGTTCATTTTTTTTTTTGTCAAAATAATTATGCCGACTAGTGTATATGCATATGTAAAGGTATAGTGTAGTAAACCAGACAAAGTTTTGTCTTAGTTTTTGTGCATAACTTTGCCAAAAAGTTTTTACCCATACACCGCAAACCACACACACACACACACACACACAGCCCACCCCACCCACACAAACACACAATGGTGTGTGTGTATTTTTTTTTTTTTTTTGGTGAGTGACGAAAGCGAAATGAAAATTGGATTATGGCAAAGGTAATTGACAAATGGAGTAGACAAAAAATGAATCCCTCTAATTTGTTTAATTGAATTATTCACAAAATACCAAATTCTTTACAATTTTTTTTTTTTTGGTAATTAACCGAAATGGCTAGCAAAGATAATCCGGGGGTATGGCAAATGCCAAAAGGCATTCGTAAGTACTTTGATGGCATCCCATGGCCAGACAATATGTTTTGGAAGTGCCCTCGTATAGCGGAGAGCGTTGTCATTTGCAGTAATTTCTCGGTAACAGAATGCTCTGTTACAATGCGAAATGAAGAATTTTATATTTTTTCATTTTTTAGCATCTTTATTAGATGATTTGCCATCATTTCTCTAGCTCTTCTCTCTCTCTCTCTCTGTCTCTCCCCCTATCTCCCTCAATTATCACATTTTGCTTTCGACAACTTAACGTATCGATTTATGCGGTTTTATGTTTTAGCCCAGTTTTGTTTTTGCCTTTTGCAACCTTGGCGGCTTCTTTGCGTACATTGACCAATTGAATTCTTGGTGGCATCAGTTTTCTTTTTTTTTTTTTACATTTCATTTTTATTTTTTCTGCAGTTTTGTTGCTTGGCAAATTGATTTTAGTTAAACGACAACCGTCGTTCTATTGTCGATGGTTAAGCGCGGTCTTTGCTCTTTTCTTTTTTTTTGTTTTTTTTTTTATTTGTGATTCTTTAAGGCAAATATTTCTACATAAATCGAATAAAAATCGATTATACGCCACGTTAAGCGCAGTCAAAGGCAGAGTGAAAAGTGTTGCCTTATCTCAAGAGATTGTTGAACGTTATTTGATGGTGGTTCGCGTTTCAATTTAACGCCAGACTTGACTCCAGGGTTTCTCCCTCTCATATATATGTATATCTCTCTCTCTCTCTCTCTCTCTCTATCTCTGTGTGTGTAACAGTGTGTGTTTGTTTGTCTACCCAAAAAGTTCCTTCCTTTGGCTGATAATTTTTTTCTTGTTGTTTGGCAATTGAGAATCAGCATCAACGTCACTTACAGAGACAGAGATAGAGACAGAGAGTGGATAGGAGTGGGAGAGACAGAGTCAGTCTCATTATTATCATCATCATCATTATTGCCATCGTCTTCATCAGAAGGAGCACCACCTTGATTTGTGTTGTTAATAGGCCAAACATTTATCACTCACTCTTTACTGTGATGTTTCGCAAACGAAAGGAACAACAATTGAAGCTAAAGCGGCATTCAGGCGAACGGAAACGGAAATTGTTGCTGTGCATTTTTAAAAGAGGTCCGTGCATGTTGTAGGCCCAAAAGTGAGGAAAAACAAAAAAAAAAAAAAAAAACAAATGAAACTGTGTTTTCCCATTGTTTGCCCTTTTTTTTTTGTATATTATTTTCTTCTTATACCCTTATCGAATGGGCATAGCCCTTTAGTCTTGAAGGTCACTTACAGCTCTCAGTTTGTAGTTTGTGGCAAATCAGCTGAAATAAAAGACTTTATGGAAATTATTGGTTGAATTTTAAAGAATTTAACAGTTTCCTTGTTGCTTTTGTTCTCAATTCTTTTATATATAAATTTATACTTATAAATTTTAAAATTTATTAAATTTGCATTTTTTCTAGTTAATTTTCTTTAAGTGCTTTTTAATTGATTTTAAAAAATTTAATCTAAATTTCAAGTTGAAAAAGTTATAATTTTTTCTTTTTATTTTTAACTTCTTTTTACAATTAATCTCAATGAAACAGAAAAGAAAAGAGCTAAGGATAAAGAAAGATTGAGAAAGCTAGCAAAGAGATATTGGAAAAAAAATTCTATTAATTCTATTAAAATTACAAATATTTTGTATAAGCTTTTGAAAAATTATCTTTAGTTTATTTGAAATTTTTAAAAATGTTGAAAAACTAAATACGAGTATATAACAAAATATATTTGATAAATGTTTTGACTATATCAATACAGTGAAACCTCAGTTAACGAACGCCTCGGATAAAGAACATTTCG
This sequence comes from Drosophila austrosaltans, assembly GCA_035045865.1. Taxonomy (NCBI): domain Eukaryota; kingdom Metazoa; phylum Arthropoda; class Insecta; order Diptera; family Drosophilidae; genus Drosophila; species Drosophila austrosaltans. The sequence goes on from JAWNOQ010000207.1 coordinate 9,284,154, forward strand.
CATAGCGAACACTTTTTTTATGGGAAAAAACGTTTCGTTTAACGAGCAAAGTTTCCCATAACGAGCAACAAAAAAGGAAACCTTACTGAACACCTTATTGCCTGTAAAATTTCCCGAACACCCATTACAGTGGTGTCCAGTGTGACCGTTTTTTCCATTTCAGATGACAACTTCGCCGTTAAATATTCAGTTCCTTAAAAATTTGTAAACGTTTTAGTTTTCTTTCTTTCAATAAAAATTTAACTTTAAATATATTGGTAAATTTTTTCACTTCTTTAAAAGTTTTGTTGCATTTTATGTTATATTCTCGTAGTAAAAGTTCAAATTGAAATACTATAATACGATAATTGGACCTAGCTCATTCGATTTTGTACGTCATTTAATCTCGTATCGAATTCTAGCCTCTGCTGGTTGACAGCTTGATTGGCCGCAGTATCTATTATGGTTCGCAACAGTTCGTGATTCAAGTCTGCACTTTCGTTCTCAGTATTCTGGTTTCTATTTGATTCTTCTATCTAATAATTCCAATCTTAATCACTATCAATTTCTCTATTTATTTCCCTGTAAGAACCCGAGAAGCTCATTAAAGTGAACATTATTTTATTTTACATTGATTTATAAAGGAAAAGTAATGTAATAATAATGAACAAGATGGTGGAACTCATTGTATTCGTTAAACGAGGATCCACTGTATTACATTTCTTGTAGGAACGAACAATTTGACTATAACAATCAGTTCTTTAAATATGTTTACTAAAGTTATAAAATTTTGTTCTTAAATAAACAATAAGCTAATTATTAATTCTTCAAAGTATTGCAAAAAGAAAAGAAATTGTTGATTTCTTTTTCGAAAGGGTATTCAAAAGTGCGGCATGTTTCAATGTTCAAGCTTTGTTTGTTTTTTTTTTCAGTTTTTCCCTCATTCTCTCAACGGTGAATTAAGCAATGAATTTATAATGAGTAGGCGGCCCGTTGCCGCAATTATGCCCTGTAAATAAATGACAGGACAAAGGAGCAGCAGCAGCAGGAGCAACAACAAAAAAAAAAATGGGAAAAGAAGGATAAAGTAAATGGCTTAAAACAACCCCATCCTTTGCTGTCCTTTGAAGTGGTTTGAATTACATGTTTCGTCTTCTACTTGTTGCTTGAACTAAATACACACAAAAAAAAAGGGGGGAAAAAAAAAACATGAAAACCTGCTAATAGTCAGGGCAATTAATTAAGATTGCTTTTCAACACCTCTTCCCTTCCCCCGCCCATAGCGAAATGAATGAAATTTGACAAAGTAGAAAAATAAAAAGAAAATGTCTACATTTTATAGATAAATATGATTAAGATGTCTCTTTAATCAATTTGATCTTTGTTGTCTAATGTTGATTCAGCTTTGATTCGATTTGTATTTGAAGCAATTTGATACTTGACTGGATGTATATACATATATATATGTATATATCGAGACAAAAACCTGCTTACTTAGCTTGATTGCCAAGACGAGACTAACGGAAAATAAATACCATTCGACAACAATAATAACAACAAAAGCGTTAAAGAGGCAATAAAGTGGCAATTAAATATACACTAACTTTATTTACAATTTCGGCTACTATGGCAATTGTCATCAGCTTTAGCACTGACAATATAGTTTGTTTGTGTTTGGTCACACTATTTAACAGTGTTGGTTTAGCACTAACAATTAGGTTAGTTTGTGTTTTGTTGAAACATGGTCACACTATTTTACAGTGTTGGTTTAGCACTAACAATTAGGTTAGTTTGTGTTTTGTTGAAACATGGTCACACTATTTAACAGTGTTTGGTTTGGTTCTAACAATTTGATTAGCTTGTGTTTTATTGAAACATGGTCACACTATTCAACAGTGTTCATCAATTATCGAAAGTAAATAGACTTCAAATACTTTCTTTGATTGAGTAATGTAACAATCCTAATCCTAAACTAAAAAGATTCTTAACTCTTAGTGAGACCTTAATTTTTTATTGCATCAGCTTAGAAAACGTCTTTATATCTTAGAGTTAAATTTTTCTCAATAAAAATATTTGTCAAACTGCTTTATTCTCAAATGGGCAGCTCTTCTACTCAATGTTCAACAATCTATGGTCACACTGTAAATCAGTGTTGGTTAATGAGCCAATAAGTATCTCAATTTACCCAAAATCAATCAATGCGTTGGCAGAGCATTTATCTAATGTTGTTAAAATTACGGGCCAAATATTTTCGCACTTCATTTTAGATTGTTATTTACACAAGAGGCATATACAAACACTTAACTTTACTTTAACCTTCTTTATTCATTCAATTTTTCTTTTTTTTTTCTTTTGCTCTCTTACACTTTTATCTCACTTTCTTTCTCGCTCTTTTTTCGCTTTCTTTGCAGGTAAGTTTTTGACATTGATGGACTGACTATACTTGAGATGGCAAAGTCTTCAAGCTGATAATGAGCCAAATTGTGGCTCCAGGAATTCCCGTTGATGTATATATATATCTATATATATATAAATATTTGTATATGTAAGTGTGTTTGTATTCCTAAAAATATGCAATGGAATTTTGGCATTTGCTGTTTTTGGCACCTACGACGACATTGTGGGTGGTGGCTGGGTGGTGGGTGTCTTGGGTAGGTGTTGCGTGGGTACTTCTGTTGCCCCATGGGGAGCGCACATTGCCCACGTCTTTTTTTTTGTTCCTCGATTTCTACAATGTAAATTAGATTTAAATATTTGTACAATATTTTTCCCCAAAGGTTGCGACAACATGAATTTATGAACAAAAAAAGAAGGAGAAAAAGAAAAGGTTTCTTCTCTTCAAGTTTTACGCAAAACTTTGATAAAGCTGCCACAGAAGAAAAAATGTTGATAAGGGACTTCTGTCAACTTACAAGAAAGGAGGAATGCAGCAATCGAAAATTAACAAATTTATTTAGTTCAACTTAAATTTGAAATATTTTGAACAGAAAAGAAAAAGGTTAAAAGTTTAACTTTACTTTATCAATAATTTTAGAGATTATCAACTGAGAAACGAGAAAGAGTTTGTCTAAGATTATTGCACAGCAATTGGCTTATCCTTAGTAAATGGAATTTTCTATATATTATCTTACTTAGTACTTGCTTAACCAAGTGATAAACTACAACTATTACAATCCTTATCTTAGTGAGTAATTGATTCTACTAACCATTACTCTTGCGCACAGCAACTGACTTGGCTTTTAGCAGTCATTCTTTTGTCATTCTTTTGCATGTGTCATTGCCTTGGCTTAGTCTATTACTATTGCCTGTCAACGTTTATTATCTTAATATCTATTTATATTATTCATTTTATATTATTCTCTTTTCCTTTCTGTTTCTGGGAATGACTATTACAAATATCTGAACTGAGTGCATTATTCAAATTTGCATTTTTATCATTTTGAGTAAACGGATTTATACAATTTTCATATGGTTGTTGATTGTGTGGTGGAGAAGGAGGAGGAGGCGGGGGGGTTTCTTTTCTTTCTCTCCTTTTTTTTTTTTTTGTTTCTTGTTTTTGTTTTCTTGTTTATGCACCACGGTGCACAATGCGCCTGAAAGCATGCCACACAAAATATGCAAATTGTGAGGCTGATGTTGGAGAAGTGCGACCGTTGCATAGTTCAATGCATATGTATGTGCGGGTGTGTGTATGAACACACATATACCCCTATCGTTTAACCCCTTCCCCCACCCTTTGTGCCACATCACTATGCGTGTTCAGGACAACATCAGGCAACTTAGTTGCCATAATTTGCAAATTTTAGAAGCAAACGCATGCAAGCGACAGTTGACCCCAGATCTGCTATTCCTGCTGATTTTGCTGCTGCTGTTGCTGTTGCTGCTGCTGCTTCTGTTCCTGTTCCTGCTCCTGCTCCTGCAACTACTCCTACATAGTTCTTCTCTGTTCTATATATATATATATATATATACATATGACATATGGAAACAGGCAAAAGTGAATGCTTTTGATAGCTAACGGAAATTGCACTAAACATTCAAATGCATGCAAAATTCGTAAATATTTTAACTAAACAACAACAAAACTATGTTGCCAGAAACAGAATATGTTGGTCCCCCCCTCTCTCTCTCTCACTGCAGCTCTCTCCTGGTTGCTAAGATACACAGAGGGAAAGAGAGGGGAAGAGATAGCTAGATAGTAAAATAATAAATGAAATATTTTCGTCAAAAGTTATACGCCTTTTTATACGATTTTTATTTGTTCATTAGGTAATCTGTCTGTCGTCAACAATTCCAATTCATGCAATACAATTCGATTCGATTCCGTTCATTTTCCATTTTCGCATTTTCACATTTTCCCCATTTGACTTCAAAGTATGGATACTTGGATGAAATTTTAACGTCTCAGGTAAAGGGAGCTATAGGGATAGGCACTGTAGGCGGCATATGGTGAGGCATATACACCGCTGGTATAGGCAGCTGTATAGGGTGATGCATAAACGCCGCTGGTGTAGGCGGTGGCATAGGGCGTGGCTGCCACAACGGGAGCACCAGCACTGTAGGTGGCCAAAAATTGTGGTTTGGCAGAGGCCAAAGCGACAATGGCGAACAGGCAGAGAGCGAACTAAGTTTATGGAAAGATAAAAGAAAAGTATATATGTATATATAAATAAACTAGTTCCAGTATATTTGAATGAAATGTAAAGAAATTCAAAACTTGAATTGGTTTATGGCTAATACTTAAACTGAGAGAACTAGTTCTCTGAGGTTTTAATCTTTACTAGCCTAGTTGCTTGACTTTAAAACTTGATAAATATTAAAAAAGACCTAATAGTTACCTTAACCGTATGAGTTCAAGTTTTTTGTAGTTTTCAATAAAGATTATAAAATAATAAAGCTATCAAAGGATATTTCTTAATGAATTGGTTCTTTGAACTAGTTTGTATACGAACGAGTAATTAGTTCATTTAATATGCTAACTTTGAGATTGAAGATCTTTTTCTAAGGTGGTGCAATCTTTACTAGATTACCAAATAATAAAGCCATCAAAGGATAATGCACACAAAGCACTATTCTCAATGAACTGGTTCTCAGAAAAGAACTAGTTCGTAAACGAACTACTAAATAGTTAATTTAAATTGTTAACTTTGAGTTCAGAGATCTTTTTCTAAGGACTTTCGAATAAGATCACTTTTTATTTTTAATCAAATGGATTCCTATTCCTTATTTAAGGACGATTCCATATAGTTGATATAGTACCATATATGTTGGGTATACTCACAAACTTGAACATCTTGAATAGGTTTTTGGTTTTTTGTAGTTGCGTTGATCTGCTGATAGAGAACACTAACTGGATATGATTTACAAACTGAAAAAGCTGTGGCTTATATAGTTAGTTGACAAAGACAACTAACTTTTGTTTGGGTCTCGACTTGACCGTGGCACGTTTTTATGTTATATGTATAATATATATTGCTATCTCAGTGTTTCTCTCTCTCTCTCTCTCTCTCTCTCTCTCTCTCTTTGTATCTATCACTGTGTGTGGTTGTTTGTCCCTCTGCGTTTGCTTCTAGTTGTTCAGTTTCGGTTAGCCTGTCTTAATTTTGCTTTGGCCAAAAAGTCTTTATGGCCGTTTTGGGGCGTGCATTGCATTTGTAATAGAGGGCGTGCGTAAAATCTTTTTTTTTTCTTTCTTTCTGTTATATACCCTGTAAAAATGGGGTATACTCCAAACTAAAGATTATTATATAATCTATAACAAGTTTATACTTAAGATCTTCCAAAACAAATGCTAATGGTTAAGTTTAATATACAAATATACTTATCTGATGAATAGACAGATCGGTTTGCATATATATTGAAAATCTTACTTATAATCAAAGATCTACCAAATAACATATAATTTTGCCTTTATAAATTGCAATTTAACTACAATAATGATTTTCCATATAAATCTTCTATTTTTTAAATCCAAAATATAATTCCTAACGCTAGGTGGCGCTAGTTTCAATCAAAAAATATTCAGATAATTTACTTACTATTTAATCTCTTTAGAAAAGGAAACTAAAATCATAAAAATTAAATAAGATATTTCTTTTTTAATAGGGTATACCATAGGTCGACTTTATGCATGTAAATTTTTATATTGTTTGTTGTTGTTTCTTTTGATTTCTGTCTGGTATTTACCTTGATAACAACAAAAATGTAGAAGAAAAAAAAAGAAAAAACGGAAGCAATCAAAATTCCCAAGCAAATGCAATTTGACCTTTGGCAATGTTAATTTTAGTTGGTCCGAATAAGCCCCCCTCCCCCGTCCCAGTCCATCATCAACTGGATGGCAATTATAATTGAAGGAAATACTTTTCGTCGTCATCGTCTTTCTTGGCTTCTTCTACAATTTTCGGTTAACTGCATCTTCCATTTAGTTGGTTTTTTTCTTTTTTTTTTTTTTTGTCTTCTTTTAGCCATTCGCCACATCGCTCTATATACGTCCATCGGTTTGGTTGTCATGACTGCTGCCAGTTGAGGCTATTGTTTGGAATCAGAATCCTTCGTTTCTTTCCGAACTACTGGCTCCTTCTTCAGCTCATTTCGTATACACTGGTCCATGCCATTTTTCTTATGCATTCAGCAATGTTCCTTTTGCCTTTGTTTAGCTTCTGCTAACTCGTTATTCCATCTCCCTCTCTCACTCACTGTGTGTGTGTGTTTTTTGTGTGTGTGTTTCACTCTTTCTCTGTCACTCTGCAAAAGTTTTCACTTTGCAGTTTTCCTCGCTTTGTCGGCAAACATTCAATTTGTCAAGTTGTAAAATTAAAGCAAACTCCTCCCCATTTCTCTTTTCCTTCATCTTGATGCATATTTTGCCTTTTAAATACAATATAAATTAAGTTGGCAGCACTTGGCAATTGGCCATCCCATTCCCCGTTCCCCGTTGTCAGATATTTCAGTGTCCATAGAATGGATGAGTAGATGCTTTATCAAGATGCAGCTAAAGAAATGATTTGTTATTTAAACATCAATGGAAATGTATTGAAATATGTTGAAAAGTAACTTGTAAATAAAAATATGTTGTCTAAAAGTATTTGAATTAGTTATAGAAATCAGAAAGTTCAAATATTTGAAAGTTTTAGAATATGTTATAGAGACTAGAAGTATGTTTTAAATATGAAGAAAGTAATACTTAGGGAAAAGATAATAGAAAACTTTAACAGAGGCAATTGCTCATTTCTATATATAGTAAAATAAGAATCAAATCTTTATTCCCTTTATCCCTAGATAAAACTTCTTTGATTCATATTTTTACTAAGGGCGGAACTTTTGTCCTTAACTCTAACCCTAAAGATAAACTTTGTTTTGATTTGATTCTTCAGTCTCGTTTTAAGGTGTTCTATAAGTTTGACTTAGCTAACAAAGACAGTGATCTTTGGTTCGACTTTGTTTTGGTATATATATATTGAGAAATATTCTTGTTCGATCTTACACAATCGCCTGATTATTCATGAAGTAAACAAATTATATTAATTGTCTTTGAATTGATTTACTTTTAAACATTTATGATAAGCAAATGGATCAGGTTTACCATACAGTTGAACTTTCCTATAGTGAACTTTTATAAAATGAAATTTTTCCTATAATGAATTGATCATTTTCCTCATTATAAATATCATAATTTCTATATAGATAAACGAGGAGCAATATTTGAATCTCGTACGAATTTGATGTAGAGAATTTTGTCTGCATTATATAACTATATATTGGATTTTATATATAACTTTGATTATGATTAGCTAACCATTGTTAGCGTTATATTGGTTGCTCTATATTTATAGGGTATTCCATTTGTCAATTTAAATTTTTGAGTTTATTCATTATTAAATATATCATAGAAGAACCATTTTTTGATGCATGTAACATAATTTTCATCACTTTGCTGTTTAAAACGATTGATATACCCTTTCAATATAGGGTATCAATTGTATTTTATGTAGAAAAGTCTCGTCAACGAGTGAAGAAATGCTGCAGATTAAAAACTTTCATAGATCGTAGATTTGTTCCCCCTTATAGCAATATACCCATGGCTGAATAGGGTATCACTGCTTACAGTTTTACATGCCCACAGTTGTAGAGTCACTAATTATATTTCTCTTAATATGCGCTCTTTGATTCTTGACGCCTGCGCTTTACATTTGCCGGCATTTTTTTTTGGTTACCGGCGACAATGCCTCGCCCTCTATGTCCATTCGCAAGCAACGACCCCCCTTTCCACCAAAAAGTGCCACCAACTAACCACAGAGACTACTTCCCCAATCTCTCTGCCCAGGCAATGAGCAAGTGATGCTTCCGTTTCCTGTTATATATGTATACACACATACTATATGGCATCTGTCTGACTATTCAGTTGTATATATGTATGTATATGTATATGTGTTTATATGCATGTATGTATATTTACTTATTACTTATGTGTGTTTCCAAGTAAAGGGTGCTCTGTTCCTCTTAAGTGACATAGTTAAACTGCCTTTAAAAGAGTATATCCTGTTCAGTTTTAGGATATCCTAAACCATCTGGGGAAGTTTGAAGGATACTTAAATAGTTTTCAAAACTTATTTTTTTTTTTTAACGCAATTGGAACACCCTGTATATAGTTCAAAAATAAATGAATTTTCTCCTTTTGGACATCTAAATATAGTTAAAAGAAAAAGTCTATGAAATAGTTTTTTTCCAGAGAGAGAAAGAAAGAGAGGGAGAGGGGGGGAGGATTTTCTTTTGTTTATAATTGTGTGTGTGTGTGTGTGTGTTTTGTTGTGGAAAACAAAGTAAATTACTTTTAAAGTGGCTAAAACAACAACAACGAAAACTAAACAAACATTTTATATAGGAATCTAAGGGGAAAAAAGAAGATGTAGATGAAATCAGAAAGTGTATGAATCAATTTTTGGGTCTCATGTTTTGTATTTTTGGCCATTTGACGATTTAAGCCATGGCAAATAAAAGGTTTTCATATATTGGAATTTGTTAAATGTCAATGATATATTAAGATTATCTATATTATGTTCTATAATGAAAATTTAAGAGCAATTTGTTGAAATTTAGCTAAAGGAAGGGGAGGAAATAGAACTGCGGGAATCTCTATCTGGAATACTATATAAATAGAAACATTAATCTTCATCAATTATATATAAAGTATACAAAATATCAAAATTTATATACTAAATTGTTGAAGAACTTTTCTATATTAAGAAAATGTGTTTAAAACTTACAATTTCTCCAATACTATATCAATATATATATACTTCGATAACAAAGGACTAAAGCTAACATATTTAAAGAGTGTATAAAATTCGCCATAATTGTTATGGGCCATTTTAGCCAATTTAGCTGATTATTAGTTCAGTGGGTCGAATGGGCTTTAATGGAGAATTGTTAATTGGTTTTCAATGATATTTTTTCAAAACATTCCAATAGGTTTGGATGTATATTGTATATATACATATATATATATATGTATGTATATGCGTTTTGTGCGTTCTGTGCGAAATGTTTTTAATTAAATTTTCGACCAAATTGTGGTTGAATGATTTAAGTAATATTAATCCAACGGGGGGAAAGATAAATGAAATGAATGGAAGAAAAAAAATAATGTACCCTTTTATTTCATAGTTAATAAGTTTTCATTTCTAATCTAAAGGTATAGAGCCTTTATCCTATGTATAATGGCATTTAACTGATCTAAAAGGTATACATATATATATATATATCAACAATATAAATACATTAAACTATAAATTTCTAGTCAAAATCATCGTTTCCAGGATATTCTACATGTTGGGCAGTTGGCAGTTGTATATTGTTTATTATGTTCTTACCCCCCTTTACAGTTTTGCATGCATTGTTGCTGCTACGAAGCTCTTTATTTATTTTAATACAAGACGGGCAAGCGACACCTAGCGGAGAGAAACTTTTAAGAGTAATAAATAAAGAGCGAGAGACGTTTAAATACTGTTTTTAATACAGGGAGCTGATACAAATACTGTGCCAAATACTGGTAGCGCGAAACATAATATATAAAAAATTGAAAATATTAAACAACAAACGATAAAACTTTAGTAGCAGAGTGGCTGGATTTTAAAACTTATTATTGCAAACAAATTGATAATTATTATAAAGTCAAGGAAAAAGTTGACTTGTTGTTTCTAAATACGGCCACTATTTTGCGTGTGTGTTTCAAATGCTATATGGGTTATGCCGCCCAAAGAGTTGTAGAACAATTATTCGCTGGGTTATATTTTTATTTTTTCAGTGTTGTTTTTGTTTTCATGGTGATCGGTTGTCGTCGCGCGTGCGTTTGTCGGCAAAAAAGTCAACAAAAAGTAGAATATTATAAGACAACAATACGATTTGTTGTTGTCGGGTAATAAACAAACAATAAAATACGCTTTTAATACATTTCCATTTGCAACAAGCAGCTAGCGAGAAAGAGAGAGAAAGAAGAAAAAATTGCAGTTGTTTTGTAGTTTTTTTTTTTCTTGTTCGGGTGTTTTTTGCGCTTTTTTTTCCTGTGGATCTCAGTATGTGTTTATATATGTGTGTGTGTAGTTTGTATGAGAGTGTGTTTTAATAAATTATTATCAAAAGCAAAAGTAGAGAAAAACTTTGCGAAATTTGTATAAAATAAGCTAACAACAGCAACAACAAAAACGACAAGTGTAAGTGAGAAGGAAATAGCAAAGCGTATTTCAACAACAACAACGACACCAACAAATAACAACAAATGTGTTTGAAAAGAATGCAAAGGCGAAACAGTAGAAGAAGAAGAAGCAGAAGCAATAGCAGAAACAACAGCGCAGCGGCAGCGGCATCTAGTAACCGTGTGCAAGAGAGACAGAGCTAGGCGCAGCGGCAATAAATAAAAATTTTCGATTTTCAATGGATTTTCATTAAAATATTTTTGTTGCTTTTGTTGTTGTTAGCGTTGTTGTTGTTGTTGCCTTTTCATGCCACAAAGTGAAACAAAAGTGCAAAAGGCAACAGCAACAGAATCAACAAAAACAACAAATAAAAAAAAATGAAACGAGCGCTCCAAAACTGTAAATCGACAATGTCTTACCCTGTTATTTTTTTTTTTTTTCGTTTTTCGAAGATGTGCTTGAAATAACGGTTCTATGAAGAATTTTCTATTTAAGCTTCGGCGCGTAGAATTGAGGTTATATTTCGATGTTCAATTCTAATATAATTAAAATGTATATACCGAACAGTTAAGTCTTGAGGGAAGAGCAAAAAAAAAAAAATTATATTAAATGGCAATTATAAATGTCTGATTTGCTATAAGATTACTGGACAGAACAAGAATATTAGCTTTGCCTATAACATATAACAAAACTGTTATAACCTCTCAAATTGTAGGGTATCTAAAAGGAAAATCCGGTTTTACAACTTCTGAGGCAGAGCAGTTGCTCAGTTGTAGGATCTGCTGACGTCAACGTCAGCATCGGCATTCTCAACACTATTGCCGCTGCTGCTGCGCTGCCTTCTCGTTCAAATTCCATCAACATCAAATTTCGAAAAGAAACAAAAATTTTAACAAACAAAAAGAAAAAAAAAAAAACAAAATAAATTAAAAGCAAGAGAAATACTCACCGCACAGGTGGCACACATGTTCATTTTCCGTTCGCTTGTTTTTGGGGCATTTTTTTTTTCGGGGAAATGCATAAAAAATTCATAGAAAAAAAAAAAAGTGAAATCAATAACAATAATAATAATAATAACAACAACAGCCAATGAAATAACAATTTCATAAACATAAGGAAAGAGATTCCATAAAAATAACTTATAAATAAAAGAAAAAAGAGTTAACAATTTCTTTTTTTGTTCAACAAATTAAATGCAACATTTAACAGCTCGGCTTGTGAAATTTACTTTTATATTAAGCAAATATAATGCCTTTACTAAAGTGGGTATATATAAACTACTAGAGATATATGTATGAAGTAGTAAAAGGTTCTTGATTCCTTATGAATACTGTGCCTTAACAAGAAAAGTTTCTTTGATTACTTTGTCTTAGCGAAAGGTCCTCGAAAAATACAGTAGATTTGGCCTTTTGTATTAAATAACACAAGTTACAGGGGTTTTAGTTTATTGTTAGTTGCGTTTCTCTTTGAAATATTTGGAAGGGTAATCGTTATCTTTCAATAGTGTGGATGGGCAAATCCACTGGTATCAATTCCTTTCAGTGACGCACACGATAATTCTGAGTGCTTTAAAGACTTCACTTAGAGCACATACTCTTTTCATAAAGCTTCTACTTGTAATCACGTCATTCATCTTGGTAGTCAACTCATTTAGTCATCTCGTCCAACATCTTATCATTGAACATTTAAACTTAATTGTTCTATAGGAACCACTTTATAGAAAAGTCTTATAAAACAGAAGAAAAAACAACACCTGCAATGTAATGTATTTTTGCTTAATGACTTTTCGTTTAATCTCATAAAAACTTAAAATTTGTAAGGGTATAGAAAAAACAGTTTTCTTCTCCCAGTTTTTATATTTTTAGTTTCTCTCTCTCCCTCTCTCGCCTTTTTTGTTGGTTAAATTTCGTTAAATTGAATTCGAACACGCCAATATTATTATTTTATGCATGGAAAATATGTAATTTCCCTTATCTTATCCATATAACATGAATTTAAATGATTGGGGCAATTCCAACACTAATTTCTTACACAATGGGGTTTCCTTATCAAGCGAAAGAGTGTGAGAGAGGGGAGAGGGGGGAGAAGAGATCAATGTATACTTAATTATTTCCTTTTTCATTCGATTTCTTGAGTTTGGTTCCGATTTTGATATATTTTTTTCTTCTTTTCGTTTCTTTTTTGTCTGTCTGAAGAGGAAAATATTTTTATCTACTTACAAAACCATGTCTAGACAGAATCTTTTTTTTTTTTTTGTTATGCTGTAGCTTAAATTGAAATTGCATTGCAGAGGCGCTACAGTGAATAAAAAAAGTATGCTCATAGCTGACAAATTTCTTTTGCATATTAATAATGAATCTTTCGTTTTAAAATCAATGTCAAGTTTCATATATAAGTTCATTATCGATTTAGTTGCAGTTTTTTAACTAAAGTAGAAAAAATACAGTGTATTTATTGGATTACAAATACTTAAGAGATTTCGCTTGATTTTCGTTTGAGTTGGGAAAATTTTAGTCCAACAAGTTCAAATTGCATTTCAGACTGTTGTTCCTAAAAAAAACCTACAATTAGTTTTCAGTACTAACCTTTAAATGTTGCCGAGTGTAAATACTTATATTACAAACTGTATACAGCCTCTACAAAGGAATATACTTGTACATAGAGTGAGACAGAACAAGTGTAAGTGTAAGAGAGAGGGAAAGAGAGACAGGGCAAGAAGTATGGGGGATGGTAGATGTTGGGTTTGGGGGCTCACTTTTGCCACCCTCTTTCATACTATTTTATACAACATTTTGTTATGGGTATTTTCTTTTGAGCTTCATCATTCCCATGTACACAGAATAAACGAGCGACTTTCGACCTCCACATAACACAACACAACATCCCCCCTGCCATCTCAGAAAAATGGAGGCCACAATAACAGCATCCCCCATAAGATGCGATCTCTGTCCCTTCCATGCCAAAAAAAGCAACCCCCAAAAAAGAAGAGGAACGAAACGAAAACGCAGTTTCTCGTTTTTATTGCCCTTTTGGTGCCGCGCGTTTTGGTGGGTGCTGTCGCCCGTTGCCGTTTTGCGCGCAAATTTAAATTTATTTCAACGCACTAACTTTATTTCTCTTCCCACACACCCACACAGACACACACACACACACACTCGTGTCTGTTTAAACCTACAAGCTTTACATTTGGCGAATAAAACTTTTTCGCTGTCTATGGACAATGTGAACGATGATGATGATTCTCTTTTGCCCGTCTGTTGCCGTCACTGCACTACAGAGACAGACAGTGAGATGACAGAGATACAGAGACACAACAGACACAAAAACACTGTGTGTGAGAAAGAGTGAGAGAGAGAGAGAGAAAGAGAGAGAAATGGTTAACAACGACTTAGTACAATGCTGCTTCCATTTGCAACAGTCAGAGCCGCCCTGTGAATTGTGTTCCATTAGCAACAACCCCAAACACTTGTACTTATGCCATTGTATTGTATAGTTTAGTTCCAAAAAGCAGCACAGTGTCCCAAAAATTAAGTTCAACTTTAATATAATCCCAAAAAAAAAAGAAGTATTGTATCTAGTTTAGAATAACGTTTTGTAAACCATTTCATGGTTAATGTCAACTCGTAGATTGTATTTTTAAGGGAAAGGTGATTGAACTGAAGTTTTTTGCAGTAAGGGTTTTGCAACTGTAGTTCTCTAGATAACATTTAGAACAATGCTGGCGGAAATATGTAAGTTTTTTTGCTTTGTTACTAGGGGTACCTCTTACTTCTCTAAAAGTACATAATTTTTCGAAACAAAGCCCCAAAGACAAAAAAAAAAAAACACACACATTTACCAAAGTCGAGGACGGATTACTAAAGACCTACAAATGTGCGTAATGTACATACCCTTCAAAGAGTTCGACGATGAATCGACGCGATCCCTATTAAAAAAATATTTTTTCAATGATCTGCAAGATAAATGTACTCATGATTAATGGAATTCCGCAAGTGTTTACCCCAAGAGTTGTTGCAACTCTGGCTTTTTGTTGTTCTGTATAACAGAATATCTTTAATTACTTTACCTACTAGTTTAGTTCATTTGCTATAACTACACACACACATACAAAACACTGTGTTGGTCATTTATTTTTCATTTCTCATGTTCTTGACGTAATAATTACCCATTAGTTGTGCTTCTTGCAACAGTAGTTGCAACCCACTGTGCGACAGCTGCTGCGCTGGTCAAAAAGAGGAGCTGTTTTGTTGTTGCGGCTGCTGTTTTGCCATGTCCTCTCTCTCTCTTTCTTTCTTTACTCTTTCTCTCTTGCCTTTCGCTTTGTTACTCTTGGCTTTGGAATACCCTTTATAACCTTACAAATTGGCAGTAGTTGAAGTCTTTATAGGATGTTTGATAGGATAATTTGATTAGAGGAGTTGAAGTTAGTCAAATTTTTCATTTGGATTAGCTGATATATGGAACATTGTTTGTTCTTGTTGGAGAAAGGAAATCAAATTCTAATGGATTTCCAATAACCAATTCTGTGTATAGTAGGGTATAAGTAAGTGCCGCAATTTGAGGCATGTGGAAATTCCTTTTACATATGGCCTGGCCAGACGTTGTTTCGAAAATGGTGAAATAAAGTTCTTGGGGGCCCTTTTTTTTTTCGTTGTTGTTGTTGTGGTATTTTGCTCTTAATTGGATTTGATTGCTTTTCGGGTTTGGCGGCGCCAAACACAGAATATATACATACGTATATATATACATACATATACATATATATCTTTATGTATATAAATATGAATCTGTGTTGCCTGCTACAAATCGCATTAGTTTTCTCAACGCTTTCCATTCGCATTGTTTTGGCTTTCCCAAAAGCCCAAGAGAGTTGGTCTCAGCCCCCCACTCCCCACTCTACCAAAAAAAAAAAAAGGGAGAAGAGGAAAAAAAATCGCTAAACTACTGAACTGTAAATGTAAGTTCAATGAACTTGCCGCAAATGGAGTTGCCACAAAAGCGTGATGCCAGCCTACTGTCTGTTTAATATGCGCTTTCTGCTGACGTTGCAACAAAAAGAAGAAGAAGAAGAAGTAGCAGCAAATGAAGAAGAGACAAACGTTATGTTCCACATGTGCAATATGCTTATGCTGCCCCAATCCACCCTGATCTTTGTCCCCCCCCACTCCACACTTCTCTCACTCAACACTTTTCTTCTCTCACATTTGTTAATTCAATCGTCTCTTTCTCTAGCCTCTGCAGTATGTGTGTGTGGGTATGTGTGTGTGTGTTTTTTTTTCTGTGTCTGTCTGTCTGTCTGCCTCAATGGCTGGCTCGTTAAAACAAATGTCTAAAAGTTTTTCATATTGTTGTTGCGCTCTATTGTTATGCCTTTTTGCCTCAATTGCTCTACATTTCACTCTCTCATTCTCCATCTCTCTGTCTCTCTCTGTCTCTCTCTAGCTCTATCTCTGTAATTCTCGCCTGGCCGCGTTTTTAATTCGCGTCGCGCGCCAAAAACCTAAACTAGGCAAAAGTCAGTGCTCTGGAACAAGCCACAAACATAGAAACAAACAAACAAACAAAAAAAAGCACAGAAAAATAGAAAAAAAGTAACCACACAACCATCTTTTGGTAAACAGTTAGCCAACTTTTAGTTCTTCGTTCCTCTTGTTTATTTTTCGTTATTTTCATAACGACTTATTGGCCCAGTGAATCTGGTCTTCCCAATTTTTATTAGCTATAGAATAACCAATTTAAGAGATTTATTCAATTTCTATTTATAATTTTCTCTAAGTACACCTTCCTTATACGAACTTTGTTTAGCCATTGTATAATTGCATTATAGAAATTCTTTCGAAAGTTCCTTCAAAATAGTTAAAATCTTCTTTAAAGTATTTTTATTTCGAGTTTTTATGGTAAAAATTTAAGCAAAAGAACTTGGAATTTTCAGGATCTTTTTCATTACTTTTCTTTATTCCTACAATTCTTTCAGAAACATCTTGAATTCATCTAAGACCTTTTTTGATTATCTTTTTTAAACTTTCTCAATTCGTCTAGAAACAATTCACAATTCACAATTCTTCTAACAATTTATTCAATATTCAATTTTTCTAGTAACTTTCTTTAATTCCTATTGAGAACTTACTTGATCCCTTTGGGAACTTCTTCATGCCTTAAAGTCGCATTCAATTTTCTGTTATATGTATCTTAAAACTATCTCAAAACTTATTTGAATATTATAAAATTTTATATGGGATTATCTTATCAACTAAAACTTTTTCTTCTATAATCACTGATATAATGCTTTTCTCGCTTCCAAAGAAATTTGTTGTTTATTTTTCTAGATAATCATATCGGTTGAGAATGTACTATTGAATAAACGTTAATATTCTAGATTCGATTTGAGTTTTGTTTTTTGTGTTTTTGGTTCTCTTAATGAATTTTTTAAGAAGATTTCTCAAGTCAAGAAGAGTAAGCAACAACTATAACTATAACTCAAAAAAGAAAAAGTCCCTGTCTAGGGTAAGGAACGCACATTGAATTTCAATTCGCCGCAGGTTTTTGATGGTGCCTTGTCCATTGCCTCACTTCGACCATCGACCGCTGCGGCTGCCCTTAATACTGCCCTTTTTTATATCTGTCTGTGGAACCAGCAGCTGTCGGCCAGTGCGGCACACACACACACAAAAACACCTCTCTCCCTCTCTGTCTCTTGTTTTGTATATCTCTGGGCAGGTTTCATGTTCACTGTATTTCGGTTGATTCTCTCTTTCTTCTTTTCTTTTTTTGTATAGTATCCTGTCATCGTCATCATCTTCCTTTTATTTCGCTTACCTGTGCACTTTGCGTGTTCTTCTTCTGTTTCGGCGTGTGTTTCTCTGTTTTTCTTTATCTGCCTTTCAACTCAACGAAGTTTTGTCTACCTGTGCTCCCAATATGCATTCTAATCAGATTTTGCTCTCCTCTATATACATATACCTTACATTTATATACACATTTTTGTTGTTTTTTTTTTGTTTACCTGTCTGAAAAAGCTGCCAACTCGTTGCCATTTGACCTCTTGAGAGGGGCCAATTGGGAATGGTGAAGAAGAAGTATCTTTAACCTTTGCACAAAAGTAACTGAGATGCGCTTAGAAAGCAAAAACTTTGAGAGAACTTATTTCCCTTTTCCCCCCTTTCATCCCCCCTTTTTTGGCTATTGTCTGGTAATGCATTTCGAATGCAAAGCAGGTGTTATACACTTCATCTCTCTCCCTCTCCGTATCTCCCTTTTCCTGAAGTGTGCGGCAAAGATTTGTTTGAAGGATTTAAAGGGGTTCAAAGTCAGTGTAGTTCACACTTTGTTACGGATTCTTGTTGAATAACATTGCCACTGAGATTTCCAAACGTGGAAACGGTTAATCTGATCCCAAATTTTGTGACTTAAAAGGAAAATTGTAACTGTAGAATATATTTCTGATTTGATTTAAGAGATTTAAAGAAACTTTTTGACATTCATTGACTGAGGGCATTAGTGGGATTATTATTTCAATGGAGAAATCTATATAGAGAAACTGACATAAAAGTCAATACAGCAGCCTATATAAGACTGATAAGAAAGTCAGAATTGAAATAATTTTTTTTTTCATGTTTCCAAAACATTGCAATAGCTAAGAACCAAAAATAATTGTCCGGTCATTTTTTTCGCCAACAACTTTAACCCGTAACCCATTTTCCTTATGGTAACATAATATTTAAAAGCTAGGCAATCAGTTGCCCGTTTTCGATTATCAGCAATCTTAATTTCCTTGCTAACTCTTTTTCGTTTAACTTTAAGATTCTTTAACTTAAGCATTTCCTTTTGAAATGCTTCCACCCACTACCCCAACAATTTCAATAAAAAATGGTTACACTCGATTTACACGACAGACACTTGAATTTGTAACCCTTTCTAACCGCACTTCATCCACTTTTACCCACACTCTCTAATACCTGACATTGGCTACAATTTCCTTTTGTTATTGCCTCAAGGGGGGATGGATAGACGGATATATCCTTAAACGAAGATTGTTTCCAGAGTGTGTGTGTGTGTGTGTTGGTTGGAGTCCATTGCTAAACATTTTCTTTTTCACCCACCTTTTGTTTTACTCAAGTGGCCGTCGGGCATTGCACATGATGATGATGCTCCATTTCCTTACTTTATTCCCTGCACCGACCAACCAAGCGAAAGCTTCAATCCTGCTTCTTTCTCTTCAATCTCCAGCTGTTGGCAATTGCACAACAACAACAACAACAGCAATGATGACGACGACGACGACAAGTGGGCAACATTTGTGATTTTTGCCATGTTTTGTTGTTGTTGTGTGGTTAGCTCAGTGGTTGTTGCCCCATACTCCTCATTTTATTGTTATTGTAAAGCAATGTCTGAACATTGCACACACTCACTCACACATTGCATTTTGAGTTAATTTTCATAAAATTGAAAACATTTTACTGAATGGCACTTCCAAGTGGTTTTGTTATTTCTACGGTTGGTCTGCCCCAGCCACTGCCTCTGCTTCATGCCTCTTTTTGTGGTGTCTGTAGATTGAGTTGCGGCAATTAGAATTGAGTGTGCAATGCAATGAAGAAATTCACATTTGGTTTACAAAGTTTGCAGTTAATTTACAGTAGAAACAGTTTATATCAAAAATCCTTTATTACTTGCAAAATGTAATCAAGAAAGACTTTCTATCTTTTGTTAGAGATGAATTTTTTTTGTCGTAGTATTAGAATTGTTTAAATCTTACAACTATAACATATATGTATGTACAAATATTACTGAATTTATTATCTAGGTTGTCTTTATGGAGCTATCAAGAGAAGTTCTCTAATCACAACAGATTTTGCACTATTATGCATGGTTAGAACTATTTGAGAATTGCAATCAAATGATGCGTTAAAAAAATTAAACAGAAAACTTGCAACATTACAATTTTCTTTATGTATTTTATAGTGAATTATTCCCAAACTTTTACAGAATACTTTTAGACTGTCGTTTTTCTTCAACTTTTGATCAGTGTAAAATGGAAATATAATTTTTGTTGCCGGGAAATTATACAAAATTTCTTCTTAATGTCAGGCTGATGCTTTATTTATATTGTAATTATTAAAACTAAAACATAAAACTTTAATCTGAAACTTAAACAAAAGCTTTTACTTTACTCTAATTTGTACTTTAGAATATGTTTCCATATGTATCCATTATCCTATATAAAAAGAAGCTTTAGTTAATCTTGAAAACAGATCAAAGATAAGTCCTAACCAACTGATAGATTACTATATTAGTTCTTTGACAATGGGTTATACTTAATTAAAAGAGTTGCTTGATACCCAATCATTTTTGTTGGCGTTGAAATGAAGAGTTAATAATGAAACAGAAATCATAAGGCAATTAAAGATTTATAATGTTGTTAACTTTATTGTTATAGTTGTTGTCGTTGTTGTTGTTATTGTTGGTTTTATCTATTGCATGTCTAAGACAAATGTCTAATTTAATTGCAGTAATTAACTGGTAAAGCAAAAAACAAAAAAAAAAATACAAAAAGTGAAACCACAAAAAAAAAGTGACACAGAAAGTGCGAGTAGAAAGAAAAATCAAGGTGAACAAAAGTGTGACAACGAAAACAACAACAACATAAATAAAAATAAAAAGCAATAACAAAACCTAACAAGCCAACCACGGATGGGCGGATATCTAGATGCGGGGAACATCGGCAAGGGGGTGCATGTTTGCTGCTAATTAGGCGATCAAACAACATACATACACATATAGAGCAACAGTTCCACAAAGAAGAAAACACACACTCCTCATCACGTGACAATGGCTCGACAATAGAAAATTGCGTGACATTCATTTTGAAGTAGCAGCAGAAGGATCTATCCGCATAGAGGGGAAATTCCTGCACAAATAGACCCTCATTCTATACCCCGCCCCTCCCTTCAATTATCACCTGGGCCATGTCTTTGCGGAGCAACAAGTTGCAAAGTCAACAATCGACGGGAAGCAATGGCAGCACCGGCAGTGGCAACGGCAATAGCAATAATGGTAATAATATTATAGGCACTCAACAATTGCAACCGCCGATGGTCTATCAGCAGCAACAGCAACAGCTTTTGGCCCAACTCCAGCAGCAGCATAAATTTCAGGCCCAACAGTTGCAGTTGGCGGCATCATCGGTGGCGGCAACATCACCAAATGCCAGTGGCAAATACATCACAACCAATAGCGGAGGAGTTGTTGTCGGCGGTAATACAAGTCGCAACAATTTGGCCACTCTAGTGGCAGCCATTAATGGCCATGAGCAAACGGCATCATCAGCCGTTGGACCTGGAGGTGGCTATCAATTATCACCAGCAGCCGCATCGCGGGTGGCCCATGCTCCACCGCATTCGCCCTTGGGTCCGCCATCGTATAGTGCAGCAACTGCATCACAGCCGGCTTTCTCATATTTTGCGCCGCAGCCGTTACATCATCCGTATCATCAGCAGCAGCAACAGCTACAGCAGCAGCAGCATCAGCAGCAGCAACTACAACAACAGCAGCATCATCATCACCAGCAGCAACAACAACTGCAACAATTACCACCACCCGATCTCACCGATGGCATTGATCAGCCAAACGCAACTGGCTCACCACCCGATTCACCCAGTGCCGTCCAAACGGCTGCCGAACTGGAACAACAACTCTGTGTTGTGGCCAAAATGCAAAAATCGGTGACAATCACTGTAACACCGCAACGGAGCAATTCGATGGATTTTCTTAACTTTGAAGAGAAACGCCAATTGATTGCCTCATCGTTATCATTATCCGATATTTTGCATAGCAATAATCAACAGCAAATTAAAGAGGCATCTGTGAATGGCAATCAGAGTGGTAAGTTTAAGATTAAATAATCGAATAAATTCTAAAATATGATCTAAGAGTCGTTTACAACTTGAAACCATTTGAAATGGAATCTTCTATAGACAAAAGTTTACACCAATTATCATATATGTATATAGATGAACTATCGTTACAACGGAAAACTTAAGATAATCTTGGCAAATGATTGCTATATTTTTTATCTTAACCCATAGCCCTTTACGTAAGTTTTTTAACTTTTCAATATGTTTTTTATAGAGTTTGATAAGTGCAAAAGGGGTAGATTCATTATAAGCACCAGTTGGCAACGCAAAGTATATACATACATAGGGTAAAGATCTGAGTTGATAGAGCCATCTGTATGTATCAATGCAATCATCTAAAAGAGTTTGAAAGATATGGAGATAACATTTTTGCACATGGGTTTTTTTTTCCTGCATGAAAATTGGAAATAGTCCAATCAAACGTATATATCATATAGATGCTGAAGGAATCATTGGTGGAAAATCGGAAGTTTTAGACCAATCATAGAATTTGCTATAAAACACCTAATTACCAAAGAGAGATTTTGCAAGGGTATACAAACTTCGCCAGGACCCAAAGTTTGCTTGGCCTTTTAGATTTTTCTTTTTATAACTTTAAACTTGACAAAATAGTTTTTACTGGATCAACTTTTTATTCGGTTTTGTTGCTGATGTTCTTTCTTTTACTGGTGAACAATTTTTATTTGTTTTTTACACATGGTCGCAAAACGGAAATGTTGTTCTCTCCCCTCTCTCTCTCTCTCTCTCTCTCTCTCTCTCTCTGTCTCTATGTCACTCTCACTCTTTCCATTTCTGTTTGCCCAGCGACGTGCCCCGAAAATGGTTCACTGCACTTGAATGTTTCGAGATTTTAAAATGCGGTGTGAGGGATTGGTGGGGCGGTGGTGTAGGGAGTGGTTGTACGTTTGACGGACAGACAACGGACATGAACGTTGAACGCAACAGAATGGGTGGGTGTGTGCGTTATTTGGGTACGGTTTGGTTTGGTTCGGTTCGGTTCGGTTGGGCTGAAAAGTTGTCAACGTTTTTTATCTCTTGTCGTCCATAGCAAACAATATGCTGCTGCTGCGTGTCAGGTAGATGGAAAATGAGAACTAAGGGGACGCGGCTGACACATGGGAAATCGAGGGAATAACGCAGGGGGACCGTTGGACCAAGAGGACATCAAGTTTAATTCTTCTTTTGTGGGTGCTGTTGCTGTATATATCAGGTGCGGCTTTGTATATATCTCTGTGTGTGTGTGTGTGTGTGTGTGAGTGTGCGTGTGTTTGTGTGTGGGTGAAGTAGTAACACTAAAGAAAACGAAGAGAAGAATGCGGGATAAGTTGGAAAATTGATTAAATTTGCATAGTACGATGACAGGTAGGTGGAAAAGAGGGGATTGAACGGTAGGGCGAAAAGGTATTTCGGCAAAGTGTCAGTGTTAACAACACAAAATGAAAAACACAATCAAATTTTATTATAGTAAAAGAGAATTTGGTAAATATTTAAGATGCAAAACCATGAAAAATAATTAACAAATTGAAAAAAAAAAGCAATCATATAAAAACAAAATATATTTAAAGATTTAACCTTCGAACTAAATTGAGAAAGTTAATTCATTTATCTAAAATGTATTTTATAAAGTTTTTAAGTTTCAAAAACTAATTTAATGATTTTCTTTATTTTATTTATATTCCTTTTTGGATGCTTTGGAAAATATAGAAATGAATTTGATGTGAGCTATAGTTCCCCAGATCTTAAAGTATAACAACATCAGTACTAAATATAAACATATATGTATATGCCTTAAATATATTGCAACTTCGTTTTAAAATTATATAAATTTCTAGATTTGTAAGCTTACTTTGAAAAGTTAATAGCTCTCTCTTTCTCTCTATATATATATGTATGTATATAACTGTATAGATTAGTATTCAGTTAAACCCTTATATAAAAGATCTCTTTCGCAAATCTCTGTGTGTGCGTGCAAAATAGTTTCTATTGCTTCTTTTTTTTTATGGTTTTTCATTTCTGTGGTTTGATTTTTTTTTTTTTTGTTTCTTCCAAGTTTTTAATCCGATTTGCCATATGTCAGCCAGTCAGTCAGTCAGTCATTCAACAAGTATATGTCTCTATATCAAATTTCCATGACAAGGCAAAGTTAATAGACATCACATCACAACGTTTTTCTCTTTTTCTTTTGATTTTTTCCATATATTTTTTTTCGTTGTTGTTGTTGTTATTTTTTTACACCTAACCCACTTACCCACTGCTCTGCTTTGATCAGGGCCCTAATAGTCAACAGATTCAACTGACTCATAATCGGTCGTCATCAATCAAAATATGTATAGAATATAAAAAACCACAAAACTCAGACACACACACGCACACATACTCATTTATATGTATGTATGTACTTAGTACAATAAATTTAGCAACAAATTGAATTTGATCAGTGGCAGTAGGGGGTGTATGGGGGAGGGCCAATGACTTGAGCCAGAAGATGATGATGAAGAAGAAGTTTCCCGCATTGTTATTGCAGGCACGAAGAAAGCAAACACACACACACACACACGAAGACACCCCGCACACCCAGAAAAAAAAAAACCAAAACAAAAAATCATTAAGAAAGAAAAAAAAGAAGATGAACAACGAGAAAAAAAAACAACAAAAACCGCAAAATCCATTTGACAGGGTGTCTATTTTTAGTTCATTAACAACTTTGGGAAGTTTGCTTGTCGTTTTTGTTGTTGTTTTTTTTTGTGGTTTTTGTTTTTTCTGTTCTCCAGCTTGTTGCTGGTTTATATGACCATTTAAAGATGCAATTAAAAATGTTGGCTGCTTTGCATTTTATTGTGTCTCTTCTTTTGAAATTGTTTTTCAAGTTCAAGTGTAGAATTGAAAGTACTTTTGAATGTACAGAGGCACGTGTCATGGTGAAGGGGGGTTGAGGGAAAGGAAGGCGGCACTCACTCACATACAAAATCGGTGAGCTTAGCTAATTCCTTTAATAATTTAGAGTGTGTGTCAGAGCAAGACGATGAATCACACATTTCTTGTTGTTGTTGTTATTGTTGCTGTTCGACTGCTGACTGAAGTTGCTCATGTTTTTGATGCCAAGATGTCGTTGGTCGATTAAATTGTTGCTGTTTGACTACTTTTTTTTTGCTTTGTTTTTATTTTGCATTTTTGTAAGCCGCATTCCTCAAATTGTTTTTACTTTTCGTTTTGGAATTTGTTACAAATTGTTAGCTTTGTGGTGCTGAATACAGATAAATCTAACTGAGAAATGAGAGTAAATTGTAATTTACAATTTCTTGATTTATGAGATATTTATGCATTAAATGGATATTTTGTTTAACACATTTGTAGAATATACATATATATATATATATATATATATATTGAAAACGGATTTATATGAAAAAGTTTTCTTACAAAACGTTTATAAAAACCTAAATAGGTTTGTTCTTCTAACTTTATTATAACAAATCATATAAGAATAATTAAATTATAATTTTAAAGTAAGTAATTCATTTTGAGTTAATATGAGCAATGGATCTATTTAATATTTCGGAGCAGACAGAAATAGAAATTAATTTTTTGATTTATTTAGATTTATTTTACATTTATTTTGTTTAAAAAAAAAAATTCCCAAAATCAAATGTTTTGAATGGATAAATAATTTTGAGAATTAAATTTCTTAAACAATTTTTTTTTTTTTTTGTGTTTTCCATAACTTCACATTCAAACGAATGTCTTTATTTGTGTTTTCTTTTTTCATAATACTGTGGGAAACTTGTTTCCCTTTTCTCCCCATCCCTTCCCTTCCTTTTTCAATTTTTTTTTTGCCATCTTAACACAATAATATTGTTATTGTCATTTCCTTTGATAAACAAAAGAAGAGACCTCGCCCCATCAACTGTCTACTCTTGTTGGTATATATTTTCCCATGACTTTGCTAAAATAAATTGATACTACAAAAAAAAAAAAAATGAAAAAAAATGTTATTTGTAACATCAATAGAAATCAATTTACGACCTGGCAATTATTATTATTTTTGCTTTTTTTTTTCGCCACAACTACACAAATATAACAACGAATTGCCTTCAATAAAGCATAAATCGAACTTGAGCGTTCTTTTTTTTTTTTTTCTTTTTTCCTTTTCAATTTCAAACGTTCATTTCCCATGTCAAATAACTCTTCTACTAAAACACTTTTCGTTTGCCATCTGGGAATTTCCTTCTTCTACTGTCGCCCCTCTTGTCCCTTGTACAGCTCCCCAAATGGAACATTTACTGCTGGCCAGCTGTGCAAATTGTTTGTCCCGCTCTCTATAGCCAGCCTATCATCGATACGAAGAGGCAAAAGTAAAATAAAAATAAAAAAGAAAAGAAAATATTCAGAGTCTTCTCAATGTCAGTTTGCTGTTTTCATACTAAATTTTCATTGAAGTCATTTTGCTTTTTGTTTTTCAATTTTTTTTTTTTTTTCCAATTTGCACGCCAATTTCTATGTCAGTTCTACAGTTGTTGCCTATTAGCTGTAAAAATACAGTAGCAATAAAAGTTGAGGCGATTTACGAGGAGAGCAGGCCAGCAGAAGATGGGCTCAGACAGTAGCAAAATTAGAGATGGTTGCGTGAGATGGGGCTATAGAAAAAAAAAAGCAGCCAGAGCCGGGAATGAAATGGTTTTAACGTTTGTCTTATTCCTTAGTATATTATTATATACATATATAAATATATATATATATATATATATGGTTTAGCATCTAGAATGAGGTATATACTTAAAATGGTGACCCCGACGTGTGTTTGTGTGTCTTTTTATTATACATGTTCCCTCTATCTTTGATTATTTAAAATAATGTCCTTGAACAATATAGAGAGCATTTAAAATAATTCACTTATGTAGGGAGATAATCTATGTAATAGAGGCAGCAATAATTACGCGAGTCACGTTGCCATCTCTAATAATGTTAAGAAAAAGAAAATAACTTTAACATGATTGGGAAAACCTGGGCATGTGGCATAGCCAGGCAAAAGCCTTTGTGTCATCAAGTTTATAGGTGGAGGGGTGGTACAAATGTCGACAGTGGCTCGATTCCATGTGGCTATTTATATATACAACATATATGTATATATGTATCACAAATAAAAGTAGGCCTGGAAGCTGTATCTAGATTGGTAGGCAAATGTGTAAAGGGGGGGGGATGACTCTTCTTCAAACCCAACCACCTCCAACCGATATCCCCTTCAGTTTACCTCGATTGGTTCTATCCAAATTTAGTTTCGATTGTTTTTCCTTTTCCATGCAATATGCGTACACTTTTGTGTGCCTCAGCGATGACGGTTCGTTTGACAGGCATGAAAACAAATTTGGACATATCTTCCATATTTACCACTCCTCCCCGCACCCCCCAGTTGCCTGACTAAAGCCCCCTTTAATACATACATTCATAAATGTATGTATGTATGTATATATACGTATAATACAAACACTTTACGGGGCCTCTCTTGTTGTGCTAATCGAATGGCATTAATCAATAAATTGGCGTCAAAGTTGTTTGCTGATTAACTTTGCTATTTCTGGTATCGTCTGGCACACCGATTCTTCGCAGGTTGAAAATAGAGGAGAGACAGAGGAAGGCGGCGGACATAGAATTGGAATTTATACATTCATAATTTAGTTAAAGCCCACTTACGTAACTCGAATGCTTGAAGTTGCCCCCTACCTAGCTCCTTACCCCTAGCCACACTCACTTGTTAACTTGGCGCATTTGTTTACAACTATTTTGCTAGTAATTTTTCAATGTTCAGTCGTGGGAGTAGCAGGTGCTAATGAAGCTACATCTATGCGATGGATGGATATCATCATGAGGAAGGGAGAAGACACATACGTAGGGGAAATATTTTGTTCTCATCATCATTATTGTTTATTTTTTTATTATAATAATAACCAGTTGTATAATTCTTTGTAGTCACGATTTCATAAATTAACACACAAACACAACAAAAAAAAAAAACAGAAGAAGAACTTTGCATTTATTGTGCATAGAAAAATGAACATTTTTTTTTGCATTTTTTCGTTTTCATTTCGTTTGGCATTTTGTTACTTGTTCTTGTTTATTATCAATTGAATCATTGGTATATAATATACATGTATCTATGTAGTATATATATTCATACATATATACTTGTGACATGTTCTTCGTCAAGCTTAAACCGATAAGAATTGTTTGCATAAAACGTGATTGATAAACATATTTAAGAGCTTCACAAAAAAGTACTTAAAGATAAGTGCAAATAATGAACTTGCTTTTAGATATATCTAAATGAAAAGTGATTCAGCTTAGATTGAAATATGTTTATTAAATGCAATCAATATCAATATCTAACTACTAAATCCTAAATGATTCGAATCACAATTATAGCCAGTTGCTGCGTTAAAATAAATGGCTATTTCTAATGTGTAGCCCAACTTGTAATAGCTTTATCTTTAGTTCAACGTGACTTTAATCACACCATTTTAATGAAACGAAAATTTTTGTTTAATTACTTTTGCTTTTGTTTTTTCTTTGTTTTCATCTCTTGGCCATTTGAACAAAAGCTAATCTCTTCATTTAGACGAAAAACTTTTAACTTCTAGCCAAATAACAAGGCAAAGAGTTTTTCATTTAAGTTTAGCTTGTCTCCCTTTCATTCTATCTCTTTGCTTTAACTTTTTGGTTCAAATTTAAACTGTAAAGATAAACTTTAACTACAGTTAATTGATTTTGCCTTCTGTCCGGCCAATACTTAAAAAAAGAAAAACGAAAAGAAAAACGAAAGAAAAAAAAGCGAAAAACTTTGTCCTGTGTAAACTTTTCATCTGTCAAATTGGCCAGGAGCCAGACGACAAGAAGAGAGCAATTCGAAACTCAAATAGCAAACAGCAAAAAGACACCTGGACATTCTGTCCGCCTGTCGCTTTCTCCCTCTCTCTCTCTCTCTCTCTCTTTCTCTCTATGTCTGGCAAAAATTTCAACGATTATGATTGCGATTATCATTATGTGCAAAATGATAATGATGATATTGTCTGGTAGCTTTAGTCAACGGAAATATGCTATATATACAAACTTTGACATATTTTGCATAGACTGTACCTACAGACTTGTGCTTACAAATGCAGGCTCCTTACTCATCCTCCTTCTTCTCCTCTCAGCCATTGACTGTGATTATACATATGTAAGTATGTATATTTTAAGAGCTGCTGACGACGACGACGACAGTTCGTAACGCCTGAATTGATATCAATTCCAACTCTTGACCTGCATTGCAGTTTCCACCATATGTGTGTTTGTCTGGCAATCATTTGCAGCTCTTTTTTTTTTTTTTTTTGTGTTTTATTCATACTTGCACATTAATTAAAACTGACAGATACAACGGACATGCCTATATATATGTGTATATAGTATATTTGGACTCGACTTGACTTACTCTCTGCTTTGCTCTCTCTCTCTCTCTCTGTTCTTCCGTCATTAATAATAAAAAATAAATTGCAAAAAAAAAATAATAATAAAACAAGGAGAATCAAACAAAAAAAGAATTTAATAATGTTGGTCCACGTGGGGAATTGACTCATGAGCTCATCAGCATCGACAAAAGTTCATTCCTATACCCTAAAACCAATTCAAGTGAAAGAGTATATTTAATTTAGCTAAAGGGTGGTAACAGAGAAAGAGAAACATATAAGAGCATGATATAAAAAAGATAACTACTATTCTTCCACTTTAGTTCTCTGTCACCAATACACCACCTACTTGGTAATGGGTAACTTATAGTCGTTCTTCTTTATATTCTATTTTCAAAAATTGTTGAACTCTATCGATTGACCGATTACAAATCTTCTGATTAATGACTGTTGTTTGCATTATGTTCATGGGTGTGGCTCATTTTTATTGGTTTTCTGATCGATCGATCGATCTCTCAATGATTGCTTCGTTTTTGGTATTGTTTTGTGTCTAGTGTCTAGACCTAATGTGACAAGTTTAGTGTCTAAGCTCACTAACTGGTTGAGGGTCATTAGGAGCATTTAATACATTAATCATCTATCTTTATATAGCAGATGAAATTGACTTTAGTTCATCAACGACAAATGAGGGGGTTAAAAACATGCTTCGCTTTTTTTTCTTCTTTCTTTTTTTCTTTTGATTGTTGTTGTTGTAGTTGTTCTGATTGCTGTCAGGTAGAGGAGAGGTTAAAACTGCTATTCAAACCTGGTTAAATTCTGTTTAACGCTTTCTGAACTGTTGATTGGTAAAAACTTCAGGCTTTTAACCACAAGCACACACACACACACAGAAAAACGGAGCCAACCTGAGCTCGAGCCGAGCTGTTGCTTGGTTCTCTCCCTCTCTCTCTCTCTCTCTCTTTTTCTGCTGTACTGAAATATAAAACCGTGACAAAAGTTTTTGACTTGTGGCAGCTCTCAACTATGTATAACAATGTAGTTTTATATGTGTGTATGTATAAGGTGATGATAATATTACGTGCAACATTGTTGATGATTGAAAATTGTGTACGACGGATTCTTGATTAAACGGAGCATAAAACTTGTTGCTTTTAAAGGGATTTACTTAGTTTCATAAGCTCCTTAAAGTAGAATCTATAAATTCAACCCAGTAATATAAAAAACATAAAATTTAAAGTGACATAATATTGGTTTTTGCTTTTAAATATAATTTGTTTAGTTTTGTATTTAGAAACTCAAAGTATTAACATAAATAATGCTTAAAATGCAAACAAATTTTTATACTCTAATTAAATTTAACGATCTTTTGAAGAGAAACATCTTTAATTTAATCAATTTTATAAAATCTCGCTATATGCAATCACTTTCACTCTGTTTAGTAAAAGATTTGAATTTGAAACAAATTCCGGTTCAAACGGTACATTATTTAGCATATTTTATTTTTGACAAATATTTTAATATTTCTCAGGTTTCTTATGACAAGAAAAAATTTTTTGTTCAAAGCGTCAAATGCAAACAATATGCATAAAATTTGTTTTTAAAATTTGCAAGCAAATATTTATTAAACAAATAAAAAGAAGAGGGAGAGAGAGAGAGAGAGAGAGGGAGCACAAAGCTTGTTTTCTGATTAATTAAATTAAGTTGGATAAATTGCTAAATAATTTGCACGAAAACTTGCGGTTTTTTTTTCTTCTATCTTTATTATCTATTTGATGAAACGCAAATTATTTGCTCTTTCACACGCACTCAAAATTGTTAATGTTGTTGTTTCATTTTTAAAGAATTTCGTATATGTTCAAATTGACAAAATTGAAATAGTTTTCTAATTAGTTTGCCAGAAATTTTGGCTCATTTCACTGTATATGACAAACACATACACCTCTCTACCCCCTTCTTTTAATCCCTCCCGTCCAGGCAACGAGTTTGATTTACACAAATTTTATGTTAATTGAAATTGGGGAATTTCTTTCTCTGTTGTGGTTATTTACATTTTGTGTAAGTTTTGTGCAAATATTTTTCAATAAATAATGATTCCCCAAAACGGATTGGAAATTTTTTTTTTCAATTTTATTTGTTGCCCTTTATGCCACGCCTCCACACACACACACACTCTCACACAAAAACACACACAGTCCTTTTGTGATTTTCTGGACATTGAACTTTTGTTGCATAAAATCATTTTGCCTTTGGCTTTAAACTGGAATTGAAATGAATACCATATAAAGTCAATGCATTCACTTTAGTATGACGAATAACAAAATACTCTTTTTTATTGAACAAGAATGTGAATTGAAATTCTTTAGAACTCAATATAAACAATTATTGATTCAAGTTACTGTCTTCACTTAAAACTAATTGATAAATGTATTTAATGATTATGACTAATAACAATCAAATTTTTTTCCATTGAGTGTAGGGTATAAGGAATATTGTTTACGGATATTTGAGAGAAAAAAATTTTGCTTTATATTGTTCATCCCTGGCACGTGTCAATTAGATTTCCGGTTTCCATTTGCTATTTTTAAACAGTTTTTCGTTAATATATGTCAATTAGCTTGAGTTGAATTAATTTTCATTTATAATTTTTCTATAGTTCACTTTCTCAATCAGTCAGTCAGTCAGTCAGTCATTCAGTCATTCACTCAACCATTCACTTAAACAATCACACGTGTCCTCCTTTGATTGAACAAATGGGAAAAACTTTTTCGTTTGCTAATCATTTAATATGCAATTTGTTTTTCTTGTTGAAATTCGCCTTTTGTATATGTTTCTGATTTTCGATTGGCTTTTTTTTTTCTGTTTCTCTTCTTTCTTTGTTTTTTATGTTTTTTGTTTGTTTGACGTGTGCGTGTGCCGTGCCATGCCGGTTGGTTGTATGATTCATTTTTTTTCATTCATTATTCATGGGAATTTCAAAAGAGTATTTTCAAGACTCTATCTCTACATTATATATCAAAATATCTTTCTCTCTCTTTCCGTTTTGCGATTGTTATCGTTGCCAAATATTTTGGTTGTCGGTAATTACAAGAGAGAGAGAGAGAGAGCTCCAACGCTCATCATTCATGTTGGTTGGCAATGGGTTAAAAGTTAGATCGCAAATAGTCAAGTAATTTGCTCTTTGAATCACACAAATCATAATTGTGTTTGACATATGCGTCTGCCTATGCGGTAGGTCCCCGAATTAAATGAGAATTGTCAAAAATTGTTTTGTGGTGGGAGAGCTTTGATCTATGTACATAGATGATACCATTTATTCAGCAAACCCAAATAAAGAGATACAGACGAGCAATTAGAGTTTCAGTTCCATTAATTGGACATGTGCTTCAATTTTTCATTTCAGCGATTTCTATCTGAATTCATTCCATCTGATTTTGGTGTCACATTAAATTTGATAAATGGCCGGGGACTAACCGAAACGAAAAGCGGTTTCAGTTTTATAAAAGATGAACAAACAAAAAAAAAAAATAAATGATGGGTCTTGTTAATAGATTCTCTGAAATATTTCTATTGATATTTGCATATTTGATAATAGAGTTCGCAACTCGAACTGATTCTTATAGATTTGTTTTTATTATAGAAGAATATATATAAATAAACTTGATTCATATGCAATGAGTTATTGACTTTGAATCCAATTTCATAACAAATTTTTGGTATGTGACTTTAAACAAATGACACCAATTTACATTATAACAAATATTTTTTTCTTTTGCTTAATGTATTTGATATCTTTTAATTTGATTTTAATTTGCGTTCCAATTAATTCTCAACGCATTCATTCTTCTACCATATGCAAAGTCGACAACTATCGATAATAAAAAAATAAAAAAAAAATAAAAAAGAACATTTTCTTGCAACATTTTCCAAACTTGTTTTTCGGTCGGCATTTCGTTTATGTTCAATGCGACGCTTTATGCTTGAGCGGAGTGAGCTAGCAAAAAAAGAAAAAAAAAAAACACCCAAACAACACCTCCCCTTCCATCCAATCGTTTTGCCACTCCAACCCATCCCGTTTGGCATATGTTTTCCATTGGCTGGTCATCGTTGCGTATACGTAATATGATTTGAATTTTGTGCATGTGCAGTTTTAGTTTGAACGTTTTTTTTTTTTTTTTTCATTTTCTTTTTGCTGCTGCGCTTTTGTATCTATTCGTCTATCTGCCTATCTGTCTGTCTGTCTGTCTGTCTGTCTGTGAGAGGTTTTCATTTCCGAAAAACTACGTGCCGTAACTTTTAACTTTCCATGCATTGGTTGTACCTACCTACCGCTCCACAACTTTGACTGTCATTTAGCACTGCTGCTGGTGCTGCTGCTGCTACCTTTTCTAAAAACCGTTTGCACATTGAAAGCATTTTTATCGCAATGCGCTCGTGTAATTACAATTAATTTCAGGTTTCATATTGCAATCAAATCAACATTAGACCTACGAAAAACGAAACAAAAAAGACACGGCAAATTAGCTCATATGCTGATCGTCGGGGGTTGCCATCAATTAACTTGATGGTGACCTTCGGTCATGATTTTTTATTATTTTTATTTTTACATATTCAAATACCCTTTAATCATTGAGTCGAAAAGGTAGATTAGTTATATTTGCAATTGAGGTTAAATTTTAAAGATTTGGAAGATGGAATCTGTGATTTGACTTGCTTAATTGACTATGAAATTGTTATTTGAAATATAGATTTTTATATAATTTATGCTCTAAGGATCATAGATATTATAAACTTCTATATAAAGTAAAAAGCTTTCCTTTTCTAAGGGCAGAAGAAACTTCTTTTAAATTGAAATTACATTTAAATAAAGTTAGACAAATTTTGATAGTCTTTTTTATTTTATTACAGGGTATCTTTAAGTTTATACTGATAAGTTGAAAATTTGTTTTCAAGCTATTGTTTTTTTGTTTTGTTTTGATTTTTGCTTTTTGGAAAGCTTAATAAAATGGCAAAATAAAAATTTACTTGAGCAGCAGCAAATGAAAATCTTTCTCATGATTTGCCACACTTTTTCTTTTCACTTTTCGTGAACCTGCCTTTTGCTCATTGCTCACCTGTAATAAAATTTAATCATTTTTCTATATCTATCCATCTCTCTCTCTCTCTCTCTCGCTCCCTCTTTCTTTGTCATCCGCATACTTTTGTATATAATTTATGTCTTAATGTTAGGTGTTGAGGTTTTGTAGGTGTATTTATTTTTTTATTATTTTATTTTATTTTATTTTTGTTGGTTTTGTCGTGCTCTTTGCTTAACAAATTGTTGAGCACATCACGTTGTGCAAATAAATTGTTGTTGCTGTTATTGTCTGCTGTCAATTTTTCGTGTATGCGGTTTAGTTATTATCAGCAACGATTTTGTTTATACACTCGTATATATCTACTTATTTATACATATACATATATACGTACACCAGTGAGTATTGTTGTTTTTTGTGCTTTAAGTGGAACAACGCCAATTGTCAATTTACATAAGGCGGCGTCGTTGTGTAGTATTGACTATACATATATATACACACAATCATACAAATAGATAAATGTATATATATTTATATATTATCAAAGCTAAGCTACTGCTTTTGAATCATTGAATATTGAAATTCAATGTATTTTGCCTACGCTTTGGCCTTCTGCAAAAGTTATAAATCAAAATAAAATTGAGAACTTGCAAAAATAATACTAATAAAATCATAGGATTGGGGTTAATTATATAAATATATATATATATATACATATTATATGTATATATCTTGGATATATTATGTAGTAGTCGTACATATATAGTTCACCCAAGGACTGCATATCTTTCGGTACTTGTAAATGTAAAGAAAGTCTTGCTTAAACAAAATTAAGATTATCTCTCTCTCTTTCCTTTAATAATCCACATTATATAAAAATTTATAAATATAAATTCTCGATTAAAAACAGCTGACTAAAGTTTCCATTTATTTTGCAATTGAGAGTCAGGAATGTTTAAGGCCTTTTGATAAAAAACGAAAAAAAAAAATGGCAAAAAAATAACGCTTTGTGTAAATAAAGCTGTATTTTGTTTTGTTTTTGCTTTTCCCTATCAAATTTACAATATATTTTTTTTCATATATAAAATATATATCCTCAACATCTGTTAGAGGGTATCGCAAATGAATTCATATGTCTTGTTATCTGCATATCTAATGGTAATTTTTCATACTTTTACTCTTTCATGACTTTCCTTTGCCCTGGACAAAAATAAAAACAAAAAAAAAGCAAAAAGAAAAAAACCAAGAAAATTTTTATTACTTGTGTTTTTTTTTTTTTTTTCTTCACCCAAATCTGTAGAATGGATTGGGGTGGGGAGGAGGGGTAGAGGTTGGAGAGCAGCGTCCCCAAAGACCAAATGTATGTATGTATTGTACAACAACTTTCGCGAAAAACCCGTTTTCCACGCGTTCGCATAACATTACTTTGCTGTTGTTGTTGCCGCGCCCTTCACTCGCTTTTGTTGTCCGTAGCCGTAGCCCCTATTGTCGCTTATTTAGAAGCCAAATCTTGAAGCTGCAACCAAACAGGTTTTCCTTTTTTTTGCCGTTCAACTACATGGCTAAAAAGAAGAAAAAACAAAAAAAAAAAAAAGTCAAATAAAATTATTATATGACGACCGACTGACTATAAGCAAAGCCAGCAGCAGTAGACGCCAGCAACGAAGCTGATGCTAAAGCTAAAACTGAAGCTGACGCCGATGCTGACGCCAGCGTTGAAGCTGACGCCCGCTGTGAGTTGTTTATTTTTATTTTGCATATATTTGGCGTTTTGCTTTTTGGCCAACAAACAACACACACACACACACACACACCCAAAAAAAAAAAAAAATAAAATTCTCCACTTCTCCCCACACCTTTTATTTTTGCCCTGGCCGTGGCCCTTGCTCTCCCTCTCTCAGTTACACTCTCGCCTTCTCTTGTTCAAGCTGTAAGAAGATATTCTTAGTTTTTTGTTTTGTTTTTTAAATTTTAGTCTCGTGCTGTTTTTTGTACCCTATATACCCTATACTTCTTAGGGTTAGTGGGCAAAATGAAAGCTACGAAATTTTTTATAGTCAATCGATTACATGGACTTTGATTCCATTAACTTTATTCATTTCGTTTTATTTTAATATTTTTAATATGTTTTATTATGTGATAGATATTAAAGTTTTTTGAAACTTTGTTTTTGATTTTCTTCTGAGAAATCAAACAGAATTGAGGGGAAAAAATAACTGTTACAGCGTTTTATAGTCTTGAGAAAGTTTGTAATGTGATATTTCGTTTTAAGTTTTGTTTTTTTTTTTTTTACTTTCAATCATCTAAAAATAATTGAATTGACTTTATAAAGGGTATCTCTTAGTCGCTATCATTTTAATATACAAATGATGATTAGTAATTAAGTTTGCAAATTGGATTTTAAGGTGCTTTGGAGAAACTTTGAAACTAGATTTCACACTTATTAATAAATTTATATACCCATTGTTAATAAAATGAAATTTGATCACAAAATGCAACTGTTTGGTAAACAATTTTTATAAAGGTTAAATAAGAATTAATAGAAATGGCAAAAATTCTAATTGATATTAAAAAATAATTTCAAACTATTTTACAATGAAATTTTTATCACGAAAAAATATAGAGAGAATTAAGTAATTTGTTTTGGATTTACACTACAAAATTTGAAATTAGTTGGTGCATAAAACAGATTTTTGTAGCTTTTTTATTTTATTTCTTTTAGACGTATTTTAGGTAATAGTTAGTCTGTTTAGTCTGTAACTGTTTACAACATTTGCCATAATGGCGCCATTTAAGTTGAAGGCAAAGGCAGAAGATGATGATGTACACATTGTCAGTTTTCTTAGTCTTAGCCTGCGGGTTGTCTTTTGCAAAAAGAAAAGAAAGAAAAAAGTTTTTGCTTTTCTTTAAATCTCGACAAATTCTGTTGTTGTTTTGTTGTCCCTTATTTTTATATATATATATATATATTTGACATACATATTTAGATGGAAAGAAAAACCAACTTAAAGTATTATGAAACTTAAACTCCAAACGACCGGCAAATGACAAGCAAACAGCAGCGGTACAATTGACCACAATTGGAGCAGCTTGTGTCATAGAATAAGAATAAAGAGTGGAGGCAGTAAGTTGGTAAGAAGATGAAGCCAAATAGTTGTTGTTAGCCCATTTGCCGCAATTTCTCATCCTACTGCTTCTTCTTTTTCTTGGTTTATATATATATTTTTTTTTACAGTTTACTTTGCGTCTGTATTTCCCATTCGTAGGTAGTAGTAGTAGCCTAATTTCAATGCTTCAATGCAGACCTCAACTAAAACATACATCCAAACAGATGTCTGTATGTGTGTGAGTGTGGCTGTGTGTATTTAGTTGTTTGCGGGTGTGGGTGTAGTATGTATGCCAAAGCTTATCTGGAGGCAGCATCAACGTCAACCAAAACCAAGAATGAAAAAAAAGAGAAGCAGATAGAGGGAGATAGAGAGTGAGAGAGAGCCCCCAAACGTAGCAAATGTGAGACGAGATAACGATATGTTTCCCTCTTTTATGCAGGGTTGATCGGGCCCCTTTTTTTTCCACCTACCACCCCCACCTACTTCAACTTCACTTCCTCTTTGTGTCCTATAAATTGTGTGGTTTAGTGATTTCCTAATGCAAACTGACATGAACTGCAAATATCAACGATTATAAATATTTGAAAGGATAAAACCAAAAATGAAAGGAGAAGAAAAAGAAAAAAACAAAAAAAAAAAAAAAAAAGGGGGAGAAAAACAAATTCAATTCCCTTTTGGGGCCATATTGTATATCCTCTTGCTGGAATATATTTAAGATATTTAGCCTTTAATTCAAAACCGATTGTAAAAATAAAACGAAAAAATATTATATAGAATGCTTAATTTTGGCACACCGACCCCTGCAATACTCTATAACAATTGCTATATGATATTATGATGATAAATAAGATATCTGTATATCTGTGGAATTTTAAGATTGTTATCAGGATATATAAAGGATTTAAGTATTCAGCTCAAGTAAGCAAATTCCCATTAACCAAACTGATTGATTGCTAATCCTATTGGTCTATATATTTACTATTTGTATGTATTCCGTTATAATTGAAGGCAACTCTTCTGTTTTCGAGTGTACTTTATGGGTATGCAAGTGGAATATAGATAGAAATGATGTGTGTGTTAATATTGAACTTGTACATAACGACTGACTTTGAATTCCAATTGAAATGCTTAACACAAAGGGATTACATAATGCCAATCAACGGCAAACCGGGAGAAAAAAAAATATACAAAAGCCGCACAACTACGTGGAATTTCCTTAATTTTTCATACACTTTGAACCTTTTCCCCATTTGCAACTGATAAATTTAATGATTTATTTATCCATATATGAGATTTATGCTAATTGCCATATTTTTTTTTCTTTTTACTTGCAGCGAAAAAACAAAATGGCGCCGCTATACGCACAAATAGTTTGGGCTCTGGTACACGAACTCCACCCCTGGAACGTAAAAGTAAATTGAGCGCTTTGGGTAGATTCTTTAAGCCCTGGAAATGGCGACGGAAAAAGAAGAGTGAGAAATTTGAAGCAGCCTCCAAATGTAAGTTTATTGACAATTGTCAATCAAAATTTGTATTATAAAGAATTAATGTGTGATTGAGTGACTGATTGGCTGATTGATGTTTTATTATTAACTTTTGTAGCCCTGGAGCGTAAAATATCTGTTCGTGCCAATCGTGATGAGTTAGTCCAAAAGGGTATTCTACTACCAGAAAGTCCATTGGGCAATATACCAGAACCAGGTAAGTTTAACGAAATATAAAGCTAAGCTAAAGATATCGGATCCAAGAGTGATCCATTTTGTGAATGTTGGTTAAGGACCATTAGGAATATCTTTAGCATAATGCAACTCAAATATCTCAAGGATCCAAGTTTGAGTCAACAAAAACAAACAAAACTATTTAGATAAGCATAGGTAAAGCTTAAGCTTTTAATTCTTTAAAGCTTAAGGAACACTCTTTTTTTCCATCAAATTCCAACAAGCTACCATTTTTTATACCCTGTACCCATAGGTGAAAAATAAAATGTATGTAACAGGCAGCAGGAAGTCATTCCGACACTTTATATATATTCTTGATCAGCATCAACAGACGAGGTGCTTAAGACATGTTCGTCCGTCTGTCCGTTCGTAAGAACAGATAGATCTCCGGACTAGCCCATGGACTAGTCCGGGGCCTTTCTCATGTGGACTAGCACATAGAATAGCTCATGTGGACCAGCTCATGGACTAGCTCATGTGGACAAGCCCATGATATACCAAATATATATACCAAATGTATATACTGTTGCTGCATATAAAAGGAAATTTTGTACTAAATTGATGCGATTTC
Source organism: Drosophila austrosaltans (assembly GCA_035045865.1). NCBI lineage: Eukaryota > Metazoa > Arthropoda > Insecta > Diptera > Drosophilidae > Drosophila > Drosophila austrosaltans. The sequence continues at coordinate 9,323,641 of JAWNOQ010000207.1, forward strand.
AAGGGTGTTCCACTTTATTTAATGTTACTATTTGGTACAGGGTATACCCAAAGTCGGCGGAGTCATGACGACTTTGCATGCTTCATTTGTACCTAATGTGTTTCCTTTAGCATAAATCTACTTTAGCTCTGTGTGAAAAGTTGTTTTTTTTTTTTTTTTTTTTGTTTTTTTTGTTTTTTTTGTTACTTTTTCTATTGTTTTGTACCACAAAAGGATTAACTTTAACCTTTGTGAGAATATTTGCTAAGCTTGCCGCAAAAACCTAGAGCCAAACAAAAAAAAAAAAAAAAAAGTAAAGGAAAACAAGCTTATTAGCCTGGCAATGCATGCGCAACACAAAACTTCGGCAATTTGTAACTTTTGCAACTGTTTTAGTAACTTGCATGCCTTCAACTTGGCCATGGCTACAAAAACGGAAATTGGCCATAAGCCACGCACGATTTAGCCCACTCCCCACCAATGTGTGTGCGTGTGTGTGTGTGTGTGCAGTGTCTGTTGGCTTAGTCAAGTCACTCAATCTGCAGGTTTTTAGTTTCTTCCTCCTCTAATTTTTTTTTTTTTTTTTTGCCTGGGCACTTTGCTAAATTGTTTGTCCAAGCTTTCCTAACATAGAGATTGTCATCGTCGCCGTAGTTGTTGTCGTTGTCGACGTTTTCTTCACCTCCTTCCGCATGAGTTGAGCCGTGACGTGACATGAAGACGACGGGGACATTGTCAATCGGTTAGATTGCAGGAGAAGCACATAGAAAAAGAAGAAGAAGAAAACGCAAAGATGAGGCAGGCGCCTTGTCTCTTCGCTTGTCGCGACAGCGACATTGCGAGACTTTTACTAAAATGACAATTAATCAGAGAGGCTAATTGTCGATGCCGCGGCGTCACTCAACACGAAGAAGCCTTTCCACAAGCCAGACGTGAAGTGCATTCAAATTTGCCAAAGCAGTTGAGTAGGAGGGTGGGGATGGTAGAAAGGAAGGAAAGAAGGAAAGAAAGGTTAGCTCATGAACCTACCTCAACTTATGAAGCCTTGTCTAAGGCATTTGAATTGGCCAAGCTTTTCTCAGGTTTCCTTCTCTGGACAACAGATGTCTCTTCAAAGTGAAAGTTATCATAGAATTGAAAGCTTTTCATATATTTGTTGTTATCGTTGGGGTGAAAGCTATGCGAGCTTTTATGAATGAAGTTTAATGCTCTCTCGCCCTTAAACCACTCATCCTCACATCCTGTTTTCTTTCTCTTTTTCTATTTTTAACCATGCAATTCTTCTAGGCGAGGAGTCGTACTATAATACCAACAATAGTGGAGCCAACGCCAATGGTTCTATACTCTCAGCCGTCCACAATAATTCCATAAATCAAGCCAACAATTCCATAAATGCCACAACCTATGGCACTGCCGGCAATCCGCTCATCTCCTCCTCTCAGCAGCAGCAACAGCAACAGCAGCAACAACAACAACAGCAGCAGCAACAGCAAGGACTACCAAGCTCTATTTCTGTGCAACAGTTCAATGCAAATTCCATGCTCAACGGTTCAAATGGTGGCAACGGTGGCAACCAACAGAATTCCATGGCCAATGGCTGCATTGTTGGTTGCGGCAATGGCAATGTTAGTGGCAACGATGGCGCCTCGGATACATCATCACTTAGTGGCGGAGTGCCCCATTCGCAGTCAGCACCACAGCAATTGGGTGTGGGCCAACCGCCACCACCTTTAACACCACTGGCCCAACATCATCAGGCTTTGGCCCAGCAGCTGCAGCAGCGATTTGCCATCAGCAATAATAATGGTGAGTTAACATTTTACTATATAATACTATAATATAATGGAAGCGATTTAATCATTAAATTTAAGTTTTTCTCTGTGGGAACTTCACTTTAAGTCCTTGTGGATTATTTTAAATATTCCAAAACTTTCCTATTTATTATAAAAAGAGCTAAGAGTTCTGCTGTTAGTATGGAAATGATTTTGAAAAGGTTTCTTAGCAGATTTCTTAGCGGACTTATTATTATTCCAAATATATGTACAGACATACAGTTTTCGATCCTTCAAAATTGTTTGAATATTTTTGGTTTGTTTTTTCAAAATCTGAAAAAGCTTTATAAAGCTTAACAAAGTCTACTTTCCTGCTACTTTCATTCAAATAATATTCAATTCAAAATTGTTGCCTACTTTTAAGCTTTGGTCTTATATGCTGAATCAATTACCAAAAGTCATCAGCATTAGCCATAAATAAAGAACCGTTTTAAAGCACTTAACGCCCAGTTAAGACCCAACTTTTAAAAAACACATGTACACACACACACACACATATATATACACACAAGTACACATTGACATAAGCAAACATATGTGTATTTGTTTTTCCACTTCTAGCTTGGTTAAATTTCATAATACACTATACCCTTTACATAAAATGAGGTAGATTAAGATTTTTAACAATAAAGGAGAAACCTGTAAAAGATTTATATTTCTGTTTTGCACTTTTGAGATGTGCAATTTTTTAGAGGCATGCGAAAACTGGTACAACTTGTAGAATTTTAAACATTTTAATAAATGAGAAACTAAGTAAAAAGTTCGACCTTCCATTGCCCCCTATGCTTTCCATTTTTCATATTAGTTTATTATATACATACATATAAAATGGGAGACTGGTTTGACTTTCCTTTAAGTGTTCTTAAGTCATTATTTGGAGTCAAGCTAAATCAGTAGTGATGTTCCTTTCAAATTTGAGAATAAACACAAAGAACATAAGTAACTTCAACTATATTTACTGTGATTAATTAAGGACTTTGTTTGAAATCTTTCTTTGACGATTGGTATTTTACTAAGCGAAAGTTGTCCCAGAGTAGAATCAAGCAAATCTGAAAAGAAGCTAAATCTTTTAAATATCTTTACGATATATAAAAAATATCTATAACTTTACTTAGATTTAAAACGAATCGTAATATATACATATTTGTGGTCCAGAAACACTTTCTTTACAAAGTAAAATGATTGAAAAAATGATTGCCAATAATTATTTGAAACAGATGTAGGAAAAACTCTAATTAAATTTGCATTCTACAGAGAGAGTATCTTAAGTTCGTTGCCCGACTTACAGATAATACATATAAATATATATATAGTTTTTTTTTTTTGCACTTGAGATACAAAAGAGATAAAATGTTGTTTGTTTGGCGGTCGCGGGATGCTCTGGGGTGGGGCAATAAACAAATCTCTCTGTTCTTGATTTTACAATCTTTTCTTTTCTGTTTTTTTTCTCCTTTTTTATATATATATATTTTTTTTTGCGTGTGCTGCGAGAGTATCAGAGTTTTTTATGCTATCCTTCAGTCATAATAATTAGCACATGAAGAAAAAAAAAATTCTTTCTTTTACGTTTTGATGACTATTAAATATTTTCACGCCGTTTGCCGACGCTTTTGTTTACTTAAGTTGAAGCTGTTATTTTTTATTTTGTTTTAATTTGTTTTCTTTTTTTTTTTTTTGCGTTTAAATATTTTTGTTTTTTGTTATTGTTGTTAATGTTTTTTTTTTTTTTTTATTTGTTGATGCCTCTCCAAAAATGTGGAAGCTGCAACAACCGGCATAATATTTCTCTCGCTCTCTGCCCCCCACCCGCCCTCTCTCACTCACTCTGTTCCATGTCGCACTTGAACTGCGCACGTGAGTGAGAGAGAATGAGCTTTGTTTGCTCTCTATCAAAATTCTCTCCCTCTATCTCTTGTGAGTTTCTCTCTCTCTCTCTCTTTTGCTCTCTCACACTTTTCGTTTACTTTTTATCATGTTTTTTGTTGTTGCCTTTTGCCGTCTTCTTCTTATTGTTGTTGCTGTTATTGCCCGTTGGCTCAGTTTTATAGGAAACTTCTATACGGTTCCGACTCGCGTCTGGCGTTTCCATGTTCAGTTAACATTAAAACTCAGTCGGCAAGAGCAGCGCGTGTTTTTAGGTGTCTCGCAGAAAATACAAAAAAAAAAAAAGAATAATAAAAAAAAAAATAGAAAGCCAAAAAAAAAAAAAAACACCAAAATACAACCCAACAAAAAAAAAAAAAACACAAAAAATAAATAGAAAATACCGACAAGAAAAATTTTACTGGTCAAATAAGAAGCAAAATATTGCACAAAATATTAGTTTGTAATATATATCGTTTTTTTGTTCAAGTGTGTGCGTGTGAGTGTGTGTGCGAGTGTGTGTGTGTGTGTGTGTGAGTGAGTGTGCCTGTGTGTTTGTAAGTGCTTTACATGTATGTAATATGGTCTGTTGTATATAACAGAACCATAAATATATTCCACATATGTATGTTTGTATGTACATAGTAAAACGTCGTCTAACTGTCTAATCAAGTGCATATATAGTGAAATCGAAAACCTGCAACAACAAATCAAAGTAAATTTAAAAAAAAAAAACACCCAAAATAATTGCAAACTAAATTTCAATTTTCTACACTCTTTTTGTTTTTGTGCATAATTTCAAGGCAAAATGTATTAAACAAATTAAACCAAATCACATGTTAGAGTGAGTTTATTTTTTTTTGCTTTTGCCGGTAAAATACAATTTTGCTTAAGTAGAGCAGGGAGAGAGAGAGAGAGAGCAGAGCGGAGGGAAATAGATAAATTGTAAAGTATGGGTGGGAAAATAAGCAATATTTCAACCTATAGGGAAGTAATTGTTCAACTTGTTTAAACTGTCAATCATAATTAGTTTCAAGTGATTTTTTCTTTAAAAGTTGTTCACATTGATCATTATGCTTATGATATATGCCTTATATAGATTTGTTACAATGACATGTTTGTTCAGTTATTATGGCATTAGTGTTAAATATTTTTATTTTTTTTTTCCATTCAGGGTCAAAGTAAACGAAAATCAAAATCATTTTTAAGTGGGCACTAATAGAAAAAGGATTATGCAAATATGATTAGAAAACATAAATTATTTTATTAAGAAATAATACTATATACATTTACAAAACAATTGAAATTGAAAGCAAATAGAAGCAATTAAATATAATTAAATATGTTTATCAAAATTTTACTTGGTAAAGTTTTGAAGTTTATCAATTATGAGCATCAAAGTTCTAATTGAATGGAATCTCTCTCGAAAAAATCAAGCAAAATATGATAAAAGCAATATAAGCAAAATACATATATAAGAAAACAAAAGTTCCATGATTCAAATATTTAAAAAAAGATTATAAATTTACACTTTTTTTTTTGTTTTTTGGCTTTGTTACTTTCTGTGGTATGCAATTTTATAACTGACTCATTTGAAAAAGTAAAAGCTAAAAAAACATATTGAAACATAGTGATTAATCTCAACCTTGAACTGGCAAACATTTATTTTTTGTTTTTTTAAAGTGCTTGCTCTTTTGTGTGTTTTTGAAATGTGATATGAAAAATAAATACAGACTTAATAAATTCTTAAGTAATATATAAATTTAATAATTAAAGTCTAATTTTGAGTCCAGATTTGAAACACTTAGTTTATTCTTCTTAGATTGCAGACATTTTGTTAGTCCCACAGTATAATATCATATAACACTAGCACAAAGATCTTTTCTATATCTTTAATGGGTTTCGTCATTCCCTTTTCATTTCCCTTTTCTAACCGCTTATAAATTCCATCACACAATATCAAACCGCAAAAGTCTCAACGTCAACGAAATTTAAATAAATGCAATTTAAATTGAGTGAGCGCACCTAACAAAAAAAAAAAAGAAAAAAAACACAACAACAACAGAATCTCAGAGAGCTTCGTCAGCGCCACCCACAAAAAGAGGATAAGAAAAAAATGGAAGAAAAATACAAATGTCAAACATGTCGAAAGATGTATACTCTAACCATACTCTCTTTGAATTTCCATTAAATTATTATATTGTAGCAAAAACTTATCAAAATGTTTTTTCTATTAGAGAAAGAAGTTTGCAGTTTCATATTTCTATTATTGTATCCTGTTCCTATATAATACCCTTTCCATGAAGGGTATAGAATAGTACAAATAAACAACATAAAGTGCACCAAAAAATATTTTTTTTCCTACCACTATAAAAAGCAATGAAATTTTTGTGTTAATGCAATGCAAGCAACAGCGGCAACTCATTCCACAGAGGTGGGACTTTAGTATGATGCGGTGGGGTGAGGAGAGGAGAGGTGAGGTGAAGTGTGGTGCTCTGCGTTGAGGTGCGATGTGGCGTTGTATGAAATAGGAAACGATTGAGGGGAGGAGATGGCAAATTAAATACAGAGTTGCCGTTAGAGCCACTCTTTTACACCCGCGAAAGGCCTCTAATTTATGAATGTCCATCTGTGTGGTGGAATGAAGGGGGTGTATGTAACCTGACTCTCCTACTTTCCCTCTGTTTTCCGCTCTCTCTTTCTTGGCCCTTTCTATGTCGGGTTCTCTTTGTCTACGCATTGGCCTGCCATAAATTGCGATGTCCTTTCCTTGTTGTTGTTGCTGTTGGCTGCATGTCAGGAAGTCGGCGTCGTCGTCGTTTTGCGTCGTGGGCAGCTATCAGAGGAGAGAGCAGAGCTGAGCGGAGCAGAGGGGAGTATGTTTTGTTTGTGTTTCTGAAACAGAAGAGACGATAGACCGAAAGACCAACAAGAGGAGCAAGGGTGCGGTAGGAAGACTAGTAAAAGAGAGACAGAGAGAGAGTGAGAAAGCCAGAGAGACTGTAATTTTCCTTCATTACACTTTTCACATGGTTTTCGTTTTATATTACGCATACGCAGCGTAGACAGGCAAGTAAAAAGTGTTGCCTATCATTGAGAGTCAAGCCGCTCTCTCACTCTCTCTCGGTTATCATGTCCTTTTTGCTTTTGATTTTCGTCGGCTCTCTCATTGTTTTGCTTTTGATGAGAGCGAGAGAGAGAAATGCACCAGACTGTGGCTAATTTATGTGAAAAGTTTATGGGAAAAAACAAATCAAATGCCATACAAAACAATTTGTGAGATGCATATTTTTCTCAAATATAAAACTAACAGAAAATTTAAATATATATTTGCCAAAATATTTTTGAGTAAAATTTGTATATTTATTTTTTTTGGCTCTATTTCTCAATTTTGTTCGTTTTGTAATTTTTGTTTTGTCTGGGCTTTGACTAAGCATTCGTTGCGGCATCTTGGTGAGAGGTCGTCTACCTTTGTTTTTTCTTTCCTCATTCGTATATATAAAATTGTTTTTCTCCTTTTTTTCTTCTTTCTGTTTCGTCATTGTTGGAACTCAAGTGCATCTCTCGCTCTCTCGCTGTCCCACCCATTCAACGTGTATATTTGTATGTGTGTGTGTGTGTGTGTGCTGGCATAAATTGCATTCAAATTGAAATTCTATTTTCTTTTTTTTTTCTGATATTTTTTTGTGTTAATCACAATACCCTGTACTTTATACAAAGAATGATAAATCTTCCTCAGTTACAATTTTTAAAGCATTTCATAAAAATAGAAAAGAGAAGAAGAAGATAGCTCCATGACCTAGTAGAGAGTATCTTCAAGTTCTATATTTTATACAAGGAAGAATTTTTGATCCCATTAAGTGTTCTAAATCTTTATTAAGAGTCAAAGTTTGTTCTGTACTAAGAAGAGCATTTAATAATGAATTGTTTTTTTTTTTTTAATCGAAATTTGCATGAATCTTGCAATTCAATTTATATTATTTTTCATAATTCTTATTATTTTTATCCTAGTTTTTTTTTTTTTTTTTTTTACATTCTACCATCTTCAATGTTCTATCGCCTTGTGACTCATCTCATCTTTGCCTTGTTTGCACATTTTTCCATTTTGTTGTTTATTTATTGCTGGCTTGGCAAAGTTTCTTGACTTTATTTGATATGGTGCCATCGACTTGATTGTAACCGGCATTTCTTTATTCAATTTGTTGTTGTTCATTGAGAATTGTTGTTGTAGGTCACGCACAGAAAAGCTTCGAACCACATTCTATCTCCTGTGCTTCTCCCCATGCTTCTCCTCTGGCCAGTTGTATGAGTTTTTGTCCATGGGGAGTCATTTGCCAATGTCCTGCATCAAGGTGCTGATGAGCATTGCTAGAAGAAGAACATGAAAGAGAAACAGAGAGAGAGAGAGAGAGAGAGAGACAGAGAGAAGGAAAAGTACAGTAGTTCTTGAGGGGATTACCTTAAGTGAGCTAAAGGCATTAGTATCATTTTTATGGCCATCAATCGGACTGAAGTGAAGATTACAATTTTAATGAAGATATATTTATATATATATATATATGTTTGTTAGAAGAGATATCTAGCTATATATAGCTAGCAATATATATATATATTAATGTATCTGTCTTTATCTTTATTGATATTCTTTTATTTTTTCTTTAAAGTGAAACGAGTTCCAAGAATATGCAATGCTAAAGCCAATAGTACACATTCAATAAACGACATACGCAATGTATGTATATATATACATATATAAATTGATATATATATATATATAGTTCTCTCTTTTGATTTCGGGGTCTTACTAGTTACTTTATTTATCTATCTTCTTTTGTCATGTTAGTCTGAAGGCAATTTCCTCCAAGTCGCCGCATTCTAATCTAATAACTTTTGCTATATTTGGTTTGTCACTTCTTCAACCTATTAAAAGATAAGCAAGACCGACCTTCTTCTCTCTCTTTCTCTCTCTCTCTCTTGTGTGTATGTGTTTGTGTATATATATATATATAACTAACTTATATCTATATCTGTATAAGAATGTACATAATAGCTAATTGACTCAACCTGATAATGCAATTAGAGATGAGGCAAAAGCAAAGTAAAGTCATAAGTTGTTGTTGTTATTACTTAAGAGCAGAGACATATGTATATAATACGTAATCTAAAATGAAATACCAACTTTATCACTATATCTATATATATATATATATATATAGAAGAAGTTTTCTTGATGTTATAATCAATACTTCAAAACGATTGAAAGTTGTTAAACATTCTTGAAATGCTTTAGCGAAAGTGATATGAGATGAGAAATTGAAAGTGTTAACACAAAATTAATATTCTGAATGGGACATCAAAGATTTCTTTATGTAAAATATTTTCAAAATTGAGCATTTTGTATACGTTTGATCAATTTGATATCAAATAATTATTTTTGATCATTCTTTAACTCTTTCTTTCTTCCGTTTGTTATTGTTGCTGTTTGCTCTTTCATATTATGATGTATGTGAAGATTTTTATTGAAATTGTTTATTTGATTCATCTCACAGAGTTTTTTTTTTCCTTCCACAATTCTAATTGATATTTTTATAGTTGTTGTTATTGTTAGTTTTCTTTGGCTGTGAATCGATTTTCTCCCCAAAAGTTTAGTTTACCTATTCGAAATTAATTTGCCTAATTAAAAACCAAATACAAAAAAAAAAAAAATTGGAACACACACATTGCTCTGCTCTTTGGTGGTGGTTAGATGGGTGGGTGGGTTGCCATCAAAGTCAATAGGCTAATCGAGACTAAGCTAGCTAGCTAGCCAGCCACTATACTAAAACGCAATCCATGACTGACAATGACCACTCCCAAAAAATTTTGTTTGGTCGCCAGACGATTGCATGCTATAGCCTCATAATGCTGACATTTTCCCTCTGTTTTCCTTTTTTTTCTTTATATATATATATTTGGGGGATAGATTTTCCATTCTAACACGACGAAATACATGCGAGAATGAGTCAATGTCCACTTGGGCTGGCTAATTTGTTTAACAAATAAATATACTTCAATTACTCTTTAACCAAAAATAGAATACTTGACTTTAATGTGAACTAGGATATATATTATTGTTAAATAAAATGGATAATTGAATAAAAAATGTTCTTGAATTTGAATATTGAACAAATTTTAGCCTGCTCTTATGTTTCTAGTTTCTAGATAGATAATATGAAATCTTTTGTGATATTATATAGAGTATCAAGAGTATATTAAGACAATGCTTTACTCTCATTTTCTTTCCATGCAACATAATGACTTAATTAACGTAAATACTCTTTTTTATTGGGACCTAAACTAGAATTTTTCTGCCTTCAAATGTTAATTTGTTAGAGTACAAAAATTTCGAATTTCTTTTCTTAACGTTTTCTCTTTTTGGGCTTCTCATTAATTAGAAATTACTTCTTCTTCTTCTTCTGTTGTTTCGTCGATTTATATTGTTAACATAAGGCCCATTCTGAAAATCTTTTCAATTTTTCATATTTCATTTTTCATCTCGCATTTCGCAATTCACAGTTCCAGCAATATGAAACAAAGTAATACAGACAGAGATAGATGGCATGGATAGAATGAGATAGAAATAAGTTTTTAAGACGCCATAAAAGTCAAAAAAAAAAAGAAAAAAAAAAAAAAAGATGACAATGTCAATGTCTTGCCTTGTGTGCCCCCTCCTCTCTCTCTCTCTGTGTGTGTGCCTCACTTCTGTTCCCCTTGTGCTACTGACCTCCAGTTGGGGCTATAAAACACACACACACACACTCTCATTGAACAAATATCAGACGAAAATGTGGGCGCCATCAATTATAATTCGCACCAGATCTAAACGAACGAATGAACGAACGAGTGAGAAATAAAGAGAGAGAGAGAGCGAGAAAAAAAACATTCACTTTTATGGTGGCGTATACTTGATGTGGTCGTTTGTATCATTTTTGTTGTTGCTGCTGCTGCTGTTGCTGTTTGATTTTAATTATGAACAATTGCCGCAAAATTTGTCGCACTGCAACTTCCGGTATTTCATTTCTCATTTGTCGTCAGACAAATTTTCTTTTGTACAAACCAAAAAAGAGAAAGAGCAACAGCAAAGAAAGAGAGCGGAGAAGGGATGGGGGCAAGAGAGCGCAAATTCCAATTCATTCTTTATCCTCAATTCATGATTCACAATTCAATAAATTAAATTTAAATTGAAATTTGTACGGCCTTTTGTCATCAACGATGCCACTGGGCATCCTCCTCCGCCTCCTACTATATATATATCTACTATATATTTATATATATATATATATATATAGAGTATTTCTATAGTGTTGCTGTATTTTTTTTGGCGCCATCGTCAATGACTCGTGCCGTTCCATGCCGTGCCTGTCGCATTGCCTTTTGGATAATCTTTATCAATTTGGGCCAGTGACAGTCTTCATTTTCCATTCTTTTTTATTTTTTTTTTTTTCTGTGTTAATTTTTTGTATTCCCCCGACAAGTGTGTGTGCCATTGAGAGGGCCTCATCCTCATATACATACATTGAGACAACAAAAAGAAAACGTTCATTGTAGTAGGCACTGTAAAAGCACTTCAAATTTTTCTCTTTTGCAATCTGAAATAAATAGTTTGCCTTGATCAAATTATTTTCTGTGATTTTAAGCAAATTTATAAGGAATAATCTTACTGCAGCTTTTCATTTACTAAAAGAATTCAACGGTATCTGTTAGTCGATCTTAGTGCATCTTTCGCAGATGAAAATAAAATTATCTCCTACTTTGAATGATGAATGAGAGGCAAACGTGGGAGAAAAAAATCATAGAAAAATTTACAGAGATATCTTAAAGAGATTTTTATATAGAGTTAATAATCATTGTAGATTTTTTTAAATCTTCAGTAATAAAAGTTTGTGTGGGCAAATAAATAAATACTAAAAAATAAAAAACTTGTTGTTTTTTAAATATTTAATTAAATGAACAAAGAAATAGTTTAAATAGTACAAAATATTTTGACTTTGCAAACGAAAACTGATCATTAAAATATTTTTGCAATAACTAAAAGAAATATTAAGTAGAACTTCTGGAAAATGCAGTAAATTTTGAATTAAATTCCATAAAATTCGGTGACCATTACAGAATTTATTATAGTATAATTTTTTTTTTTTTTTTGTTGACTTCGATTAATGACTAACATGTCTTGGCCTTGTATGGGAAATAAATAAAATAACTCATTAGCCTCATGAAATATGCACAAAAAAAGAAAAAGAAAGAGAAATCTGCTTACAACAGGAATTGAAGAATGTTCCTGAACCTGTATATATATATGGATATAATTATTATTTTTATGATTAATTTCATGCATTAATTAAGAATTTAATTGTGTCTTGCTTGTGATGTCAGTGATGCTTTTGTGATATTGTAAATTAAAAAATAATAATAATTATAAAATAAAACACAACAAGAACAAGAATCCAAAAATAGGCACAATCAAGAAATATTATAAAAATAAAAAACAACAACAACAATCATGCAACAACATAAGCAGCAGCAGCAGCAACAAAAACAACAACAATCGCTTGCATGCCGCAACGAGTGAAATCATCGAAACGAGTAAATTTTCCACAATTTCACACAAATCGAAATGATAGATAATCAATAAGGTAATGTGTGAAGGTGTAATCAAATGTTAAAAAAAAAATAAAATAAAAACAACACAAAATAAAAAATGCTTTAATAGCTTTTACAACAACAGCAACTAGAAAAAATGTGATAAAGTCAAATCAAAGTTGGCCATAAGCACAAACAAAAGAAACCAAAAAAAAAGGAAAAAAAAATGCTTACTAACTGCTGGCAAATAAGGCAATAAATAAATGTTTCATCGGCCACGTTATTAACTTGTTAAGTGTGATAAGCCTGACGCTAAGGTGTCATAAAACCAAATTGTGTATTAAATAATACATAATACTTACATGCAAAGCAAAAACAACCACAACAACAACAACAACAATAGCAACAGTAACAGCAACAACAAGGACTACTGACGACTGCCGCCTTACATACAATCAACAGCAACAACATAATGTTGTCGTGTGCTGCTTAGCTAAAGACTTGAAGAAAATACAACAACAGCACCAAGGAGAGGAAAAAAGAACGCACGATAACGAGATAACAGCAACAACAACAACAACTAACAGTAGCAGCAACAACAATAATAAAAACAACAACTAACAAAAACTACAGAAAGAAATCAACGGCAGCTTGGAGGCGACATCAAAGCCACGCTGATGATGGGCTACATCATGGGTTGTGCTTGTTTCAAAGGTACGCAAAACGTAAAACGACAAAAAAAAAAAATACATATACATATATTCTCAACGTATGTGTGTGTGTGTGTAGGTAGGCGAAAGAAAAGAAAGAAAGAAAGCAAGTTGAACAAAAAAAAGAAAACAGAAAAAGAATTTCGCCCGCAAGTATGCAAAACGAAATCTGAAACTCACATCGTTAGGACATTTTTGTTATGCACCTACGCCACCCTTCTTCTAAACCAAGACTCCTACCTAGACACCTACCCCCGCACACACACACACACACAAAACCTTTTAACCCTACTAGCTCGTATAACGTTAGGGTAGCAAAAGGGTAGTCTTGATTACAAATTTTCGTCTATGTTTTACATGAATGACTTTCTATAATGTTACAATAATAAGTAAGAAGTTTGGTTTGTGATTCCTAAAAGAAAATTCAATCATTTGGAGATTGTGGATAGAGAAACTGTTTTTATTATATAGTATAATAATTTCTCTTAAAGTAGTTTATTGTTATAAAACGATTAGCAGTCTTAAATCCTATCAGAATCTACGCTTTAATTCGCACAATATGAAAACCAAAATACTTGCTTTAGAAAAACCAAAGAACTGGCATAATCTTGAGTTCATTCGCTAGCAAATGAAAATAAAAACTGATTACACATATAATCCTGCAGATGAAAGTCTCATAAAGTACTTTAAAATTTAAAGTTTAAATGATCATCAAAAGTATTAATAGAAGAGAGACTAAAAGCTTCCTTTATGGGCAGCTTCATAAGGCAGATATTTCTATATGCGAAAGGACTCTATCGGAAATCTTGTGTTGCCAAAGGAGAATATCTGTCATTCGACTTCCCTTCAATGTAGATGCTAAATATTTAATAACTTATTTAGATCTAATTAGATAAACATAACGATTACAAATAGTATCAATTATCAGTAAATTGTTATACGAGAAATTTTAATAACATATTCTGTATACTAATTAATAATTAAAGAACTTTTAACATACTCTTTCTAAATCATTCCATTTGGAGTTGAATTGTTTAACGCTTAAGGCAAAAGAAGGAAAAACAAGAAGAGGAGGGGACCCCCCCTAAAGTTTGATATTTCTGATGTTTCCTTTCTATGGGGAGGAACATTTTGTATCCGTTAGTCAGTCAGTGCAGCACTCTCAGTGATTGCTATCATGCTGACTTGTTCTCATCTGTCAAAGTGTCCAACAATCTTGACTGCCACCTAGGACAGAAACATTTTCGTTTCGTCTCGTCTCGTCTCTCCACCGGCATTCCCTGTTTAAGGACCCATTCTACTTCCTTCCGCTCATTAGGCGGTCTCACATCTCACATGGTTGCAATAGCGGCAGTGCCCTTAGGCGGTCTCTCTCTCTCTCTCTTGCTCTCGCTCTCGCTCTTTCTCTTGGTCCTTTGTTTGAACAGTTTTTGTTTGTTCTCTTGCACACGCATTTTCGCATTTTTCTATGCAACGTCATTAACAACAACATTTTTGCGACGTCACAAACAAGGAGATGAAGAGCATGCGCACCTGAGCATTTTATGGCAACTGTTTTTTAACATTTTTATGGCAAGAGTTTTTTTTTATTCTTTTTCTTTATGGCAGAGCATCTTTGTTTGTGCATTTTGCATGAGATTTCCTTTTCCTATTTGTGTGCAAGTCGTTGGGTTTGGTTTGTTTCTTTTTTTCTTTTTAGTTTTTTTCTTACCCATTCTTCATCTTTGTATGGTTCTTAAAGCGTTAAAAGCTGTAGATTGTAATGGTTGCATATATATATATATATATGTGTATGTGTGTGTGTATGAGTGTTATGCCTTGTGTGCTTGTATGTGAGCTATTCGATAGCCTTTTGAGTGCAATGTGATTTCTAGTTGAGTCTTTCTTTCGTTTCGTTTTTTATTTTTGTTTCTTGCACTTTGTTTGCGATTATGGGGGTATAAGGATTTAGTCCTTCACTTGGCTTACCATATCTGAAATGGCATTGTGAGTGAAGGATTACAAAAGCTAAACGTTTTCACTATATCATTTATGTCTTTAGAGAAGTTTATAAGTTATTTGAAGTTTATTTTAAATGATATAAATGATTTAATAGATTTTAAATTTTAAATCTTTGTTTAAGTTGAAGAAAGTTTATTGACGACTTTCTAAAGATTTCTTGAATCAATTACTGTGAGTTATTTTTATTTTTTAATTAGATAGTTTCTAGATAAAGGACTTTTAATCTTTAGTTAGATATCATATAAAGGATATGCATGTTAAATGAATTTAAAGAGTCTTGAGTTGATTGCATTAAACTTTAACATCTTTGTAAATTCCTTGGTGAATTTTCTAATTATTTCGCTTTGCTTTTCCACTACTGTGAAGGACTCTTAAGTCTTCAAATTGAATTTGTTTACCTTATGGAATTTGGTTTCTTTATTTTCGTGGTTGTGCACAAACTTGAATTGCATTCTTAAGATCCTTGGTAGTTCACTATAATCAGAAGCATTCAGCATTCCATAAACCGCAAAGTTTAAGTAACCTCCTTCACTTAACCCTTTCGCACAGCTTCACATTGCTGTTTTCTTTTTTGTCTCTCTTGCACTCACTCTGTCTCTCTTACTCTTTCTTACAGTAAGTCTCTCTTCCTTCATTTATGTCTATTTGTCTGCGTGTTTGTGTGCGGATTTTTTTTCCAGTGGCACGCAACGTGCAGATTCTAACCTTTCACATTTATGCGTTAGCATAGTGTGCCGCCTCTACCATTCGTGCACCTCCTCCTCCCCCCCCCCTCCTTCGTTTCAACATGGTGCTTAGTTAGTTTTATTCAATTTTTGCACTATTTTTACTGATGCAATTTTGTGCAGCATATTACATATATACACTCTGACATCGACCTAAGGCTGGTAAGGATGCAGACGCGATGCGACGCGACGACTGCGGATGCATTGCCTAAGTGCTTGGCCCATTAAAGTATGCAATCATTTTGCGGTTAGTCCTATCTCACTCGTTTTTCTTGCTCTTTTCTCTCCCCTTTACACTTGTCTATTGCATAAATTTTGTTGTACTACTAATGCCTTTTGGGCATACGCTACGATACGCTAATTCTTAGCAAGATTAACGATTATGCCCCCAGGTTTCTTACTGCCCTCTTAATCATTTTTAGTGCTCCACCCCCCGTCTCTTCCCCTTCCTCTTTCGACATCAGTTTGCCTTTCGTTCTTTTAGTCAGATTCATCATCTTTTTGAGGTTTTTTGTGTGGCCCGTTGCCCGCATTTAGAAAATGCAAAAAAAAATTTATTTTTTTTGAATAGAATAAAACTTTAATCTTTCATTTGAATTCATGGACAAGCAAGTTCATTCATAAACGAATTAGTGCCATTTGCTTTTGCCCACAATTAAATAGAAAACACGTCTTCTTTACCTCCCACACCACATTTCCCGTTTCGATCTCTTCTCACCCATCCCTTTGTGAATAAATAAATAAATAAACAAGCGTTTAATTGAACCGGAAATTATTGTGTGTGGGTGTCGTCGTCGTTTGCTGCTAGAGAGCAACTTTTCCATATCTGTGTATGTGTGAGAATGTGTGTTTTGGTCTATGAGGTATATGTATCTATGTATATGTGTGTTTGTGTATGTGTGTGTGTGTGTGTGTGTGTGTGAGTATGTTTCTTATTGGAATTTGCTGTTCGGTTTGCGTTTTTGGCTCTTCAACTTGTTTGCCCGTTTGGTTTGTGTGCAACGCCGTTAATGATGCTGTTGTTCATGACGATGATGATGATGATGATAATGATGAGGAGAAGATTGGGGGGAGACGACAAGTTAATGGTTCACGAATGGGGTATATTACGTATTGGCTACTGACATGCTAGATTTGTTGCGCATACCCTCGAGAAATGAATGAAAGTTCAATAGACCAGAAAACTTATTCAAACTTATTTAAGCAATCGAATGAAATTAATCTAGAATAAAACAAATGAAAATAGAAGAAAGCTAGAAACTAGCAAAAACAAAAATATGATAAGAATTGACTTATTGATATCAATCGAATCCATCAATGTTTACCTAGAGAAATTTGTTTTGACTTTAATCCATCATAATAGTTTGTACTGCTTGTTTCTATATATTTGTTCTATATAACTATAACAAGAGACATGTAGTAAATCTTTCTTTCATTTATCGATTATATACTATATGTATATATATATATAATTTTCAAATTTTTTAAACAGTCGTGTATCACTTTTTTTTTATTTCTCATTCTCGAAACTGAGAGATTTATTGACCATATCTTTTCAATGAGTTTTTCTATAATAGATGGAAATTTTCATAGCTTTGTTATATCGTTTTAAATGAATCATGGGAAAAATTAATTTTAACAGATTATTTTTGACAATTTGATTATTCCTTTTTTCCGATAAAGCAATGTGAATTGGTTGTCTGTTAATCTATGCATGACCAAAATAGAATTATTATTTCAATGACTTTATAATGTTTATATATACTTCATTTTTTTTTGTATTATTATAAACAAATGACAATCATTATAAAGATCTTTGGTTCTAATTATAAATTAAAGAGATTTCCAATGAGAGTTAAGTAGATTCTTTTCTAAGGAAATTTTTATATTTTTCATACTACAGGGTATTATAAAAGTCGACTTCACAATTGTTTAAATAAGTTTTTTGTGTTGTCTAACTAATATGCAATAGCTGGATACAAATATTAGCTTTTTATGTAGTTGAGTGTGCTCTATCCAAATTGACGTTCATTGCATTGCATGTCCGTGTGTTACAGTGTGTGTTTGTATATGCAGTGTGTCTGTGTGTATGTATGTGTGTATGTGTTGCGTGTGTGTCTAACCCATTAGCTACCATTTGCAATTTAAGTTTGCATGAGCAACTCACCAACTTACATTAGACTTTCAATATATATATATATACGTATATCTGTATATAGATTTAAGTAGACTTTCAAGCTGTCAACGCCCACTTGTTGAATTGGATAAATGTATATAATTGAGTTGATATTTTTTAAGACATTATACGTTTGCGCTATCATCTACATTATAATCAATTTAACTGTAGCTTGTCCTCAGACTTGTTTTGTGGTTATCTTTGAATCCATTAGCCTGCCCTTGGCCCATTAAGTTTTTTTTTTTTTTTTTGATATCCTTAGTTTCATTTGGAATGTCTGGTCGAGTGTTTCTTAGAGTCGCTCTTCAGCGCACACTTATTGAATATTTTCGAAAAACTAGTCTCAATGGATTTGGCTTACTTTATTTTATACGTAAACGTCGTATGCAGCGTTTATTTTGGTTTCTTTTCATTAGTTTTGCAATACTATTTGCTGCAGTTAGTGTTCTAGCAGTAATTTTTCAATATCTAAATCATCCAATAATGACTTCACTATCCGAAAAGATATTCGTCGAGGAGAATGTTAAATTACCAGAACTAACCCTATGCAGTGGCTACAAATTGAGTCGACGCAAGGTCAACAATTATGCCGAGAAATTGAGTGATGCTGCACATGGTCAATCAAAGGACTATTGGTTAAGGCAATTAACATTGCTCGAAGGCTATTTTGATTCATTTGCCATAACGCCCCAAGAGGGTGGAAATTTTCAAAATGCCTTGCATACCACAAATATGGCAAATGAACTGCACAAATTGGCACCATCTTGTGATACACTAATTGTTCACTGTCATGTGAATGGTTTAAATCGAAATTGTATGGAAATCTTTAAATTGAAAGTCACAGCAGATGGTTTCTGTTGTGCTCTACAGCATGAAAATTTAACTGGAGAATTGACCATAACACTAAATTCATCGAATCAAGATGCCTTTGATATGCCACAGAATGTTGAAGGTTTCACTTTACATTTACCCGATTGGAAGGGCCGTTTATCTATTCAGCCGGGTGAAATGGCAAATATTGAGCTTGAACTATACGAATTGGATGCATATTCTAAATTAACAGACTATGATTTGACCGAACGTCGATGTTATTTCCCAGATGAGGGTATCAAACAGTCTGATTGTCATTTACAGTGTCGTCTAAAAGCCTACATAATCAATTGTCAGTGTATGCCACCATTTCCCTTTGATTTTGCCAATGCAACCTATAATTATTGCAATCTAACATATATAGGCTGTATGCAATTGGTGGATAGTAAGTTGAACCATTGATCAATTATCTTTTCTATATATATATTTGATATATATATTATTTTATTTCAGTGAATTGGTCACCATCGCAATGTGATAATTGTTTACCTCTTTGTCATGGTTTTTATTATAAAATGGTTAAAAATGTCTATGGTTATATGCATAGCTGGCGAAGTCGAATAACATTTTATTATACAAATCAACATATATTAGTTTATCGTCAGAATGAACTATATAATTGGTATCAAATATTATGTGAGTTTATAGTAGAAGTAAAAAATTAGCTCAAGGTAGAAATTTCAGTTCAGTTCTTTAATTTTTGTTTCCAATGAATTTTTTGCGAAATTTCATATAAAAAAATGTAAAATACAAAATTTATCATTTGATATTTGTATTTGATTTTTATTTAAATTTGTCTGTCTTTATGTTGACACTTTTCTTAAATAACTTTAATTAAATTTCCTTTGAGCTGCTGTGTATGTGTGTGTGTTTTGTTGGTATTTTGTAATCGAATAAGTTTAATTGAAATACAATTCTTTTAATTAAATGTATATTTATTTTTCTCCTTTAGCAAACATTGGGGGAGTGTTGAGTATTTGCATTGGTTGCTCCTTCATCAGTGGCTTTGAATTGTTGTACTTTATGCTTTATCGTTTGTGGTTAAACTCTAAAGAATCAAATTGAATAAATGTCATATACAGTTGTTGTTGCCGTTGTTGTTCCATATTGTATATTAAATGTGTAACTTTTGTGATATCAAATGAATTTTATTTAAGCATACGCCTAAGTCATCATTGTCATAGACAAAGCAAACATTAATCTTGCTTGAAAACAACGCCCCTAAATGGCCGAAGGCTACTACTACTACTACTACGACTACTACCACAGATATCTATCTATGAAATGAAAATGAAAATAAGAGAGAAGAGTGCAAAGAAAGAGAAGGAGAGAGAGAGAGAGAGACAGAGAGAGTAAGTGGGGGGATAGGGAGAAATGGAATGAAAATTCGTATAAGATTTATTTTCTGTTTACATTTCTCCGAGTGCGAAAATATGTCTATGGCAATATATGTATGTATACATATATATATATATATATATATAAATGTATATATTTATATATATTTGTACATATGTTGTCGATCATCAAGGTTAAGTAGTCAGTCAGTCAGTAGAAGTCGGTAGTCGGCGTTAGCCGTTGTCTGAGTGCCTTCAATTCATAGTTGCCGCCTGGGGGCCACTTGATGACTACGGCGACAGTCATCCTTATCCCTCTACTCCTCCTCCTCCTCCTTCTTCTTCATTCCCACCATATGTATCTCTTTCTTGACTCGTTCGTATTCCTTTAAGTGCACTCTAGTGTAAGGTTTAAATATTGATTTTCTTTTCTTAAGACTTTTGAATTCAAAATACAAAAAAAAAAAAAAAAAAAAAACACAAAAAATCTATTTTAATTTCACTTTTTTTTCTTTCTTTATTGCAGGTGAGTTTTTCCCAGCGAAAAGAAACGCACGGTTCATATGCAGTGAGTAAGTTTAAACGTTAAGGAAATTGTTTAAAAAATATTTAACTTTTTCACTGTTATACGCAAGCTTAAAGCTTTGTATTACAGCTTTTTTTTTTTTTGTTATACATTTATAAAAAGCGATTTATGCTGTGGGAAAAGCTGTCGTCGGGCTTATTGCAAGCTTTTATCATTTGATAAAAGCTCTTGTTAAATATAGCGCTAAAAATCAAAGTGGATCATTTTATTGCTTATCACAAATCATTTCCAATCGATACAATAAACCAAAAATAAATGAATAAAAAGCGAAGGCAAAAGAATTACTCAAAAAAAAAAAGAAAAGAAAAAAAGGAAGGAAACTGTAGAAAGAATCTCTTTTGCCATCGTCTCATACATTTATCACTTTTACTTTGGTGGAACGTAAGCAGCTTACATTAATAGCCAAGAGGCATCTATGTGCCACGCCCCATAATGTACATCTCCATTAATTTAAAAAAAAAGGAAGAAAAAACGGCAACATATAAGACCAAAAGCAGGCAACCACCACGTCATGCTCTTAAGTGATTTTCTTGCTTTGCTTCGTTGATTTACCAATATCATGCCGCTACGTCCACCCCTCCTCCCCTAAGAAGCAGAGACACCTAGAGAGGGAGAAAGTGGGAGTGGGAGTAAGAAGGTTCGATGGTGGTAGACCACATAAATACTTATCCCCTTACAAACATATATAGGGTCATATATGGAACACACATTCTCTCGCGTTGCAAGGACATGCGGTGCGTATTTACATGTCCTTCACCTTCTCCTGTGCTCATCTACCGACGAAAAAAAAAAAAAAATAGGAAAAACAAAAACGGAAAAATATGTACATAAATATCTCCAAGGAGGGAATGAGAGAGAAAGAGAAAGAAAGAGAGAGCAGCAGGAGAAAGAGGGAGTGAGAATGAGCCTTCGGGCATGCCTTTAAAAGTATGCTACGTTTATGTGGCAATGTGGCCGCCTGACATTATTTTTCGGTCCATAGAAGCGCTTTAATCAAAGGCATTCCCCTAGCAATATGCATGACAACGTGAACAACAACAACAACAACAGGAATAACAACAACAACAGCAACATCAGCAACACCAACGTGATGAAACAAACATCGACCGGGCAGCAACACGAGCGGCAAACAGCAAGCAAATATTGAAGCCAATTGAGCTGCGAATTCCTTTCCCCCTATTAGCTATCACATAAACATCTGATCTAGTTCATTTCAATGCCCATGATTTAGTTAATTTTTGGAAATATATTAGTATTAACTGAAATTCTGAATACAATTTTTTGTTCAATCAATGATAAAGAGCAAGAACTAGTACCTGAATTGACTTTTAGTAAGTTTCAATTTATAAAATAGAACTAGTTCTTTGACTAATGATAAGCTTAATAATAGGTTACCATATTTTTCTAAAATCTGATTAAGTATTTCACAAATTGAACTAGTTCCTTGCGTTAGAACAATTGCGTATGAGTGAAGCACGCTTCGTTGATTATTTTGCCCTTCCTGTTGTGTGTGTCTATTATATTTGTCTGTCTCTCATCTATTTTATACTAATTCTCATCGCATGTTGCCAGGACCCAAAGAGACACACACACACACAGGACGAATACCACATAAGCCACCATAGTGCTCAGACTCATTTGCATAATTCTAATATGGCATTTTTGGCCATCCCATTGCTGTCCACCTACACTATAGATCTGTGTGCGTCTATGTGTGTACATGTGTGTAAAGTTGAGGTCCTGGGCCAGAAGATTTGCATAAATAAAATTGTAGTCTGTTGCTGTTGTCGTTGTCCTGTCAACGTAAATTACGGCCATTTGATTTCGGCAATTACAACGCATTTTTGTGCAACAATTTTTTTCTTCCATTTTTTTTTTTTATCTTTCTCTCTTTGGAAAAGGAGAAGGCTCCTTACCTCTCCCTCTCACTCTCTGGGTGTTTTTCTATTGCTACCATTTTTTTTTCTTTTTACCCAGTTTGATTTATAGTTTTCCTTTTTTTTTTTTTTTTTGGTGTGTTTCCCCCCAAATACTTACTTACACAGGGACAAACTTACTCACACAACGATAGTATGTCCTTGGTAATTTCAATTTCGTTTTGGCAACATTGGCAGGCTTAAAGTTAATTATTAGCTTTGCCTTGGACTTGTCTGCATTGCCGTCATATATTGTATTTTCTTCTTGTTGTAGTACTATGTTGCATATCTTTAGGCTGTCTGCACGACTTCCTTTTTTTGGGTCCTTTGTCTCGTATCGTCGCTCTGCCGCGGCATACTTTATTGTTCTTGTCCTGTTTATGACATTGTGCTCGTTGTCTTTTGTGTCTAGGCGAAGGTTACTTTGTATACATTTATAACCAGAGAGTCAAGTCCATACTTAAGGTAGACAACCTTGACAAGATTTGCTCTGTGTGTCTTTTTTGTTTTCTTTTTTTTTTTTTGGAAGTGCTTTAAAGAATTCCTTGAGTTGTCAAGGTTGAAGGAATTTCTCCATTTGGTGTTCGCTTTGTTGTTGTTTTTTTTTCTCTTGCTGTTGGCTTGACTTCCCGTTCTGCTCCATTTGCATTTTGCATGCCACAACAAAATGAAAATGCTTATCATTTGTTTTCGTTAGCCCATTTCTTTTTTTTTTTTGTTTCTTCTCTGGTTTCCTTCTCGCTGAATCTCTAATGTCCAAAACAAAAGCCAACAACTTGTGGCAGCCCATAAAAATGAATTACGTGAGCACTTCGGGTCATAGAATGAATGGGATGGAGGAGTTTTTACATAAGCTTTTCGCGTACTAATTTGTTTATCACGTGCGTAAGAGAAGTGAATTTAGCTAGATTATCCAGATGATAAATTTACATTACTTGCATATTTATATATTTGAAATTCTATTTTTCAATTACATTGCCTTGACGTCAGTGTACTTTAGTCTTTAATCTAAACAAACCAAAGATGAATATGAATGATTAATATGTAAAATGCTTTTAAGTATTTTGGCTCTTTTTTTTCTTACTTAAACTTTAGCTCCTTGTTGTTCATCTGCAAGATAGTATTATCGCTTAAACATAATGAAAAAATCAAAGATTTTCTTGATTACTTATTACTTTAGTTCTTTTTAAAATCAAAATGTTGCATATAAATTTGGCAATATCATCAATCCATTTTAAGGTAAAAGTCTATCGAGCATAATATTTGTAGCATACATTTGTGCGTTGTTTTTTGTTTTTGCATAACTAATCCTTAAACTGGTATGTTCCCTGCTTGTATTAAGATTGCCAGCTTAAAGAAACAAATTCAAATTTAACTAAAACCCCTTTAAAAAAAAAAGGGTTATCGATTATCTAGCAGCAACAGCAGCAGCATATACACACAGTGAAATAACCGAAAAATGTTTTCCCCATTTCTACGATTTACATCATTCTATTTTTCTTTTGCCCCACATTGACCATTGTCTGAGGTCTTTGAGTCTTATGCAAATGCCGATTCATTGAACTTGGGCTTTCAATCAAAGTCGATAACAGTGGCTTGCAGCGTGCTCAACTCATCACCAGAAGCTATGTATTATATATATATAGAAAGAGGAGCACAGTGGCAGAATTCCAACATCATCTTTAAAAAAAAAAAAAAAGAAAGAAAAAATCTTCATCATCATGATCATTATCATTGGCCATTGTTAAGGCATTGTATTTTAAAAACGGTTTTATTTATGCAACGGCATGTTTCAGTAAAGCCGCCTTCAAGCTGTGTGTTCTTAACCGAATTTGGCATGCAAATTTGCACGTGCCACGTTTTCTTACTGTGTGTGTCTCTGTGGGTCTGGGTATGTGTGTGTGTGTGTGTGTGGGCGGAAGGTAGAAAGTTGACGTTGCCTTTGCCTTTGCCTTGGCTTAGTAGTCTCAGTATCTGTGTGTATGTGTGTGTGTGTGTGTGTGCCTGCATTTAATTATTAAAATTTAATTTAGCCAATTCGCCTCTTTGTTATATTAGAAAGAGACCGACTAAGTCACCTTTTATACTATGGCCCGCATAAAGGAAAACCAACTGCAAGGATACATGCACATCCTGCTGCTAAAAAAAAAAAAACAACCTGTTTGCTCTAACAGAAGACACAAAAATTTATGACCAACAAAAAAATTATCATCAAATAGTTTTTACCAGCAGGAGGTAAAAGATGTAGATGAAGAAGAACAAGGAAGAGAAGGATATGAGGGCGTCTAAGACGAAAGCAAACGGGCAATTGTTGCTCACATTCTGTTGGCTATAAATTTTTTATCACTTGCGTCACAGGACAAAGTCGAAAGCAAATTAAGAGCAAAGCAAAGAGCTTAAGAGAAAATGCAAGATATGACTCTTTGGTTAGTCCTGGCAGCTTATTATGTGGGTGGGTGGGGAAAAGCTTTTGTCGGTCGGTTGGTTGGTCGGTTATTTGGTACCTTTTGGTTCGTTTCGGTTTGGTTTGGTTGGAGACCGAGCGTTGTAGTAGCACGTGCCAACCAAAATCAAGTTCAAGTCGAAAACATTGAAAACCAAGTTCAGGCTTCAAGGATATTTTGCTCTCTTTAGCGCGCTCTCTCTCACTCTCTCTCTCTCTTTTGGGGAGTATTTTTGTGTGATTATGTAAGCAGTTTTGGTTTTTTGTTGAGCCATTTGTCCTTTGTTTGTTATTTGTTATTTTGCTGCGGTTGGTTATCCTTCTTCTTCATCGTTTTCTGCTTCTTGCTCTCTCTTTGCTTAAAATTTTCAATTGCATTTCAGTTGATTTTCTGTTTTTGTTGTTGTTTTGTTTTTTTTTTTTTTTGTATTTTTGCGTTTTTATCTTTCACTGGTATTTATTTTTCATTTTCCTTGGAATTTTGAGCTTGCCATAGCTGGCGGCCGTCCCTTTTTGCCATCAATGACAACAGCGGCAAGCGAAAGAATGGACGGAAGTCGGAAAGCAGCGGAAAGCGGAAAGGAAGGAAGGACGGATAGACAGATGGACGGACGCTGGGAAGGACGCTCGAGCTTCATTCTTTTTGGCCCTTTTTTGCACACCCCTTGACGCCCGCCCACCACTACCGCACTTCGTTTTAACCATTCTGGTTCTTTCCTATTCCCCCGATCCCATACCTCTTGACCACATTCATGGCATGACTGGCTCACATATTTCAAGTCAGTCGTGTGGCCACCAACCGAGAGCCATCTATTCACTATTGAAATCTCTTTACCATAAACTGTATAAACTTGTATACTTGGCATTGGTTTTTGAGGTTTCTTATTGCTTTCTGGCAATTCCTTATAACTCTTAGTCCCTGGCCCCTGGCCTCTGACTCCTAACTCTCGACTCTCATACTCCCACTGTTGTCCTGTCCTTCATCCTTCATTTATTGTATGTATTTGTTGCGCATTCAGATGAAGCTTGAAATTGGTTTGAAGCATTGGGGAATGTGATTTTTCTCTCCTTTGCCTTTCATTTTTTTTCCTTTTTCCGTCATTCCATCGTATCTCTCTCTGTATATCTGACATTGATTGGCTTCGGGGTTTTTCTTGATATTTCTTCTTTTTTTTTTTTTTTTATTTGTGGGTTTTTGTTTTTTGTTCTTTTTCTCTTTTCTTGTATATGGAAATTGAATAACTTGAGGATACAATTGTCATTAGCCTTCTAGTCTTGAAATTCTTGTTGTCAATGTTGATTCAACGTACTGCAAAACACTTTGAAATATTCCAAGAATCAAAAACATAAGCTTGAAACAAAATGGAGACCATTGAGAATGGTGTTAAATGATTAGGAATAAAGGGTTAAGAAGTAATGAAAATTTATGTTAATTTAAATGGCTTGAAATTTCAAAAGAATAAATATCTGTTTGTTTATTTGTAGCTAAAAGTGAAGGAACTAGTTCCATTCAGTTTATACTTTTTTACTATTTCTAAGTTCTGTTTAGCAGTTCTTGAATCTACTAGAAAAATATATTTAAAAATAACTAATTTAAACTAATTTCCATACAGGTTTGAGGTTAATTAAAAAAAAATTTCTATTCTTTCTACTATTTTGGAGGCTTTTCAAAATTGTTTTCTAATCGGTTTCTTAGTTTTTAAAAGTATTTATTACTTTGTATTTAATTTTTTTTTTTTTTTAGATATTTAAACAAATTTTGGATTAACTCAAATAATCTTTAAATATAATAATCCATTAACAGATCGAAAAAATACATATCCACTGCTTTTATAACTATAAATAATGGGTGTATGTGAGAGATAGAAAGAGAGAGAGAGTGTGAGAGAGAAGACATCTGAAAGTCAAGGGCAATCAAGGTCTAACCATTCCGTTTATATCGTTTATATTTAGTCCCTTTTGACAAAAATGACCTTGATGCCATGTGCACTTCCTTTTTTGCTGCCTGTCATGATATGCTCCTGACTTTTTGTTGATTGCAAATGAAAGGCGTTTACACACACACACACACAAACAATCACACTCATAGAGACAAGGATAACAAAAAAAAAAAAAAATAAAACAGACAGAGAGATGGGAAGGAGGAGAGAAAGAATACCGCAAATGAAGTGTTGACAATGGCGGCACTTGGCATTGAAATGAAAGAAGACACAGGACCACAAGGACATGATGGAGTGACAAAGCAGGAAATAGATAGTGCAAGGCATTCCAAGTTATGACTTTTTCAAGTGTTTTCTGCACGCTCATCATCAACTCAACATCTTGCAGATTGAAGACTAACACAACTAAGACATTGAATTATAAGCACGGAAAGTGAAATTAACTCGAGCGTGAGCACCACGAGTAAACCAAGATTGCTAGAAGTACTCAAAAAAAAAAAATAAAAAAAATATATATATAGGAGGAGATATAGAAGTAAAAGTAAATGTGGGTGGAGCTGAAGGATGTTAAAGCTAAAAACCAAATAGAATGGAAGGCAAAGGAAAAAAAAAAAAATACTATAGCATGCTTACGGGCGTCGCTAATGACTTGGCTGGCTCTCAACTAATTTGCTGCTTGTCTGCTTCTTCATGGTTTTTTGGTATTAATTTGCTCTCCATTCTACACTCTACTATGCCAACCTTCACTTTTCTCTTCCCCCAATATTTCTTATTGTTACTTTTCTGTTCTCCGCGCGCCATAATTTGTTGTTGTTTAGTTGCTTGTTTTGTTCTTCTTTTGTGGTCGGTCCTGTTTCTGTTCTGTTCTGTTTCTGTTCTGTTGTGTTCTGTTTTGCTTTCACTTAATTACAATAATTTATCAACTTGTTTTCCCTTTGTATAGCCATTGAATAGTAACAATTTGCTTTCAGGCCATTGCCACATTATCCATTTCATTTTATTTCATTTGTTTGGTTTCATTTTTCTTTAGTTCGTTTTGTTGTTGGTTTCTTCAACAACTGAGAAAAAATATTTATTATATATTTTCTTATAGTTGATTTCATTTAATTTTTGATGTGGTTTACCAACGGGTGGGTGGATTGACTGAATGTAGGTGGCTGGTGACAGTTGAAGAGAAACATGTGCAACAGGCAAACAACGCACATTGACCATGACCATGACCATAATGGCCATGGCAATGGCATCGTCATCGTCGTTGCATTGACGCACACACAAATATTACCACCACCATCTCTGGCCATTGGAATACAACAAAACCATCTCCAGCCCCCAGTCCCACTTTCTCCCCTTTACCTCTTTGATAATTTCAATCAGACTGCATGCATAAACAGAGAAGGCGGACAGGACATTGGGCAAGACGAACAACAATGACAAGAGCAAGCACAACAAAAGAAGAATCAGGAGCAAGGGCAGGAATACTAGTGGATATACGAGCCGGGGACAACAAACAGGCATGACATAAACAAAACACACAGACATCAAGAGAGAGAGAGAGAGAGTGGGAAAGCGTCCAAAATGAAGAAAGAGCAAGGATAAAAGTGAAAGCTTTTCTCAAAGAGATTTCAAGAGCTTTTTCTTGCTCTTCGCATTGAAGTAATGCACAATTGGCTTGACATGAGAATCGAATTCTGAATAACTATTGAGGGATTAACTTTCTATTTAAATCTAAAAACATTTGTTGTTAAGTACAACAATGATCTGATCCCAAAAGTAGGCTATAATATTTGGTAGTTTTCGATTTTTCGAATGTTAATATTTTATTTTGAATTTCTGTAGAATCTAAAATATCCCATATAAGATGGTTCTCAATTTTTCCATTAAAATGTTGAAAAACATTTTCAAAACTTTTAAAAAGTTTAAAATAGGTGTGAAAACTCTTTAAACGATATATTTAGTATTTTTAATAGGTTTAAATATAAATATCTACTAGTTGCTTGAGTACCCTTAACTTCATTCGGAAACCCAATAGAATACTTAACAATATTTGCTGGAATTGCTCTCGTTTAATTTGAATATATAATAAAATTTGTATCGTCTTTGCTCCTTCCCATTTTTCTGTGAAACAATTGTTTAAAGAAAGACTTGATCTAATATTAATAATTGCTTTTTGGCTTCCGTCATTGTCTTGGTCTATTATGTGGCTAGTTGATTTGGCCAACAAAAAAAAAAAAATCTTATACAAGAGACTTGACTTTCCCACACACTTTATGTAGTCAAAAGAGAATTTTGGCTGTTTTACTTTTTCTTTTTTTGGCTTACTATTTCTATGTTGTTCACCCTCTCTCGCTATCGCTCTTTCTCTCACTCTCTGATGAGTTTTCCGCGAGAAAGCTTTTCTCGGCATGTGCTTATCAGCCGCTTCTGCTGACGCTGCCGCTGCTGCTGCTGCTGCTGATGTGTGGTTGCTGTTGCTGCTGCTGCCGTTGATGTTGCTGTTGCTGCTGGCCGCGCCGCCCAGAATGTCATGAAAAACATTTGCACGGCTTCCGTTTGGCATCAGTTTGTTGGCAAATCTTGAACGTGTCGGCCGCACAGCTGCAAAAAACACACATCAACAAAGCAAAAAGACACCGACCGATAGAGAGAGAAAGAGAGAGAGAGAGAGAAATAAAGAGACAGAGATAGCGATCAAACAACAATTGTTTAACAAATAATCATAAAGCAACAATTAACAACAATTTATTATCAACCAGAACAATAAGCAAAGAAAAGCCAACAAACGCTAAAAGCAATTAAAAGACAAATGTTTATTAACAATTGGAAATGAGCGAAAGAAGCAAAAGAAACATTTATGTGATGTGATACAAAAGACATTTCAACGTCTTCTTTTCGGTTTCCTTATTTTTATATCCCCCCCAGTCAAACCTTTCCCTACCTCCCCACCCCAAACAAACAAAGAATATTTATTTGCATCAATTTTCCCCTCCATTTTTGGTAATTGTGTTTTTCCAATTTTAATAATAAAAAAAAAAGAAAACAAAAAAAAAAAAGATAATTTAATTTTTTATTTTGTTTCTTTTATGAACTGTTAAATTGTTACTTTTATTATCTGTGCGTGAAACAAAAGAAAAAAAAAAACAAAAAACAAAAACAAATAATAACACAAAGTGAAATTATTTTTAATTCTTTTTTTTTTTGTTGTTGTGTTTTGTGTGTGTGAGTGTGTGAGTGTGGAATTTATGTGCCAAATTTTTATGACACCCACGCCAAGAGAAACATAAATACCTATATATCCCCATACAAGATAAAAAAAAAAGAGCAAAGAAAAATCGAATCGGTGAAATTTGTATGCGGTTTTTTTTTCTTCTCCTTGTTGGCCCTGGAATCCGTAATGTCAACTTGTCTCCATAAATTTGATCAACAAGATTATATATATAATAATTATAAACAATATTTCGAAGTGCATTGACCACTGATATCACGATCGAATACTATATAAAATAGAGCCCTAACCTTGACAATTTTCATGTGTGCAACACGGAATCAACAAAAATAATAAGAAAAAGGAAATATAGAGGGGAAAAGCCGCCGCATATCCCAAAGTAACAGCAACAAAGTCAAGGTGTTTTCTTTCGGTTTTTTTTGTTTGTTTTTATTGTTACCCCCAAAAGACACAAAAGATATATACTACATATATATGTAATATCCGAGGAATGTTGAGAATTTATTGAATGACATGCAATTGAATGTGTCTGGGCCAAGAAATAAACATTTGTAATTTAACTAAGTGGTTTTTGCTCTCTGTCTATGTAGTACAATTAATTTTGTGAACAAAATACGTAAGTGAATCATCAAACGACTTGTCGGAATATAAATATAAATAAAAAAGGAATTGGAAACAAGCTCTACTGATGAAAAGATTATAAAAATATATAATATAAATAGGATGATATTGAATGAAAAAGATTTTTAGAAAATTGTTTATTGTTCATTTAGATGATGAATTGTATTGAATTTTCATTCAAATTGAGTAGTTTATCTCATGCTTACGATAAAATAAAATCAAATTTGTTTAGCTTACTTTTAAGTTTTTCCAATAGAAAAAAGAAATTTTTAGAATTAGAAGCTGCCTTTGAAGAATTTGTATAATAGATTCATTGATATAGATTACTTATTATAAATATTTATTGAAAGAATCCTTATTAGGTGAATCAGATAAATCAGCAAAATGTTATATAATATACAATTTGATTTGCAGCTTTAAATACAAAGAGTCTAAAATTGAAATATAAATTTAGAAACTTTCCAAGTTCTTAAAATGCAAATTTTATCTCAAAAATATAATAAATGAAATTTATTTTGTGGTTCATTTGCCAAGTCAAAAGTCATTCCCTTTTTGCTATTAAGACTTAATTGTTTTCGTTAATTAAATCTTATACCAAATATTTTTAACGTTGTTTGGTTTCTTAACATTCCAAAATGAAATGAAGACATTTCCCTTAGCTATAATTAAATCAAACTCAAACTCATGACTATTTCATTTGAAGGGCTTCTTAAAGTTTCAGAAGATAAATTTTTTTGCAATTTGCAAAGTCCAAGTCAAATGGCTTCTCTTACGATTTAGATACAGATTTTCAAAGTTTTAGAAAACTTTTAGCCAGAGAACAAATATTTAAGCTGGTAATACATTCAAATTACATAGAAATTATGCAAATAACAGATATTTGCACAGTTTGAGACAAGATGAGAGGAGAAGAAAAGGAGCACAGGAGGAGGAGACTTACTCAGTCACTCAGTCAGCTTGTTTCCAAAAATTGAACTACAGAGATTTGTTTTAATGTGCAAACACTTACAGCACATACACACACACACACACACACACTTACACACAAGCACTCACACAAAGATATATATATGTATAACTGCCACGCCCACGCCTAAGCTCAAACCCATTGAAATAGCTATTCAATTATAACTTTTAGTTATAGGCCAAATTTCAATTTGATGAGGCAAAGTAAATATATATATATATAAGAAAAATCTCCCTCATACATGCAAGGGGAGTAGCAGCAAAACTTTTACAATTAGCGAAAGACGTCGACAAAAACCAAGTCAAGCTCAATCAACAACAAATGTCCTTAGGAAAGGACAAATATCTTGAATGAAAATTGAGGAAATGCGCCAAATGACATTTTTCAAACCAATCAAAAAAAAAAAAAAAAAAAAAAAACAGGAATTAAGAAAAGTAAAGAGAACAGGAAAAATACACACACACACACAACAGTGATTATTTATAACTCTCTTTTGGGCATAAAGTTTTCTTTCTTTCGAAACACTTTTAGTTTAAAATGATGAAAAAAATTACGCACCTGAGAGCGAAACTTTTCTTTTGCCTTGCTCCATCTCCTTTTTTTTTTTTGCTTTTTGCGTTCGCTTTGCGAAAAGCATCGACACGTGTATCTTTAAGATACATAAATAATCGTAAGGAGCCATGGAGAGATGGCAGGCAAGTTTTTTGGGGGAAATAAACTGGCCATCGATATGGCCTGTAGATGAAAGTGTCCTTAAGCAAAATAACAGCAGCAGCACAAAATAAAGAAATAGCGTTAGCTAAGTAGGCTTATTTTTTTCTTGTTGTCCTTCTTTTGC
Organism: Drosophila austrosaltans; assembly: GCA_035045865.1. Lineage (NCBI taxonomy): Eukaryota > Metazoa > Arthropoda > Insecta > Diptera > Drosophilidae > Drosophila > Drosophila austrosaltans. The sequence continues at coordinate 9,356,287 of JAWNOQ010000207.1, forward strand.
TGCTGTTTGCTTCTGGTTGGCCTTCCATATTCCATTTTTGCCATCCATCCACTCGTCCTTAGGCTTACGTGACTTTTTGTGGCATTCGTCTGCCAGAATTTTGTTTGCCCATCCTTACAATTTCTATGAAGTAGGATAGCCAAAGCAACATGGAGTTGAAATTAATGAAGCAGTTCATCTGACACTGAATTGATTGGCTTATTACATAGTACGCAACTTGAGTAGGATAGAAATAGAGAGTGAATAGCAGCTGCAAAAAGAATTGGTATGTTGTTTTTTTTTTTTTCCTTCTTTCTTTGCTTTCTTCCCACCATTCTTTCACTCACTCACTCACTTATTGTCAACGCTGGTTGCCACCGACAACAAGACAAGTGACAGCAGAGGGATATGGCCAGGCATATCCATTCAGTTAAAGGACAGCAAATAGGAGCTAGAATGGACAGTTTTCTTTCTATTTTCCTTTTCTATTTTTTTTTTTTTTTTTTGCTTGATTGGTTAGATAAACAATTCAAGCCATAAACAGCATATGGTATACCGCAAATGATGATAGAAAAAACAAATACATCAAAATTACATTAAATATATCTCTTGATGATCTGTTTCCCTTTCCTAATTATATAACATCGTTTCGTACTTCCCATTCCCAGTTTGTTTTTTCTTTTCTGTTCTTTACAACTTTTTTTTTTTTTTTGTTATTTTTTTCTGCTTTCAATTCTAATCAAATATTTCCGTCACGCCTCAATGGTATCAATATGCGGCGGTCGCCTGTCAACCATTTTCCTTTCGCCTTTTGCTTTTTCCTTTTCTTTACTTTACTTTTCTTTTTTTTTTTTTTGCTCGCTCGCAAGTCATTAATTTTTGAAATGTTGAAAAATCAACGAAAATGAAAAAGAACAAAAAAAAAAAAAAAAGAAAAGTCAGCCCTATTCTAGGTGGGTGGATTGACGATTGCCGAATACCCTTTATGAATAGTTAGCGATAGCAAATGATTAAATTAAAAGTAATTAACCAAAAGCTACCGAAAAGTAGTTTTTCTCGCAATATGTAAACTAGAAATCGGCTTATACTTGGGATATATATATATATATCTACATATATAATTTAGATTTTTACACCAAATCAAATATATACCCATTTTAATTTCAAGTGCAGGGTATGTAAAAGGCAAACAAAAAAAAAAAAAACGTTGAAAAAGGAAGTTAAATAATTTTTTGCGACATTTCGTTTGGTTAGCTATTTTAATAGGGGCGTAATGCACAGTCGAGGGCGTGGCAGTTTTTTGGGTTGTTATCCAAGAAGAAAAAAAAAAGCAACAAAAAATTGAGTGAACATTCATTTCACATTTTACAGATAAAACAACAAAAGAAAACAAAAAATAAATTAAAAGAAAAAGAAAAAAAAGTTACTAAAACCAAAACGAAGGTGTTTCCTGCTCTACAAATACTACGATTTTAATAAGAATAAATATATATATATATATATACACACAGATATATATATATATATATAGAACAATATATTAATGGTTAACAAACTCTATAAAGTTTAAAAGTCAACTATTTAGACGGTTGTTGTATACAAATAACTATAAATTATTAACTAATTATTAAACAAAAAAAAAAAAAAAAACATCATCAAAAAGACAAGCATTCAAAGAGGCTTACAAAAAAAAGGGAAAAAACAAACCAAAACATCAGTAAATTGTTTTGTTTTTAACAAAAAAAAAAAAAAAAGTAAAGAAACAGTTACGCAAAAATCAATAAATAAAGCAAACATCATATATATATATACATATATATAAATCAATATTTAGCCAAACAACAAAAAGCCAAATAAACTAACAATAAATCCACAATAAGCAAATACACATACAAAACCAAAGAGAGAGAGAAAAAAACCGAGGGAGACAAATACACAGAGAGAAGGGAAAAATTTAAACAAAATTAAAAGCAAACAAAGTTACAAAACGCCGCAATTGAAAGCTTCCATTTTAAAGTAAAAGAAAAAATATATATAAATTATAATCTATACATACATATATATGAAAACAAAATATAAAAAGTTACTATTTTCTATAAATTTTAAACCAACAAAAAATACATAAATATATATATATATTATATACATAAAAAGCGAAATATATATATATATATATATATATATATATATATAATAACTATATTTCAATATATAACGAAAAATAAATAATTAAATCAATTCAACTAAATGCTGCAATACGAAAGTAAGCAACAACAACCACAACAACAACAACAACAGCAATTACAATTACAACTAACGCTGCAACAGCAACAGCAGCAGCAGCAACAACCACAACAACAACAACAACAACAACCACGCAAACAAACCTATAAAGAATATTTGCAACAGCAGCAACAACAAAAGCAACAGCAACAACAACATCATCAACCAGTACGCATATTTCGTGTACACTATTTACGTCTCAATTCAAAAGACGGCGTACCATCTATTAATCGAACGGCGGCTTCATCCACCGCCTCCGCTGCAGCCGCCGCCGCTGCCGCTGCCGCCTCATTAACCAATGGCAACAAAATGAAAACTATAGCACCAAATATACGCCGACGGCGACGATGTGACAAGCATCATTTGGAGTTATATTGCAATGAAAGTCATAGCGGTGGTGCAACACCACCATCATGTTCATCCACATCCACATCGACATCGGCAGGAACAGCAATAACAGCAGCAGCAACAACAATGAATACATTAAAACCAACAGCTGGTGGCTTACGTTTACGTGAATGCATAACAGCACCAAGTACGGCAGCCAGTTCGCCAGTGGATGAACAAATGTGTATACCAGCACCACCAATAACACCACCACCTGCTTTTCTAACCGAAGGTTATAAGAGATCCAGTACATCGGTTTCCACATCGGCATTGCCAAGTGCTAGCCAGGAGCAGCAGCAACAGCAGCAGCAACACCAACACCAACATTTGAAGCAACATCATCATTTGCTGCCAACAGTAACAGCAACAACACTAAGACAACCAAAACCATTTCCTTTGATTTCAAGCAAACCGGTTGCTACAAATAAGCCAAGGACAACGGCCACCATTGCGGTAACTTTGAATAGCGGCAGCAATAAGCCACGTGCCACGGTCAAGAGAAGTTTAGGTATGTTTTATGAGTCGGGGTAATAAAGTGTCTATCTGTATGTCAGAATATATGCCTGTGTGTGTGTGTGTGTGTGTGAGTGTGTATAAACGGGAGTATGTGTGGGTGTTTGTATATAAAGGGCGTGGCCAGGCCATAAAAGCATCCAAATTGCAAACTGACCATGAGCATAAAATTTCATGGCATTTCTCGTCGGTGGTGATTAGGCTTAAGTCATCTCTCATCTGGCAACTTTATTGAAAATTTTATGCCTTCAAATTGACTACGCTGAGCATTTATGTAAACTTTGGTTATTAGTTCGCGTGTGAATGAGATACCAATATAGAGTGAAAGAGAGAGAGAGAGAGAGAGAAGGCCAATAAACTGAAATTCGAACAGAAAAAACAAAAAGGTCGAAAAAAATAAAGAATTCCTTTATTACAAAATATTTGAGCGCAAAATAAATGAATTTATATAGTTAAAACTATTTAAATACTTGAAAAAGAATAAAAAATTTAAACGATTCTTATATTTATATTATATGTAAAATAAATAAACTATTTTTTTTTTTTGATAAAATGTAAAGAAGGACTTAAAGTCAAAGCTTTTTTTGTTGTAAATTTATATTTTTAGGTCTTTTTGTATGGGGTTTTCTTTTTTCAGTTTTTCATTTATTTTATTTTTTTCAATTTTTCAGAAAAGAAAATTTCTTTAACTCTCTTTTTAGTTATTAAAGATATGATTCGAAACAGAGAACATATTTAAAATTTAATAAGGAAAATTTATTTAAGAGAAATCATTTAAAAATGATTTCCTTTTTTCATATCTACGAGTTTTCTTTTTTCTTTTTAGAAATAACTTAAATGTTTTTTACTAACGCTCAAATAGAGTTATTTTAATCAAAGTTGCTTTATAAAAATCATAATTATTCATTGTTCTAATAGCTTAATAATTTGAGATAATCAAATGGATATATTCTATATTCATTTTATATATTTAGAACTCAATTAAGAATTAAATTCAATTTGAATTGCATACTTATATCGGGTTACTTACTTGGCAATCATCGTAAACAGGATGATAACACTTATGCATAAAATATTTTTTGTCATGATGTTTGATTCTTTACCAATTCAATGTGCAAAGCGGTTCCATTATTGTGGTCATACACACACACACACACACACAATCAAACGCGCACACACACTCACGCATTCTTTATCTATGGTTTCTTTCTTTTCGAGATGTATATGCAAATGTTAAACATTGTATGTGTCGAGTTGTGTGTGAGCGAGAAAAGTGTGGAGGATGGGTAAATGGTAAAATCCATCTCAGAGACAATTTTACCCAAGCTAAAATGTCAATATAAATAAGTTTCACTGCCAATGGAAAAGTTGTTCCATCCTTTTGCTCCATTCTCCATAACTCTTTCCCCTATCTCCCTGAGTTGATTGCATTTGCTTGCTTGCTGCCTGCCTGCTGCAGTTGCATATTGATGGGACAACAAATAGTTGAGTTTCCTGAGTGGGTTAAGAAATTCGAGCGAACAGAATGAAGAAATTATCACCTCAGCCAATTGGTAGATGGATTTGCATGACATAAAACAAAAAAGAAAAGAAAAAAGAAAACGACAGAAACGAAAGAAAAAGTTGGTCTTTCACTTTGGTTTACTCTATGTTTTATATTCAGTCTGCCATCTGGCAAACTTGGCTACTACTACAACTGCCATTGAATTGTTGTATAATGCAATTTGTAAATTGTCTATAGCATAATTTGGCCTTCTCTTTTTATGTGCCAAATGGCCAAGAAGGCTGGCTGGCATTTTGTATTATAAAATATTCAATCAGACCAAAAAGAATTTTTTTTTTTTTTGCATAAACCATAAATCCGACTAACAGACAAACGGACAGATAGACATTTGGCCAGTCCACTAAGTTACTTACGACTAGTTCATCAGGCATTCATTTTATTATTAAAATATTTTACTTTGAATTTTACCTAAAGGGAAGGAGAGAAATATGAAATAAAAACTATTTTCTTGCTTTTGGCAGGACGAGCCAAGGGAAATTGCAGTAAAAGTTTTTTTTATTTTTTTATTTTGCAATATTGCATGCCATACAAACAGATTGAAATTGATATATACAAAACTATTTTATACACACAAATAAGTTTCTATGAAAGAAATGGAAATGCATTTTTCGTAAACGAATATATCATTACTCTTTGTTACGGGAAAGTTATAAAGAAAAAATACTTTATGATTGGCAAAAATTTCTTATGATATATGTCCATACATATATTCGATTGTCATTGTTATCATTTCTGATGATTCATGTGAATAATTTCAATTTGAAATTTAATTTCGCATTCATTAAATATATATTGAAAAGCATATTAAATAGTTATGTGTCATTTTATCTATTTAATAAAATTGAAATTTTCTTCTCTCCTCTTTGGTAAGGGAATTGCAAAGAAAAGTAAATAAACTGATTCTCTAATTTACTTACTTGATATAAAAGGTAATTTGTTTGCTCTCCTCTTGGATAGATGAATGAAAGGATAGGAATGCAGTGGAAAGATTCAAGAATTCAATTCAATTTTGTGCACAATTTGTTAAGTATTTTTCATTTGCTTCATTGATGGAATGAATATATACCAAAATGTCAATCAATTGAAAATGCGGCAAATTTAGTTTCAATGACCGGCAACAACAAGAGGCAAGAGGCTAGCCTGAAGTTTGTATTGCCAAATTAATTGGCAATTAATTGAAAAGTTTTTGCTAAAGTTTTAAGTGCACTTAGACGCGATGATGGGAAAAAAAGGAGTAGGCGACTCTAATATAGAAAATGAAGAGGGAGCAAGAGAGAGAGAGAGACAGAAATGGACGTAAACAGGAAAAGTATTAGTTTAAGATGAAAATGGCTTAAGAACACAGAACGAGTTGGGTAAGGGCTAAGAAATAAGAAAAATGAAAGAAAAAAAAAAAGTGCATTTAACTGGCTGCCGCAATATGAGAATTGGCCCGCAAGGCTGGCTCAAAAGTATGGCTAAAGAAATGCACAACCATTTTTAGCTCTCTCTCTCTCTCTCTCTCTCTCTCTCTCCGCATCCTTTCCCATTCTCTTTTATACACTATGCTGCACTCGAGGCAATTGCTAATGTGGCGCAGAGAAAACTTTTAGACTTTTACATAACGAAGATGGAGAAGCCTTCACACACACACACTCACACACACAGCAGCACCCGCACACACAACGGTTAATAATTAAATGCAAATGCCAGCTGCGAAAGGCCTTGAATGGCTTGCCTTTACTTGACTTGGCCCGACTTGGCTTGACTTGAGTTTAGGTTTGGGTTTGAGGTTTGGTCCTGGGCTTGGTTTGTGCGTTATAATCCACAAACATTAACGCCAAGTCCAAGTCCAGAGTCGCAGTAAAGTCGCAGATTTTTAATTGAATGCGTGACTTGTTGAAACTTTTTGCGATTTGCCATCCAACCACACACACACACAAGTGGAAATGGGATGAAAATGATGGTTGGATGCTACGTTGGCACTTTTCGCTTCACGCTGAGTGTGCGTGTGTATGTGTGTACAAAAGGGGGCGTGTCGTCTATAAGTCGATTAAATGAAGCAGCAAGTGTGTTTTGCATTAATTTTGTGGTTAAGTTTTCGGTTTAAGAGTGTGAGTGTGAGTGTGGCTGGCAAAAGCTTTTAATGAAAATAGGCAAATAGAGTTGCTGACGACGACGACAACGAAAACGATGATGATGATGATGATGATGATGATGAGGCAGCAACATCAGCAACGGCAACGGCAACAGCATCAACGAAAGCGATTATATTAATTACTTAAATTGTGTTGATTAACGTTTAATCACATAATTATAAGAAGCCGCTGGCGGTTTCATTGAATTAACTTTTATTCAATGCTATTAATATTAAAATTAATTAATTTATTTTCATTTCTTCTCTTTTTCCATATCGTTACAGGTGAGTTCATAAAGAAGATGCAATACATATAATAATTATTATTTAAACAATGCAAGTTTAAAAACCTCTCTGTCAGATAAGTATGTAAACAAATTTAATATAATTTATTGACCTTGCATTTCAATTGGAAAACCAAAAAAGAAAGTGAGAAAAAAGAAAGAGAAAAAGGTGGTTCATCTACTCTATATAGAACAGAAAACTGAACAAGTGGGCGAAAATGGAAAATTTCTCGAATTTATTTTATTTGAAATGAATGATAAATTTACTATTTAATAAAAATGTTTTAAATGGAAATATATTTTAATTTAAATTTATTTCTTCAACTTACATCAAATGAGAACATTTTAAATTTGAAATCAAGTAAAAATATTTTCAATTTAAAATCAAAAAGAAAAAACAAACATTTAAAAATTTGTGAAAATTTGTTTTTGCTTTATCCACTTTTCATTTTGAAACTTAGAATTTGAAATAATTTTTTTAGTTTTACAAATTTTTCAAATGAATATCAACTATGAGGTTCGTATTCCCTACTTATTGAATGGCCCTCGTTGCGTTCTGTTGCATATTGAGTTTAGGGAAACTTTTTGATTTTAATACTTTAGTTAAAGGATTTCTTCACATTCTTTCACTTGCTTAACTTTAAGTTTTGCCACTTTTTCAATAAACTGCAGTATATATAAATATATATATGTGAGTTCCTAAAAGATTTTTCTTTATGTTGCCTGCTTTACGTGTATATATAGTATAATCAATCAGAAAAGTGTCCAAACTTCCATTGAAAGCTATCAATTTGTATACCATAGTGTAATCAATTATGTGTCACCCAACAACAGCAAGATGAACACCCAACTCCAGACAACAAAAGTATGAAAAAGTGTTTGCAATTTCGTTTTGCTTGTCGTTTCGTTAAAAGGAGAAAGAAAGAAAAAAAGAAATAGGAGAAAATGACTGAGGAAAAACCCCAGAAAATGCATCCGATACTTATCTTTTGAGCACGCCAATGCGCAAATGTCAGGAACAAAGTAAGAAATGCGCTTATTTTTATGATTTGCTATGGCAATTTGAGATCCTCCTGAGGGGCACACACACACACACACACACATAGAGACCGAATGGAATTGGACTGGTGGGTGGTGGTTTTGGGTGCTGTGAATGGTGAACTTGTTTTTTCTCAACAACAAGTTATTTCAACTGGAATGCAATCTCCAGTAACAGCAGCTGCAACAACGACAACAACAACAACACATTGCAATCATTTTGTAAAACAATTTCAATTGCATTATTTTACCCATACACCGAAACAGCAGCAGACATACACACACCCACACATATGTATATACGAGAAAAAAATGCAGCATACTTTTTAGGGCACAACATTCAAATTGCCATTTTTGTCAGTTTTCTATTTGGACTTTGGTTTTTATTGTTTAGGTTTTTATGCTACTCTAAAAAAGAAAACATGGGGTATATAGATTTCAAAAGATTTTGGTCAACATATATATCTTCTTCTAAGATTATAGACAAACGAGAAGGTTTAATTTTTGATAAAGTTGGGAAACTTTATGATTAGTTCTACTGAACCTTTTAAAATTTTGAATGAAAGGTAATCTAAACGTCGATATCCCGACCAAATATGTGCAAAAATTTCTACTCGTTTTGCTATTTGATTCTGCTCTTGCTTTTATATTACATAACAATTTACATTTCTGTGTACAGCACAAAAATAAAAGAATAGCAACAAAAGAGAAAAAAATGAGAAGGAATATTTATATAGATATCGTTTATATGTACATGTATATGTAGATGTAATTAAAAAACTCAAAACTTGAACGCACTTTTCGATGCAATGCGGTGGCACGTGGACGCAGTCATGTGTCTCTTTGTTTATCAGCTCTTGCCGCGTCCTTGCACAGAGTACAGCAAAAAAGGAAAGAGAGAGAAAGGGAAAAAAAACATGCGAAAAAGGCGAAAAGAAAAAAAAAAAAAAAAAGCAGCCATGAAAATCAACATCCGGCGCGTGCAGTTGCAGGAAACTGACTGAGCCAGCATCAGTACAAGAGTATAGTTGTGGCAGCAACAGCAATAGCAACGGCAAACGGCAGCAGCAAGTGGCAAGTGCAAGGTCAACTTTGTTGAAGGACAACAAGCCTGTGTTGTGCCTGTGCCAGTGCAGCATCAAAATCAGTGAAAACCCACAAAACCTAACCACTGCCACTGTCATCGTCACATTTACAGTCACCGCCTCCTTTATTGTGTCCACCACGCCCATTCAGTAAACACACACACACACAAAACACAGACATATATAGTCACATACAAACACACACAACACAATTGAGCGCAATTGTCGCCCTCTTGGTTTTCGCGGATTTACTTTGTTCATGCTTTTTCGCATTCGTCTGTTTGCTCTGACAACATTTCATTTCGTTTCGTTGAACACTTTTGCGGTTCCCTTCATCGCTTAGCCACTGATTAGATGATAAATGTGGAAAAAAAAAAAACACAAAAACAAATGAGCAAACAATGAGAGAGGGAGAAAAAGGAATACAAGAAGAAATGTAAAATTTAATTATTTCATTTCATTGAGCAAACAATTGCAATAAACATACAATTGGGCACATGGTCAACTATAATTGGTCAAATCCACTAGACAGAAACCGCAAGCTGCAATTTCACTTTCTCATTTGGCATTGATAACAATTAAATGGATAACCAAAAATTTAGGTAATTTATTTGGCAAAAGCTAAACTCAAAATGGAAATTTAAATTAAATCAATATTGTGGAAATATTTCTCGCTCTCTGCATTTAACTAAAACAACAGGACGAATGATCATTTAACTAGAAATTAGGTGAAAAATTAATTCTGTTTTTGTTTTTGTTAAGGATTATTGAAACATTAAATCCTTCATCTATTTAGGATAAAATGATTATCTATCATAAAAATAATATTATGTTGTTGTCTGACTTTAGTAATTTCACGTCTTGTCGATTCCATTTAGTGTCAAAATGGATTTCAGGCAAAAGCGTAACCATTTGAAGGCCGCTGCAACAAGTGAGAGCCAACACAATGACGGCATGTTGAACTAATTTTAAGCTCATTTATCAAATGCTGTTGGCATATTTTTGAGGGGTTTCTCTCTTGCAGCCATCGAGCAGATCTGTATAATTTTCTACGCCACATAATTCAAATTGTTTGCTCGCTTTGGCCAAAACCCTCCCCATCCCCACTTAAATAATTCAATGCTAATCTTTAAATTAAAATCAGCTCTCCATTAGAGGAGAGAGCAAAACGGAACAGATGGGCGCGAAAAATGTTTGCACTTGCCTAAAAATTTCAATTGTTGTTGCTGGTGTCGGTGTTGTTGCTGCTGCTGCACATGCCAGTAAAAATTTTATTTACTAACGTTCATTCTGTGGTGGCTTTTTATGCATAACATTTTTTGGCCCACAACAACAATGGCAAACGAAAGAGGCAAAAATTCATGACGCGGGGCAAGCTACCCAAAAAGTCTAACCACCTACCATCTGCCTCCCACACACACACACACACACACACACTCATATACAATCTTTCGTTTTCTCTCTCTCTCTCTCTCTCTGCGTTTCTGCCTTACTCTATTCTTTTGTAGCTATCTCTTTTGTTCGTTTATAAAATATGCATGGAGGCTGCTGCTGCTGCTGTCTGCCTTCAATAATTTGCGCTGAAAATTTTGCACAATGTTTGCCTGTGCCTCCATTTTAGATCTATGTATGTCTCGTGTCTCTGTGTGTGTGTGTGTGTGGGTTATATAATATGAAGGAAAAAGTTTTCACTCACTTAAATAGATGCCAGAGAATCATATCCTGACTGGAATTCAGCTAGCTTCACGCTATTCTTCTTGCTTTTATTCCTACTCCTGCCTGCTGTTCCTTCGTGTTTCAAACTAATGTAAAAAGTGTCACCAGTGGGTGGCGAGTTTTAGGGAGAAAGAGAAGCGGTGTAGGGGTAGGTATGATAAAGTACGTAACTAGAAGACTAGAAATTAAAAATTCAAATGAAAATACGACTTAGGTGGATAGGGGGAGGTAAAGAGCCAACGAGATATAGAGATGAATAGTAACTGAGGGGAGGAGAAGGACTACTTACTGTTGCCTGGCTGGAAACAAATTAAGGACTTCCTCTTAAAGCCCACGCTGCCATCATGATCACGTTCTGCCATCCCCCTGTCTCTCTCTCTCTCTATCCCACTTAGACTGTGTTTATTTGAATTAGGGATGGAAACGTGATGAAATGTTCAAGAATAATGTGGGCGATAATATTGATAAAGAGATGAAAAATGCAAAATGAAAATGAAACGGAATGGAAAGATATGAAAAAAGAGAGAAATTAAACAAGGAAAGAAGCAAATAGTAAATAGTTAAATTAAAAAGGGTTGAAATTAAAGCATAAATGATATGATAAGAGCAGAGTAAAGTAAACCCAAAAAAAAATATTTGTTACAAGCATAAAATGATTAGTAAGAAAACTAAAAACCAATTTAGTAAATTTACTTAATAATAAAAATTGAACTTAAAACGAAAAGGATAATTAAGAAATTTACTAGTTAAAAATTATAAAATATACATTATAAACGTTTAAAATTTCATAAAATTTTCTATAGCTTGTCATCTTTATATCCTTGAGGAATCAACACTATTTCTTTTCTCATTCTCTCACATTTTGGCATCAAGTCTCTTACTCTCCCTCTCCTTTTCTTTTTTTACTCTCTGGTCTCCATGCTTTGTCACTCTGTAATTCATTTTAATGCGCCTCCTGCCAAGTATAATAAACCTTCCAACCATACGCCGCTTCTCTGTAATCGTAACCCCCTCTCTTACTCTCTCTCTCTCTCCCACTCTGGTGTTGATGATCCTATGGCCCATGGGCCATGGAGCACGGTTCAGGGTTTGTTTTGGGTTAAATTTTAATTTCCTGTCACTCCAATGTAGACTTCCTACTGGACTTGACTTGAACGGAATAACAACAACACAACGACACGTCCTTTAAGTCGACTGTGTCTGCCTCAATTAGATATATAAATATATATTTTAGCCATATATAAACCATTTCTGCTTTTCATTTTTCAATTTTAGTATTTTGTTTGCTCTTAGTAAGAAAAGCCAGCTGCAAAGAGGGTTGTGCCTACTCCGATAACCCACTACTTTGCCTTTTTTTGTTAGATGCTTTTACCAGATGATGCTGGCCAAATAAATAAAATAACCGACAAGAAAATGGCAAAGAAAAGAAACAAAAAAAAAAAAAAATCAGTTTAAGATGCCTTAAATTTCACTTGGATAGGCGGCCAACGTTGACATTGGAGATAGAAGAAAAAGCGAATGTTTTCAAAAGGAAAGAAAACGGAGACCATAAAATAATTTATTGCCTCTGACCATCTATCTATCTATCCTTTTCTTCTGTGTGTGTGTGTGTGTGTGTGTGTGTGTGTGTGTTTGTTCACCTTGAGTGTGGGCGCGTTTCAACTTTAATTAACCCTTTCTTCTTCTTTTTTTTTTCTAATTTTTTGTTCACCCCGCCAACCTTTGCCCCCTTTTTTACATTTTCTTGAAATGAAACCGTGGGGAAAAAAGGAAACCAGATAAATGCTCCCCCACTTTTAAAAGATTTTGTATAATATTTATCTTTTTGGGGCTTTTTTTGTCTCTCATCCCTTTTACTTTTCTTTGTCCGCATGCTTGCTTTCCTGTATTTGGTTTCCTTTTGTTGCATAATTTCTTCGTGCTTATTTTCTGCGATTTTTATAGTGCATATTTCTGTGAGCCAAAAGATGTTTCAAAGAATCATATATAAAATATATTTGATACAAATGGAAAGCTTCTTTATTCAATTGCTAAAGCCAGCTGCATATATGCTAGAACTTAGAACTGGAACAAACTTTTCATATAAAATGGATTTGGTAGATTAGCTATTGCATTACAAAAGGAAACAATTCTCTTGCTTATATCAATTATTAATTACAGGACAAAGTGAACTACAATTACATACCATTCCAATTGATCCCCCCATTTAGTAAAAACTAAAGCACTGCCAATCAATATATAGTCATAGTTTAATGCATATTGAATCCCTTTTTTTATATATATATATATAATAAATATATGTATATAAAAGACTTATACCAATTTGGCTTACACGTGTTAAAAGCAGCAGAATGTGAAAGCGTATAAAATTTACTATATACAGTCGTAAAAATTTCATTCCACAGCATTGCGGTTGTTATTATTATAATATATACCTATATATTTTCTTTTTCTCTCTCACGTTATGGTCAAGGTTTGCTTTTTTGCCAATGCTGCCCTTGATCTTGCCAAAAACCTTGACTATATGACTTTGAGTGGTCCTGTCTCTGTCTGTCCGTCTGTCTCCCTATCCCTGTCCGTCGGCTGTCATCATTATCATCAGCACACAATTTTTATGACTAATGACTGTCAAGCTTTGACTTTACCCACACCGAAAAAAGAGAGAAATAAAATAAAATGACTGAGAAGAAGACAGAAGGAAGAACTAAAATCAACCGCAACTTTTTTTTCTATTTTGTTTTTGCTGCGGTTAGTTTTTACTCTCTATCAAGATAAAATTTTTCCCATATGTCATGACCAAGCCTCAAACTATGCATGTCCTTTTTCTATATATATGTATATGTGTGTGTCTCTATGAAGATTGCTTTTTATGTTAATGCCTGACATTTCCTTCTTTTTTTTGTGTTTTTGTAGTTTTAGTTTTATTTGCTTTTGATTTATTTATTATAATTTATGTATAGCCTTGGGGCAAAGTCCATATTAGAGTGAGATAGGGAATTGCTGTTGTTATCACAAAAGTATCCTAATTACATTTACAAGCACACAAACACACACACAAAGAGAGAGAGAAAGAGAGAGAGAGAGAGAGGAAAACAGCTACAAACTAGTTTTGTAATTAAGATTGTTAGCCAAGTTGTCGAAAATTGTGTATACTCTTGTTACTATAGAATTCAATTAAACTCAATAGATAAACTTCTTAATATATTTCAAGTTGTTTCTATTTATTTTCTGATTGATTGTGGCTTAATTACACTTTTGGCTAATTATGTAAAGGTTAGACATGAATACTAATCAATAAGGTGTTGTTGTATCCCTACACTATTGTGTGTGCCGAAATCTCATTAAGTTCTAGATTATGGTTTGATTGCTAGATAACAAAAGATTAATTGTCTTTTCTTATTGAAAAGCCAAACAAGGCATATAACTTTTGCCCTTATCAAAAAATCGTTAGCGAAACATGATTTTTTCATTTCCCATTCCCCATTCCCCATTTTGTTGCATTAATGATAAAATGTATAGAAATAGTTGGCATAGTTCAAAATATGTTTAAATCTTCTATTTATATAACACATTTATAACATTTAGAAATGGATATAAATGATTTGTGCAACTAATTGCAATCTAAAGGCAAAGAATGACTTATTCATTTTCATAGATTTTAATTGATTTACTTAATTATTCATTTTGTATATAAATATGTATGTAGTATATAATATAGAAACAGTCTTAATCCAATATACCAAATAAATCTCTACTCTTGTGTGGTATTCCATCAACGAGCACTTCCGTTGCATATTTCAAAGTGAAAATTCAACTTCCAACCCACTCATCAATTTTCTATAGAGAATCTTTAGAATATGCCAATCAGATTTAACTATGCGGTATGTGTGCAGGCGGTTCTTCGTGTATGTGTGTGTGTGTGTGTGTGTGTATGTGTGTGTGTGTGTGTGTGTGTATGTGTGTGTTAATACCAAATGTTTGTGGACGCATTTCCGCACATTCGCAGCATCAGCAGCGTCATCAAGAGACGCCTCCATTGAAGCAAAGCCAAGACAAACAAACAAACAAACAAATTTCCAGCATCCCAAATACTAATGATCATCATCATCATCATAATGATGATGCAGATGCTTTAGATGATGATAATGACAATGAGGTGAATGTGGTGATGATGCTGGTGGTTTTTCTTTTTTTTTTTTTTGGTGGGTGAAGGATGATGAGGCCACTGCCAAAGACAAATGACGACGTTGGAAGATCTAAATGTATTTCTGCTGTGCTGACCTTCACCCAATCGTTCTAGTGTGTTTCATTTCATAGTTTTTGGTTTTTGTTTTTTTCTTTTAAGCGACGCGGAATTTAAATGAACTTCACCTTCCGACAAGGCAAAATGTGTGCTTTTTCTACCTCATCTTTTTACATGTTAATGAACCACAGACGGTTTGTCTCTCTCTCTCTACATTTCTATTTGCCTTTCTCTCTCTGTTGTCTCTCTTGTGTTTGTCTCAGCAGCTCTCTCTTTCTCTCTCTTATTCTCATTTAAATGTTGATGATGTAGCCCATTGAAATATTTTTGGGTTCTACAAATAATCTATTTTTAAACAATTTTTTTTTTGTTGTGCAAAAAAGTTTGAAAATAATTATTATTATAATTTTTTGTTGCATGTGACACATATTGACTCATTGAATGAGCATTTGCTATCTCATTATGCTCTTACTAAAAATGGGTATATACATATTCGATTCATATATGTATATACATATAATAGATAAATATAGATATATTTTCAAGTTTTCCTATTTCAATTGCTGCAATCTTGCCAGATTTTTTAACTATGTGCAAACGTAGTTGGAACCGAGTGACTTCAAAGTAAAGTTTTCCTTACAAAAAATTATTAAAAAAATCTTTAATTAAGTTAAAGAAATTTCAAGTTGAAAAAATAAAACTTTCATCAGTAAAGTAAAAGTTAACTTTCCAACTAAACAATTACGATCCTTACTTAGTTCCAATAACTAAAAATTAATTTTTTTTCTACAAAACTTAATATGCGAAAGCAAGGGTATATAAAATTCTTTATTATCAAACTCTTTTCAGTTCTTGAATTTTCCACAGCTTTTCATTTTTGTGATTCATTTGCCCTGGGCAAATATCTCGCACGAAAATCCTCAATCTTTCACATTTATTGGCGTTAGTGACGCCATTTGAAAAACAACAAAAAAATAAAAGAAATATAAAAAATATATATCTATATATACTAAACAACAACAAAATAAGTATATATATTCTTGTTCACATTTATGTTATAGGCATAATTCATATGTTTTATTTGTTTGGCTTAAATTCTAGTCCCAAAAATAAAACAAAAAACAAGAAAAAAAAAATTGAAAGGAAAGAAAGTGAAAACGTACGAATATTGAATGTTGTTTTTTGTTTTTGTTTGTTTTTTTTTTTTAACGACTTTTTTTTTATATGAAAAAAAAAACTTGCAAAATGGTCAAGGCACATAAGGAAAAACGATCATAAAATCTGTCAACTTATTTGATTTAATCCAATAATAAATATGCGCTTTTTTCCGCAATTTCACAGGAAACGGCTAATCCTTTAGGGAAATTCAACACAATCTTTCAAAAATATAAAGTAATAACTCTACTTTATTATTTATTGGTAAATGTTGTTCAACAGTTTGCAACACGCAACAAAAAAAAAAAAAAAGAATAAAAGGAGAGAAAAATATATTAAAAGAAACGCCAAACAGTAGCTACATCAATCATCTTTCATCTTGGCTAGAACTTCATTAATTTTCCTCACATTGTAACATCAGCTGATGACATTTAATGCTAAAACACTCGAAAAAAGAAAAAAGAAACTGCTACGATTACGAGATACCCTATAGCAACTTGAATTGAAGATTTTTCTTGAATGTAGATAAATAGTGTATTTGTTTGCTTACTTAACATTGAGTTGAGTTTATTTTTTTTTTTTTTTTGAATATTTTTGTTTTTATTTGACTGTCACACAAACATTTGAGATAGCTTAATATGCTCTAGGTTTAACGTGTGTCCAGGACGCGGGGAGGGGGGGAGCTATATTTGAAATAAAACTCTGCCTGAAGTTATATAACAAACAGCTTTCTGTCATCAATCATAAAGCAGAGCCCTAGAGAAATTGTTGCGGCTATATTTAAGGTTTAATTTATGTTTATTGCCTCAGTACTTGTAAACTTCAAAGCCAACTAAGTATTTACTTATGAAGACGACAAAGAGAGAGAGAGAGAGAGAGAGATAGAGAGGAGGAAAAAAAAACAACAACAAATAACTCAAATGAAACTGAAAATGAAGAGAATGTAAAATTATTTCATTTTAATTATGTCAATTTGGTAAATTGCTCTCAAAAGCTTCACTTTGCATTTTATTTTTATGCTCTTCTTTAAGCAAAACAAATAACAAATCATCATCATTTAGTTGACCTTGTCAGCTGGCCAAAAAAGGAAAAAAAAAAAAAAATTATTGCTAATTTATTGCAAGACTTGCCTTGCCTCTTCACTACCACTAAAGACGACGATGATCATGATTATGATGATGATGCTGATGATGATAATGATGTTGATGATGCCTGAGAATGTTGTTTTTTTTTTTTTTTTCTTCTTTGGCCACTTCCGCTGTCAATTAAAGCAATTTACTGCCCAAAAGCTGATGCTGCCGCTGCTACCGTTCTGTGATGATATTAGAGGCGTATCGAGATGATGATGGCTATGGCGATGGAAATGGCCATGATGATGGTGTGATGGTGATGGCAATGGCAACGGCTATAGCCTGGCTCTCTGGCCTTGCCATCATGCATAATTCAAGTCCTAAAATGGCGAAACTAATTGCTGTGCGACAGCATCTCACCAACAGCAGCAGCACATGGCGTATGATTAATGTGCTAAGAAGGAGGCTCTCGCTTATCATTTTTTATATATATATATATACACATACATACAATATTTCATATGTATCTGTATGTGTGTGCAAGTGTTGTGTATTGTGTTGTAAAGAGCCTTGTGACCTTCAGATATTGATTGAAGCCACAACAAGGCAACGCCCTTTACTATAAGAAAACACAAAAACAAAAAATACAAGAAAACCAAATGCGACGACAAGTTCGTTCAAGTAGAAAAGTCCATAGTAAAGAAACAAGAGAAAATTAGGAATTTGTGTGTTCCTTTTCATGTAGTATAAAGGCCATAATCTGAAGATAAAGTGAAATTCCTAAAAATGGAATCTGAGCATAGGTATGCAAACTTTTTAAGTTTATTTTTATATTTTTCATATCAAATACTTGATAGTGTGATACATAAAAGGGAATACTTTGAGCCACTGTGCAACAGTTGTAAATATTTCAAATGTATGCAAACTATGTGAAATATTATACTTAAATGTATAATTAAACATGAAATTAAACATTAAAAAATATTTCATTACTTTTAATAATATTGAGAAAATGGTAGAAAATTAATTTTGTTGCATTTTTTGGCTTGGGGGTTCGTTTAGCTGGCTTTCAAAATAATTGAATTCTGCTAAAGTCCTGTATATAAAAATTTGCTACAATGTTTCTTATTTATTTTCTTCTTAGTAGACTGTAAATACTTTTACGTAGATTTCAATTTCTAATCGGATTTTGTTATCAAAATGAAATATTCAATGAAATATTTATCAAAAATATTCTTTACAAAATGTATCAAAAGTTGGGGAAAAAAAAAAGAAAAACCTAAAAAAAAAAGAATTCATTTTTGGCCAAGGAGAAGTTGTCTAATAGAAAAAGCAGAGCATACAATCAGGCGTTGCTGTCAAGTTTATGGCCGACGCATATATATATATATATAAATGACATGTTTATATACAGGGTGATCCGGCTGAATTGCTTCTAATTGAAGTTAAAATAGATAGAATGATAAGATAGTCATCTCAATCTGTCTAGTCCATTGCAGCTTTGTTGATGAAAGGATAGATAGTTATCGAGTCCCTTAAGTCAAACCACTAAGGGTTAAACACCCTGTATATTTGTTATGTGTATGCATGTGTGTGTGCCTTCAATTTTCGTTTTTCGGTATGGCAGTCCTGGGCCAAATTGTAATCATAATTTGAGCTACGCGTTAAACATAACAAAAAATAGCTCAGAGCACGTAGCAAAAACACACACACACACTTACAGGGAGTGAGAAAGACACATGTGTGTGTGTGTGGCATTGTTGTTTTTGGTCTTCTCTCGTTTTTCTTTCTTTTTTTGTATGTTGTTGTTATATTTGGCTTGGGCTATGGCTACAAAAGTTTTATGCCTGAAAAGCATTTAACTCGTGATGTTGCTCTTGTTCTTGTTTTCCTTACATGCGTGTGCAGTGGCACACAATTGGGTGTGAAAAGCACTTTTGGCCTGTTTGCCTACCGTTACCATCTGTGTGCGTGTGCGTGTGTGTGTGTGCTCAAGTATTGCCGACGGTCGCATCATCGAAAAACTCGCCAAGGGGAAGAAAGGAGGCAGCAAAACGAGTGAGTGGCAACGTTAAAGTGACGTTTACTGTTTTCCCACCGTCGTCCTTTGGCATCCTCCAGCATCCTTGTACTCTCGTCATCTCGTAGAACCCTAAAATCGAGTCAAGGCATTTAAGCCTTTAGGCAGTTTTTGCCAGCTCGTTAATGTCTTTTCCTTTTTTTCTTCGTAGTGTTCGTCCCCGATTCTTCTTTTCTCTTTTCCTTCTATATCTTTTTTTTTTTTTTTTTTGTTATTTTCTACTTTGGTTTCTGTAGAAGGTGCAGGCTTAACGCACATTAGAAGCTTTCATTAAATTTAAACTTGAGACTAAAGTCTATGAATGTGTAGAGACTGTGTAATCGGCTGAAACAGGTTATTCGTCTGGGATTGTATTAGAGGATGGGTTTGGGGGGATTTAAGATTACGGATTGGAGGATTGGGTATTCTAAGGGAGTGTCTCTGCGTGTGTGTGTGTGTGCAGTATATGTGTGAATTGGCCAAATACTCTCGTTAACCATGTTGCCCAGGAAACAAATCCAATTTGATGAGTTTCCTTTTTATTTTTTTGTTGGTTTCGTTTCGTTTGGTTTTGCCCTCTTTTCACCTTGACAAGGATGAGAGAACAGAACGTTAGTGAATAGGACATAGGAGAAGGAGCAGCTTTTCTCGTTATAAGTTCTTGAAAAAAAAAAACACCCAAAAAAAAAAAGAAACCGAAAAAAATTGTTTTGGGTGAAAATATCTTTTTAAGTGGGAAATGGTCATAAGAGCGGTGGCCATTAGAAATGAGAAATGTATACGTGATACACTGATGTGAAATGGAATCGTGTGAAAGACTCTTGGTAATATAATAGGCCTATGAAAATATTTTTAGTATCAAATCATTGTTAGACCATTGTTAAAGTGGCACTTAAGTGGCAATTGGTGTGTTGAAAATCGATGGCAAGAAAAGGACATGAATAGCAGGATTTTCTTCAGTAATAACAAAAATTATTATATTTTTATGACTTGCATATAAAAGAGTCTTGATTCATTTGATTTGTTTAAATAGTTAGTGGAAAAAAGAATTAAAATTTATACCTGTTTATTATTGACTTTAAATTTAAAGCTAAAGTAGAGTTCTCTTAGATTTGCTAGTCTGATCTTTCCCCTGTTCCAGCTGTTCACACAAAAAGGAATCTTATAGCACTTACTATTCTATTCTTGCTATTTAATAGCTTAATTGTATATATTGTTTAAAGATTTCTATAAAATTACACTTGAGCTTACATTTGCACTTTACATTTGTATTATAATTTTAGATTTTTTTCCAGTTTGATTATAGTTAAGAGTGTCCTTATCCTGCTTTTGTGTGTTATAGTTTTTACATTAACTAAGTTGAGTGATTTTCTCTTAACTTTGAATTTCTACAAAATCACATTTGACCATATCTCCCCCTCTCTCTCTCTCTCTCTCTCTCTCTCTCTCCCTCACTCTCTCTCTCTCTCTCTCTCTCTTGTTCTCTCTTGCTTCCTGTTTCTTTTGTCTCTCCTCCTGTCCATATCCCTGTGCAATTTTATGTTGCCTACTTTCCAGCATACATCTATAAATTTTACACCGCAACAGCGCGTGTGTGCCCAAAGTATATATATGTATATGCGTTTGTGTGTGTAAGTATGGGTGGCTGCATGCGTACGTGTGGATGAGCATGTGGGTGGGGGGGTGGTGGTGTTGTGTCCATGTGTCGAGTGTGTGGCTCGTAAAGTTTTTTACCCAGCTTGCCACTGCTGTAGCCTTTTGATTATGTTCGAAAAACCGCAGTTCAAGTTGGCGACCTTCCCATTTACTGTTTCGAACTTGCTTGCCAACTTTGCCACAACTTTTCTTCACAGTTTTTTTTTTTTGTTTTCCCTATTTTTTCTTTCGTTTTACACTTGGCAGTGAGTTGTTGCTCGTTGTTGATTTTGATTTTTATGGCATTATTTTTGTTTCCTTTTTTCCCCCCCCAATCCCCTCGCAATAGACTCTTCACATTTTGTTTTTGCAATATTTGGATACGGACGAACGGGCGGTCGATCGGTCGGTGGGAGGCCTTCGAAACGGTTTTTCATCAACTTTTAGGCCGGCGAAATTAAATGTTATTTATGCTCAACCTCGTTTTTTACGATATGCAACAATTTTGTTGGCCATAAATCAGCAACAACACTGAGAGACAAAGACACAAAATGAAAGCAAGAGAGGGAGAAATAGATTGAGATTTACGCACCTTTTTTCTTTCTTTCATTGGCGACCTTTTAAGTGAATTTATTTAATGTTTTTTTACTTTTTTTCTCCTACTCAATTTGTATTTTGTTGTTCATTCTATCGTTTCATTTCATTTCGGTTCGTCATTTTGCTTTCTTTTTCTTATACATTTGCTTCTACAGTTTCTTTTCTCTCTCGCATGCATAACTTGGCGCTGATTTCATCTATCAAATTAAGAAAGTAAAAGCTAAAAATTGTTGCTCGTAAATCTATGGCGATGTGTGTGAGGGAAAAAGTATATATATATACATAAGATATATATGCATATATCTATGCCTATATCTTTTTGGCAAAATATAACCGCAAACAATAAACCAAAATATTTTCAAAGCATTTCTTTTCATTTCTTTAGGAAGTATAAGAGGTAAGAGAGAGGAAGTGTTAAGAGGGATGCGGTGGTGTGGAGTAGAGTGATGGGATGAATGGTTGTTGTTAGTAGTACTGCTGCTTCTGTGGTTAGGGGTAGTGTTTAGAGTAGGGTAATGGGTGGTGGAGGTGATGAGGTAGGTGTTTCTCTTTGGGAGGGATGCGGTCTGGCGTCAAAGTGTCAACTGCCATTAAAAATTAATTTTAACGACCATCTTTTTGCGTTGCTCTTGACACTTTGTTGTCGTCGTCAGAGAACTCAATTAAGTTGATTCTTGTCGTTTTTGTTTTCAAATATTTTATTTTATTTTATTTTGTTTTGTTTTATTTTTTTGCTTAGCACCATCGAGAGACAACAAAAGTGAGAAAGAAATGAAAAGAAATGCTTTTGTTGAATAATTGCTTAAATTGTGGATAAAGTCAAGTCACCGGCAAAATGAAAAACAAGAAAAATGTATATTAAGTGGGATTTTCATCTTAATTGCTCATTAATTAACAAATTCATCTAAACATGAATAATAAGAAAAGGGTTTAGAATTTAAAATCTCTGAAATTGTATTAGGCAAAATGATCCTAATAATCGTTTAGGTTCAGTTCCTTACGGCAGGATGTACTTTGACTAAAAATTTAGAAAAAAAGGTTTTCTTAATTTCACAAACTTTTTTCTTAAGAATTTAGTTCATTAATCAATATTAAATAAGTAGAGAAAGATACAAAAATATTAGGAAAATTTCAAACTTATGCTTAAACTATTATTATATTTATATTATATTTTTTTTTTTTTCATCAATTTTTTAATCAATGATATAATATATATTTATATTTAGATAACTCTGTTGCCACCTTCAAATTTAAATACAATTTTTCATTTTACATTTCTAAAATTTTAGCTGTATGTGTTGCCACGACGGCGACAAATCTCTGGCTAATCGCATTAAATATGCCAACATAGAGAATGAACAATCTATATAGAGATCTATTAATAGGTTCAATGGATCGGCCATCTCTGACACCTCTCTTCCCATCTCTTTCTCTCCCTCTCTCTCTCTCTCTGAGTTTGTGTGATTTGCTTATTCAATTAATGTGGGTGGCTTTTTAGGCCGCTTCTGGTCGGCTGACTACACTTGACCTTCACCTTTATATTTCACACATAATATGAAACAATTTCCAGTCAATGTTTTACTTGGCCAAAAACAAAAAAAATATATATACGAATGAGGAATTTATTTATTTATGCCGTTGTTGCTGATGTTTTTGTTGTTTGCCATTTGGTTTATAACAATTGCGTAAACTTAATTTATTTTTAATCGCCTTTTAATTTGCTGCATTGTTTTGTTTATTTTGTACAGAATTGCCGCGTAAAAAGTTTTAATTGTACCAACAAAGATTTCGTTTCCCCCCTCCCCCCCCCATGCTCTCTAGATCACAATAAAAGCGAGAGTATATACATTTTGTTGTTTAATTTGTGAAATGCCTCAAAAGTTATATAAAGTTTAATGAAATGGGATTTTCTCTCTGTTTGACAATGAGTTTCAATCGGAAAAATGTTTTCTTTTACTAATTATGATGACAACTATCTAACAATAGATATATGTATATATATTTATCTTGTCTAATTCAAAAGCTAGATTATGCCATCTATAATAGTATCTAAGGGTATTACATGGTCGACTTTAATCTCAATATTTATTTCTTGGCTGCTGATTTTTTTGCCTGCTGTTTGATATGTTTATTTTTGCATTCCACCTGAGTTAAATGCCAAACGCATTTAACTCACTGCCTGCCTGATGGTGGTATCTCTTGAATCCATCCTGACCGACCAAATTGTGGGCCAATGTGTCGTCGACATCGTCTGTGGATCATGATGATGATGATGATGATGATGAGGCTGTGGTGTATGCTTCTGTGGCGGCTTGTAGGGAATTCTGTTTATATCATTTACCGCTACCGTTGCTGCTTTGGTGCGCACTCGAGTCGAATAAAATATTGAAAGTAAACACACACACGGACGCTCACGCATTTTCTGAAAGACACAGCAGGAACAACAAAAATAAAAAAAAAAGGGCAAAGTTCAAAATACTTTTTATGCTGGCTGCGGTAAACTTTTAAAGTTAAGCCGAGTGAAATGTGGGGCGTCTGGTGGATTGGTTAAGTAGCTGAATAAATGACATCAGGTAGATACAGAGAAAAATGATTTTTTGTAATGGCTTTGCTCCGCCTTTTTCAGGAGTCCTTTTTTTTTTCTCCATAGGTGGACAGTGCATACATCACTCGTCCGACAGGAGTCCGAATGTCAATAAAGTGGATCATTATAATAATGTTTCCAAATGAAATACATTTGTTTCAAGATCAAAAGATTAAGTCCAACTGAGAACTTTATAAAATTAAACAACTATTTAACATAAATAAAGCAAATAATTCGATTCAATGAAAGTGTTTCTGAAGTAGGGAAAAGTTTGAAAATTGTTTAACCAAAACCAATGCAAAAGTAGCAAATTGAAACCTAAGACTTCTTAAATGTATTAAGATTGAGTTTGTTAACAGATTGGCCTAAAGAATATATTAAATGAACTAGTTCACTTTCTAACAAAAATTAGTTTTAACCAGTTAAAATTTTGATTTTCTATTACCTTTATTAAACCACTTCAAGTAAAATGCAATAAACAATTTGTTATCGCTGTGGAACTAGTTCACAGTTATTATGTTATATGCAAAATACCAATTTGAGCAACTGTCACACACACAACACACACATGCACAGCTTGAACCCCTTTCACTCTATTGAGAAATGCTTTCCATTCAATAAAATTTGTTGCACACCCTTCAAAATATATTTATATTTTCCCTCCACCACATTCAGATGGTCCTTTGCCAGCGGTCCTTCCTTCCTTCTCTCTCATATGTCTTTTTTTCTCCTCTGTACTGTTTCCATTTCCCTTCCTTCCCCCGCACAGTCTTTTAGCCATTTTGTGAAGTGTGTTTGTCTAGCCATGTAGAAAACTTCGAGTACAAAACGTCGTTGCTCACTTCAAAAAGCTAAAACTGTAAAATGGCTGAAATAAATGTGAATTGTTTTGTCGCCCTCCCACCCCATTACTCCCCATCACTCCCCCTCTCTACCTCTCTCTCTCTCTCTCTTTGTATATCTTTGTGTGTGTTTGTGTGTACCCTAAAGCGCTTGGAGTTCACAAGAAAAGAGCCACTCAACGAAAATGTCAAATCGAAACATATGCAAATTTAGAATCAAGACAGAAAAAAAATAATATACAAAGACAGACAAGTTGAATTCAATTTTTCAGTTTAAAACATATTTTGTTTTTTTATTATTAAATTGTAACAGAAAAAAAAAAAGAAGGAAAAATAAGAAAACATTTGAGCATAAGCATAAATATAAAGCTCAAGGAGGTTTAATGGGGGGGGGGGGCAGGTGGGAAAGATTTTGGGGTAAGAGACAACTTGCTTGCTTTTGTGTGTGGGGGCATTAATTAAATTTAATGAATTATGACAGGGCGTTGATTTAATGTCGGCACAGCCGGTTGCAAGTGCAAAGAAATGGCTTGTAATTTCCAAGTGCAAGAACTAATGCGGCAATTCGTCGTATACGTGATATACATACACACAACATAAGAAATGAGGCCAAAATATGCAGCCACAACGACGACGACATGTGGGCGTGGCATATCAAGAAAGCAAGAGAGGGAGAGAAAAGTCAAATGCACGTGTAACCATTCTATATACCACACGGCGTTGTATGAGTAATGTAATTTTGCTGTTGTGCGAGCCTCCCCCCTCTCTCTCTCTCTCTCTCTCTCTCTGAGTGACGTCAAAAGTATCCTCATATTTAGGCTGTCAATGTTCCAAAAATCTCTACTCTACCCTAACCTTTATCCTTTTTGGTACACACACAAATTTGCCCACTCAAAATAAAAGAAAAATTTGGATGTGTATTTTGAGTATTCCCAAAGTCCTGAAAATGAACTATGAAAATTTTTTTGGTTGGCCTACAGCAGTAGGTAGTAAGCTTTCTGACTTTTCATCGTCGACGCTGTCGTCGCTGTCCTCGTGTTCTCGTCATCATCAGCATCTTTTTTCGTCCTTCGCCCTTTGCCCAATATCTGGCTCATTGCTTATTTATCAAATATCCACACATTGCCGCAGCTTCCCACTTCCGAATCCAGCAAAACACAATAACAAACAATTTTCCAGAGTTCTCCCTGTGTGTGCGGAAGTGTGTTCGTGTGGGTTGATGTTGGCCATCAAGAAAACATGTTCAGGCCGCACAATTAGTTTGCGGCTTCTTACCAAAATTTATATACCGACATATATAGAGGTATATATGTATGTACTCGTATATATGCTTCTGTTATTTCTCTTTGTTCTGTTTAGTTTGGTCTTTTGACGAGCCCCAAAGGTGTGGGAGAAGTTTGAATTATAAATAAATCTCTGCATTGCGAAACCTGCGGAATTCAAATCCCCAAATGACGTCACATTATGTGACGCCCACATAAAAAAAGGTAACATCTCTTGTACAAGTGTGAATGTAGTTGTGCGTGAGTGTGTGCGTGCGTGTCTGTGTTTGTGGCCGTTTATGCTGTGCAAGTAATCACTCACAATTAGAAATCACCAAAATGAGCAGCTATATAGTTTTCGTTTTATTAGTATTTAACTTAACTAGAATGTTACTTTGTTCCTCTATTCATGAACCAAAATGTTGCATATATGTACCTTTTATGGATATATGTATGTATATAATGTATATGATGTATATTGACCATCTTAAACAAAGTAAAATATATTAAGTCTTTGGGTTTATGTTTCAACTAAATGAAAAGTCTGATTTTGTTTTTTCAATGAATAAAAAGTCTATAAAAAAGACTTCCTTAGAAAAGTGAATGTTATAGAATTATATTATTTAATTATATATAAATATATATAGATTATGGGATAATATATATCAATCTCAATATTCTGTCAAATAAAATAATAAAGCTGCGCCTTTAAGTAGTATTCAAAAATATAGATTTCAAGCTATATTAGTTTTCCACACGAGTAAATTTTGAAAGAATTTCTTTGGATTTCATTGCTTTGTTTAAATTTTGAAGAAAAAGAGCTAAATTTTTTATATATTGTTTTAAATCTTCATTATTCTTATCTTAACATTGAATAAAGACCAAGGCATAAACGCATATTTCAATTAAGTATAGCCTACTTATTTGTTGAATGAAAATCTTTGGCTCAATCTCTTTCCCATGCTCTACTTTGTGTTGCTTCCTCTCTCTCTCTTTATCTCCATCTCTGGTTCCTTCTGTGTCTCTTTGCAATTATACTAACGATAATTGATTAGAGTTTTGTTTTAAGTGAAAGAACAGAAGGCGACAGGCGGCCAGAACAATCTCACAAGGCATGGACTATAATGATTTTAGTCATGTTTATTTGTGTGCCTGTCTGTCTGTGTGTGTGTGTGTGTTCACTGTATTAGTGTGTTCCTGTGTGTTTGCTAATTAGACGCTAAACTTTCTGGTTAATTAATGTCATTAGTTTAGTTGCATACTCCTAGAAGAAGAAGATGAGAAAAAACATAACAGAACCTGCTTGCTTTATCTAATATAAGAGAGAGACTCTGACTCTGAGATGGGAGATAAAGAAAATATCTTTGCTTTAAGACTTCAACTGTATGGGTTTCACTTTGCATAATTGATTATTAATTTAATTGATTTTTAAATCACATTTTTATTTTTGTTAATTTTCTTTCCATTTCACTTTTTTTCTTTGCCTTGTCACGAAAACAGAAGAAACAAAAAGCATATTTGTTTGTAATTCATTAAGCAAAGTAATTTTAAATATTTATAAAACAAGAAATTGATGAACTATAACCAAAATTCATTTGCCAAAGTAATAAAGTTAAAAGAAAATTGGAAAACAGAAAAGAACTTTTTTATTTTTCCTTCTTTATTCCAGGTAAATTTAATTAAAATCAATCAATATAAATGTAAATATTAGAAAAGGGTATGATAGCTTCGATTTTAGGCGAATACCTTTTTGATAAACTGTATACCCTTATACATATCCTTATCCTTAGCCTACCTATGTCAAAGTCAAGGACTTTACTTCTTCTTTATTTCACATTTTCTTTTTTCCCTTTTGTTGCTTACGGTCAAGGCATAAATTTTAGTTAATATTAAGACATTTGTCGCCATAATTTGACAGGCCACATAAATCGCATTTCGCTGAGAAGATACAGAGAGAGAGAGAGAGAGAGAGACAGAGAGAAAAACGAAAGGGAGAGCGAGCGAGAGACTACGTGTATTATGAACTTGATGCATGAAAATTATTTCATATTCTTTCATTACTTCAACACATTCTTGTCAAACAAAACAAAAAGAAAAGTAAAAAGAACGCACACAAAAATGTTATTTTTTTTTTTTTTTTGTTGTTTAAAAATATTTAAGCAAACACGTCAAGGCATGGATTCCCCTTCCCCACCCTGCCACACCTCTGTGTCTTACTCTTTCTCTCGCCCTCTATCTCTGTCTGTCTTTCAGTTTTGGCTTTGAGCCAAAAGAATTTGTACTACTTATATATATGTTTATATATATATATATATTTCAAATAGTTTTGTTGTACGTCTTATACAGGATCGCCACCCTTTAGTCGTTTCCCCCCATCCCCTCTCTCTCACCCTTTCATCTTCTCAGCATTCCCCACATTTGCGGTAATTTGTGTTGCATATTTGAACGAGCTTTGATATTTATTTACAAGCGATTAGCAAAAATTGTTAAACAATTTTCGTAAAAATATTTTTCAATCTCTCAAATATTTGCATCTTAATACCCTGTAAACTAGCAGCGAGTCTATTAGAGATTTTGAAATGTAAGCTAGAGGCAGAGCAATAAGTATGAAGTTATATCATCTACAACATTTATATAGTTTGAAAATAGTTTTAGCTTAACTTGTTTCATCTTACAGGGTATCTGCAAGTTTATGCCTTTAGAATTTTCCTATTGAATATTGAATTATAATTCACTCAATTGATTCCCATACAAAGAGTGTTTATATACATATACTATATATGTCTATATCTACTACATATATATCTCACTTGTTGAGATCTGTTATTAATTTGTTTTCCTAATTTTCTTCTTTTTTTTTTTCTTGATATGCTCAACTTGCCAATTAATTGCTTAGCTATGAAAGATATTTTCATTTGCTTAGACCATAAATTTGTGTGGTCGGATTGTGTCGGATTCCTCTTTTCTTTCTCTCTGTCAAGTGTAAAATTAAATGACTTGACGGAAAGAAAGTTAAGTGAAGGGAAAATATATATTTTGTTGTTTGGGCTGGCAATTGAAATTTCGCTTTAATTGCTTTTCCTTTTTCTTTTTTTTTTGGTTTCTGTCTTTCTCTGTTTCTATTTGGTAAATGATATTGGTTGGGGTGTGTGATGTGTGTGTGTGTGTGTGTGTGTGTGTGTCAGTTAAACTTGTGATGGATGTTTACTATAAAACGAAAAGGGGAAATATTTGTGAAAAGAATTTTAATTGTGTTTGTATGTGTGTATATGTGTGGGTTGAAAAACGTATTCGAAATTTTAGTTATATGGAAAAAGCATATGTTGCTTTGCGTTCCGAAACATATAAGAAGAAAAAAAAGAAAGAAAAACCAACTAAATATAAATATGATGGGAATATAGAAGAAGTCTTTAACCGTTTCCGGTTAGAAGATGTCTTTATAAATGCGTATTTAAATATTTTTCTTAATGGTTGAAAAAAAAAAAGAGAGAAAAATATTTATAATAGGTCTATTAGAGAACTAGGTCAATGTGGTGAAAATTGATTCATATACTCAAACACACAATAATTGTGAAATAATCCATTTCCATTAGAGACTATAAATATGTTTGTTTGTGCTACAGTCAGTTTAAGATTGAAAGAATATATCTAATGATTGTAGAGTTCCCTTTTTTAAATCTTTGTTTATTAGAAGGAATTTTAAAGTAATTTCTTTAAAATAAATAATCTTTCTTATTACAGATTTATTGGGGTTATATTAACAGTGTCAGAGGTCAGGTTTAAGATATCTATGCTTTTCGATAACTGATTTCAATTCATTTTGATATTAACAAAGCTTAAGGATACATTCATAGCTTAAGGAATCATTCGTAGTAGATTCTCCTCTTTCATATTCTTTCTTGGTTTTTGCTATTTTAAAGGCTTTTTCTTGTTTTACCTTATTTGCTGTAGATTTGGTTTCAATTTATCTAACTAGTTTCCTTTGTGGTAATAAATTTCAAGAACATGACATAAACATTAAATAGATAAAAAAATATATCATATATGTACGTATGTATGCATGTATCACATAGAAACTGTCAGCCTCTGGTAAAACGTCTCGTAACCACACATATACTCTGTAGCCCCCAAATGCGACCAGGTCCCAGTAGAAACAATGCTTAACCCTTTAACAACAATTAAAAATATTACACTTGACCACTTAGGACAGATGGACTCACACTGACGGACGGGTTGGGAAAGAGGCCCTCAGGCAGATCAGATGTAGGTTGAACAAAGACCCAAACAAAGAGTGTAACGAGAAGTGTGGTTGTGTGTGTGTGTGTGTGTTTGGGCTAGTGTGTGCGAGTGCTTTGTGGCCACTCAAGTGGCCTGGCCAGACCAGCTGCCTGCCAGGCAGTCAGGCAATTTCCAGGACTCCGACCCGACCATACAAACCATCAAAACCAAAAAAAAAAAAAAGGAGAGTAAAGGAAAGAAGAATGGAGAAAGGGCAGGCCATGAGAATGAAGAGCGACCAACATAGGACAATTAAAGTAAAAGCTCGTCAAGTGGGGACCCACATGGGCAGAGAAGCGTATGAGTTTGTTGAATAGTTTTAAATTAGTTTGCTGCACACACATATATTACATATTTACTAATTCCAATCTAGTTCACTCTTTCTCTTACTCATTCATTATATCTCACTCTCTCTCTCTCTCCATTTTACAGAACCAAGAAAAGACAAGACTGATGCACAACAACAACAACACGGTGGAAATGGCACAATATCAACACCCAACATTGAACAGCCAACATGTCAGGGGTCCATGTTGCCGCCACCAGGTGGCGGTGGCAACGATTCCAACAATAAATTGGAAAGGCCCAACACATTGGGTGGTGCCAATAAGCTGACGCGACGCGGGGTCAACATTTGCTACCACAATGAGCATTGTAAGTTTCCATAATTATAACCGACAGCAGAGCTGTAGATACTAACTACTAGCAAATGTAATTTGTTTTGTAATTTGTTGAGCGAGAGAAACTAATGAGACCTGACACACGAACATTATCTATATATGTATATATATTCAGTAGAACTGTTATGAAATCTGATATATATACATATTTACAATATTAAATGTCGAAGGATTTACGTTTTATCAATATATGCTTCATTTTTGATAAAAATATTTTTCATAAGGAAATTCAACCTTCTTTGCTAGAGAGGACACTACGTTTGAAGATCTTTCTAAAATTTATCAATATAACTAAGATAATCGAACGCGTATTGGCTGTTCCTCTTGAGTTTTCTATTAAAATTAAATTTTACGAAATTAATAGTTCTAAAGACTTTGCCCAACGATCAAATAATAACTTTTTGGATAAAAATTTCCAAAGTTTTTAATTAAAAAAAAATAAAACAAAAAAAAAGATAACTTAGTTTCTCGTACTCAATGTAAAATAATTACAAACACACTCCCACTTTGACGTTTACATATACTCATATACACAAGCACACACATATGCAACTT
This sequence comes from Drosophila austrosaltans, assembly GCA_035045865.1. Lineage (NCBI taxonomy): Eukaryota > Metazoa > Arthropoda > Insecta > Diptera > Drosophilidae > Drosophila > Drosophila austrosaltans. The sequence goes on from JAWNOQ010000207.1 coordinate 9,388,212, forward strand.
CATTAGCTAGTTAAAGATATTCTCTATTTCTTTCTCTCTCTCTCACACACACACACACAAACACACACATAATACACACTTTAAAATCATATATCAAATCTCTTTATTCTTTCCCCTCACCATCTATTCCACATTTATTTACAGATGGCGATGATGGTAAAATTGTTGCCGGTCCACCGGGTAGTACACCACCGCCTTATGCCGGCGGTAAATTGCCATCTGGTGTTATGCTTAGCGAGCTACCAGAGCCACCCATACCCGTATCAGAAATTGGACCCATCCCACCGCCGCCAATGTTCTCCACGCCGAGCCCCACGCTCATCGCTGGACGACCGCACGGGCCAGGCGCCATGAACGATCAGGACTATCAGCATCAGGATTATGATTATGATGGTAAAAGTTTCGTTCATCTAACCAGAAAAAAAAGAGAGCTCATTAACCGAAATGCGCACTTCATAATTATGCTAGCGCTTGAATATAATTTTATATATATATATTATTCTAGACTAGTTAATGCCATAATCGACAGATTTTCAATGCTAATTTATCGTTTACAGATCATGATCCTGATCAGGATGAGCTCGATTCAGATGATGAGTATGCCCCATATGGCGGCAATCATGTACGTGTTATGGATACACAACGTGTTGAGGAAATTCCAGCCAAAGAGCCAAAACCAAATGCAGTTCCTCTTAAATCGGCATTAAAGAAGAAAATTGGTATGCCAGCATCGGCATCTACACCAGTTACGCCCACCCAAGAGCATCACAATAATACTGGCGGTGGTGCCACAAGTAATGCCACAGCGGCAGCAATTTCAAATAGCAATGGCGGTATCGGTTCAATGGCAGCGGCAGCAGCAGCCGCCGCCCAACAATCGGCAAGTCAACGTCCTTTGGTAGTGCGACAAGATGCCACAGGGAATAACTATTCGCTCAAGTAAGTGAAAGATTTTTTGGATTTGTTTTTTGGTTTTTTGATTTAATATACAAAATTTTCGAAAACAAAATTGAGCTGTTTCGGTTGAAATCGAAGATGAAATGAAGTTAAACTGTGAACTTTCTATCCAATATGTTATGAACAGTGTTGTAAAGTGCTTTAAAAAATCCTTTTTTAGTTATTACAAGAACTACAAAAGTTTGTATTTATAAGTCAGTTTCTAAATTATTCCCATTCGTTTGATCGATCTTTTAAAACCTATAACTTGAATAAATTTTCAAACTTTTTGGCATTGTCAACACTGAAAATTGAGTGCTAACAAACTCATTTCATCCTTTACAAAAAGAAAAACCGAAACTTAATATAAATACCCAAACAGCTCAATTTTGAATTGTAGATAATGTTTTGTTATTTTACTTTTTACTTTTCTTTTTTTTTGTTTTATTTGTGTTAAGTTTTATTTTCCTATCCGCCGCCGCCTTTCCCCTGCCACTCCCCACAACAAAAAAAAAAAAAAACAAAGTTTCGTTTTACGTTTTATGGTAGTTTCAAGGACACCCTGTTCAATGAATTTCCGTAGAGAACGAATTTTTACTCACACCTTGTTTGTTCCTTATATTTTGGTTTGCCACACCCCAAAAAATCCTTATCTCACGACCACTACCCAAAACAAACCAAACAAAACTCCCCCCTCTCTCTCTCGCTCTCTATATATATATATAAATTTATATAATTTTTTTTATGCAATAATATCTATTGTTTAAATTGTTAATTACTACTATTTTTCTACTTTTTCTACTCCTTCTTCTTATCGCCCCGACCAACCCGTCCTCCACAAAACAAACAACTATATATATATCGATCTATATATATGTATATATATTTATCGATATCGATTCAACATTTGTGTTTGTTCCGTTCACATCATCATGAATTTTTTTTTGTGTGTACGTGTCGAACACGTTTTATTCCTCTCTCCTCTAATACTTCTACTACAACTATCTACCCGATATTTATGTATATTTTCCCGATATATCACGATAATCAGGCCAATACTACGACCACGGATTAGAATATGGTAAACCATCCATTTTTTTTTTTTTTTTGCTAATTTATGTGAAACAAAAAAAACAAAACCAAAAAGAAACAAAAAAAAAAACGTATGCAACATGCTTTTATAGTGCACTCATAAAAAAACCTAAAAAAAAAACACACACACAACCAACTCTCAATATAACTGTTGTTATGTAATACACTCTGCCCTTCCTTTAGCTCTTCTCTACCACACCATTCACCACTCTATCCAATGTCCATCTCTCCCTGCGACTGCAGCAGCTCTGAAACACATCATTCCATTTTGAGAGATGCTTTCTTTTCTTCATTTTTACGTTTTCGTTTCGTTGCGTTCCTTTACGTTCCTTGTTTCCTGATGTTTCCCCTCCCCCCACCAAATGAAACTTTGACATCACTCGAAACACAACCGACAGACACTCTTCTTCATTAAATTACTAACTTTTTGTTGTTTGCTGCTGTTAAGTTTCATTTCTTTAGTTACCCCAACAACAGTTTTTTTTCCCTTCCCTTACAGTCACAGAGATCCTTACTATATGCGTGTGTGTGTCTGTGTGTGTACGTGAATATTTTTTATCATAAAAGTTTTGATACCCTGTAGTTATAGCAAAAAACGGGTGTATTATGTTAAATGTTATGCAAAAACATAAAGTAGACTGATCGCATCTAGCAAATTAAAAGACTAAGGAGGAATGTTTTTAGACTCCAAACGCAAAGCTTAAAATAGTTTCAATTTTAGCTTGTTTATAGATTCAATATAATTATCATATTTGATATGGTAAAATATAGATAGAAAAGTTGTTCAATAATGGAGACATCTACCGAAAAATAGCATATACATAGGTGTTGAAAGGGTTCTATGAGTGAGTAAATGCAGCAAGAGAATGTTGTTTCGATTGAAAAGGATACCAATCAATAGGCATGCAAAAGGACCTGCTTTCCCATTGTTTTTATACTCTTTCACAGGGTGTTTGAAGTGTATTCACATGGTGATCAATGTATAAATGATTGACCAAATAATTTCCCATTGCCCTTATTGAGTTAAGAAAACATCCCCATATGGTATAGGGCATGTGTTAGTCGGCACACCGATTTAAAGTACATTTCTTTTTTCTCTGGCACTTTATCTAGCCATCTCTCTCTCTCTCTCTCACTTTCTTCTATATAATATGTGCTCTCCTGCTCTGTCTCTTTGTGTCGTATTCTCTCCATCTACTTCATTGTTAGCATGTTTCATTTCAAACAAGAATTTGTTTCAAATTACAATTTCCCCCTCCCACATACACACACACACCACCTCCTACTGCTGCCTCTGAATGTTTTGGGCATATTTTTGCTTGTTTTTTAATTTAATGTGAAATGAAATGAGTTTTTTTTTTTCGTCGTCTTCATCGTTTTTTTATAAAACAAGTTTTGCTGTTCGTCTGTCAAGTTTGTTCATTATTAAGTGGCCTTTGAGGTCCTGCCGAGGCGTTAAACTCAAAATGAAAGCAAATTTAAAGTCAAAATTGTTTATGTATGCACTTCACAAGAAAATATGAAAAGAACAAAACAAACAAAAAATATAAGAAAATACGATACTGGAACATGTAAAAGAGCTGCAACAAAGCGTGAAGCAGGAAGAGCTGCTGCTGCTACTACTGCTCGGTCAAACGTGCCTCAACAATTTTCTACATATTTATCATAAATTTTGCAATATATAAAAAAAAAAAAATAAAAAGAGTATTTCGTATCCTCGTATCTGTCAAGTTTACAAGCGTGAAGAAAATATGATGGGGGAAATAAAAAAGTTTGAGCTATGAGACCTGAAATAAAACCTAGGAGGAAAATAAAAACGCCAAGTAATGTATAGCATACTTTTAGGCAGGGCGCATATAAAAATAGAATTGTATATAAAACCAGATTGAAATATTGAACTTCAGTTTAAAGATAAATAGGTGAGAACAGTTTTACAATAAAAATAGAAGAAAGATTTTGACACGAAACAATATACATATTGTTTGACTTTCGATCTGCCATGACTAAAGCTTATATATATTCGATAAGTACTTCTTCAACACTATAAATGACATTCCATTCAGATTAGTTAGGTGATAGGCGCTTTATGCAGTTTGTTTTTATCACATTCCTTTAGTCCTCTTTGATATTATTTCATAACAAGGGTGTACATATGCAATTTGCTTAACTCTGTCTAGTGATGGGGTGGCTGGAGGGGGGTTTGGTTGAGGGAAGAGCAATATCATCTTTCATTCAATATGTTTTAACGCCCTCCGCAAAAAAAAAAGAGGAAAACGAAAAAAAAATAAGGAAGAGAATGTATGGCGGAAGAGCCCGCTTTATGCAGGATATGGAATTCAAGGCAAGCTTTAAGTACAAACTCAAACACTCTCACACACACAAACACACACATGCATGTTTTGCATATGTGATGCCAGCTGTGCGCCGCTCCACGTGCCACTTTAAAAAAGAACAACAATAAAAATAAAAGAAAGGAAAATTTGCCGCAACGGCAACAAAACAGAAGGGAAAAACTGCGAGGAAAACGAAGGAAAAATACATTTTTGGTTGGCGACAAAACTTAAAGGAGTGACGTTGAAAAAAAAGTCGAGTGAGAAAGAGAGAGAGAGGAAGTAACACCCAGATTAAGATAGAGAGAGAGAGCAGTGAAATGGTTTGGGGGGGGGGGGGGGATAGGTAAAGGATGTGAGGTAGATTTTATGCAGGAAGATGAATAAATTTAACTCACACACACACACACACACACACATTGTGAGTCTGTGTGTTTGGCTGGGTAAATCTGGCAGATTGCCCTGGCCAGATTGCAGAGATGAAAGGCTTAGGGATTGCATGATTTTGTTTTCTTTTTACTTACTCTCTTTACACTTGTTTGCTCTCCTTAACATTTTCTTCATGGTTTCTTTCACTTTTTACCACCCCCTCTATTATGTTCTTTTTTTACTCTCGGTGTGCTTGTGACTGTGTGTGTGTGTGTGTGTGTATCTACTATTAATGTGACTGCTAATGATGCCTAGAATAACCCAAACACCACACACATATACTACTTAGTTATAAATGGATCTGTATCTAGTTGTTATACTTTCTTTACTTCTTCTTGTTGTTGCACATTGTTGTTGCTTATGATATTGTAGTTGTTGTTGCTGGTGTTGTTGTTCTTCTTGTTTGCTTATTTTACTTATAATATAGCTAACTAAATCCAATATACTTTTCTTTTTTTTTTTGTTTTGTTTTTTGGTTTTTTTTGTGTCATTCGACCAAACACAGCAGGCAACAAATGTTTAACATCCAACTGCCGTGCACAGTGGAGAACAAGGAGAATACACGACCCTTTGTGATACGAGAAAGTAGCAGCGATAGCGATGAGAGCGATGGCCATATTGTCTATCGTGATGATGATAATGATAATACACGATTGGCCAAATTGGCACGCAAAGAATCCTTATCATTGAAATTGCAATTGCGACCAGATAAACAGGATTTGATCAATCGTAATATATTGCATCAGGTCACCGATAATGAGCTCAAAGAATCCAAGGAGGCAATTGGTGCCCGACTCATTCGTCGTCTATCTATGCGTCCCACAGCCGAGGAGCTGGTCGAGCGTAATATATTGAAAAGTAAGTGAAAATATATAAAAAAAGAAAAAAAACAAAAATAATATATCCCTTTAATATACTTTCACCAATTACCATACCAATTTATTTTATTACAACTTTATTTCTTATTCTTTCCTTATTGTAGCTCAATCACCCGCCGAGGAGAAGAAACAGAAAGAGGAAAAGAAATCGTATTTGTTGCGTAAACTCAGTTTTCGGCCCACCGTTGAGGAGCTGAAAGAGAAGAAAATTATACGATTTAATGATTATATTGAGGTAACGCAGGCCCATGATTATGATAGGCGTGCGGATAAGCCATGGACAAGACTGACGCCAAAGGATAAGGCTGCCATACGCAAGGAGCTCAATGAATTCAAATCCTCTGAAATGGCAGTCCATGAGGGTAGTCGGCATTTGACGAGGTAAATTGCTCCCCCATGGGCACTAACAATTTCTACAATTAAACCCAAACTAAATAGTGTAGGGCCATGACAGTAAATTATTTAGACGGGGCGTGTCCTTCTACTACTACTACTAAATCCCTGACAGAAACTAAAACAAAAAAAAACACACACTTATACACACAGAAGGAGAAATAACCAAAACCTAACCAAACGAAACGAATTCGAATGGCCAAAAAGTGAACGAAGCAAAAAATTGCCAATGCCAATGCCCAATGATGTGTCACGTGCAATGTCCACTGCAGCAATTCTCCCTTCCCTCTCTCTCTCTTTCTCTCTTTCTCTCACTGACATTGTTGGCCACGCGATATGTAGCCACAAAGGACTTGATGGTGGTTACGTTTGGCCACCGCCAACATTTCTATTACCCATGCAGTTTTTACTGTCCACCATTTGGTCGAGGAGTGAGAGAAAGAGGTGCTGAGATGCAATAGCAGCAGAAGGTTGTTTTTTTTTTTTTTTTTTTTTTGGCCCAGGCAAGTTTTGTGTAATGGCTTTCGGATTTTCTGTGTGTGAGTGTGCCTAGTGGTTGACTGCATTTTAGTTATCCTTAAAGCAAACCATGCAAACTTTTCACGAGGGCAAGGTTCAGGCTTTAAATTCTATAGAACCGATAGAATCCAATATTTTATTCCACACAGGAAACATTTTCGAAAAGGCTTTACACTGAAAAACTATCAAGGACTTTACAACACATACAAAGTTAAAAAAAAAAAGGACTGAGAAGATATTTTGCCAAATGGTAGACCATAAAATAGATGAAATCGAATTGAATAGACTAGACTTGAGTGCTATTTTGTGGTTATAGCTCTTAAACATCATTGCCAGGGGAAAGTTTCTAACTCTCTATTAAATTTTTGGCATTAAAGCGGAAGATCAATCACTTAATATATAAACTAAATATAGTATTTTATGCAACAGTTTCGTTTTAACATGAACAAAACTTGTAAATTTAATCCAATGTTTACATTTTTTTGGTTTGTTAAATAAGAGTTTCGGTTACATAACGGTTACACTACATTTTGCCAACTAAAAGCAAAATAAATTGAAGGATACAAATTTGATCAACTCGACCGAAACGGACTCTAGCAACATTTTACGCCATTTAACTTTTTTCTTTATTACAAAAAAACAAAAAGGACGAAACAAAACAAAACTAAACTAAACAGAAGAAGAAAACAAAATAACTAAAACAGTAAAACTAATCTCAACTTTTCTAATTTTTCTCTCTCTCTCTCTCCCTCTCTCCTTCTTATCTCTCTCTCTCTCTATATATATATATATCTCGCTGCTTGCACAGATTCCATAGGCCATGACGATTGCAATGGCAGCAACTTTCCAACAAATTACAACAGAAGCAACCGAAACAGCAAATGTATTTTATGATGCAACATCAAATTGTCAACAAATATTTAAAGGCAAAGCATTAAGAAAATAAAACAAAAAAAAAAAACAAAAACATAAAATGGATATTTAAACTAAACACAACAAAAATAATATTAAAAAAAAAAACACAAAACTCACAAAAAAAAAGTTAAGTAAAAACAAAAACAGAAAATATTTTTTTTTTTTTGCGTGAAAGCAAACGAAATGGAAATTTGCGATAAAGAGTCAAAAAAAAAAGTAAACAAAATCTATAATTTAGAGCAAAAGGCAAAAGTTTTAGGGCAAGGAAATAAAAAATAACAAAAAAAAATATAAAAATAAATAAATAGGAAAGGAATGGCCAACATTCAAGTTTAAATATATATATATATATTTTTTTTTTACTTTTGTTAATTGCGAGTTTTGTTGATGTCGTCGTCGTCGTTCGGCACGGTTTTGTCTAATTTTAAGAATAATTTTTTAATCACCTGTTTTTTTTCCTACAACTTTTTCACTCTCTCGTTAATTGTGTGTAAATAAAGATTGTTTGTTTTTTTTTTGTTCTCTTTGAATTTTTTTTTTTCTTTTTACAAGAAATTATTGAACTAAACACTCAATTAAAAATTCGAAATCAAAAACAAGAAAAAAACAAAAAAAAAAAAGTAATAAACGAAGAACGATAAAGAGGAGAAGGGTAAAGAAAAGAAAATATCAAATCGTCTTATGTAGAAATGTTAAGTCAATGTCTCGCCGCTCTGTTAAATCCCTTTTTGAGTCAAGGCAATTAAAATGTATTATATTATATAATAAACAAAATAACAAAAAAATATATATATATATAAAATTGTAAACACAAAAACAATAATAATAATAACATACGCAAAGTAATACAATTAAAAACTAAAAGAAAGAGCAAATGCAAACATTAATTACAAGAGTGTAAATCACTAATTTTGTTAATTTTTTTTTTTTTTTTTTTTTATTTAAAGTTTAAGCTTAAATATAATTTGTACTGTTGCTTTCCATAAATTTTTAAATTTTTGCATTAAGAAAGAGTGAAGAAACAAACAAAAACGAAAAGAAAAAAATTCAATACAATTCTTATATTTTAAATTTTTAATATGTTTATTGTAAAAAGCTTAAACGTAAAAGATCACAAACAAAAAAGAAAAAAACAAATGAAAAAAAAAAACGTAAAATAGAAAACGCAAAAACGTAGAGCAAACCAACAAAAAAAAAAAAACAAAAAACACACAAAAAAAAATAATAAATTAAAAAACAATTTTTTTGAAAGACAAGAGCAAAATGTAATTTCTTTTTTTTTTGAACCGAAATGCGTTTTGTAATTCCAATTTCCAAGAACTTTCCAGTTATTTGGTATTTCTTGTGGAATTACTTAGCGCTATTTTTTGGTTCACATTATTCGCATTAATATTTATAATTTATATTTTCCTTTATTTTTCAGAAATTAAGTTCGTTTCCATTGCATTAACAAAATTTCGTTCATCTAAGTTGTATATATATATGTATATATATATATATATACATGTACATACATATCGCCAAAAACAAAACAAATAGGAAAAAAGAAAACCCAAAATTGAAGAAAAGTAAAACCGAGTTAAATCGTGAAAAATGCCAAGGTAAATGAATACATAACAGAAGCAAAATTTGGCATGCCGAAGTCTGTATACCCTTGCAGCAATTTCAATAATTTTTTTTATTGCATAGAGAAAATATTCGGGGAGATCTTTGTGTCACTTTAAATATTGTAACAATTGTAAATCAATAAGAGAATCTAGAATCGATTATTACTATTAAATATTTTCTGTAGTCAGTCGTCCGTTCTAAATTAAAATGTTGGTTAAACAATTTGAACTCATTAATAACTCATTTCTGTTCAGATAGAGTTGTCTGATTTCAATTAATATTAATAATAATTAATGTGAATGAACTTTGATTAATAAATGGCATTATAGTTGTTCTTAGGCTAAATGTTATATGACATATGTAGTTGTCCGATTCAAATGTGAAAACCAATTGAATAGGCACAAAAACAGTCACCTGCATTCGATTTGTCCTATTGTAAGTCCGATCTGGTCATTCAATACTATTAAGAACTAAAAAGAGATGCATTTATAGTACTATATAATATTATATATAAAAGAAAGAGATATCGAATGTAAATCATATCTTTAATAATTGAATGACTTATAGCACAACCTATCCAGATGATAAAAGCAAGTTATCGATAACAAGATGCTGAAACGATATGAAATACTGAACCAAGAACCAGTTATCATTCCGATCGACTATTCTTAAAAGTGCTCCGATCGATATTTATTAAATCCTCAATTCACACTTATTAAGATCGATTGAAAAATTTTAAATAGAAAGTTATCTTATTTGAGACTATAATCTATTAGTTATGGTAATATAATCTGGGTTAAAATCTACCTACTGATTGAATGAATCGGTACGATCCGATTGACTTTCATTGTGACCATCTCTATTTTATCTCCTTTTTCCATATCTTGACAACCTTTTGCAAGGGTATAGATAGAACCAATCGAGAATACACTTTTTCGTACTATTATTTATAGATAATGAAAGCTCAAAGAAAAGAAAAAAAAAAAAAAACACAACAGAAAAGTGAGAGATAAATACGAATAAAATAATAAATATGCAACAAAATATCAGGAATCACATTACTGAAGCAAGTTGGACCCAGAATGATAAATGATAATGGAATTATGTGTGTGTGTGTGTGTGTGTGCGTGTGTGTGTTGTTGTTGTTTATTTATAATTTATATAGTTTAGGTTTTTGTTTTCATCATCCTTCTACTTTCGTATTTCGAAAGGGTGGAAAGGGGGCGGGTAATCGAGAAAAACAGATTTAAGACATATACATATACGATATATACACCTTAACTTGTGTAACTTTTTAGAGACAGAGTTTGCAACCAGATGGAACCAGATCAACGTTTGATAACGATAACGATAACGATAGCGATAACGATAATGATAATGATAATGAAAATTTATTTTGTAAAAACAAATTGCAACGCAAAGAAAAAACCAAAACAAGAAACAAAACAAAAAAAAAGAGAAAAACGAAAAAAAAAAACAAGAAGAAAAGAAAAGTTAAGAGCAAAATGCAAAGGAAAACTAAAAACTGAAACTTTTACTCAAGCATTCCACACTCTCACACACCCAAAAAAAAAAAAGAAAAAAAACATATGTAGAAAGATGGATGAGATGGGAAAAACTTAAATTGTACATTTTTTGAAAAAAAAAAGGGAAAAAGGAAAAACAAATGCAAATTGAAGACAACAAAAATGCTCGCGCGTGCTCGTGAATATTTAAAATAAAAAAAAAACTACTTAACTTAAAACCGAAAACAAAATATAAAAATAAAAAAATTTTGCAAAAAATTATGCATTAAGCATAAAAAAACCCGTTTCAATGGATACTTAGTAACATACAAGAACAGAAAAAAACGATATATACACACATAAATTAAAGCAAATTAATGGAAAACACAAAAATATATATGAATTAGTTTAAACAAGAAAAAAAAAAAAACGAAAAACAAGAAATCAAGTAAACATAATGAGAAAAAAAACAAGTGGCGCTTCCTTTTTGCAAAAAAGTTTCATATTTCTAAAACAAAAAAAAAATTGAGAAAAAAAACAAATACAAAAACGAATATTAATACAAAAAAAAACGGAAAATGTAATAGACTTGAGATCTGTTGATCTGAACGATCATGACTATATTGATTTAAAGCTTGAGTTTGTATCTCGTGCTCTCTCTCTCTCTTGCTCGCTCACTCGCTGGCTCTATCTTGCTCTAGCTCTTGCTTCAAAGCGTTGCAAATGTCAAAGAACAACAACAACAGCAAACAAACAACAACACACAAACATTTAAGCAATATAAATTGCATATATAAATAAATTAATTATACATTAATTAACTAATACGTATACAAAGAAGGAAAAACAAAAAAGAAAAAAAAAGAAAATAAAACTATTTATATATTGAGTAAGCTGAAGCTGAAGCTATACAACAGAAAGAAAATTAAGGAACAAAAAAACAAAAAAAGGATATTTCAACTCTATCAAATATACAAATATGTATGTGTATATATGTATGTATATATATCTAGATTTATATATATATATATATACATATATAAACATGGATATATTGCATAATTTACACTTTTTCTATGGAGCGATTTATAGTGTACAATATTATAATTAAACAACAAGGCGTCGTTGTCGGTTTCGACCCAATCCAATAAACTTTAAAAAAAAAGAAAACAAATATAAAAATAAATCTTCCACTCTCTTCTTCAACCTCCCACCACCCTCCCCCTCCAGTCTTCACTTGAGCCCCAATTCACTAACTAATTAACTAAACACTCGTCCTACTAGACCATATTTTTTTGGTTCATATCTCACACAAACTTTGTGCTGATCAAAGCAAATCCTAAAAGCTCACTAAATTAATAAATTTTATTATTACAATCAAGAAAATTTCAGTTTGTAAACTAATTTTACCAGTTTTACCATTTCCAAAATTGGTTACATTGATCCACATGGCGAAGCAGTGACTAATTTATTCTAATAATTTTACGCTTATTCCTATAATGAGTCAATCCAAATGTTACTACAAATTAAGTATGATTAATGCATACTTTTTGGCGTCTTTTATAATTTTTCGTAATTTTAGCCAGCTCATTTCCAACTAATTCAAAAACTAAGAATTGGGATTCTCTGTATATCGATTTGTTTGAGTTTATTATAATGCACGTCGAAAGCTTTTCTATTTTGGCTTTTGTGTACAGCAAACAATAAGATCCAATTTTTTTTGCCCCAAACAAATGCATACAGACAAACACACACACACACATAAACTAGTTTTTGTTTATGTAAAATGTAAACTATATTTTTTTTGTTTTTTTTTTTTGTCAAAAATCTTTGCCAATTTTGCAGTTGCCGTTGCAATTAAGTATAAAAAAAAAATATGAGAATCTTTAGCAATAACTGAAAAATAAGCAAAAAAAAAAGAAGAAAAATTAAACAAACACCAGCCGAGGATAAAAAACGTAAGCCAAAAATGCAAAAAGTATTGTAAAATGTTTAAAACAAAAACAAAAAATCGAATGAAAAGAGAGAAGAAAATTGAGTAAATGAATATAAAAACTTGGTCATGTTGTGAACATTTTTTGCAAAAGAAAAAAAACAGAGAAAACTGAAATTGATGATGAAAAATAAAACCAAAAACTTGAAATGAGAATAAACAGGCAATTAAACGTATGTAGCAAACTAAGCTTGTCGACAGATTTTTTGGCTAAAAATGTGGTGGAAAAAAAAGAAATGAAAACACACAGATACATATACATATATATATATATGAATCTATATATATATATATATAAATCAAATAAAAGAAAAGGAAAAAAAACAAACAAAAATATTGAATAATAATCACCGACAAATTGAGATTTAATAAAGATTTAATTACTTACAAGAAAAATGAATGAGTGTAAATTATTCAAGTCAAAAAAAAAAAGAAAATTAAAGTAAATCATTTCATTCATTTTTAATTTTAAATTGTTAACAATTATTAAAAGTTTATTCTTACATTTTATATAACTTTATTTGATTGCTCATATTATTAACTCATTTGAAACGGTTATGGTTAATGGTCATATTTTTCATTTCTAATTATTTAAAACAAACTTTTTCAAAGCATAGCACACAGTTTTGATTGATATAGACCAGGAATGGCCAAACGGTCGATCGCGACTATTAGTCCAGTCGATGTAATTGGTAGATCCCACAGGGTGTCGTCAGTGATCTGTAGATCTTGGGTCTAATCAAGTTGGCCACCCCTGATATAGACTATCTATGCTATCATCTAAATTTCATTTAGTTTTAAACATATTCTCATTTTGTTTCACACCGTTTTATCTTTGTTTTCTTACTTCGAATGAGAAGTAAAAGATCACTGTTTCATTTCATCAATTTCATTCTCATTTGCAATCAGATTCAATCTCAAATTGTATATTATATATGCCATATCCATACATATAATATGTAAAAGTATTCTGGAATATTCTCAACAGGTGAGTCTTTCTGTCTGTCTGTCTGTCTTTAAAGAAATTGTTCTTTTTTTAAAGCTACCAGATCAGAGGTATAGGAATTATTTTCACATATTATTCTTCAATTATGATCATTTATTTCTTTTATAAATTAGGTAAAATTATTTCTTTAAAAACTTTTAGTGGTAAGTATGTATGTATGTATTATCGATTCCATTGGAAAAATCGGTTGTAGTTTTGAAATTGAAAATCGGTTGTATACATTTACATTAAATTCATCCATTTCTATTTTTATTCAGATACTTTTATTTTCTTAAGGAAAAGATCTTTCAACTGATCCACTTGACTGGAATATAGACTACTGAGTAAGTGATATACATATATATTTAAAAATATTTAAAAACTTTAACAAAGTCAATAAATTTGCGTTCATTTCCGGTATTATTATCGCCCCCCCTAAAAGTATGCTTTATTTATCAAATACTTAAATCACTTTATATTTTTGAATAATTTTTTATATTTTAATGAATTTTTAAATATTTTTTGTATATTTTGCGACTTTTACCTATGGTTTCTTCTCAATTCATACGTGTCTTTTAAGTTGGTTTTGTCTTTTGAGCCAGGAAACACACACACACGCACTCGCAGATACAAAGATACAAACACATTCATTCATAAATTCCAAGAGCATTTCTTTAACCATATTTCACATGCCACGTACCAGAGCAAGTGGCACTCTCTCTCTCTCTTACTCTCTCTGCCTCTATCTCAGCATTTGTCACCTATCTCTGTCTGACACACTTGGATGGTGTATCTTTAGAAATGTTGCTGACGGGGTTTAAAGGGTCGACTTTTTGCGTACGTGCTAGACGGTAAGCAGCCTCAGGTGAGGCGACACCAATCACAATCATCATAAGACGTTCGCAGTTGATTATGATGAGAGCTCTCTTCTCTTAGAGGAGACGAAAGATGTAACCCGTGTGTGCTGAAGTTGGAGTTCGAGTTGGAGTGGAGCGGAGTGGAGTTCCCCTCGCGAAAGTTTATCACCGCGGCAAGATTCTAACATTTTTGTGTGCATTCCACTTTGGTGCGTTTGTCGGATTTCACAAGAGTCGCTGTTTTTTTTTTTGTTTTTTTTGCTCATAAAACGTACTCGAACTCATTAAAACGCGCACTCTGATAACTGAAATGGCCGAAACACTGAGCAAAGATGAAGATGATGGCGAAGATGACGACGACGACGAGTAAAGCAAGCGACGTGTTTGCATGTGCGTTTAATGCTGCTGCTTCTTTTTTTTGTCTTTTCCATTTTGTTGCTGATTTATTTGATGGGGCAGTTGGTAGAATTCTGTGAGGCACGTTGCAGGTTCCCTATAACAGTCCCCCCCCGTGTTGCTGATGCTGGTTTTCAAAATGGGGCAAGAAATAAAAATTAAACATACACAAAAAAGAAGAAAGAATAAGAGAAAGAACTTACACTTACACACACACACAGACTCAAATTGTGGCCTATTAATTAGTTGAATTTGTGTGGGAAAAACGAGAAGAAAGCAGTTTAAATGCGAAAATTTGTTGCTAGAATTGGGCGCAATTTTTGTTTCTTGTTCATTTTAAAGACTTGTTAAAAAACTGTAAAAAAAATATAATAACAAAGGCATTTTGATTACTTTGTGTAGAGTTAAATTTGGAAAGAAATATTGGTCAATTGAAAAAAAAAAAAAACAATTTTGCTATTGCAATTTTTGAGTTTTAATAAAGTTGCAAAAGTTGAAAATCTCCAGATCTTGATGTATGACCAAGTTTTTTACAGACCAGAGCTTTGTTTGTTTAAACCTTTTTGGAATCTCTACGTTGAAAGTATATATGACTTCCGTATGTTGCAAATGATAAAAGGATATACATACATACATATATATTGAAAAGTCATCGGCTATTATTAGATCGAAACGAGAGTGACTTCTTCTTAAGAGTCATCTGATTTGATGACTTTTATTAAGAAAATTCAATGTTAAATGGTTTCCATCAGTCTTATCGGTTTTTCTTACTTAGACTTTGATTAAGGACATCTCCAGATCTCAATGTATGACCGAGTTTCTTACAGTTTGAAAGTAGATGTCTTTCATATCTCCCAATTGGCTTGAGGATTGTTTGATATATGTATAGAAAATAATATCCTATTCACAAATCTTGATTATTGTTGGACTTTCTGCTAATGTTGTTTCCGTTTAACTGTTAACTCTTTCAGTTTGGGAAACGTAATCATTAACCTTATCACTTGCCTTCGGGTAGAGAGGTGGGGCAGGTAGGAGATATTGAGCATTACATTTCGCTGTCAATATCACACTATCTCGTTGAAGTCAACATCTTTGTGTCTACCTCTCTTTTCTTTTTTTTTTTTTTTTGCCTACCAGTGTAGTGTCAGTTTGTCCAGTCCATTGTTTTCGGGTCATCTTTGCGCAGAGTCTCTCACACAAATCTGCTGGGAGAGAGAGAGAGAGAGAGAGAGTGAGAAGCGGGGTTAGGATCGGGAAGAATTTGCATTTGGTCTGATCAGGGGCAGGTGGAGTCATTTCATGAGCATTGAAGTCGTCTTAGTTGTTGTTTGCTGGTTGTCCCTGGGCTTTCTTTATGACCTCACAATTGCAGTTTGTGGCTTTTGGTTTCCTTTGGCTAGCTAAAGTTTATTTGATTCTATTTTCATTTTATTTGAATTGTGGTTGGCTTTTATGGGTCTTCGACTGAGATTTGTTTGTGAAAGTTTCCTACTGCTATAGCTGGCTTTGGGTTTGCCTTCATGTCCCGTCCACCTTCCTTTTAGCCATATCTCTTTTTTTTTTTCTTTTTGTTTAAGCTTGACTTGGTGGTGGTGCTGGTGGTGGTGGTGCTGCTGGTGGTGGTGGTGATTGTAAAACAATAAAAGCAACACCTGACTGCTGTTTGCCTCCTTTTTGGTATTGCCAACAACATTCAACAGGCAACGGGCAACAATGGCGACGACTTTGTTGGTGGCCCCGTCCAAGTAGATCTTATCATAGCCCAAAAATGGCTAAAACTAAACACAAAAAAAAAACCCATATATATATCCCGTGCATCCATCTTTATATATATACCTGTATATATATATTTTAAACATGCTTATTGTTTGGAGGATGAAAAGAAAGAAGAAAAAAAATGAGAGAAAAAAAACAAGCTGAAACATTTCAATTGCGTTTGGAGGATGCGTTTTCTTTTCAGTTGGCTCAAACAAATTCACATAGGAGAGAAAAAAAAAAAAAATTGGTAAAGAAAGAAAAGAAATAAAAAAAATTAGCAAAAATAAAAATTAAATCTAAATCTGAATAAATAAAAATCGTGCAGTCTTAAGTGAAAGGCATCGACGACGACGATCTCAAGAGTTTGAGTTTTGTTATTTTGGATTTGTTGCAAAGTATCTCAGTGTGCTGCAAATTTAATCAATTGATGAGGCACAACAGAGCGCAAGTGCAGTCGGCTTTAGGCATCAGGTTGCAGGTTGCAAGTTGTTTGCCCCGTTGCATTTATTGTTGTTGCCGCTGCTGCTGCTGCTGGTGCTGTTGCTGTTGCTATTGTCGATTGTCGATGGCTGCCAAGCAATTTGGATTTTGTGGCAACAGGCAAACCTGACCAAAAAGACATTTACATTCTACTGTTTACTGATTGTTGTTGCAAGTGTCGCTGCCACATGCAACAACAACAACATTAACATTAACAACAACCACAAGCACACTTTACACGCTAGAAACCGTGACTTTAATTTTCTTTACCATACCCCCCCACCCCGCTTGCATCTCTCTAGCTCTCTCTATCTCATTCTCTACCCCCTTCACGAACATTTTTCTTTTCTTTTGATTTGTTTTTCCTTTTTTTTTTTGGTCCGACTGTCTCGTTTTTATATAATTTTCAAATTTATTTCCACTGGCCACCACCAAATGGTTGCGCTTTTCATTAAATCTGTTTTTTTTTTTTTTTGCTCTTTCCTTGTTGCCAATGTCGCCAATAGTTTTTCTTTCTTTCTCTGGTTTTTCTCCATTTTCTTTCCTATTTTTTTTTTCTTTTCGTTTTAATTTTGTAATTATCTGGCGCATTTTACTTTCGTTTGCGACGTCTGTTTCAACATTTGATTTATGGCAACGGGAAAAAAGAAGTCCAACTTATTGTTAAATGGCGAATTGGAATCGTGAGGGAAGCATCCACAAAAGTAACAACAACAACAACAACAAAACGCTTGTCAAACTAACCGAAAACTCATTAGGAAATTGTAGATAAAAAAAAAATACCACAAAGAAAAAGGAAGATTCATTCGCTCCAACTCCAATTGCTTTCTCTTTCACTCAGCTTATACTTTATAAAATAAAAATTTATAAAGCTAGCTCATTGAATATTTTCTTAAATTAATGTTTAAACAATCATTTCAACAGGCAAAATTTTAGACAGAAAATCTTACAAACTGAAAGTGTTTCAAACTGAACATTTTTTAAATAGAAAAATGTTTCAAATAAAAAGTGTTCCACAGAGAACATGTTTAACATAAAAAAATGCTTGAAAAGGAAAATATTCTAAACGGAAAGTATTTCAAACTGAAAATATTTCAAATAGATGTATGTTTAAAACAGAATATTTTTTTAAACAGAAAAATCTTACAAGCTAAAAATGTTTTAAATTAAAAATGCTGCAAATAGAAAATGTTTTAAACTAAAAATGTTTCAATAGAAAAATCTTTCAAACAGAAAATATTTCATAATATAAATTGTTTGTTTACAAAAAGAAAAATGTTACAAATAGAAAATATTTCAGTTAGTTTGATTATAATTTTTGATTAAAAAACCAAATAAAATTTATATTTCTAAGAATATTTTTGCACAAAAATAAAGAGAAAACAAAATTCCTTTACCAGTTGCATTAAAATTATAATTTTATTTTAACAAAAGTCTTAGTTAAGCTTGTACTTGAACATTTAAAAATTTCTTAGCATGCAATTGTGTGAGTGTCTGTGATAATACCTACATATATTTATCTTCCTTTTTCATTTATTTCCTTTTATTTGTTTAATTCTCATTCTTGTCCTCGACTTCCTTCTTTCAAACTTTATCTCATCTTTTTTATCCTGTCGTTTCGCTTTCATTATTATTATTATTGGCCATTATCATTATCACGATCAGAGCACTTGCTCAACCTGCTCGTTGTGCCTGAAGCTGTCAATAAATAAGCTCATTAACTTCATAGCAAATGTTTGCCATCGTCGTCGCACTTGACACTTGCCGTTGACATGTTGTTGCCGTAGCAAACAAACACGCAATAACAGCAACGAGCAACGGCAACCAGCAACGAGCAATAGCAACTTACTACAACACCCACTCACCAGTTCAAGTCATAGTCAAGATTCGAAACAGACGAACAAAAAAAAAATGTGCAACAATTTCAAATCGCTTCTATGAACGAGCAGCAACAACAACAACAACTGCAACAGTAACAGCAACAACAGCAACAGAGACCGAGACCCAAGCAGACCCATTGATTAGGTGACCCTTGTAGCGGTCTGTTGTGGCTGTCAACTTCCATGTGCTCTCTCTACTCCTGGCCCCAATTGCCATTGACTGTTGACTGTTGCTTGCAGTTGTTGTTGTTGCTGTTGTTGCTGTTCGTTCAATTGATTGAATTACATACATGTTTGCTTCTGCTGTTGTTGTGGTCCCTTGAAGATTTTACCTAACTTTACCTTGCCTTACCTTTGCTTGACTTGACTTGACTTGGCTTTACCAACTTTAAGTAACTGACTTTTGAGCCATGTTGCCAAAGCATTGGCCGACTCTAGGCCATGTTGCAGACAAAGTCAAGACAGCAAAAGTCTGGTTTGCCAGTTAGCTAGTTAATTAGCAGCTAGTGCAAGATGGGAACTATTGTTGTTGTTGTTGCCGCTGTCCTTGTGCCAATTGTGAGTGGGTGGCAAAAGACAAAAAAAAGAGAAGAAGGAATGTGCGCGATCAATCAATGATCAGGTAATCAAACCCGATCTTTTTAATCTTAACTATAAATCGCATTTACATTTCTTCTGTTATCCTTTTGAGAAATATTTAGCTACCATTTGACATCAGATGCAATGTATATATATCACCATTAACATTATCTCTGCTTCCAATCACTCAATGTCCAATTGCATAAGCCATCAACCTCTCTAGTACCTACCTAAAACACTATAACTCTGCACCCCCGCCCATCCCCGCCTGGGCCTTCACTTGCATTGTTGACGGCAAACCACAGGCAAGAAAAAAAAAAAAAAATAACCACAAGCGACGAACTTGTCCTTAAAATGTCAGCCAAAGTGTTCATTAATTTGTGTCTCCCGTTCAGTTTTGTTGTTGTTGCTGCTGCTGTTCTATTTGTATATGTATGTTTGTGTGTGTGTGTGTGTCTGTTTTTTAGTCATTGATCATGAATTCCATAAGCTTGGCACTCGCCGTTTGCCGTCAACGTTGCATGCGTCATGACCAGGTCGGTCTATACACCACCACCAACGAATTGGCGACACAATTTTTGTCTTTTGGCATGTGGCAAGTTTCCCCATATGTTGCTCGTGCCCCCCTTCTACATTCAACCTACGCAAATCAAAATCGAAAAGAAACAAAGTCTCTTGCCTGTTGCCAGTAGTTTGTAATTTTCATGTAAAAGTCGCGCCAAATGCAAAATGGCCCTGCAACAACAGCAATCACAACGATGACTGACTGGCATGCCACATGCACCTTTTCATCCGCCCCCCTCTTTACCCATTACCCTTTCAATCCCCAATCTTCAGCCCTGAGCCTGGCAGGGACTGGTCTGGTTTGGTCTGGCCTGGCCGGGGTCTGGTCTGGTCTGGTTTGGTTTGGTCTCGCCTGGTCTGACTTGGCCAGGCCAGCCATCAATCTCAATTGTTTCGCATTTTCATATGCGACTCTTCGATCATTTTGCAGCTTGACAATAGCAACAACAGCAACAACAGCGACAACAACAACAGCCACCACAGCCAACGGTAATAAAAATTGCAGATTTGTCACAGCAATTGTTGTTGTTGCTGTTGTCATTGTTGTTGTTGTTGCTTTTGGCCTGATTCTTCTGGCTTGTTGTTTTGCCTACGTCGTGTGCCTGTAATTACTTTTTATTATGTTGAATTTGGAAAAAAAAAGCAAACCCTCCATCCTCCTCCTGCTTACATCATTCCTCTCTTGCCCACGTTCTCTTTTATATTTATTTTCATTTTTTTTCTTGTGGTTTTTTGGTTTCATATATGTATATTCGTATATTCGTTTCTTTTTTCCTGGATTTATCTCAAGCAAATGTCTACGCGTGATTAAACGTTTAAATTGCCTGATATGGTATATGTACATATATATATATATATATATATTCTGAAAATATAAAAAGACCGAGAACGGTGTCACCCTGCCACTGATTGGCAGTTCTTGAGGCAAAATTCTGCTACATATAGCAAAGTGTCATTTAGTTATGACAACAGCAATAAATAAAATCACAAGATAATCTAAGAACATTTGAAAGGATTTTCCGATATATTCATATTTTATTATATATTTTTAAGAATAATAGAAAGAGAGAGACAGAGAGAGAGAGAGAAAGAGAAGAAATGCAAATTGTCTGTAGATCTAATCATAATTTTTAATAATTCTAAATATTTCTTTTGATAGGTTATCAACTAAACGCAAGTTCATAGTTAAATATGTGAATTAAAGTTTTAGCTTCTTTTATTGAAATAACTATCAAAAGGGTTCCTTTTAGTCCATCAGGGCTTTCGGGAAGCAAGAAAAACCTATCTTCATTTTCTAAATTTAAAATGTAATCTAAGTTTCTTTGTAATCAAATATATGTTGAATAAAGTCTTGAATCTATTTGGTGACTTGGGATGTTAGTTCTCGATTTAGAAGTTCCATTTATTTAATATCAGTTCCATTTATATTAATATTCACGAACACTTTTTTTTTTTTTTTCGGGAAAAGAAGTTTCGGTTAACGAATAAACAACAAAAACAGGTGGAAACCTTCATTAGCTATGAAATTTTCCGAATACCCATTATAGTGATGTGCAATATGACCGTTTTTTCCATTTCAAATGTCACCTTCACCATCAAATATTCAGTTCGATAAAAATTTTTATACGTTTTAGTTTACTTTCTTTCAATAAAAACTGAACTTAAAATATATTGGTGAATTTCGTCAGTTCTTTAAAAGTTTTGATGCGTTTTATGTTATATTCTCGTAGTAAAAGTTCAAATTGAAATACTATAATACGATAAGTGGACCTAGCTCATTTGATTTTGTAACTCATTTAGTCTCGAATCGAATTCTAGCCTCTGCTGGTTGACAGCTTGAGTGGCCACAGTATCTATTATGGTTTACAACAATTCGGGATTCAAGTCTGCACTTTCGTTCTCACTATCCTCGTTTCTATCTGATTCTTCTCTCTTTCTATTCTATTTCTCTTTCTATTTCCCTGTATGAATATATTAAGGCGGATCCAAGGGGGGAAACGGGGGAGGGTTCCCCCCACAAAAGGTTTCTATCACAAAGAATACAATGTTTTTCAATGAAGCACTTTAACACATTGACACTTTTGAATAGTGAATTCCCCCCCAAAATTTGCCTCTGGATCCGCCCCTGTATATGGGAATAGTGATATAATAATAATGAACAAGATGGTAGCACCCATTGTATTCGTTAAACGAGGATCCACTGTATTATATTTTCAAATATTATATTAACAATTACGTTGTTTAATCTTTAACAAGCATTTACTTCTCATTTTGAGTAGTTAAATTTCTGTGCCTATTGAAAAATTGCATTTTATCTTTTTGTCTAATTTGCACTAGTTTCTTTTTTGGGTTTTCAATTTCCCAGAGGAGTAAAAGGCAATGAATTGATTTTGTCTAAATCTTGGGTAAAACTTTTTGATTTCGTTCTATCAAGTTAAACCGTTGGGTACTTTAAGATATTGAACTAAGCTCGAAAAGCAATTACAAATTGCAGTATACGCTTACATTAGCTTTATCTACTAGGCCTTAAGCTACTTATTATATCTTTAAAAGGAACAGATCTAGAAAATATTTAAAGGGGTTAACTACTTTTCTCTGTGCGTCCTTGATCTATGATATATACATCTTTCCCCTTTTTATAGTGCATTGCCTTTCTTAAATATTCTTTTATGTTTAATAATCTGCTTCTGGTTAGTGCTAGTGGATTTTTATTCATTACAGGATTTATGTTAATTTAATGTTAAATATTTCTTGATTTTAGAAAGTTAATTATGATTACAGAGATGATTTATTATAGAGAAAAGTTTATGCAATATGTTTATAAGTTAATAAAAACTAGAAGGATGTGCTAACTTCGGCCGTGCCGAAGTTCGTATACCCTTGCAAACTGTTATTTAACAATTACACATTTATAATGTGACAAAATCATTAGAAAGCATATGAAACAAGTCAAACATACATTAAATGTTCGTAGCTTGAGAAAAAAGTAATTCGACAAAAAAAAATTTTTTGGTCCGATTGTTCCTATGGGAGCTATAGCATATAGATGACCGATTTTGCTGAAACTTAGCATAGACATTTCTATATATACTAAACTTCCAAAAACCAAGTTTCGTGACAATCACTTTCAAAACACCCAAGTTATTGCTCTGAGACTATATTCTCGACCGATCGTTCCTATGGGAGCTATATGATATAGTCAACCGATTCTAATTAAACTTGGTGGATATGTTAGAAAGTATACCAAACTCTTAAACAACAAATTTTGTAATATTTGATTGAAAACCAACAGAGTTATGAAGGCTTAACTCTATTCTCGACCGATCGTTCCTATGGGAGCTATATGATATAGTCATCCGATCGGGATGATTCTGAGATATACAATGCCTGCAGCAAAAGACTGGGTGCAAAATTTCAGCTCTGTAGCTTTAAGGGTTTCGGAGGAGAAGCTGTTGATCCAGACAGACAGACAGACGGACAGACGGACATGGCTATATAAACTCAGCTCGTCGTGCTGATCAAGAATATATATACTTTATATAGTCAGAGATGCTTCCTTCTATGCGTTGCAAACTTCTGACCAAAATTAATATACCCTTTTTGCAAGGGTATAAAAATATATATAACTAAAATATAAAATTATCTTACCCACTCACACACACACACAGTAGCCAAAGTTAACTTTTCTGATAAAAAAAACAAATGTAAAATCTTTAAAGATTTCGTTACCTAGAAAACTATAATAAAAAAGACTTTAAGTACTTAACACCTGCCGAGTCTTTGAAATTCTAAAATTCCTTAAACTAACATTAATTTCATTTGATTGTTAAAAGAAATGCTACTATTTAAGTGGATATAAAAAACACCTATTCACACGATCAATCGTTATATATATATTTGAACCGAAATGAATGCAAAGTCTCTCTCTCTCTCTCT
The DNA here is from genome assembly GCA_035045865.1 of Drosophila austrosaltans. Classification (NCBI taxonomy): domain Eukaryota; kingdom Metazoa; phylum Arthropoda; class Insecta; order Diptera; family Drosophilidae; genus Drosophila; species Drosophila austrosaltans. Next base: position 9,412,245 of record JAWNOQ010000207.1, read on the forward strand.
GTCACTCTGCGCCTACGCATCGATTACGCCTACTTTATAAGCCACAAACTTCACGCTTAATTAGTCGCATTGAAATACAACTACATATATGTATATACCTACCTACCTATAGATAGATATATAACTTCATCTTCTTTTGTATTGGCCATCTCTCATTTCTCAAGTCATGAACATGAACTGGCCACGCTTTAATAGCAGACGACAGAGTTTTGTCACCATACCAAAATGGTCAAAACATGAAATCCTATTAGACAAATTGAAATTACAAATGAGACAACAGCAGCAGCAGCAGCAGCAGCACCAAAATTCATTTATTAATTAGTCACACTCGATTATGGTCAGACAAAGAGAGGCGCAACAGCAGCGGCAACATATACACACACACACACACACACAATCGGCAAAAAAAAAAAAAAAAACAACGACAGCAACAACACAACACAAACGGTAGCCAATGGAATGAAAATGAAACCTCTCTGCCCACATGCGGAGCTTTTGGTTAAGTTGGTGTGAAAATTGTTAAGACCAATGGGAAAAATTCAACACGCAAGCCATTTCTCTAGTGTGTGTGTGTGTGTGCCACAGTATGTTATTTTTTTTTTTTTTTCGTTTTTAATTTTTGGTGTGGGTTGACATAATCAATGATTGGTAATCGCTAATTAAAATTATTATTAACAATGAAAATGAAAATATGCCATTCTGGATTGAGTTCCCCTTTTTTTTTGTTTGCTGTTTCTCTCTTGGTCTGTTTATATGCCATTTCCTCTCCCTCTCTCTCACTCTCTTTGGTTAGTTGGCGCTCTATCGATATCTTTTTGCAATCTAGAGTTCCATTTTGGCCAAACGCTTGGACAGGTTGTTGGCAAGACAATTGCACAAAAGCTGTAACTGTTTAAGACTTATCATGGGAAAACCAAGACCAAGACAGCAAGTGAATTGAAACAGACTCCCCTCTACCCCATCCCCCTAACTAACCACTAACCGCCATCCCATCGTGGCACCAGCATCTCCACCCCCGCCTTTCAGGCATTTTTATTTCTATTTCTATTTCAGACTATATGTTTATATATATATAGTTATATATGTATATACCATTATCAAGTCAGTGCCAGTCCTCAGAGATAGCCTTTAAAGGCTCTAAACTGCATGCAGCTCTAATAAAGTGAATGTTGGCATTTTTAGTTAAGGCTAATTAAGACTTTTTCTGCCATCAAAACTGTACCTGCTGAGCATAATTCATTTATATATTTATATAGATATACATATATACTATTTATGAGTTATACAATCAAAATCCGTATGAAGAGAAAGTTGTTCAACTCTCTTGATCTCTCAGAGTCGTAACATTTCATAGATATATTTATTTTTAGCGCCATAAATAAGCATTTTTATTAATAGCAGCCCATTAACCTCGACTAATTAATTAACAATATCAAAAAAAAAAAAAAAAAAGAAGAAAAACAAATATGTATGTTGGGCTGAAAACATTTAAGCCAAAAATGTCGAACTGCTCACAAGCTCACAAAACTTACTAGCTAACTGACTGACAGTCTAACTTCTCGTTTAGATGAGATCTTCAAACTCTGCCTGCCTGCCTGGCTGCCTGCCTGTTGTTTGGTGATGAGTTTTCAAATGATGCGTATCAATTTTATTTAAAGATTTTTTTTTGTCTTTCTTTCTTTCTTTCCTTCATATCAAATATTTATGAGCGCTCGTTAAATCATTCATAGTTTGATCTGTTATAGGATTTTTACAATAATAGAGATAGAAACTGACTCGTACATGTTCATGATTTGTATCATGATCTTCAGTGGAAAGTTAAGGGATTGGCATTATAGCAGCGTTACAACCGATATTTGTTGTAACCGAAATTGAAAATAAAATATTTTTCTCTTATTTAGTTTTTGTTTTAGTTTCTTAGATTGCTTAAATATGAAGATATTTTAGATATGTTCAACCAAATGTGTCTTTTTTTTTTGACATTGTCCCATAAGTTATCTTCTACATATCATATGCAAACATAATGGTTGCCGATTTGGTGCACTTTGTGGTTGTTTTTCGGGAATTTACACATATATGTAGATAGGTTGAAGTCAATAAGAAGTGCATTAAACAGCGTCGTCACTCAAGTACATTGGTACTTCCTAGGGCTCCTTTGGTGGTGACCATTGCTGTATTGTACTCTATTTTTATGTCTTTGTTCCAACTTTTCATCGTTATAGCCGATTGTGCTTCTTTCTGCGTGTATCGTTTTATAAGTGGTAAGTCTTAATAGCCGGCATCGTTAGAAACGGCAACTACTATAAAGTATTAGTCTCACTCCAAGTCCAGTCGAGATTCCAAGTCTTTATTTAATATTCAATTTAGTATTCATATTTGACTCTACAAATCAAAATTATATTTTTATATTTTGTTCATTTTTATTATTTTCACATCTTTTAGTAGATTTTCTATCATTCTTTATATAGAAAGCAGTAACTGTAATCCTTATAAGTTCTCTTTTAAAAGCAACTTTAAAATTAAAATTAATTAAATTAAAGTTAAAATAAATTAGTTCAATATTCATTAGTTTGCTTACAAAGTTAAATTTTTAAAGAGATTCGATTTCTCTGCTAATTTCAGAAGGTTTAAACGAGTTTTATTTTTTAATTTTTCTATCTTTTGAAAAAAAAAACCTTTTTTATACATTTTTTTTTATAAAATGTTATTTTATTTTTTAGCATTTTGTTTTAAAGCTTTTCTTTTTTTTTCTTCTATTATTTATTCCACTTATCAATGATATTCAAGTTGTTGTCTCGCCCAATAATTTGAATCTTCCGTCAACGGGATTTCATGTATTACTTTTGTTGTTGTTGTTGTTGCTGTTGTTGAATTCTTTCAACATAAATCTACAAACGCCCACGTTTGTCTAATTTTTAAGTTATTTCAATTTTTTTTTTTTTTTTTTTTTTTTGGTTTGTTGATTTGTTTTGTCTCAAAGCAACTAATTTGCGGTGCGTGGAATTTCTTTTATTTTTCTCTGTCTTGTAAGTTTTTTCCACGTTTTTTTTTTTTTTTGTTTTTATATTTTTTTTATTTTGTTTGTGTTGGAAAGCGCTTTATAAACGTTGTAATAAATATTTTAATACTGGCAAGTCGCTTAATCAAATTCAAAGCGAGTTCGAAACAAACAATGGGAGAAAAACGAGAAAAAATAAAAATAATTTAGTATTTATACAAGTTTTTCCATTTGCTGGTGCTTCTTCTTCTTCTCTGCTGTAGTGTTTAACTTGAATGGTTTATAAAAAATTCATTGAGGCAATTGTCTGCGTTTTGCAGATTATCTGCAATATGTTCACTCCTACAGGTCAAGCGTGCACATCAATTACTTTGGCACAGGCCCAAAAAAAAAAAGCAGAAAAAAAAAAAAATAAAGATACAGAAAGAAGCACGCAGACATATAGACAGGAAATGCACACACACACACAGAGTTACACACATACCTATGTAGATGCAGATGCGCATAGAGTTGGGTTGACCTCTCAATTTAACGCTTATAATGCCAGGAAATGCCAACATCATCATGCCAAAGAGGAGACTAAGCCAAAGTCAAAGATACCAAAACTCTGAGGATTGAGATGAGAAGATGGCAACGGAACGGAGATGCGAACGAAGATCGAGACAGAGACGAAGAGAGTCTGAGAGACTAAGCTTTTGTTGTCTATGGAGAGTCACTTGATCTTGGCGTTGATTGTGCGTTGATTGTTTTATTATGAAGATGTTGATAGATCAAGGCAAGTTGTTGTTGTTGCTTGTGTTGCCTGTTATTATGGCTATATTATTAAGCCAATCAAAATGCATTAATTTGAAATTGATCATCAGCTGTTTTGTCAACAGAAATCTTTTTAGTTTTGTTGAACCTTTTCAACCTTTCAACTTTTATGTATGTAAGATATATCAAAATAAAAAGAAATTCCATAACCATGGGAAGGCTTTTAATTATGCCAAGTTCAATGAGATTTATAAGATTAGAATGGTATATGCTGATATTCTGTCATGCCAGAAAGTCGACTATACTTGTTGCTTTATACGTAATGTTAATCCAATACCAAATGAAATTATATTAGTAATACTACTCAAGGAGAATTATATTTTATTATTATATAAAAAAAAAAAGAAGAAAACTCATTGTATAAAAGTTTTTTTTTTTAAATATTTTTACATTTGTTTCTCTTGAATAGAATTTTGTGAAATGTTAAAATTTTCTAGTTAAGCATTTTCATCTAATTAGCCAATCCATTAACGTGGCTTATGCCAATGTTGACACTCAAGCAGCGCCAACAGACGGCCATTAAGGCAACTGTCAATGCTTTTATTATAACTTTTTATAATTCTTGTTGCATTTTTCCCGCTTCTCTGGCTGGTTGGTTGGTTGGTTGGTTGGTTGGTTGGTTGGTTGGCTGTTTGCCTGCCTGTTCGCCTGGCGACAGTGCAACATTTCATTAATCGAGTCACGACATTAGACATTCAACAGACCCCAAGCCAGGCACTCACCAGCCAGTCAGCCAGCCAACCAACCAACCACCATCACCTCGACTTGGAGCAGACGGGGAGCAGCCTTCTTTCGGTATTTTTTTTTTTTTTTTCTTTTACGGTTTTCTGCCTGGCAAAAGGCGTACATATAAAATTTTTCATAGCCAGCCAAAAAATTGCTTTGACAACTTTATCGCTGCACAGCATCGACGGCAACAACTTCAACGACAACAGCAACAGTAACAGCAACAACAACAACAACAACAACAGCAATAGTAACAACTGTGACAGCATTTAGAGACATTTCCTAGCCCAACTGATAAACTGTCAACTGAAGTACTTACAAAAAAAAAAAAAAAAAAAGAATCTAAATTAAATCAAATAATCGTATGACTGATTGTCTTTAAACGTTTTGTTGATTTGCCAAAAAAAAAAAAAAAAAAAAAAAAAAAATTTGGTCAAACGGAAAGAAACAAAAGACTTAGGCAACGAACTTGATGTCAACAAAAAACAAATGCAACAAGAATATGACCGAAAAAGTACATACAAATATAGAAAAAGAAGGGGAGGGGAGACAGAGGGAGAGGAGGGCTGGGGAATTTTGGCCACACACATGGTTCTGGTTTTGGGCAAATGTTTTAGGTTAAGTTTTCAATTCATATATGGTTGCATATTAATTGCCATATCAATGGCCGACTACCGTTACCAATTGCTGTTTGCTACTGTTGTTGTTGTTATTGTTAGTACTTTGCTTCTACTATGTGTGTAGTTGTTGTTATTTCTGTCTCGTTAGCGCTTGACTTTAGTTAAAGAAAAAAAAAATATATATGGTTATCCATGGTCCAGTCATAACGAAAATCAGATATGCTTTCTGCTAAAACTTTCCAATTTACTAGAAGTTTTAGTAGGTATTAGATTTTCCCTTTCACTCAATTACTTTTGGATATTGTTTGAGAATATATATTAATAGTCTATAACATTATGTTATATATATTACTATTGGAAAACGTTTGTAGAGTTTTAAATGTTTAAATTTGTTTTTAATTCATTATATTTTATGTAAAGATATTTCAGGATCAACTTAAATTGTTTTTTTTTTAATTTCTTTGGTTTTTTTTTTCCAAAGAACAAATAAAAAAGTTCTCATTTGGATTATATTAAGTGATTTAAATGTGCAATTCTTTGGTTTATTTATAAAAGTGAAGATATTTTTACTTTTTATTTTAGTTTTAGTTTAGTATATTTAGTATTGATTGTTTTATCTTTTTTGAATTGTTGCAAAACTTATTTGTTTTCACGTTCGGCTGTTGAATAATCTTTTAATTCACACAAAAAAGAATGAAATTGATACTTGTTATATTGTTAACTACTTTTCATAGTTAGTGACTATTAGTAAATATTTGGGACTATCTGTAGATAAAATTAGAATAAAAGTCTTTTATAAATTAATTATAATTTGAAAAACAAAAGTTTTATTATTTAAGCAGATAAATTTCGCTGCAATTTGTTGATAAACAAAGATAGTAAAACAAATGTCTAAGAACCTTAAAGCCTTCGTTTAAAATAATGTAAAGGTTTACTTTATTTATATTAATATTATTTATTTATATATAAAAAAATATATTCCAAATTATTTATTCAACTAATAATAATCAATTAGGCCTTTCGCCCTTTCTTTTGTTTTTTAAACGTAAATGTTTACTTTATTCTGTAATTTTTTCATGGCAGTAAAAAAACATTATTCTATTATTTTTTCATTTAAAATTTATTACAAGAAAAAAACCTAATATTACATTTAAGAATTGGCAATGAGGCATATTATTTTTCTTTGTTTAATTTAGATAAATTTTTATAATTTAATTTTACATTATTTGATATAGTTGATAGACTTTATACAATCAAGTTAGAGCATAACAATAAATGGAATTAAAATGCTGTGTGGGCGTTGCAAATGAACTTTCCCATTAAAAACACATATACATACATACATACTTACTTATGTATGTCTGTCTGTGTGTCTATCGCACATTAATTCAATTAGAAACTAAAGTCAGCCATTGCATGTTAGTTAACATTTAGTTCGAGTTGTATAAAGTTGATATTGGTCTACCATAACTGTAAATGTAACTGTAACTGTATTATATATATATTATGAATATTATTATTATTACATATTTCACACATTTAATTTATGCACCTGTTGCAGCTTGTTCGCCATTTTCCATTACATAGATATATGTATGTGTGTGTGTGTTAGATGCAAAAAATATAGACAAATATGTCTGTGCAATGGCCGCCTCTGGTTAGGCTGCCGTTTGCCATTTTGTGGCCACACCCACTTTAATATAACTAATCGATTTTGTCTAACAATTTACGAGCAATAAATTTCACTATATTTTTTTTTTTTTTTCGTTTTCGTTTTTGTTTGGAAGCTAAGAATTGGCGCCTTTTCACAATTCTCCCATAATTTAAATTTAATTTTATTTGGTTTGCATTTTTTGTTTTGTTCTTGTTGTTGTAAGGCCAAATATACAATTAGTTTTAATTGTGCTTTTTTTTACCATTGATTGAATCAAGCAAAGCACCTGGTCAACATGACCTCCCCTCTTCCATCACTAATACCGCCCAAAAAAAATCTCCCCTGCATTTTGGCGCTTTATGAACTTTAAGCAAAACGATATCGCATACAAATAAATAGCTGGCCCGCAGTTTTTCTTGTTGTTGTTGTTTAAATTTCAGTTTTAAGCGTTTTTATGTTTCTGTTGTTGTTTCTGTTTTTGTTTTTTTTGGCTATCACAAGAGTATCACAGGCAGCGCAAATGCTGCAAAAGGTCATAAAATGTGTTTTTGCTTGGTCTCAAAGTTGGTCGTGTAAATTTTTACACGCCGACAATTGTTCGACGGGTCTCTCTCTCTCTCTCTTTCTCTCTCTCTCATTGCTGACATGCAACTCGACTCCAACGACGAGCATTCAACTGTCAACAGTTACTACCGAAAAGACAAGAGCTGCTAAATGCCGCCAAATAACTCAGAGCAAAAAGGAAATCCAACAGAATTCGCAAAAATCAACCACCCCCTTGCCAGACCCCATCACCCCTCGAAGAAACAAAAAGAAAAAAAAAAACACGCTTTACCATTTCGGCAACTACAAATCACTTTTACTGGAAGTTGAGCGCCAGTCAATAGGCAACAGGCAGGTAGCAGTGATCAGTGATCGGTGATCAGCAAGTCAGCAGTCAGTTTATTCAGTTGCCTTTAAGCAACCAACCAAAAATGGCCAGGCAAAAACAAAAAAAAAAAAAAAAGCCAAAAAATTATTTAAAGTATAAATAAAATTCTCTAAATATTTGCGCGTCGATTTTCCATTTAGCCAGCATTCAGACAGGCAGACAGACAGACAGACTTGAATCGCAGTTACGAGTTCGACTCTTTGGGGCAATTAAGGTGCAATAATTTCGGATCATTAGGTTAAATTTGTCACGACCCGCTGCACGATTGAGCGACTGGACGAACGGACGGACAACAGGTAAAAAAAAAAAAAAAGTTAGAGCTAAAGCCAACCTCCCCCCCTAAAGGCAGATAAATGTAAAAGCTTAAGAGCTGTCCATTTGGTTAGTCCACGTCGACTTCCATGTCCATGTCCATGTCCATTTTCATGGATTGGCCTCTGGCAGGCATAATTTTTGGTTTTTCAGTTTTTTTTTTCTTCGTTTTTAATGTTTAGTTAAAGTCTTTGCGGCTAGGTGGCGCTTTTTACAAATTATGACACAATTCGCTGACCAAATTTGGTAAGCAAGTTGACATTTGGCCATGTTTGTTGTCGCGCTATCACACAGTGGGCCAACAACAACAGCAACCACATAAACACCACACTATCAACATGTGGCATGTTGACAACGAACGCCAGCCAGGAACATGTTGCCAACAGAGTCTGGGAAAGTCAGTCAGACGCGTGGGTGTTGCCCAAAAGTTGTATTGCTTTTCTACTGCACTGCTGTTATATTTCTCTCTCCCTCCCTCTCTCTCTCTCTCTCTCTCTTTATTTTTATTATTTTTTTTTATATAACTAACTAACTGATTGCTATTAGCGTCAAGTTAAAAACTGCTGCAACTCTAACTCCGGCCCATAGCTTCGTCTTAAAAAGTCTCTTTTTTTCGCATTGAAATTGCATTCCACAAATCGATTTCGCTGCGCATACACGCATTGACCGCAATTTTGTGGTCTAGCCAATGAATCATCGTAACATCGTATAACACACAAGAGGTCTCACGCATTGAACACTTAGAGATGGCAAACGAAACTTCAGAAAACAAAAAATAAAAGGTAGACAAGTTTTATATTAGAAAGAACTTAGAGGAAAGCAATTTGATTCCAAAATAATTGAGGTTTTATATATATTTGGCAAGGCTATGAAACGGAAAGTAGTTGAAGTTACTTAGCCGAAATTTCGTTCTGAAATATTATATATTTTTTCATAGCATTTGTTATGGATACAGAAGTATTTTATTTTAATTTACTAACTTTAACTGTAATGTTAAATTAAAAAGTAAAATTTGTTGTAATAATTCAACTTTCATTGATAATTTCCTAATACTAATAATGAATTTATGGCGGAACTTCAATTCTAAGTCGAAAACATCCTTTGACTAGATTGAAAGAGTTTTACTTATTTATTTATTTAATAATATTAAAAAAAAAGTTACAGTTAGACAATAAATTCGCATGGGATCAGAAAAACAACTCTATTATATAGAAATTAATATATAAGTTTTTGTAAGCTTTCAATTCGAAAACTTTAAATAATTCTCCGAAAAACCTTGAGTCTATTTGGTTGATCGGCTGTGTATACACTGATAATTGAATCAGAAGTTGCCTCTTTGACATTAATTCATCACACAAAGAACTTAGAATTTTAAAAGTCTAGTAAAGAATAGTTAAAGTACTGAGCCTACAAGTTGTTTAATACTTTACGCACAAGTGGTTCAAAAGAGTACTAAAAACAGAAATGAATAATATTCTTAAAACTGAATGCATCTATAGATGTTTAACTATAGCTTTTGGTAATGAAATCGAGCTTCTTTCAGGATAAGAGGATAATACAAGACCTGACACTATTAAAGTTATATTGCCATTGATTTAGTTCAAGCAGGAAGAAAGCAAATACCATTTGAACAATATTTTCTACAGCTTCTTTCTTACATTCTAATTTCTAATGGGTTTTTCATTCTAATTTCTAATGAATTTTAGAAGCTATTCTATTGTAAATTATTTGAATTGTTTTAAAAATCCCCAAAAAAAAAAACTTATGATCAGCAAAATGAATGCACTTAAATTTTTGCATTTCTATTTGCATTTCTATATACATTCTTCAGTTAATCCCAATTTTATTTTAATCGTTTTGGCATTTTTTATATAGTTATTACAACATTTTATCCTGTTTACTAATGATAACTTTGAATAAAATTTAAAATATTAATTTCCATTAATAAAATTTTCTTTTCTTTTTTACATTTCTCTTATATTGCTTAATCTTCCTCAAAACAAAAAAAAAAAAAAATAGAAAACACTCACGCAGTCATATCTAATTTTATAAGCTTGAACAAAAAACCCCCAAAACATATGCCCCAACATTTCTCACTTCTCTGTGTGTGTGTGTGTGGCATTTCTGTCACTTGACGCTGAATTATTTTCACGCCTTTTTACAAATGTTTGGCTTGAAAAGCGCAACCATAGCGGGGGCGACTGCAATATGTTCCACTTATGGCTAACGCCATCATGGCCTCAACTTGGTCTCAGAGTCTCCGAAATGGACTTGGACTCGGTCAGCGATGCAGATTTGTTCATAAATCTGACAAACTCAACGCTAATATTTGCAGACTTCGTTAGACACACTCAAATGAATTTGATATGCCTTAAACGGACTGACTCTCTGCGGCCATAGACATAGAGATTGGGAATGACTGAAGACAGAGAGATGGAGCCGAACGGAGCAGAGCGGAGCGGATCTGGATGTGGATGTGTAGCTATAGCTCTAGCTGGAGAAGTTTGTCTTTGCTTGTCTCTCTAGTTAGTTAGTTGGGTTGGTTAGGTGGTAGGTGGCAGCGGTGGTGGCGGTCTCTCTTTTTCCTCGTCAAAAGTTTTTTGTGCCATGACAAGTGTAAAAGAAAAAATAGCTCTTATCAGATTTATTTTTATTGTTGTTGTTGTTACATTTTGGCCAACTGACAGACTGACCAACTAACTAAACTGAAACGAATGGCAAGTAAGAAAAAAAAGGAAAAGTGATTTGGTGTGCAAGTGACCAAAAACAATGGATAAATAACTAGTAAGCAACTAATTGAATTTTCAATTAATCATTGCAACTAATTAATTGCCCGCTGAGCATTTCAATTTTACAGACAGTCAAAACAGACTTAGCCAAGTTCTTAACAACAACAACAACAAAAAATGCCTTTTGATTGCCCACTTCTCGACAATGGACATTTTAATTATTTAAATGCTGGCCGAAGGCTAAAGTTTTACAAAATCATAGCTCATAAATCCATCAAAAAAATAGAGAGAGAGAGAGAGAGAGAGATAGGCATATAGAGGGTGAGATAACATGATATAGAGTGCATGGCGGGGAAGAGAAGAAAAGCGAATGCATAACTAAATCAACCAAAGAGGCCAAAGCCAAAGCCAAGTGCCAGGTAAAATGTTGTACAACATTAAAACTTACAAGAACAATCAAAACATGAACAAACCGCGTTTATATATATATATATAGAGGCATATTGTTGTTGTTGTTGTTGTTATTATTATTGTTGCCATTTTGCAGTTGTTACTGTTCGTTTTAAAAAGAACAATTGTTTTTTAGTAGCAATTGTTGTACCTACTCAATTCTTAGCTGCTGCTGCTGCTGCTGGTTGGTTGTCGGTTCTAGTCTCTGTCTCTGGTCAACCGGAGTCTGGCTGCTGCTTATTTTTCACGATTTGCATTGAAATGTTCTTATATATCGCCGTGACCGTGAATTGTTTACAATAATTTGCAATTGCCATAATATTTTTATGATTTATTAAACGCATTCTCCACTAGCAGCAACAGCTTATACTCTCTTGGCTAAAAGGGCACTCGAGACTTTGATTTAAAATTTGTTATTTGAATTCGGTTCCAACGTTTTAAAGCAATTAAATTGTTTACTTTTGCTTGGCAATTTATTAAAAATGCATTAAATAAATAAATCGCTTGTCGTTAAATATTTCATAAATTTCAAGACATAAATCGAAAGACTTGAGCAACGAACTTGCTGTCGGCAATGGTAATGGTAACGCTTACGTTTACGGTTACAGTAATGGAAAACGGGGGGTTACCGGGGGCGTAAGCAAAACAAAAATAAAAAAAAAAAATATCTCGCTATCAGAATTTGAAATATTGTTTGTCATTTCTATGTCTCAGACTTCAAAATGCTTCATGTGTGTCTCCATGGGTGTGTGTATGTGTGTGTGTGCGCGAGCTTTGACAGTTTACAGTTTTTAATTAGTTGCACGCAATGGGGCAACACGTATTCAAAGGGGGTAAGTGTTAAAGGAACTTACTAATAGCACAGTGGAACAAGTATAAAGTTAAAAAATTCTTTTAAAATCATCTTGATACTTGCAAGAGAGTTTTGCTAAAAGCTATGAAAAGATTCCCTGCCTATTCCTGCTTCCATTAGAGTAGACAGATTATAGGTATGGTAATTTGGTAATGAATTAACTTATAAAACTCATCTTGAATGTAGTTAAAAAAAAATTTTCTTGCTTTGCTTACTAGTCTAAGAATGTTTTTATTTGCAAAATAATTTTACTAAAAGCTATAAAAAGATTTCCTGCATATTCCTTTTTCCTATAAATTTCTAGGAAATTTGTTAATAAAATTAAATTTGGTTTGTTTACTTTTTAACTCTATTTCATTCTGAAGTTTTCTGCTTCCATAAGACTAGTCTGATTATAGGCATATAAATTTATATAAATCTGGTAATTATTTGAGTTTAAATAAAATGAATTTAGATGAAAGACTTTATAGAATAATTAAACTTATAGAACTTATTTTAAATATAGTTTGCAAAGCTTTCTAGGAATTCTTTTGTTTTGTTAGAGAATTTTGCTAATCCGTTTTTCTATAAATTTATTTTCAACATAGATTAAAAAGCTTTCTGACTTTACTTACTAGTCTAAGAATCATTGTAAAATTGTTTTCGTGGAAAATATTTGTTTTATAATCGTTTTTTTCTGATTCAAAAAATAGATCGAATAACGTAGAAGTTAACTTTCTCGTTAATTTTAGCTTTGCATATAGTAAAATTTCATTTTTTAACAGAACAAATTTTGTGCTTTTTTGATAAGCATGAAGAATCAGCCCAAAGGAGTTAGTTAACAAACACTTGACAAAGTGCAGAGTAATTTATTTTTTTTTTGTAAAGATTTGAACATCTATATAAATACGCAACTCTAGAAATTTTAATCAATGCATTCCATTTTATTTTGTGGATTTTTCCCCATTTTCCCCTTTCAATAAACAAATATTTTTATTTCAAGTGACTGCCACTGTGCCTTCATTTTGGAAATTGTGGGCATAAATGACTAATTACTTGCCTTTTGGCAGGCTGGCAACTGATGTCAGTGTCGGCACGCGATGCCGGTAGTGTAGCATCCATGGAAGAGCATAGCACTTACCACCTACCTCATTGGACCTCCTGTCCAATGTGTTCATATAAAGGATAGTTTGTTCAATGGCCCTGCCATTGGTGGCAAAGAGCAGCAGGCATCAATGTCGCCCATTTACTACCTGGTCTTGGGCCATTGTAAAGTTGGCAGACTAATTAAAAAAGTGTCATCAAAGTGTGGCCAAGAAGTCTCCTTCCTGTTTTTTTTCCTCTTCTCTTCTCTTTCTTTTTCTTTTTTTTCTTTTTTGTATGTTGCGTGTCAAAGGCAACATAAAACCGGCTACTTTACGTACAATTTAGTTACATTTTTTTTTCTTCTTCTTTGTTGCTGCTGCATAAAAGTTGGTCAAGTTAGCCCACTGGGTGGCATTTGCTATCATCTAACAATATATGTAAACAAACACATGTCTCCTGTATATGGGTCCTCTGGTATGCAAAATTTTATTCCCATGAACATGAAAACCACTTGCTACAAATTGTTGAACAAGAGCTTTAAAAAAAAAAAAAAAAAAAAAAACAGCAATAGCAACAACAACAACAAAAAAGAAATATCCACAGCGCAACATTTTTAAACGGATGCAGATAACGATCGTCGAACACAAATGGTGCAGAAATAAACACGAGTGTAGATGCAAATGATATGATAAGCGGTGCAGGGAGGGCGACAACGACACACACAGAGGGTTATGGAGAGAGGGTGGAGGGGGGTAAGGAGTATACTACTGTTTAAATCATGACTCCTGCTTCGTGTCCATCAAAAAGAGTCGGGCATAAATTGGCACTATGCAAATTAAATTATCAACTAGCAAATTCGAAACGAGTTTTACCATGGCTAGCAAATTACTGTCAACGACAAGTTGACTCAACTAAAATGCAATGAATGCGTCGCTTATTACCGTACAGAATAAACTACCCCTTGTTCCCTCTAATCATCCCACTGTTTATCGTCTCTCTCCCTCTCTCTCTCTCTTCCTCTCTCTTCATTTGAGCCAATTATGTGTAAGACGGGCAGCCAGCTGGTTAAGCAAATGAACGATCCAGCTTTTGGTCGCATCATTATAATCACGTGTTGATTGCTTTTTAAACTCTGCCAGTAAATGAGCAGTTTTGCTACTGCAAAACTTCTGGCCACTGGTCGACCAACTGGTTGATCAGCTATATATATGTATGTATATAAGCAAGACTGTGCCAAAGTCCGCAGGATGGAAATCGTTATAGAGTGGGGGGGGTTATAGAGAATCGTTTGCCTTTTAATTTCCATTTTAGCGAACAAGGCGCCATCATCATCTGGCCAAAAGGAAGAGGGAAAAACGCAAACATTAACGAGACGAGAAGACCATGAGACTTTATTTATTTATTTATTTTTTTCCCTCTCTCTCTCTCTCTCTCTTAGCCATATGAGTCTTGTTAAGCAAAATGCTGATAATTAGGCGGACTTGTCGCCAGAGGGGACCTAATCAGAATGAAAGTAGGGGGGACCAAACACGAGGTAGTAATAAAAGGAATCTCAACTGACATAGAAACCCAAAAGAAATAGAAAGAAAAATGGGAAAATGTGAACAATCAATTTTAAATTGATCGTTGCCTTAACTATGTAAATTCTATTCAATTAGAAGTTAATGAAAAGTAAATTCAGTTGGAGATATTTTAAGAGAAATCTATGGGAAAACAAATATAATTATTAATTATATAATTAATCTCTGCCTTTTCGTTTTTTTTTTTTTGTTTTTTCCAATCATTTTGCATTTTGCTTTTCAACTGTAACCAATTGCCAAAATGTCTCAATTTGCACAAAAAATATAATAACAACAACTTATAATAAATGAAGTGATAGGCAGAGACCAATCTACAAGGAAACAACAACAACCATAACCACCGCCCCAAGTGAAGAGCCCTTCAAATTGTTTTTTTCTTTTTTTTTTTTTGTTTTACATTTTCGGGCTTAACCAATTTTCCAAGCTGGCAACCCACGCAAGGCAGCTGGCCAGTGAAATTATTAATATGAAACCGAGCCAAAAGACAAGACAACTTTACTTTATATACGATATACATATATATATATATCTGTGTATATATCGTTTATATATATGTATATATAAATGTACCACGTATGAGCTGTGCATATAGAAATTATAATGAAGACATCAACAACCATGATGACAGGCAACAACAACAAATGAGCAAATAGCCATCCAGCCCACTTTGATTTTTATGGCCAACTCACATGCAGCAAAGAAAAAACTGAAGATGCCTAAGCAAGTTGAACAGAGAGAGAGAGAGAGAGAGAGAGGGAGAGATACACAGATGCAAAAGCAAGGAGAGGGAGAGAGTATGAGGTAGGTCGAACGACCTCTTACCGCTTCTACAGAGCAGGGCGACATGGGGGGAGGGTTATGGAGTAGTAGGTGGTGCCCAAAACAAATTGCAGGCAATCGCAAAGTCGTAAGTATGCTAAATTATCAGGCGTCGTCTTCGTTGTTTGAAAAGAAAGAAAAAAAAAAAAACAAAACAAATACCCTCTAAACAAATGGTCAAGGTATGCAAGCATTTGCATTAAACTTGTAATAGAAACAATTTATAAATACAATAGTTTTGTCGTAACTTGATTGTAAAATTTTACATATTGTTTTGATGCCTCTAAATTGTAAAATTGATTGGGAATTGAATATATTTTTAATCAAATTTTTATTTTTAAATTACAAATTGAATGGGGATTGCATATATTTTTAATGAAATTTTTATTTGGAAAGATAACTTTTGAGGTCTTGAGGTTGACTCTTGGTAAATTTTTAAACTATTTTTTTATTTATTTTATAATTTGTTATACATTATTGTTTAATAGTTTTAACTTTTGCAGTAAAAAAGACAAACTTAACTTAAATTTTTGTACATTTCTATTTGAATTTAATTTAGTATAAATTGTTTATTTAATTTCCATTTTATTTGAATTTAAATTTTATTATTTTATTATTATATTTCCATTTTTTCAACCATTTGATAGAACAAAGTTTAAATTTAATGTATCATAAAAGACTGTAAAATAGATTCCTATGTCTTGGTAAATTTTTTAATTTCAAAACCTTAAGAAAATTTCTATCTAAAATTCATTCTCATCTAATTGATTCAAAAATTATAGCCAATATTTTATACAATTTTACTTTATTTGTCTGTAACTTTGTTTATTTTTATTGATTTCGTTTTAAAATTTTTGTTTTTCCATTTTAGGGTATTTAACTATTCGTCTTTAAATTGAATTTGCTTAAATTTTCGTTAGATTTTTCATAGATTTTTCAATACTTTCCAATAATGGACTTTTTACTTAGTTTGCTGGGGGCCGAAATCAATTTTTTTTTGTTGCTGTTGTTGTTGGTTAGTTTTGACTATATTATTATGATGAGAGAATTAACATTATTATTGAACTTTTTTGTACAATTTCGGGGCAATAAAAGACACAAATTGCTGCTAATAATGATGCTGAATTTAAGTTGTCTCCTTTGTAAAAGCAAAAAAAAAAAAAAAAATTCGCATATGCTCCTAGTCAGGGCAAGTTTGTGGCCTAAGTCTTTTGTTTTGTTGTCCTTCTCATGGTCCACACACACATGCCGGGCTTTGTGTGTGTCTTTGTTATAATTCTGCATATTTTTATTTAATGCTACTATAGTTTCATGCTTGTCATGTTCTGCGCTAGAAATTGAACTTTTTTGTTGGTTTCTTTTTTTTTTTTACTGCTGTTGCTGTTGTTGTTGCTGCTGCTGCTGCTGCACTTTTTTGGCCGCTGTGAAACATTTGTCATTTTTACCATTTTTAGCCAAGCGTGACAAGCGTTTGCTGTACTTGTTGTAGTTGTAGTTGGCTGCTAGTTTCACCCACTGGCATGCAAATGCAACAGCAGCAGCAGCAACAATGGCCAGTTGCTGGGTGATGGGGGCTAGCAGAGGTTTGAGGGTATTTTTTATATGTGTGTTGCTTTTCAATACGCGATAAAGATCTCAAATATTGTTAAAACAAACAAGAAATTTATTGAATATGCAATGTTTTCTGTTTTTTTTTTTTTGTTTCTTGTCGATTTGTTGTTGCATTTGGCCAGGTGAACAACAACTCTGGTTTATTGTTTTATTTATTGTAGGTGAGAAGTCAAATATTTGTGGGTGGCAGACAGCAGCAGCAGCAGCGGCAGCGGCAGCGGCAGCTAGCAATTCATAAATGGCACATCTCGGTGATCTTGGCAGGTTTGTTGCCTCCAGTCTGGTTTCTTTACTGGTGACTGTCAAGCGGATATATGTATATGAGTATATGCTTGCCATTGCCATATAAGTCCAAGGCGTATAACGGTGCCGCACTTTAAACAAAACTAACAGCAACAACAATAATAAAATACAAATATAAAAATTGTGTATATAAATAGTTTTGGTCCCGAGGTTAATATCAACATTAAATATTGTACAAAAAAAAAAAAAAAAAAAGATGCAGACAAGCCTAAAACATTTCCTAGTCTACCTAACCTAATCGAATGATGCAATCTCAAATCAAAGATGAGAATGCAGATGAGCATATGGCACAAATGTGAGAGAGTGTCTATCTGTGTGTCGAGTGAGTGCGCTGGGTCATGTCTAGTTATGGGGTCAATTGGTTCAAATTCTTTTGATATATCGATAAATTGGGAGTGTAGGACAAGTTGAATAAATCGTTACCCATTGATGTCAATATTTGCATAAGAAAATAAATTATAAAAATTATAAAATACATAATTCGTGTTGATTCTGGAAATTTTTTATCAACTTTTAACTTTCTTGAGCTTTAATGGAAATAAAATTATGGTTAACTTATCGAAAAATGAATCATAAAATAAAGTTATAAAAAAAAACTCAAATCTTTGACTAATTTTGGTGAGAAGCTTGCAATGCATAGAGGAAAGTATTTCCGACTATATAAAGTATATATATTTTCTTGATCAGTACGATGAGCTAAGTTGATAAAGCCATGTCCTTCTGTCAGTCCATCTGTCTGTCTGGATCATTACAATCTCCCCCCGAGACCCGTTGACTATATCATATAGCTCCCATAGGAACGATCGGTCGAGGATAGAGTTAAATTTCCATAACTTTGTTGTTTTTCAATTGAATATAACTAAATGTTGTTGTTTATAAGTTTAATGTGCTTTTCAACATATCAACTAAGTTTTATCAGAATCGGTTGACTATATCATATAGCTCTCAAAGGAACGATCGGTCGAGAATAAAGTTTTACAGTTATAACTTAGTTGTTTTAAAAGCGATTGTCATGAAATTTGGTGTTTGTAAATTAATTATATAAAGAAATATCTGGGCTATGTTGCAGGCACATCGGTCATCTATATGCTATAGCTCTCATAGGAACAATCAGACCAAACTAATTTTTTAGTCGAATTACTTTTTTCCCAAGCCACAAATATTTAATATTTGTATGTAGGTTTGCTTTATTTTATATGCTTTCTTAGGATTTTGTTACAGGATAAATATGTTATTATTGAAAAACAGTTTGCAAGGGTATACGAACTTCGGCACGGCCGAAATAAGACCATTCTTCTAGGCTTTAATTAGAACTAAGACATTTTTTTATCTAATTTTTACTAATTTTAAACTTATGTGTGCTTCTTTGAATGTTGTTTGATTTACGACAATTTATTTTGTTTGATTTTTCATTTGCCATTTCTTTAATACTTATAAATTGAAACAATTAATCAGAGAAAGACTATTATTTTGTTTTTTTTCTTTTTTTTTTTTTTACTACAAATACAATGGAGGATTTCGAACAAAGGAATCATTCATTGAACATGAATAACACTCAATTTCAACCCACGCAATGCATATGCCTTCTTCTCGATTTCCGGCGAACTTTTTTCCTTTTTTTTTTTTGCCTTGCCACTTGTCTCTATATAATTTGCTGCACTTATTTAACGACCTACGCATCGCCGCAACAATATAACAACATACAAATTAGTCAGACCAACATTTGGCCAAAAAAAAAGGCCAACTAAAATTGCCGCCAGAGCCTTTCACACATTTGTACACACACACACACACTCACATAACACTTTGCAACACCAAGAGGCATAGCCAGAGGCGAGGTCAAGCTTTGGAGCATGGGAGCGGGACATAAGAGATTGCATAACCAAAACTCGAATTTGCATATTGCGATTTAGTTTCTGTTTTTTCTTTTTCTTGTGCTTTCTTATTAGTTAGTGTTACTGTCGCCATGCCACCTGTTTGTGGCAGCAAAAGGATTGAGTTGGGTGGTTAGGTGGGGGGAAATGAAAATCAACGACTCTTATCAAAACCGGCAAAAACAAACAAAATAAAGAAAATGGCAAAAGGAAAGGGAGAGAGAGAGAGAAAGAGAGAGATGAAGAGATGGAGATGGAGATGTAGATGTAGAGAGATCTTCTCATTTTCGTCTCTAGTGGGCGTAGACCAGAAAAAAAACCAACAACAAAAAAAAAATAAGCATAAGAAGAAGACGAAACTCAAGCGACGACGTGAGGCTCACCATTGTCTGGTGAAGATAATCTGTGATTCGTAAACTCCCACAGGTCAGGCGAGCACATCAATTACTTTGGCACAAGTCCAAGACAAATCCACCGAGGGTAAACGATACTACATATATATACAGATTCTATATACCATACATACCAATACATTTCATTTCTGTCAGTGTATAGTGGAGGCATTCTCTTGGGGGCCACAAAGAAGTCAAAAAGTCGTCGTCGTAGTCGTCTTTTGGTACTGAGCTGGCGCTTCATCGTCGTGCCAAAGAATGACCTCTCAATTTATTGTGCAGCCTTTATCCTTTTGGCATATGCGATTTGTATCGACTTAAGCACACACAAACACACACACACACGCCAAATACACACACTAACCGATCGACAGACAGACAGATAGACGGACAGAGAGATTCCCGATATTTCCCCCATCCACTGTAGAAGAACAGAAAAAAAAAAAAATAAAAAATACCTTACGTTGATTGTTTTATTATGATGATGTTAAATTATTGTAATCCAGGCGCGCAATCGCAATCGTTGTCGACATCATCATCGGCATCATCATCATCATCATCTTCCTGCACATCTTTGAAGATCGGCCATTCCACTCTCCCTCTCTCTCTCTCTCTCTCTTTCCGAATGATCCCTTTTGCTGTGTGTGTGATCATTATGCCAGCTTCCTCCCCCAATCTTTGTAGGCGTTGCTCGGTATATCCTTTGCGCGTATGCGCAAAAACAAATAAATGCCTGAATTGCAGGGAAGGAGTCAGCCAGTCCGTCAGCCAGTCAGTCAGTTAGTCATACAGTCAGTCACTCTCTGTGGTACACCATGTGTACGTGGACGTAGACGTGGATGTGTACGTGTACGTGTGCCGCTGCTAAAACACTTACAGATTACGATCGAATCGAGTCGAGAATCGTCTTGGTGCCCCTTTTTGTACTCCTTGCTTGCTCCTTCTATCCGCTCTCTCTCTCTCACTCTCTGTGTCTGTGTGTGTGTGTGTGTGGAGGTCTGTGGGTCCGTTTCTTTTCGGTTTTTTATGCTCTTTTGGTTTTAGCTTTTTGCCTGGCGATGCCATGTCCGTGATAATTTTGGGTTGCACGCTTATTTAATATGCGAATTTTTACAGATAAATGGTGAGAAATAATTTGCGCTGGTTTTTGTTCACTCCTCCCCTCTTTCCCCCTCTTTACCTTTTCGATTGTTTTTTTTTTTTTTTAGTTTTTAGTTTGTTTTTGGTTGCTGTTCTTTTACCTTTTGATTTTGTCGACTTGCCATTGCATTATGGCTCTGGCGTGGGCGTTCTATTTGAAGAGGGGCGTGTCTCACTCAACGCACATACATATATGTATCTTATTCTCCATGTGTGTGTGTGTGTGTAGGGCTATCAAAGTGCCACATATGATCATTTCATTTCCGTTTGGCTTATACATCTTAATCAGTGATCAAATTGTACAAATATGTCTTTGATTCGATTGAAAATCTATTAAGCTAAAAGAAAAGAAAATATAGATTTGGATTTAGAATGAATTTGGATATTGTCCATATTGACATTACTTGGAAAATTCTTTTTACGCTTTAAATATTTTAGATTTTTCATTCTTTATAACTTTTCCTTTTGCCAACTTTTTTGAGGAAAAATTCTTGTTAGTTGCTTGAAGTTTTTCTTCAGACTTTAGTGTAATTTTGTAACTCATTTAAATAAAATCGATTTATCTTACTCTTAACTATTAGAAACCAAAAAGAATCCTTTTCTGTATTACTATTTTTAAGCAATCAACTGGAAAAAAATTAAATTAAGATGCATTTAGGCAAAAAATATAAAAATCAAAGATACTTCTAAATAATGTATATAAAAATTAAAAAATAACTATAAAGAGTAATTTTTTTCTTAAAGTTATTAAATTAATAATTTTTAAGAAGAAATCAGAAAAATTACATATATTTTGGGTTTCTGATTAAATTTGAATATTTTTTTTGATTTACTAAAGAAATTAAAATATTTTTCTTAAATATGTTAAAAGATCACCCAAAAGATAAACCTGAAAAGCAAGTAACAGTTCCTTACTTATATTAAAAAACTAATAGCAACTGTATATACATATATATACCTATTCATGATCGGTATGAAGAACCGATGATAATAACTTTATAGAATCGATTACTTAAAGTTATTTAAGAATATAACAAAAATGGTTTCCGTTTTATATGACTAAGTCTCTGTTGGTTACTTGAATTGTATTCAATTTATTAATACAATAAAGTAAGGACCTTAATAAATTAAAGTTCATTTAGTTAATTAATTGTTTAAAAATAGTAAACACATCCAAAAACAGAATAGAAATAATGCATATTTTTAATTTAAAACCAAAATTCTTTATACGGCACATGAAAGGGAAAATAGAGATGAAAATGTTGTAACTTTTTCAACTTTTTTTTTGTTTTTTTGTATTGATATTTGATCATTGACAGTTTTGATTTTTTCATAACCCAAATCTCTATTCAAGCTCATGTTTTATTGTTTTTCTTTTTTTTTTGTTGTTACGCTGCACTGAACTTGTCCTTAAAGTGTCACTGGGCCGGGCCCACTAACCAATTGAAATTGGCCCGATTGCCGATTCCACAAGCAACAATATTTCCACGTTAGCGAACCAGCTTTCCTTCTCCATTGACTTGTCCACCCGGATTGGCCTTTGGCTTGACTTGTTACATTTCCAGTTGGCTGCCAATTGGGCTACTGGTTTTAATTTGTTTTTTCTTTGTCGTTTTTTTTTTTTTTTGTTTTGTTCCAGATCAAACTTAAATTGATTGCCCGGTTTGTTGGTTGCCTTGTGGCATTTGCCACATCTGACATTTATGTGAGGCGACAATCAGTGACAAAGTCAAAGTGCTGGCTGCTGTAGCTACGCAACGCCCACGCTAATGTACAATTGTGTGGTGTGTGGTATGAGGGTATAAGGGAATGAGAGAGAGAGAGAGCCTTGACATTCCATGCTAAGGTATAGATAGATGGAGGGGGCGCCTCTAGAATTTATTTTAATTGTGAGAACTTTATTTTTTTTTTTTTTTCGTTGCAACAAGACAGACAGACAGAGAGCCATGACCAAATTACTTGTATTCTCCTGTGTGTGGAGGGGCTTATCAAGAGATTAGTTGCATGCCACCACATAAGCAAATGTTGGTTTCAGTTTTAGCTTCAACTTTGTTTCTGTTTTTTTTTTTTCCTTCTTTTTCGGCAATAGATTTCCGATATGACTGCATTTTACACTGTCGAAAAGAAAAATGCCATTAGATTGATGATGTATGTAAATGTTGATTATAATGGGCTTTGCTTATTATTTTGTCTCAGTGTAGGTAAAAGAAAAAACGGAAAAAACTAAACATTTTACGTTTGGCGCCATTCCGCCAAAGAATCTTGCCACCCTACAGGCCAAACTCGATACTGCCAACCGATGCCAACTTTAACTTTGAATGCTAATCAAGATGCCGCCGCCATGGAGTTTCTTGTTTCTGTCTGCCGCTTCGATTATGCAAAAAGTCCGTTCGATCGACCTCAGAGAGCTTCATATGTGTGTGTGTGTGTGTGTTTGTGTGTGTATCCATATGTATATTTGTTTGTTTGTGTCTTGGCCAAACGCTGCGGGGGCTGGCGCTTTTTTATTTTTTTTTTTTGTTTTTGTATTTTTCTCCTTCTCCTTACTTTGGTTGTTTGTGTTTCAGTATTTTGTTTTTTTTTTTTTTTTTCTTTATGCCCAAATAATAGCACATAAAACTATAATAGTAATTTTCAAATGGAGAAAGAGCGATGCAATCGGCTCTAGCTATGGCCCCAAAACAGACATTTGCCTGGGCCAGCAACAGCAGCGGCAGCGGCAGCCGCAGCAGCAGCAGCTGTGCGCTTTGTTTCCCCTCCCTTCCCTAACCACAAACTCAGTTTAGTCATAGAAAGGCCTGACCACACAGCGAGCTGGATGAGCTGGATCTGGAGATGTAGTCGAAGTTGGCGTCCAGTTGGGAGTCAGAGTTGAGAGCCAAAAAGCTGAGAGAGCTTAAATTTATGGCCAGTCAATGGCACCAGCTACACACACTCACACACACACACTAAAAAAAAGTCACCCAAAACCCAAAATAATAATAAAAGTTACCAAAAACGAAACACTTTCATTTTTCTCAGCGAAAAATGTTTCAATTTTTGTTTTTTGCTTTTCATTTATTATTTTTTTTCCTTTTTTTTTTGGGAATTTTTGTAGTTTTATTTTTCCTTTTAATATATTTTTTTTCGCCAAAAAGACCTCACCCCATGATGTTAATTTATATGGCAGACCCAAAAAAAAAAACAACAGAAAAAAA
Source organism: Drosophila austrosaltans (assembly GCA_035045865.1). NCBI lineage: Eukaryota > Metazoa > Arthropoda > Insecta > Diptera > Drosophilidae > Drosophila > Drosophila austrosaltans. Next base: position 9,436,312 of record JAWNOQ010000207.1, read on the forward strand.
TAAACTCAAGATCGCACCGATGTCAAGCCGTGAGTTCAGGTTCAAGTTCGGTTTTTGGTTTCAGGTGTAAATTAAATACACTTTTTCTACCTCTCACTCTCTCTTACTTTTGCTCTCTCTCTTTTGCACTCTTCCTGCTTTATGTGGATACACGCGACAGAGTCAACTTTATTAGAGCGAGAAAGAGAGAGAGAGAGAGTGAAACTGGTGGAACCTTGGAATGTTGCGATCCTCGAGATCATTTAAATAGCTATAAATTAATAAGCATCCATTAATTTGCCGTGAGGGCGTTGCGCATAAATTTCATGATTTTTCAAATGTTCAAATATATAAGGTATATACATACATACGTATCCAGTGACCAAGGATTGCGGCATTAGGGGGTTATGGCGGAGGCACAAAGTCCGACAAATTATGTGGTTTGCCATACACGCGCCATAAATTTGTCACTTAAGGCCAAACCAAACACACACAAATACAAGTGAAACAAAATCGTCTCCCGAGGAAAAAAAAAAAGTGAATTAAGAAAGAGGATCAGGCGAGGGTATTAAAAATTGCATATAAAGTGGAGAAAATGTCAGGTATTATGTGATCATACAAATGTATATAAATCATTGCAATACCAAAATCAAGAAAGTAAAAAGAAATATATATAAATTTGTTTTTTTTTTTTTTTGAGAATTATAAGCACAAGTAACGATTGGCAACTCTTCGAAGACTAATCTAGCAAATTGAATGTTCAAATAGTTAAATCATGCAAATTATAATTACAATACTAAACAACAAATACAACAACAACTGGGATGACATTTAAATAGTGACAGCGGGAAGTCATCCAACTCCAACTAATTCTCCTGCTTTTAGTTTTATGGAAAACAAAAGGCCAGCAAATTAAGGAGGAGGCAAATCTTTTGCTGCATTTCCCGCTGATATTTTCCAACGTCTCGACGGCGCCACCAAAAACAAAAACAAAAAAGAGCGCAGGTGTCAAGCTGTGCGTGTGCCGCCAACAAACAAAAAACTACAAAAAAAAAAAAATATATAAATAATTTTGTTGTTTTTGCCAGTTTTAACGCATTTTCCCACGAGTAATTAAAAATCAATTTTTTCTACAACAAAAAAAAAAAATGCATAAACTAAAGTTAGTTAGTTAATACTATATGCACATATATACTATATATGGCTATGTAATTAGAACAATTAAAATGAATATAATGTGCAATCTAACTGAAAGATAACAACACACACACACACACAGTAAGCTAAAGTCTGAAAAGTTGTCCCATGAGATGGATGCCAAAGCCATTTCATCATAGTCACCATTCCTCCATAAACCGAACTAAAGTCTGAACTTAATTTGCATAATTGCTGCGTAAATATTGATATTTGAATTTTGATATTGACCGCAGCTTGAATCGGCACAGCTCAGTTCAATACAGTTCAGTTCAGATATCTTAAACTTTGAATGCCAATCGAGTGTCTCTGAGTGTATGTATATGTTTGCATTGCCCAATCGACTGTCAATAATTTCACATATTAAATATTGAAATAAAACGAGGCGTTTAATCAAATGGCACAGCTGTGAGACAGACGGACAAATGGACAAATATACATACAGACATACATACATATATATATGTACATATACATACGAATGATCAGAGACTGAATACACTGATAGCGCTTCAATTCCCACGCTCTAACCCCTCAATGTCTGTGACACACACACAGAGAGACCATAGACCCAAAGACCCTTTCAAATGTATGACAAAAGCTACTGGAGTTTCATCCAAAACAAACAGACGATAAATGTATATATAGTATATGTATATATATATATGAAGACATCAGTTGAACCACTCTGTCAATATGTTATACAAAAGAGCGTTCACAGTTTAAATATAATGATCTTGTTGATAGAGTTAATGAAAATGAAATTGAAACAATGCAAAACAGATGATGGACAACAAATAACAAATAACAAAAGGAAAGATAGGCGAAACAGATAGAAAGAGAGAGACTTTGATAAATAAAGAAAACGCTGTGAAAGTCATCATCATTATGACAAAATTCAAATAAAAAGGTTAACTTTTCATTTTTCTAATGCATTTTTTGCTCTTCTTTACTTTTGAAGATATTTGTTGAATAACTTTTAGTTATTTTCAAAAAGTATTAATAATACCTATAAAACAGTTAGGCAAACTCAACTAAAGACAAAAAAAATTGAATTTTTCCCATTGTGAAAACTTGTTTTTTGACAGACTGTATATATCATTTGCTAATCTTAAGAAATATTCGCATTCACTTAGCTTTATTTAAGAGGTTTCTTGCCACAATTGGACATTCTTTGATCATTATATATTTTAGATATTTTCTATACTCTTGGAATACAAAGTTTATAGTTTTGTGACAAAATTTAGTTTAACAAACAAAAAATTTCATGTTTTTATTTTTAGTAAGAAAAGTTAATATTAAATAAAGAAAATTTGTTTTATTAACTATCATATAAATTTGTATTTTTGCCACTTTAAAGCTTTGTGAGAAAATATAGTATGTAAGGGCTTTTAAAATTCATTTTAATTATAATTATTAATTTAAGTTTTAATTGTAACTATTTGTTATCAGTGAGTTTGGTATAAATTCTAATAAAATAGATTCCAACAAATTCCTACAAATCAAATTAACATAACAAAAGGGGACCAATTATAAATAATTTGATTAAAGCTTTTAAATAATATTAGAAAATCTTAAAAATAATATAACATACAGTCTGTCGAGAAACAGTTTACAGTTTACAATGTTTCATTTGAACTTGTTAGGTAATAAATGGGATTCATTGTCTTGTATTTGAATAGAGATTACTTTGTTCAATACTTTATCTATTGATAAAAGTTTAGAAAAGTCATGAAAGATTACATATAAGTTACATCATATATACCTAATATCAACTAAACATATTCAAGGGATAATCAGATTGACTTGGACTAGTTTAGTTGCTAGTTAAGGACTAAATAGGGTTCCCTCTATATGTGTTAGACTAATTCATATATACCTAATATCAACTAAACATATTCAAAGGATAATACGATTGACTTGGACTAGTTTAGTTGCTAGTTAAGGACTAAATAGGGTTCCCTCTATATGTGTTAGACTAATTCATATATACCTAATATCAACTAAACATATTCAAAGGATAATACGATTGACTTGGACTAGTTTAGTTGCTAGTTAAGGACTAAATAGGGTTCCCTCTATATGTGTTAGACTAATTCAAATTATCAAATTGGATCACAGCTTTAACCAGTTACAAATTGCAAATGAAAAATATAGTTAAAAATGTTTAGTCTTTGTGTTTCATATATTTGCTCTTCTGTCTTATATAGTTGACATCTCTAAAAAGTGTTTTTTTTTCTTTCTTTTTTTTTTTGTGGGAAGGTCTCTGGACATGTTGTTATACACTATGGTTAAAAAGCCGCTCACTGGTTACTTAGTTAGCCAGCATTGGCAACAAAATATTTCAAGTGGCTGCCGCTGCTGCTGCTTTGTGGCACATGTCCAGCGCCTTGTAACGGGCAACCGAAAACACAACGTGTAAATTATGCTATAACACAATTAGCCACTTTAGACTGCTGACTGTACCTAGTTCTGCCTGCTGGCCTCCTTGTTGTATAGTGTCTCTATACATACATATATATATTTTTACTTTTTTTTTTTTCTTTTTTTTGGGGTCTCAGCCATTTGCCACTTACATGAACCGCAAAACATTTTGCAACATGAAACTTTGCTAAAAATTTGTAGTGCTTGCCTAATTAAAAACTAAAAACCAAGTTAGATACAAGGAGAGAGAGAGAGGGAGCAAAAAAGAAAAAAAAATCGACTTAAATCTGGCTGAGAAACTTTGAGGCTGACAAACAGGATGCTACTGCCATCAAGAGTTAGGTAGATAGCTAGATAGATGGATAGGGTAGGCAAAAGAGGGGTGATATAGGGGGATTTTGTATAGAGAAAGGAATGGAGGGGTGTTTGGCGGGGGTGTTAGGTGGCTGTCTCGTGTGCTGCCGACTAAAATTAAATCAAGCAAATTACTTTTATCGCTGGCACGCATCTCAAAACGCAAAAAGCTTAAGCCGCATTTAGTGATCGAAGAGAGACACAGAAGAGGCTAGGGGGGTGGAGAGAGGGTAGCGGAAAAGCCAAAGTCTTGAAGCCTCCAAGCGCACTGCATAAATTAAAGTCAACTGCCGGGGCTAAGTGGTGGGGCTTTTATTATTAAGCCCGCTGAGCTTGCCAGAGCTGCCTTAGCCAACTGTGCAGCTGATCGATAGCTGTCTACCTTTTAGGCCGAGAGAGACAAGAGCTTAAACGTTATATATATATACATACATACATACATACATATATATATCTAACTGAAGCTGACTTTGTCACACAGAATGTGCAGAGTGTAGAGTGGGTTATAGTTATTTACAGTGGTTAACAAAGAAACAACTTATCAATCATTAATACCATTCATTCTAAAAAATCTACAAAAGTGATAAGACATCATTGCAATCTGACATCATCAAAGTGGGATTAAAAGATATACTATTCTCTACTATATATATATATATATATATAGTATAATATTATTGTTTAGTTCTTTAAACATGTCAAGGATTACTTTTTGGATTATTTGTTGGGTAATCAAAATGAAGCTTTAAGTACATTAGCATGTTATTTTGTTGTTAGTTTTGATCAAATAAACATAAGTAAAATATTTTATATAAAGGATATAGATATTAGATTATGTAATTGAAGGAGAATTTAATTTGTCTAATAAACTTAGAGGGAGGAAACATTTTCCATAAATATCTCCATAAAAATTTCTTAAAAATTCAGAAAAACCTTTTTTGGTTTAGTAACTATTTTTTATATGTTTTTCAATCAGCTTAAAGTTTACAATTTCTGCCAAAGATTACTTAGGATTACTTATATACAGTCGTACTTCCCTAGAGTAAACTTTTAAGTAACAAAGTTATCAAAGATTCAGCTATCTTATTCTATTCTGATTCAGGTTAAATCTCATCATTTCCATATAATACATTTTTTTTGGGTCCTATATGAATTCATTCATGGAAAAGTCGAAAAATAATTGTATATAAACATAAAAAAGAAAATAATATGAGGTTTTTTTTTAAGATTTTAAAACAAAGATCCAAATGCTTTAGGTTAATAAATCTTAGTTTTTGATTAAACTTCTTTAAATTGAACGAGCTATTCATTAGATTAATCCATCAATTATAATTAAAGATGATAAAATTTAACGATCGTTTGTAGTAATGCTAATTAACAAGAGTAAAAAACAAACTTGATGACAGTAAAAACCTAGTAATCAATTACTTAATGTTTTACTATATATAACATTAATTTTTATATAGTTGCTGGTGACTTTAATTGTAGCTATACCAATGCTATAACTTCTAATTTCTTTTGAGCCACTGTAAAACTTTAGTTATATGTCTAACTGCTGTCATCTCTCCTGTTGTTGCTGCTGCTCCTACTCCTGCCTTTGCATTATCAATTTATATTGGCCATATCAATATACTCGTATATATATGTTTATACTACGTATATATATGGCTATGCACGACACTTTGTCAGTTGGTACGACAGTGTCTGGGGCAACTCTCTGGAGGAGTGATTGCCATTGCTTACCTGCCTGCCCGCCCGCCTGTCAAATTAGTGTGTGTGGCAGGCACCATTCAGTATGAAAAGTGAAAAGCGTTTTGTAGACTTGGCCAGCTCTCTCGTAATTGTATAGCTCTAGATCATGCCTCACGCCTTAACCGGCAAAAACTAAAAGTGCCTACCTTGCCTCTCTCTCTCACCCTCTTCAAATAGCTTCCTTAACTCTGTGTGTGTGTGTGTGTGTGTGTGTTGGGTAGGGGGAGGGGAGATGTGGAGTAGGGAGGGGCTTTTCAAGATTCGTCACAGCTGTGTCGATGATTTTGAAATTCATGCGGACGCGATCGATTGTCGACGTAATCTCGCATGCAGCAAACAAGTTTTAAGAATTTATTTTTATAATTTTTCCTTCTTTTTTTTGTCTGTTGTTGTTGTTATTGTTGCTGTTTCTTGTGTTCGCATATAAAAGTGTTGCAGCAGCAGCAGCAGCCGCCCCCTTGACGTAGTCCTTTGTCTTTGTTGTTGCTTCTATATTTATGGCATATTGATTAAGTTATTAACATTTTATTAAGGCATTTCAGTGAGCCAGCCGCAGGCTGTGGAGCAGCCAAAACTGATTTTTAATTGTCTTGATGGAAAAATTGTTCAAATGATTGTTAATTGGGTGAAGTGAAGTGAAGTGATGGCAGTGGGGAGGTAGGAAGTCGGCAGATATATATATATATATATAGTTGGTATTAACAGAAACTTTGTTGCCAATTGTCAATGGTTTAAATGCCAGGAATTTCTTTAATTAAACACAATTTGTACAATTGCTAATTGTTAATGTTCCCCTCTCTCCCTCTTCTACTTGCCTCTCTAACACTCTTTCTCTCTCTCTCTCTCTCTCTCTATCTCTTACTTATTTTATTATTTTGCTAGCATGTCGGGCGTCAGTTGGTTTTTTTTTTGTTTTGTTTTTATAAATTCATTTATATATATAGTTGTAGTTGATTCTTTTGTTTTACTCTTTATTTTTTTGCTTGTTTTATAAAAATTTTTAATTTATGTTGTGTGTAAAATGTCAAGCACACCAAAAAGTGACAAGAAAAATGTCAAATTGCTGTTGACAAGAGCCAAGAGCTCTGGACAATGGTCTAAACATACATATATAACTATGGAGAACATATCTCAAGCCTGTGATCGTTAAACAGAAACAAAAAAAAAAAAAAAAAAAAAAAAAAAGTACAAAAGATATATATGTATATATAAAAACAATGCCAACAAATTATATAAATCATTTCAAATGCCATGATCTTAATAGGGCAGCAGACATTTCAGACACTTTGGACATGGTCAACATGTCGGCTAAAGTCGAGACACTCAAAACGGTTTAAAGCCAGCTGCCAGGCTTACGCCCCCCTCTAGCCCCATATTAATGGGGCAAAACAGAGAAAGAGAGAGAGAGAAGGTGAGATAAAATGATATGCTCAATCAGTTTCATAAATGATGTGGCTATAAATTCTTAAAGTCTCATATACATTTTGATATATACAAAAGTAGCCTTAGCTCAATTTCTATATCTGTTACTTGATTTCTTTACTACAAATGATTTTCTATCTTTAAGTTATCCTTTTTTTTTTGCTGTTAGCCCTTGTTGCTGATCCTTGAGCAATCATTAAACTGTTTCAGTTGTTTATTTTTTCAGATTTTTATCTATAACAAAAGACTTAAACGAGCAAGTTTCAACTTACATTCAACTTGAGCATACGAGTATTTGACTTTAACAAAATAATAACAAAAAAAAAGAGTTAAGAAAAGACCATGCCACAAAAAAAATCTCGCCCCTACCTACCTCCCCATCTCCTGTCTGTGTCTCTCTCTCTCTCTTGGGTTTTTTGTGTGCCATTTGCCGACTCCCGTTAAAAACGTTCTAATCTAAACTCATTATAATTAAATAAGTCACGAGTTTTGAATTTTAATTTGGTCTCTCTGACAGACAAAATCAGCTACCAGTCAATGGCAATGGGTTTCTGTCTCGCTGTCTTTTCTGCTGTTTATTCCTTGTTTTTGTTTTGTTTTGCTTTGTTTTGTTTTTTTTTTTGTTTTTTTTTTGCGTTTTGGTTCGCTTTTCGGTCAATTTTATCAAAATCGCACACAAGCCAAGGTCTAAGCCAACTTTAAATCGGAAACTTAATTATATTGCAGAGAGCTTAAGGCACGTAAATAGAATCTTTGGTCGAGCGCGCAGGCAGCAGGCATTAAAATTTGCACTTTAAGATATATAGAAAGAGGGAGAGAAGAAGAAGAAGAAGTTGTAGGTACAAATTACTTAAAAACAAAATGAGCTAAATTAGCAGACTCACTTTTTGCTTTTGTATTTCTTGGCTACTGATTCCGATTTCGATTTCTATATATACATATATATAAAACAAAAAAAGAGTCAAGGTCTTAGCGAAGGTGTTGAAATGTTGTTGCTGAAGTTGTGTGTATTTGATTTACGGCTGATGTTTGAAAATTGCTTTGAAATTGGCTTGTTTGGCACTAAACCAAAAGGAATGAGCCCAGTCAAGAATTGCTGTCTTTAAAGTGTTGCTGCTGATGCTGTTATTGTTGTTGCTGCTGTTGCTGTTGTTTCTGTTGCCGTTTGCATTGTTGTGTCGCTTGTGTCGATTTTGTTGCGGCATTATGCAACTCACGACAATGACAATTCACGGCAGGACCTTTGACGACCTACAAGCGTGTCGGTAAACCGAAGAGTTCAGTTCAACAAAAGCAAGAGTGCTCCTCACACTGAAGCGAGAGAGAGAAAAGATGATGATGGTGCTGATGGTAATGATGATGATGATGGCAGCAGCAACAGCAACAGCAACAGCAGCAGCAACATGTAGCATGCAACATACAGTTTGCAGTGGGTCTTCGATTTCAAGTTTGGTCTGCCCCGTATGACAAATCGACAAATCGATTTACATAGCTTTGGCTTGTTTGGTGTTGGCGTTTTGGGCTTGCGGGTTCATTAGGTTTGGCTTTGGATTTGCTTTTGGATTTTGGGCCAATTAGGTTTGGTTTATATATTTATTTATATATATATATATATCTATTTACAAGTATTATAGTAAAATGTCAATGACTTGAGCGGGGGATGGGGTCCAAATAAGTAATGACTCACTAACGAACTGCATGCTTTACATTTTTGATTGATAGCTGAAATGGTATAACAAATCTATTTATATTTTAAAGAAAAATTTAATTTAATAATCTATTTGATAATGAATAATTTGATAATAAAGAATAATAAAACAAAAAATTTAGTAATATTTTGTTAACAAATTAAATAAAATGATTGCAAAACATTGCACTAGATTTTACAGTTTTAATTTTGTTTTCTGTTTATGTCTGCTCGAGGTCAACACTTGCAACATCTTCAATTAGAACAACAATAGCAATGTGCAACACCTACATGTGCCGCAGATGGCAATCATTTATAGATACATTCATTTATTTATCTATATATAATGTTTTTGTTGTTGTTTTTTATTCGTTTATTTGCCAAGAGTCATAAATCCAAATCCCATTTGTCAGCATTAGAAAATTATGCAGCCAAAGAAGTACAAGCAACAAATAATAACAACAACAAGAGCTGAAGGAGAAGTTGCAAGACCCAAACCCCGCCCCTCACCACACATACATACATACATATATGTATGTATATTGCACCCCCCTCCCTCCCCCTATTTTGTCCCAACAAGCTGTAGGCTTGTTTTGTATATTTAAAATTCATAAATTAAATTACACGACATGCACAATAATAAAAACGATTTGGGGCCCACACGCAGCAGCCAAAAGCAACAACGAAGATTCATTAAACAAAAAAAAGATCATAAATAAATAAGAAGAAGGAGAATGAAGAAAAAAAAAAATTAAAGACCAAGCGCGTTTTTATTTATTTGATTGTTGTAATCTGCACAAAATAAGAAAAAAAAAAAAACAGCCAGCAACATGCACAAATGTGTTCAGACGGACCAAGCTAACCGAATTCACAATTAAAATAAAATAAATGAAGATGATGATGATCACAATGATCACAATAACAATAATGATGCTGACGATAATGATGACTATGATGCACTGCAGCAACAGCAGCCCCCAACAGTTCCACGCATGCGCGGGCGCCATCATCAACTGCCATCAGCAGTAACCATCAAGTAATGGTTTTTTTTTTTTTTTTTGTTTGCCATTGCCAAATTTGGTCAGGCCTCGTAGCGGAAGCCGAGGAAGGCGCTCCACACACATACACACACACACACACACTTGCATGAATATTGCAGAAGTGTCATACTTTGGTTTGAGAGCCATGGGAATTTGTGACCAGCGAGTGGGTGCCAAAATGTTGATACTTAAATATTGTTAGCAGCAATAGTTTCTTTTTTTTTTTTGTCTGAGGTGTGTGTGTGTGTGTGACAAAACCTTTATACTATAAACTTAAATCAAATAGCAAAAGTTATTGCAAATAGTTCTCGTTAGTCAGCAAATTGCCTAATGTCATCATTTTCTCAAAGCAAAGTATAAATAAGATTATTATTTTATTTATTTATCTTACAATCTTACATGTAAATAATTTGTAAATTTTGTCCAAAGGGAAGTAAAGTTTGTTGATTAGTATAAGGAGATAATCTTTTTATACCCTTGCAGAGGGTATTATAAAATTGGTCAGATATTTATGAAGTATAGAAATATACGTTTTCAACCCCATAAAGTACATATGTATATATATTCTTGTTTTGGTTATATTTTTGGGTTTTAATGATATTTTTTATAGTTTACCAATTCTAATATGTTTGCCTTATTACACAATCTCTGAAATTTCTGAAATTAAACTAATTTATAATTCGTTTAGTAAACAAATAAACATAGCAAGATACATATATTACCAGTTATGTATTGGAAATCTCAACAAAACCACAAACAATATAAGAAAACTATACAATTTATATAAAATTTGTTTCAAAGAACGTCCTTTAAATGATAATATATATAAAAATACTTGAATCTCTTTCGCTTAAGCTTAAATTACTTAATTATTACGTTAAGATAGATCGTATAATGTTATCACGAACAATTTATGCTGTTTATTAAGCTAAAATATATAAACAAATACGAGAAGTGGCAAGATTTTATTTAAACAAAATTGAAATTTTTTAAAATGCCTTCAATAAACCTTTCTTTCTTACATACACTATCTCTGATAGAATTTTCAAATCTATCTAACTAACTATATTGAAGATACAAAAAAATTACTATCCATTCATTTTCCCTTTTCGACATTAGTTTCTTTCTAAAGTTCTCTTGGACTGTATGAAATTTTTCTCGAAAAATTATTCATTCAAGTATTATTTTCTTTTTTTAAATCTTACACAGTTTTCTACTCTTTCTCTCTCACTCTCTTAACAACTTCTCAATCAATTTTTAATATAAATAGAAACCAAAAAACAAATTTGAAAACTTTTTTTTAACTGGTTGATCTAAAGTTTTCTCCCTTTCTTTCTCTCTTTAACAACTTCCCACTCACTTTAATATAAATAGAAATAAAAAAAAAAAAGACAAAATTGATGAGTTTTTTTAACTGGTTCAAGGATTTTCAATAATTTCGCATACATTTTTTTTATGGCAAATAAAATGCGTCAATCAGGTCAACAATTGTATCTTTATTTAACACTTTGCTCTCCTTCCCTACAAACGCACAGCATGACTTCCCTCCAAAAAAAAAACAACACACAAAAAATATATTGAATAAAATTCAATTATATGCATAAATTTTCAACAACAACAGCAAAAAGAAAAAAAAACACCGGCAAGACAATGAGTAAAAATTTCTGACAAAAGGCATCAACGGCGACGCTTTGCCAAATCGATCAATGTCAGGAAATGATGGCAAGGTTATGACAATTATCAACGGGCCAGCAAAAACAACAGCAGCAGCAACAACAACACTAACACCAACACCAGAGCCAGAAAAATAATATTAATTAGCAACATCATCATTATGATTTCTTGCAATTGCTAATGGCAAATGGAAGTTGCCCAAGTGTATTAATTATACGCCACGTTGACCCATAAAAATCTACAAACAACATTAGCAAAAGACTTTGACAATTGTTTTGCGCAGTTCTCGTTTTTTTCTATATTTTTGAGAAAAATATTCTGGCCAGCCCACAGTCTTCGTCTCCGTCTCCATCTCCATCTCCATCACCATTGGCATCGCCATCTCCATCCATTGCCGTAGCACACATTGTGACTCATTGACCGCAGTTGAGGCTCCCTGCCTTTGTGCCCACCTGCCTGCAACCTACCTATCTGCCTCCTTTTACCCTCCTACTCCCAATTACTTCTGTTGCCCTCTCATTGTGTGCGTTTGCCAATGCAGTTGCAACTAAGGTGCGTTTTTTGTTTCTTTTTTTTTTTTTTTTTAGAACCTGAATCCGGGGCCCCCGATTGCGGTTGCAGCGGCTGTTGCTGTTGCTGCTGCTGCTGCTGCTGCTGCTGCCATTTATTGCCTTCATGGCACTCAATTTGTTTGGCCGGCGGCTGCCTAAAGCTCTTATACCGAACCAAACCCCTCAGTTGCCTCAATAATAAAATGTTTTTTATTATACAATTTAGTTGCTTTAACTTGCGTGTAAATCGCCTTTTGCATATTGACACATAATCATTGTCTTTGGCTACGTTTTTTTTTTTCTTCTTTTTCCAACTGTGAGAATAACAATGGACCAGCTGACACAACGATTACTTTATACTCTTTCTGATAGAAATAGATTAAAATTAAACTAAACTAAAGCCCAGCAATTGTTTATTTTCTTTTTTATACATAGTTGGTTAGATTTTCTTCCATTTTATTGGCTAAGGCAAATCATTTTGATTAGTCAATGGATACAATTATTAAATTGGCAGTGGAAAAACTTATTACATGTTCCACTGAAAACCGTTGCAAATCTAATGAACATTTTCATTTTCTCAGTTCGCAGTTCGTGTGTGTGTGTGTGTGTGTGTATGTGGGTGGACTTTGAGAGACTGAGAGACTGGCTTGGTTGTTACTTACTTATAGGTACGATTAGATGCCATGCCCCGTTTTCATTTACCCTAACAAAAAACCCATTTACTACAAAATGCCTGCCATAATTTAACAATTCTAATAAGCAAAATGGCAACACGCTTACACTTTGCCTATCTCACTTTTATCTCGCCCAAATTCTTGGCTAATAAGCAAAAAAAAAAAAAGGGGAAAGAGAGAGAGAGAAAAAAGCGAAAAGTGTATAGTCAGGTGACAGGCACTTAACATGGTTAAATGTGGCAGGAGGAGGACACAAGAAAAACGGCCAACTAGTTGCAAATATTTACCACACACAACAAAGTGGGTCAGTTGTACATATATAATTGAAAAGAAAAGAAAATAGAGGATGTATCAAATTAGATGATAATCCCCTAGAATTTTTATGCCTGAGTTGATGGGAATTGCTTTTTTTTTTTTTGCAGCAGCAGCAAAGAATGTGAAAAGGATTAAAGAAAGTGGATATATATAAGAAAGCGGATTATATTGGGGGAAATGAAAATTTTGTTATTAACATTAATTAATATTTGGATTGTGGATATATGTACTATATCTTTATATGCGTGGAATTTAGTCTAGTTTAAAGTTCAATATTCAAAAAAATAAGTAACAAAAATTTAAGATATTGAATAGTGAACTTACTCTATAGAAAGAGCTAATCAATTTTATTTTACTAATATATATTCAGGCATGTTAAAATACCAATGGACAACCTGTCTGTCTATCTTATGGCTAAAAGCATATTTTCAAGTGTCTCTACTGTAAATTGGATGCTGACCTTATAAAGGTGAGCAACGTGCGTCTACTCAATGCTTCACACAAGCCATCTTCATCTCTCCATCTCCATCCTTTATGATCATCCTCATACTCATTCACATCGTCATTATTATCATCCTTATACCCATTTTCATTCCCATCCACATGCACAGTTCATGTGTCGATTGTGTAAGCCGCTTCCATGTTACTTTGCTTTGGCTCTTTTTACCTCCCTCCTTCGTTCTTCGTCCGTCTCATAATGGCTTAAAGTTGGGATCAATGATTGAATTACATTTTGCAGCGGCGGCAGCCACATGAGCAGCAACATGCAGCAAATGTTGCCAACGGTAGCTAAACAACAAGAGACTCCTGACTCCTCTCGTCTGCCGGGCATGTTGCACATGCACATGCACATGCACGTGTGTGTGTGTGTATGTGTGTGTTACTATACGTTATGTTGTATGTTGCAGCATCTGGTTGCTTGGGCTTAGTTCAACTAATTAGACGTCATTGTCTGGCCGCTATATCCCCCAAGACCCAAGAGCTTGTCTTTGGCATTTTCGGGGCAATCCATAGTCCAGCTGGTCGACTGGGGTCTCCATTGTTATCTTAGCCATGCGCTAAAAGGGGTCATTATGTCAAGGATTTTTGTGTGAAACATTCAGTGGCACAGTGGCACAAAATTGTCTACCCAAAATAATAAATCAAAGTAAAAGAAGTCCTTGAAAGATAAATAAAAAATGTGTATACTCAGACACTTAAAGAAAAGCGAAATTAACTTAAATATTAATTTAGTTATTGAATTTTATTACATCAAAAATAATTTTAGGATTTTTTTTTTGCTTATATAACGAATTTATTTTAAGACACTGTTCCTCGGTCGGTAGTGGATTTGTTGCTGGTTTTTGTTGTCATGTTGCTGATAGGTTTCTTGGCTTCCTGAAATCAACAAAAGCCTGACTCATTCGCTCTATTCTGCTATAGTCGAAGATATAGATACAGACGCCAACTTTAACGTTAACGTCAACGTCAACGTCGCTGTCGACGTCGACGTTTCAGTGTCATTGTTTGGCTTTGGCTACCAGTTGCCATTTTTTGTGGGCAAGTTTTCATTTGATTTTGTCCAATTGCCAGCTGCAATTAAGCGCCTGACAAAATGACTGACAATTCAACTGGCTGGCTGAGGACCGATTGCCAACCCCCCTTTCCCCCATTGCCATGACGTTGGCCTGACTTTTGGGTAATTGCTAATCCCGCTAACGAGATGTCGAGTGTCCAGTGGGCGTCGCATTAGTTTTCAATATCGCAACTGGCGACCAAAAGTGCCGAGTTAATGTGGCCAATGATTGCGTTTAATGATTGATTGCCAAAGATATGCAAACTCTTCGATTGATGAAAAACCAAAGGCAACTCTAAGTAAAAAACAAAAAAAAAAAAAAAAGAGAGAAAAAAATTCAAACGAATGATCGAGAGTAAAATTGCAAATGAAACTGAAATTGGTGCGAGTCAAAAGAGGAGAAAAAAAAAAAGCAAAGATCCCAAGACGAAGACGAAATTTTGTTTGCCAACTGGTTCCTTCGGACCAGAGTGTCTTGAACGTGACGCTGCTGACCCACTGAACCCACCAGCAGCAGCACCACCAGCCAGTCAGCCACTCAGCCAGCCAGCCAGCCAGCAATTGACTACAGTGGGTGGCTGTGGCTTAATGTAAGTTGCTGTGGTTGCTTTTGTTGCTGCTGGCTGGTTGTTCCTTTGCTTTCGGGTGCAAATTGCAAAAACAAAAAAGTGAAAAAGATATTGAAATACAAAATAATGTTCGTGCATAAAAGTTTATTGATTTTAAGCGATATTAACTTGAAAGTTGCATAATTATTTTATGCTGCATATAAATTCATATTTATGGAATGGGGTCAACAAATTGTGTAGCTTTGGGTTCAATTGAGTAAGATTACAAAATTGGATTACTTTGAGCGTAAAATGATGAGGAAAGGGGGAAATTGAATTGATCTACAAAAACAGAGATTTCAATTAAATTAAAAATTTGGCTTTCAATCAAAGCAGAATCATTTTTGGTGGACTTTCAACTCTGTTCACACTGCCTTAAAATTCCTATGAAAAGAAAAAGAATTTCCATTTGGATCGAAAAGTGCTAATGCCATAGCGTCGTCTGGCTATACTACAACAACTTCATAAACTTCAATTCGAACGTCAACGCCAACAGCTAACAACACATTGCAATTTGGCCAAATTGCTTTGGCTAATTGGCACGTGTAAACCACAAGCAAAAAAAAAAAAAAAAAAAGAAACCAAAAAGAAAAATATCGAAGGAAAAAAAGGAAACCTAAATATACAAATGAAGAGAATTCACTTAAAATGCAAATTTTGCCTTTTGTTGTTGTTGTTGTTTTCTGTTTTGTTATTGTTTTTGTATGTCCCTGCTCTGTTACCATTATGCCGCGCACGTGTGTGTAGAGAGCCAAGAGACCAGGCAGCAGCCGCCCGTAGAAGGTTGGCTCTCGATCGTAATTTGTTGCCAACTCAATTGGCCTGCAACATGTTTACGCAACATATGTATACAAGTATATATGTGTGTGTGTGTGTGCGTGTGTATTTGTTTGTTTATAGAGAGAAAGAGAGGAGGCAGCTCCAATTTAGATGAAGACATAAAATTGGCTTTAGCACCCAAGTTAGCTGTAGTTTGTTTGGGTTTTAAGTGCGTGTTTCCTTTTGCGGCATGTTAATGGCTTAATTTACAATTTGGGCGGCATAAGATAAATATATATATATATATATATATATTCATACATACATATATATACATATATCCATATACCAGGAAGACAATCTAAAACGGGAAGGGGGCAAGGGCTATGGGAAAAGCGAAAGTCTAATAATAAAAAAAAAGTATACACAAAAGAAAAATTTCCACTAAATAAAATGCAATTTATGTTCAATACGTGTAAATAAACCAAATTGGTCACGTTTCGGCAATGGCAATTGAAATGATTCAAACACACTTACGACTGACTACATGCTGAAAATCCATAAATACCATCAATTTATTTGCCAGGCCATGCCAATATGGTTAACCAAAAAAAAAAACACCAAAAATATGTACAAAATATTTTATGGATAAAAAAAAAAGAGGAGGCTTCTTCTTCTGCTGCTAAGTTCATCATCGGGGTCACCAGTTGCCATAATTTAATGAAATTTAATATAAAACATTATGAACTTTGCTATATCCATTACAAATACGAAACACACTCACTCACACACAAACAAACATAACTATATAGAAATATTTCAAGAAAAAATGTTTTACTTTAATATTACTAAATTGTTCGTAAACCTTAACAAACTGTTATTCTTCTTCTAAATGTTCTATCTTACTTAAATAATATGTTAATTACATATCTTTAAATTTGTTTTTCATTTCAGCAAAAATCATAAAAAAAAGTATTTCAATGTTTTATTTATAACATGGTAAGTTCAATTCATTTTCTAAATATTTATTTAACTTTTTGAAAGCTATCAAAATTGCGTTTCCGCTTTTTGGCAAACTCACCTAAAGTTAATGAATTGTTGCGATTTGTGGAACACGACGAATTTTGATTTAAATAAATTCAGATCTATTTATTTTTTTGCATAGAATAGTTTTGATATATAAAACAACGATCTTTAGTCCTAATTGTTTTTAACTAAACCAAAAATCAAATTTCACCCCAAAGGAAGCAAAGACAAAGAAATGACAAAGAAATAAGACATTTTGGCTTACTAATATTATACAATTCAGAACAGATTTGTGTTATCAGATCGAATTACATTTTATTTAAGTTCTAAAAATTAAAAATATTTGAAAATTTTAAATGAATTTTAACCTCTGCAGCTTTGTTCTTGATAGTCTTTTTTCTTCTCAAAATTAGTTTATTTGTAAACTGATTGGAAAGGTTACTTTTTAATTTTGGAGTCAAACGATCGATTTGGCTAAATTGTGTAAATTCGTTTTTATTCTCTTAACCCCAATTGACTTGGATTTTTCGATTTAGTCAACGCATTTGGTTTCAAGTCGACAGATCTTTCCCTCTCTCTCGCTCTCTCTCTCTCTCCCTCTCTCTCTCTCTCTGTGTGTTAACCCATTACAAATAAATAGAAATCGAGTGGCGGGCGAAATGGACAGACGGACGGTGGGAAGCTGGGGACCCACATTGATGGCTTATCTGTGTATTTGGCACGCATGCGTTAATTGTTGGCATGGTTCCCCAAAAACGCAACAACAACTGCAACAACAACAACAACAACAACAACAGCAACAAGAGCAACATCCTGCGCGTGCCCCCAAAACATATAATATATCAAATCTAACACTGGCGCTGGATATCGCATTTGCCTGATTGCGGTTGCCTATAAATCACTTGAAACTGAGTGAGTTGGAGTGAACAGAGAGTCAGTGTCTGGTATTTTCTCGATTTTTAGTTTTATTTCTTATATGTATATATAGTATATGTATATATATTTTGGTCGATTGCAATCATCCAAGCAGACAGCACGCACGCGCGTGTAAAAGGATACGTAGGAGGCGGACAAAAAATGGAATGGGATTGAAAGAAGAAATTGCAGAAGTTAAGAAATAACAAGAGAGAACAACTTCATTACAGACTGGGGGGGGGGGGGGGGTGGGCGAGGGAGAGTCAGTTAAAGATGAAATAGATTTAAGATTTGAGGAATAGAGAAAAAAAAAATTGATTTACGCGAGGCGACAAGCAAACAAGTCTTTGCACTCATTTCAACAATTTGACAATTAATCAACTGCAACAATAGCAACAACAGCAACAACAACAATTGGGCATTAGTCAGCAATCAGCCAGACCAATGGAAAATCAAGAAAAATGTTCAGAAAATTAATGATACCTTTTACTTGTACGAAGTTTATGTACTCTTTTTTATTTTTAATCAGAAAGTTGTTAAACTGTTGAAATGAAATTTCTCAATAAGTATTTTAGCAAATGTGAAGGAATAAATAAAATGGGGAACTTAAATTTAAATCGGTTAATCACCAAAAGTGATTCAAATGATTTGAATTAAACTAGTCGATAGTATTGAGGTAAAAGATCTATAACTAAGAAAACAATCGATATAGGCAATTGTACAAGAAAACAATTGTATTGTGGATTTTAAATGTAAATTTTTCTAAAGCTTTTGAATATCCAAGAAAATTGGTTTCAATTTTAACAAATGATATCCTAGATAATATAATTTGGTGTTGGAAATACTGATTTGTCGTTATTACAATAATTACTTCACTATCAAATAACCAAAAAGCAATATCATTAATCGTTGTTGGTATGTTTTCCCGTTTTAGAATCAGATCTTCACTGACCAATAATCGAATTGAAAGCAAAAACCCGTTTGAAAATCATAACTTAACCGAGTTGGAATCTCTTTAGCTTTTTAGAAAACGATTTACATTTTAAAAATCATATCCCAACCATTGTGGAATATCATCAAACCGATGATAAATCGCTTAATTGTTACAAAATCATTTGTTAACCGATTTAAAATGTCTTTAACCCTTGACAAATCTTAGCTTAATCGCTTTAGAATCATATCTTAATTACTAAAATACGGATTTGAATTGTAAAAACGATTGTCAAGCCAAACCAGATTTCTAATTTCCTAAACAAAGCGTTGAATAACCGATACATGTGCTAATGCAACCTTTATCCTAGAATACATGAAACAAATTCTATCTATATTTAAAGCATTTTGAACGAAGAAAGGGTATTTGAAAAACAAATCTCCTTCAGACAACAATTCCTTGGTTTGGCAATTCTCTTTTGAGGTCAAATACTCGCTTCAAGTTGTGAAGTTCGAGTTCAGAACGTGCGGGTGCATTGGGCATATAAAAATCAATATATATATATTCCTATCGATTTAAATTTGCTATATGTATATAAACATATGTATGTGTGTGTGTGTGTTTTTTTTTTTCTATTTTCGTATGTGTATTCTATTGGCAATTGGTTGGGACTAAGTGACATGTGACATATTGTCAACGCATTGCCTGACGATCATTTGCATAAATTCCAATTGGGTTTTGCATGGCGCAACAACAATTGTTTCATGTGTTTGTGTGTGTGTGTGTGTGTGTGTGTGTGTTTTGTATGCTAACAAACATTGTTGCTACACATGCAAACTGCAACTGAGACCGAGTGACAAAAATGTTGCTAGCTACAAAATGGCTAATTGTGTAAGCATGGTCAAAAGTGTCTTTTTGCATATATTTGTCAATGGCCTGTGCTCAAAACTAATCAGAAATTGCTGTTCCTGTCACTCCGTGTATGTGTTTGTGGGTTGTGTATGTGTGTAATTGGAAAAGAAAAGGCTAAATATTTTGTTGGTATTTGATCATATGAAAGTTAATGTTGTACAATTTCTAGCCATTTCTTGATCATTTCATTTGATATTGCTTCATTAACTATTCCTTGATCATTTCAGTTGATATCGGTAAATGAATTTTTGATATTAACTATCGCCCCCTTCCCCCCATCATCATATTGAATTCTTCTCAGACCCAGCATAACGCTAACGAGTTCATTCATATCATTAGTTCCCTCTAAAAAAACAAAAAAAAAAAAAAAACCTTGCGCCATTATAACACAAATATTTGCTAACAATAAATGCAAAGAAAACGCCATTAAAGCCCTGGTCTCGGTCTCGGTCTAGGCACAGGCACTGGCACTGGCACCGGCGCACACGAATTGGGTTCAGTCAGTCGATAGTCTTAGTCTTTTTTTTTGTTTTTTTTTGGAGGCCCTGCTGGAGTGAACTCTAACCCTCATTTGCGATCAATTCGTGGCGATTTTGCCAGCCCCGGCGTCTCTCTGAGCTTTCGTGTGTTTTTTTAAACGTGCAAGAAATCGACAAACCAAAAAGAAAAAAAAAAAAAAAAAGCGAAAATTTAGTTGCTCACTTTTTATGTAATTTCCCTTTTCTTTGTGTAAAGACAAAAGGCCCAGACACAGACACAGACCCAGACTTAGACCCAGAGTCTGGCGGGGGGTCCATTTAAACGGGCATAAAAGTGATTGGCAAATAATTGCATAATCAGTTAGTAGACTGTAGAATCGCCTCAACAGGTTGCTTCACTTTACCTCCTTCAATCGGGAACGAATGAAAGAAAAGTGAAATTTGACATTGAGCAGAAAGGCAGAAGATACTGTCTCTCGGTCATTGTCGTGGGCGTCAATGACCAGTTGAGACACACGCAGAGAAAGAGAGAATGAGAGGGAAAACAAAGAGGCCAATAAAATCGAATCCACGAATTGCAAACATTTGCAACAACATCGAAACGGCATACAAAGAACACAACACAACATTTCTGTTTCGGGTTGGGGGGAAAAACATTCTCACACGAAAGACAAATAAAAGTGAATTTATCACGCACTCTGACTAATTCCTTTAACGAATTTACGACACCCGATAATACTCACATACTTACCCTTCATAAACAGTCCAACAATAACAACAATAACAACATAAAAAAAAGGAAAAGAAAATTAAATAAAATATATGTAAAAAGAAAAAGAAAAGCAAAGTCCAAGTCAAATTGCAAATCTTGGCAATATGTATTTAACTGTTTTTTTTTCTTGCATTCTGCTTTATTTTATTTAAATTCAATAAATATTTTATATATTTTTATGAGCTCAACAATTTCTGCTAAATTATTGCACAACGACACAGAGAAAAGGTGGGAGGGAGGTAGGGAGGGTGGTTGACCACAGAGAATTGTTTATGTGGTGTTTGCTTGAATATTTGAATGATGCAAGTTGAACATGCAAACAAGTAGGAGACACCAGGCCACTTTTTTTTTATTATTATTATATAGATTGCATGATTGAATCACCGAATTATTGAACAAACTGAATGTCATTCATTGGTTTCCTGAAACGAAAATTATTTAAATGAATTAAAATTTGGAAAGTAAAAAGAGAAACTAAAATGTCTTTGCTATTGTCTTAATGATTCTTAATGAAAATGATATAAATGCATTTAAATGTGGCAAGTAAAGAAGCGGAAACTAATATGTCTTTGCTATTGTGTTAATATTACTTGAAAAAATTCTTTTCTGTTTTCTAGTTTCTTAACATTACTTGAAAGAATTCTTTACAACGAAATGTGTAATAGTTTTCTTGTTCTAAACTATACAAACGGAAGCTTCTTTTTTGGAATCTTCAATAATTCTGATTTTAAGATTTTGATTCTTGTTTTTAAGAACTTTTTGTAGAAGTTTTTGTTTCAATTGCTTCACTTTGTAACATTTTGCAACATTTTCAAGTTTATTTCCTTGACATAAAATAATTTTTTATATTTTTCCATTTTTTTTTTTTGTTGGTAACTTATTTTGATCAAAGTGTTGTGAGCATTTGATTATTAGATCGCATAGCGAAACCAATCATCATATTAGACCATATACATAGATTTCTCAATAGCCAAGCCAAATAAATCTTCAAGGTAAAAAAAAAATAGAATTTTACAGCCAGAAACTAATTATGTACGAGTATCTAATGCTGCACTGTGGCAGCAACAACAAGAAGTAAGAGAAAAATAAAAAAATCAAAAAAAAACAGCAGCAAATCAAGCTGAAAAATATGACCCATTGCAATTTCAACAGAGAAACAACAACAAAAAAAGAAGGAAAAAAAATTTTTGAAAATGAAAAAAAAAAAAAAAGAGCACAAAATATCTGTTCGAAATTGAACATGATAAATTCATAATTGTCCATTCAACGAACACGAACTATAATTCATGTTAGAATAATCGAATTGGACGCCATTCAGAGAGCGACTCGCAGAGACAGCTACAGAGACAGTGGACAGAGCCAAGGCAATTGAGGACGGCGCGCCAAAGCGACCAAAGCCCAACAACAGCAGCGGCAGCAGCAGCAGCAGCAGCAAAAGCAACATTAACAACAACAACAGCAACAAATGGCCAACATAGGTCAGGCGTAACGAGTCATTCATGTTGCAAATGTTGTAGTCGAATCTTGCAACTGGTATAATTTTTGTTTCTTTGCAATTGCCCATTTCAGTGCTTACAAGTCTTGTGGCACCCGCATAAGTCACACTCCGTTCCTCTATGCTTCAAGAGATGAATGTAGATGGTAGAGGGTCTGTCGGGGTCGGGCCAATGGCAGTAGGAAGCCTCGCAGCAAATCTAAAGGCATATCCAAAGGCGGATTCTAAATACATACAACAAAAACAAAAAAAAAAAAGAAAAAAAATAAATAAAATAGAAACCAAATGCAAATCTTTACAACTTTCAGTTTCAGTTTCGTTTTCAATGGACTTTAAGATACACAAAGATACAGTTAGTTAGACCAAGAGGGAGACAGGGTGAGAGATTGAGATAGATAGCTAGCGACAGACCGACAGAGAGAGAGAGAGAGGGTTCGGGACGGCAGGTGGCGCCACCTCGATTGGCGTCACGTTCAACTTGGCTGCTGTGTTGGCGATTAATACGCAAAACGCTTTGGAATCTTAAATATTATGGCGTGAGGTATTTGCCTCAGTAGAGAACCAAATGCGGATCGTGGCAATAGTAAGGGGTCGAAGGGGATAAGGCGGTAGGTGGGGGAGAGGTGATATGAAGTTCCATCTATGTCTAAAGCAAGGCAAAAGATTAATGTGAATATTGGCATATCAACATTTATATTTGTGAAACTTGGCATTTTGTTGAGTTATTTAAATAGAGAGGACTCGCTGAGGGAATTTTGCAATTGATATATTAACATAGTTACTTAATCGTAGATATACATATATATACTTTCAGATATATATGTATATGGCATGAGATTCCAAAA
Source organism: Drosophila austrosaltans (assembly GCA_035045865.1). NCBI lineage: Eukaryota > Metazoa > Arthropoda > Insecta > Diptera > Drosophilidae > Drosophila > Drosophila austrosaltans. The sequence continues at coordinate 9,459,675 of JAWNOQ010000207.1, forward strand.
ATTAATCCTTTTATTAAAGTTGTTTATTTTACTTACTTTGTAATTGATTCCAAGCTGGTTCATCTTAGAGAGAAGAGATATTAATGATGATGAGAGATTTAAGTAATACGTAATTAAATATATTTAATAAGTGAAATCTAAAGTTAGATGATGAGCAGTTAGTAGTTATTGGAATGAAAAATAAATACATTAACAGATTAAGTTAAATTCAGAGAGATATAAGACTTATATAATAGTATTTAGATATACAAAGTAATGGAAAAGATAGATGGAGCTTTAGGTAGATGGATAAATAGACATATAGATAGATAGGGTATAAAAAATGTATAATAACTTTGATCTACAGATAGATATATATCATATATAGTTAGATAGATAGACATATAAATAAAGAGATAAAGAGATGTTCAATCGATAGAAGAATCGATATACATTTGGAGAGATAGATAGATAGATATAGATAGATATAGATAGATATAGATAGATATAGATAGATATAGATAGATATAGATAGATATAGATAGATATAGATAGATATAGATAGATATAGATAGATATAGATAGATATAGATAGATATAGATAGATATAGATAGATATAGATAGATATAGATAGATATAGATAGATATAGATATAGAGAGATATAGATAGATATAGAAAGGGATAGAGAAATATTTAACATAGATAGATGGAATATATCGAAAATCAAGTAGATAGACAGTTAGTCAGAAAGATAGCTTGACATATAGATTGATAGATAACTTGACATATGAACAGAAGAAAGCTAGATTCGTCAGATAAAAGATGGATACATAGATAAGTACATAGTTAGATATATGTTTCACAGATTAATTAATACAAAGACAAGTAGATAAAGTAAATAGTTGGATATATGTATGTTATACTGATTGATCGATGAATACATCTCTCTATGATGGTCTTTTTCTCTACCTCTCTATTACAGTCAAAACTAATGCTTTGGCTTGTTATCTTTAATATTTTAATTAAAGAAAGAGAACAGATCAAAGCAAAGGTCGAGTACAATGCATTTTTATATGTTTATTAAATATTTCACAGAATGATTAATTTGGCAATTCTAATTTATTAGAAACTAGTTTTCCAATGATCACAAAGATCTTGTAAATTGGTTCACATTGTGGCCTATTTATTGCCATTTTTTCTTCCCCACCCCCTTTCGGGTTGGTAATCAATTTATTAGTAAGCTAACTTGCAATTAATTTAAATCGATTATAAACAATTGCGATAATATTTTTGCATAGTGGGTCATAAATTAAATATTGCCACATTCATGGAACTGCAGTGCTCTAGCACAGAGAAAAACGTCATTATCGTCACTCTATTCTCGGCTAATTAATGTTTAATATATCTCTCTCCCTCACTCTCTCTCTCGCTCTATCTCTGTTTATTGCCTGCATATTCATAAAGTTGTCTAAGACGTCAAAAAGAACAACAACAAATTGCAAATTGCAATTGTTTAACAGATTTATTTTCGCAATTAGCTACCATGCCCCGTAAATAGTCGCCCCCTCATTTACCAACAGAAAGGTGATGACTGTAATAATTACTATATATGTATGTGTATATGTACATACATACAAACACATAGAAGATGTTAGATTTTTTGTTTTTTTTTTTTTTTTTTTTTGAACATTTTGACATTCCCTCCCATGGCAATTGTCTGTCTCTGCTACTGTCAAAAATCAAAAGAGAGAGATAGACACTCCAAACGAATTGAATCCAAAACCAAGACGAGACGAGACGAAATGAGATGAGATGAGACAAGTAAAGACAAGACACTATGTCTGTCATTAGAGGCGTAGGCGTTGTCAAGTCCTCAAAATCCGTAAATGGCCATCGATTAAATGATTTTCATGTGCCATAAACGAAGCGTGCGCGCGCGGCTCTAATAAGCTCTAACGTGTATACACTATAAAAATAAGTTAAATAGAGCATATTTGCATTGTTGTTCAATATGTAACAGTCACAAGTTTCAATCTGAATGATGGAACAGAAGGATTTAACTGTGGAAACAGAAAGAAATTAGAAAGAAGAATCCTAGAAACGTTTCTTCAAATTAATACAAAGTAATTATTAATTACTAGTTAAATATTATTAAATAGTTTTATATTTTGTTTTTTTTTTTTAAGTAAATTTTTATTTATAATTAGCTTAATTAGCAATTAAATTAAGTTAATTATATTTTCAAAAATTTTCTTAAATGCAAAAACTCTGCCCGTACTTACCATAGAGTATTTCATTGTCGTCTAACTATTTCAAAAAGCCTTTGCAATTTTTTCTAGCTGTTTGTTGTTTGTTCATTTAACGAGCTGCAACCGAAACCAAAAATTGAAAAAAAAAAAAACAAGCCAAAAAAAAAAGGCAAAATCAAAACCGAATTGTTGCAGACGTTGAGGCTCCGATGAATTCAATTTCAACTTCAACGAATCGATCGGCGACATTTTTTAGATATGCGTTCGAGTTGGGGGCTTAATTGCAAGTTTTTTTTTTTTTTTATAGACAATTTCGCTTTAGAGAGAGCGAATGCGTGGGAGGGGGAAGGGGGTTACGGAGGCGATAAAGATGGGGCATATAGATACATTATGGATTTCCAATGTCTTTGCCTTAGTGTAAACTAGACATAATAAATGCAACATGTTTTATTTACCGACTAATGAATGAAAAATCTTTCTGTATGGCAAATTGATTGTCGCCTAATAAAATTTTGATTCAAATTGTTGATAACCGTCAAAGAAATAGTGTGGGAAAATATAAAATGGAGGGAAAGAGGCCTTATCTCAATATACATTATGAATTTCATCAACTTCCTTGTTACAATAAATAATTTTCTGTCCATAAAAATATAAATGCATTTGTATATATATATATATATATACGATACATATATATATATATATATTTATAAATTGCATATGAAAATGCAAAACGTTTTGCTCACAGAGAGAGAGAGAAAAAAAAAAAGATTTTTCACAATTTATTAAAAATTGATTGTATTGCCACGCCAAACACTTTGCCAGTCCAACTGTAGGCTGGGCCTCCACTTGCTGTTAAAGTAACAACAACAACAACAATAACAACAACTATAGTACAACAAATGGCCAAACATGCAACAAGTCGGCAATGTGAAAATTGCATTTTAATAAATTCAGATCGGTTCGGCTTTATCGGCATCGCCGACTCTGGCCATTGATATGCGTTCCATAAATGATTTTAATGCGTGAGTGTGTCAATAAATTTGCAATTGCTCTCAACTTTGGACAACGATAAAAAGCGTTGATAGCTTTACCATTCACCCCCCTCCCCCCCCTTCACTCAAACACTATCCTCTAGCAAAAAAAAATACCCTTCACTTTGCCCCTCTATACACTCCTTCTATTCATCCTGTCTCTCCCTCTCTCTCTCACTCTATCTCTTTTGCAGGTACGGATTGTCTTGGTGGTCATTACGGAAAACATTTTTTATTATTTAACAAAAATTGATTATGTTTTTTATAGTTCCGGTCTTTGTTTATTTCTTTGATTTTAACTTTAAAAGTTTTTTGAGTTTCAGTTTTGTTACAAATTCTATATTTCAATTAAAATTTTCCATAGTTTAACTATTTGTTTTTGTCATTTAGGCTAAAGATAGAATTGTTTTTTAAAGGAGGAAAGTTGCTAGTTGTTTCTATATATCTTTAAGAGATCCTTTTGTATTATAAGAGTATATATTATACATAATTTTATATTTTTTATATAATAAATTTTAGTTTACTGCTTAAGTTTTTTCTTCTATGATCTAGTATATATTTTTGATATATTTTTTTAAATGTATTGAATACCACAAAGTATCCATATATATTGGAATAGATTACATTAAATTTTAAAAATAATTTTGTTATTATAAAGTTTCATATATTATTTGAATTTCCCTACTATTATTGATCTAATATGGAAGCCAATTGTTGTGCATTTCATTTCTTCATATTAGCATTATCTCAATATATATATTCCTTTATATTTTATATATTGTAGTTCTTTGTCAAATTTCTCACCTTTTAAAAGCAATTTACTATAAATATTTATCATTTAATTATGATTGTGTTAATTACAAAAAATTACAATAAGCGGGAATAATCAAGGGCCCTGCATGACATTGCAACCGGCCCTGAACTTCTAGAAGAGTTTCTGTTTTTTTTTTTTTTTCTTAATTAAATCTCTGCACTTGACCCGCATCGATGGCATTTATCAAAGGCGATTTATCTTTCGATTTATGCTCGAGTATAGTTTAATGTTTTGCCTGTCACAACAACACCTCGCGATTGCACAAATAATTTCTCACGTTTGCCCAACAAATATAAATGTATATATATATATATATATATCTGGACTGACTAGCAAATGAAAATTATGACAAAATATTAATAAACATTCTACAGCATGCGGCGGACTCAAACGAATTTTATTCTCTTTTTGTTGTTTTGCACTTGAATTTATTTATTTATCTTAGCTCTATCGATTTGACCCGGTCTAGAAAAATGCAACATTTTAGTTGTTTTCGGTTGTTCTCCAAGTACCCAAAATTCGGTTTGCATGTACGAATTTAATTAAAAATTTTGTTTGCGTGCATATTTCATAAATAATTTGTATCGTTGCTTTTGCTGTTGTGTTGTTGTTTTTGTTTTTTTTTTAGCTTTGCTTTATATTATTTATGAGTTTGGTGTTACAAGTTGAAACTAAATCATGTTCCTTGTACCACAAAAGAAGGCAAAAATACAAATACACACACACACAAACACACACACCGAATTAAATTAATGAGAAACTAAAAGATTAAGGTTGTTAACATAGAACAAGATTCAAATTGTTGATTTCAATTTTCGATTTTCCAAATTGAAAGGTGTTGAGATTATGGAAAATTATAAAAAATTATTATTATTTCTCTATTGGGGCTTGGTTTTTGGATTACAAATTTTGCATAACATATATTTTGAAACATTAGTTATGCCATTATATAGACATTTAGATATATGGGTTTGATTAGGATTGTACAGCTTGAGCTTGCTTGATTTGACTTAATATTTATAATATTTTAAAAAATTTTCTCAACCAAAAAACTGCTAAAGTTTTTAAAAATCCACATATAAAGTTATATAATTATTTCAAATTCAATACATACATCAATATCTTCATAATTGACATCAGCTTTTTATTTAGTTTTCAATGTTTATAGTACACTTATTTTTTTCTTATTTCAAAGTTTGCTTTTCAATCTTTCAAGCAAATCGGTTGTAACTCAATGTTAAATTTATTTCATTTCCATCTTCTTCATGGACTACATCAATTGCTCAAAGTCATGGAATTTCTTTAGCATTTAATTAGCCATAAAAATGTCTTCTGGTATTTGGTTATATCAGCAAAGTTTTTCTTCTTTTTTTCGGTTTTTTTTTTTTTTTGTTTGTGGCAAATAAAAATGCCTAACTTGTTCAATGCGGACGCCCGATTAATTATGAACAGCTGAAAGCGCGCCATTAACATGAAAAGTCAAATCTATCTAAATATTTGCTTTGGGGCAACACAAATTCGCTTTGGACCATAAAGCTGCACACACACAGAGACAGACAGAAAGAAACAGAGAGAGATGGAGAGAGAGATGAAGAGAGACTGTGGCAAGACTCCTCGGACTTGGTCTTGGCCAAATGTGCAAGTTGGCAAGTCATTTTTATCGCCCCGCAGTAATCTGAGCTGCACGAATATGCTTGGAAAATATATAACATGGCATCATTTGCTGCCAGGCGCGCGTTTGCTTGTTGTACAATAGTTTGTACTGTACCTTCTCCTCTGCCTGCTTCTCCTACTAAACCACTGGCATCGCTGTCCAGTCCTACAGCACCACCATCACCACCACCACCACCACCACCAGCACCATCACCATCATCACTTTACTTTATTTCTACTATACATTGCCGCTCCTCTCTTCTGCCTTCTTCTTTCTACACAATGATGATGCAATATTTTTTTTTTTTCTTTTCTTTTTGTTCATCGACCGGCAAGTGTTGACCCGACCAGTTTATTTCTCTCCCTCCTCTCATAGAACATGTTTTGGCCAACAAGTTGCCGGCCCAGTCCTTTAACTGGGTCACTAAGACAGCCATGATATTGATACTGCCAATGGTAATGATGATGATCATAATGATGCTGGCCAATTAGTATTAACAAAAAGTCTTGGCCAATTATACATAGAAGTGTGATGAGAAGGAGACTTAAGAATTAAGGATAAAATAAACAAACGATAATTAAATAAATGTTTTACTTAATTCTCATCATTCTGAAATTGATCGCAAATGGTAAAAGAGTTGTTAGGTGGTGGGGGGGGGGGGGTTGCTTGTTCATTCAAATTTGTTTTGCCTCTGGTAAGCCATTGGTGGTTATCCCATGCTCATGTCGATCTGCAAGTATGATTGTCATTTGCCCGAGGCACATCCTGCCTAGACTGCCTTAGACTCTCTCATTGCCAACGTCATAGACATCGTTGAGAGTCCAAGTTTAACTTTCAAGCTTATGCTCAGGTTGGTTACTTTGCTAGTTGGTTGGTTGATTGGTTGGCGTGCGGGCGGGCGGGCGGTTGGTCGGTCGGGTGGTGTGGTATGGTATGGTGTCTCTAAGGCGGCTTGCAGCTTGTTGTCTTTATTAGTGCTGTGATCATAAATCAAAGCGCCAGCTCTCAGCGACTCACATGTGGCCCTGGCCAGTACCCCAACTTCCTCTGCACCATTTTTTTCCCCCTTTTCCTCCCACTCTTTACTCTCCTATGTGGCGCCCTCCCCAGCAGCAGCAGCAGCAGCGGCAGCGGCAGCAGCGGTTTCGTTTACTTTACATGCGCATAAACGACGTTGACTGCCCCAGCAATATTTCAAAATTAATCCAACTGCCAACGATGACGAAGTGTGGCTCACTTTCCAAGCTTCAACTATTTGTCTAGCTTCAGTTAGTTCATAAAAAATAGAAAATAAAATAAATCAATTGGACTCGGCCATTTAGTTGAACAGAGCAAATGGAGTGGGAAGGAGGGGGATTATTACTCAATTTTAGTCCATATGTTAGCACAATGGTGATGACAATTGTGTATGGGGGAGGGGGTGGGGGGAAGTAAACGATATCTCCTTATTGTTTATCCTTATATGGTTGCCACAATTAATTGTTCAACTAATGAAGCATATATGCAGCAGTTCGTGTTCAAGTTTAGTTCGAGTTCGAGTTTTGGAGTTCATGAGATGAGATCGTTGATATTAGAGATATGTGAAACGTAAGAGCTGTCAAGTTGCTATGAAATTTAAAGATAAACTATAAAGCAATTAAAAAGAAATTGAAAGATCTATGAAGATCAGCAAATTAGCTAAAAATAAGACAGCTAACTAGATCTTTGATAAGCCCTTAAAAAAAGGAGAACAGAGAAAGAATGAAAGAAAGTTACAAAGTTTTATATATAGAATATAATTCTCTCTCTCTCTCCCTCTGCCTCCGACTCCTTTTTCCATTATCATTTGTTAATGATTGAAAATGCCATGTTTAACTTTACTTTGGCATTATTCATGGACAGATCTCTTGCTCTACTTTGTATGCCGATCAGCATCATTCCATTCATCGGCTTGATCTATCAGCATATTTCACATACTTCATACATCACAAATCTCAAACTAATTGCAAGCTTAGCTTCAACATCATGCCTTACTTTAGCTCAACATGCAGTCGACTTGATACCTTTACAAGAATTGTGTAGAGGGGCGGGGGATTGAAGGGAGGCAGGGTTTTTCTACAAGATATAGGGGGTGGGGGCACCCAACTGTGTTTTGGCCATGTCAATGGCTTCGTACTCGTCGACGTCGTTGTCGTGTCTCACAGACACAAAACTAAAGAGAGAAAGAAAAACCAACAGCAACAACAACATCCAAGCCAAGTTAAACTTTAACTCAAATCCGAAAAGTAAACGCACGTGCCGCACAAGCGAAACAACTTCATTTCGGTTGATTAGAGTCCGGAGTGGAGCAGAGGCAGAGCGGAGCGGTGCGGTGCGGTGCGGAGAGTAAAGGTGTAGAACGGAACAGTGTATATAGAGAGTCGAATGGAGTTTTGTGTGTAGCACAATTTTTGACATTTTTGTGGCGCCAGGCTGAACATCGACATCAAACCCAATGGAGAGACCCAACAACTGACATGCGTCAAACAACAATCAAAATACATTCGTTTGTTGTTACCACAAAAACGTGAGTTTGCCTTGTTGGCCATTCATTATGAACTCGTTTTTCAGTTAACTTTTTTTTTGGGATCGAGAAGCGTCCGCCAATTGACACATATGACAAAAAAAAAGCCAAAACAAAGATAGATAGATAACCAAAGAGATAGTTAGTGAGGGAGAGAGAGAAAGATATGGTTGTTGTTGTTGTTGTTGGTTAATGCCAATTAACCGAAATCCAAAAAACCACATCATAGAAAACTCCATATGGCATTTTTCTCCTTTTTTTTTATATATTTTTTTTTTATAGTTATCATTTAAAGATCTCCTCGTTCTCTTATGAAATACCCAGAAATCATTAACGGCCGACGCCCGAAAAAAAAAAATCCATGACATTTTTTTTTTTTGCCTGTTAAACTAAAAAAATGCATAAAAAAAAAAGAGAAACCAAATGTTGAAATTATTATTTAATTTTTTCTCTTTTAGTCTGGTTTATGAATTATTAAGTTGTTTTTTTTATTTATTTTTATTTAAAAGCTCCCCCCCTACATCACCTGAGGGGGTAAATTAATTAAAACATTTTTTGCATTAAGTACGATCTCTCTCTCTCTCTCTCTCTCTGCATTGGGAGGGGGATTTTTGTCCAGGGGCATTGACAAACACTTTGGCAAAAATCAATTTTTGAGCTTAGTAATTTTCATTTGAAATCAACTCGAAGGAAAACTTGAATACTTTGAATGCAAAGCAGGCAGACAATTTCCCATACCCTATAACAAAATAAGAAAACGTAAAGAGAGAAAACCAAATGTAGCAACAAAAAGGTATACTACATTTGTCCATCATTTTGCTAAATCAATTGGGAATTGGCTACAAGTCTGGATTAATCTTCTGGGAATAATCAGTTGGTCTACATTTTGTTTTTTTTTATTTAAACCAAAAAAAAGTAACTAGAGTTTTAGTCAACTAATTGTAAAGTGGGTATATTAAATAGAGTAGACATTTTTCAGTTTTTCCCCATTTTAAATTAGTTAAGATTAAGGCTAAAAAAAAATATGGACTTAGGTCTTTAGAGAAGCTTTTAAAGGCTGTTTTAAGGTTGTTTTTTATTTCGGTTTTTTTCGAAATCTCTAATTAGACAAGTTTTAGACTAGAATCAGTCTTGGAGCAACTGCCCTTTGTCCTTAATTTTCTAATTTTAAGTTTTTTATTTAGCATAGAGTATTTGCAAATCGGTCAACTTAACTTGATGCATAAGGAGTTTGGAAGTTCACTCGAGCTCTTTCTTATTTGGGTAATAGTTTTTTTTTTTCTTTGGTTTTTGTCGTTGTTTCTGTTGGCTTTTTTTTTTTTTTTTTGTTGATTTCTTTTTCGACCAAAAGTTATTTGACTTTCAAATGAAGCACAAAGCGGCCCGCAGGCTGCCAGCAAAGGCTGAAGGCTGCAATAGTTTTTTTTTTTTTTTTTTTTTTTTTGTTGTTGTTGTAGCTATACCCCTCTTTTTCCTCCTTATTTTTATGAGTTTTTCCGCAACATTTTCTACTGCTGCGATTTTTGCTGCAATTTGCAATGCAAAAATGCCGAAAACAAAGAAATGTTTGCTCTGCGGACGACAACTACGACGACGACGACGACAATAAAAACCGACAGTTGACTCGTGTTGCAAGATATATTGTTGCCAGTGCTTTGTGGCAGCAGCAGCAGTCTTTCTGACAATTTGATGTGGCACATAAAGCAGCCGATCTATGTATGGTTAGATGGCTGGATGGATGGATTGCACATACTGTGACTTGGCCAGATAATTCACTGGATCAAAACGCATCCCAAATAACAACGAAAGCAACAAAAAATAAAAATGAAAAAAAATAAAGAAAAAAAATCGACAACAAAAGGCGACCACAAAGATGAATAATTACGGCTAACGTCTGCGGCCATATAATGGCCATATTTATGGTTCGAACGGCTATGAAGTTAAGTTGTCGGTAGCCAAACAGGCAACAGCAGCCGCAGCAGCAGCAGCAGCCGCATCGCAAGTGGTAGCAAAAATATGTCCAAGTAATTTACCAAACATATTACCACAACAATGTTGAGAGCATTAACGGTGCTTTCGTATTGCCAATGCCGCCACCGCCACCACCACCTCCGCTGCCGCTGCCGCCACCATCGTCACCAAAGACCCAAAAGACCACAAAGAGCCTGAAAAAATGCTCAACTAACTGAATATCCGAGAGCCGAATCTGAATTTGAAGTGAAGTCGTTATATGAAATATTTGTAACACATTAGCGCAAAACGTTTTCTAATGGTTGCCACATTTATAACCAATACAAAAAACCCCAACGGGAATGATGCCGGGGACATGGTACATTTTGGCCATTTCAATTGAATGCCATGTGATATTTCATTTGTAGTTTCTGCCTCTTTGTGATATGTAATTGGTGGCAGTTGCTGTTTAGGATGGCTTTTTTTTTCTTTTTTATATGTATATATTATTTCTGGGAAATCTGTAAATGAAATGAAAACTTGCCATTTTTTTTTGGGAGTGTTTCTTCTCTGTGGTTGTGAAATTTTCGATTGTACAAAACTATTTCAAATAAATAGTACAAAGAGAGGAAAAAAAACCCCCTAAGAGAAAGACAGAAAAAAAAAAAAATAATGTACCATTTGATTTTCTTGTGAATTAAGCAAATCAAATGTTTTTTGAATGGCTCAATTAAATCATAAAAGTGGGCCATCTCACTTTAATTTCATGGAACAATATATCCATATCGAAAGCAAGTGAAAACATTTAAATAATTGTTGCTAAAATTAAGCAGAAAATGGCTCAATAGAAAAAAAAAAGAAAAATTTCAAAATAATTTTAGATAAAATTTTAGTTGAAATAAAGTTTATTGGTTTTAGTTTTGAGTGTTTGTTTCTACTCAACTTTAAATAAATTAAACTACCTAAAATATTTGTTCCTCAAAGTATTTACTAAAGCTTTTCAAACTCCAAAAATAAATCAAAATAAGAGACTTTGAAAACTATTTTTCTACTTTTCAGTTTTTAAGTCATTTTTGTTTATAGAAAAAGAACAGAAATATTTGCTCAGCTGCTTTATTTAGCTGCTGATTAATTTAGTTATATCTTCTTTAAGTATCCAATAATATTCAATTGAATATTAGCTGCTTTGTTCAAGGAGAAAAGGAAGAAAATATTTTATATATTGAATTTCCCTCTAATGGTCTTCATTTAACCATTTCCCTTATTACTCTTGCCACTCGTGCACTTTGCATTTGGATTTACTTGGCTTAACTTGACTTTACCTTGATTTTAAGTTGTCTCCAATTCGGTTGAATGCCTCAAAGCACACAATCCAACATTCCATCTTTACATTTTTCATCTTTCAAACACTTTGAATGCTTTGCATAAACATGAGTATAATTAAATAAATATTTACACACTTTACTTACTTTCCTTCCACACTAACTGACTAGCTGCCGTTTTTCCCAACCCAGACGACTTTGGTTAGCATTTTTCATAGATATGTATATCTATCTTCATCTCTTCTTGGTCAAATGTGACACTTGTTTTCGTTTGGCGGGCAAACTTGTTGCTGTTGTTGGCCAGTTGACCAAGTTGTGGCTAACGAAGCTCACAACAGCGAGACTGGAACCAATAAAACACATTAGCTTTTTTTTTTTTTTTATTTTCCAGTGAAAATTTTCCATGGAAATATGAAATATCAATATGCCACCGTGGTAAAAACAAACAAGATTCTTGTTTAACATTTCATTTCAATATTACCCATTGAGATGAAATTTGTGATTGGTTGTGGAAAGGTGGAAAACGGTTATCAGTGATTTTATTTTTCTACTTTTTGTTTTTGTTTTTTTTTTTTTATGCATTTATGACAGGTTTTTATGGCATTTTATTATCTCAATTAAAACGAGAAATTTGAAATAACTTTGCAATGACGGATGGCCAGTCAGAAGCAGAGGCGGCTCTTGTCTCCAGACTCTTACAAACCAAAAGAAAAAAGTGACCTATACTAAACTCTAAACAAAGTGACGACTCTAAGATACCCTGCAATGAAGGAATAGCTTGCTTATGTTTATAAAAAGTGACGCCCAACAGGGGGCGATATCATTTCATATAACTTTCTCTCTAGTGTATATCTTCTTATTGAATCGTTCTGCTGATCGAGAAGACATATAAATTTCCTCTTTTATTTTAGAACTAGAATAATTTTGAAAGGATAAGTTGCTTATGTAGATCTCAATATACCCCACATTTTCACCACCCCTCAAATGGGCTTATAGGGTATAATAAATTCCAACACGCTTTATGACGTCGCCTGATTTTTTGTCAAGATTATTCATGGCTTCCCTCCTCCCACCCCTTGCCCCTTCTGTAACATTATTATTATCATTATTATTATTTTTTTTTTTAATACTTTGTGTGCTGTTTTGTGGTTGTCTCTTTTTGGAAATCAGCTTTCAGCCTTTTTTTGATTTTTCTTTACAAGTTTTTTTATGACTGAAAAATATTAAAAACAATTTCTGTATCTGACTTCCCATTCCCTTATCCCCTGTCCCAGCATTCATTGTAACTCTAGATTGGAAAGGGAGGCTACTGTATTAAAAAAAATATATATATATATATGTATATACATCATCCAATCATCCAAATAGCCTGACATTATTTTATTTTCAAGTGAAATTCACATTGTGCTCATTAAATTTGTCAATACAATATAATTCGTTATTGAATGAATGATGCAGATACAATATATGTATGTATATGCATATGTAGATACAGATATCGATTCAGATACAATATGTATATGTACATATGTACAATATAGGTAAACTGGCAGTCACAATCGATCAATTTGCCGTACATAAATTTGCCAAAGCTAAAAAGCGTTCAGATTTGTTTTGTCTTATTTATGTGCCTTAACCATATTCCGCACGATCTCTGGCCACGTCATGGCGTTTAGTTAGCTAGTTGTTGTTGTTGTTGTTGTTGGTAGTAGTAGTAGTAGTTGTTGTACAGTTGCTGCCGCATTCGAAAAACTGCTCACAGTCACTAAGACAAAAAAAAAAAACAAAACAAAACCAGAGGAAAAAAAAAAGTGGACTTTAATTAAAGTGTGCGTTTTAAATGTCGACATTTGAAATTTATTGGCTTTTTATGCCACAAAGCTCAGTCAGTTTAGTTCAGTTTAGTTTGAGTGAGTTTAACTCCATCCAGCTATCCAGGCAGCCAGGCAGCCAGATAGCCAGATAGCCACATAGCCAAACCATAGCCACCACCCTGTCCTCCCCTTTCCTCCTGCCACCCACCATCACAATTGCAAATATTTAATTTTATGTGATCAGCAAAACAATTTGCATTGTCTATATGTTTATATATCATTAAATTGAACCCTCTCAATTGTGTTGAGTGAAATGGAAATTGGCAATTTTCTTGCGATTTCTTAAAGTTTTATGATATATTGTTTTACGATTTTCCATGTTTGGTCTTAGGCTTAATTGTTCGATTGCTGGTAAAGTTAAAACAATTTACTGCAGTTGATATCTCTGTTGTCCAATTAGCATAAGATTAAACTCCAAGGGGTCTGGCACAGTGGGAAGTCCAATTAAGTTGCAGTTGCTAATCAATTGGTTGGCATTCAATTGAATGGTTAGACGGCCAAATGGCATTTTGGATGAGGCGAGAATGTTGGCCAATTGCCAAGAATGCAGAAATCAAATTATTGACTGCATTTAAGCATATTCGAATATGAGTTGGGGTTTCCTCATCTTAATCCTTTGCCTCATCTCTTGTATTCTGTTGGTGTGCCTCTCCTCTTTGCTTTTAGGTGTCTTTAACCTAACGTTCTTTTCCCATTTGGTAATCATTTTTTTCTTAGTTATTCTATTTTTTATGTGCTTTTCTTTTTCTTCATTTCTTTCTATTTGACTTCTTTTTGTGTCTTCTATTATCCTTTTTTTTTTGTTACTGAATTTCGTTTTTGTTTCTTATTTTTGGGATTTCTTTTTTCAAGCCCTCTTTGACCATTTTTCTTTGTCTTTGCGTCTTCTTTTTTTAATTTTATTTAATTTCGTTTTTTTTCTGTTTTAGCCTTGGCTTTTTTGCTTTTTAACTTTTTTTCTTTGCCCTTTTCCTTGTTTTTCTTTTCTATTCCTTTCGTCTTTATTTGCTATTATTTTTATTGCTATTTACTTCCTTCGTTCTTATTATCTTGGTTCTTCTTCCTTATTTTCCTCTGCTTTTCGTACAATCTTCTCTTTTTTCTGTTTTTTTTTGTAGCTTTCTTTTCTTATTTTTATTTTCTCTTCTGTTTATTCTTACTTTTTTCTATTTTTTTTGCTTTTCTTTTTTGTTTCTTCTCTGTTTTCTTCCTTTATTTTAGCTCTTTATCTTTTTCTTATTATTTATTTATTTTATTCTTATTTGAGTGTCCTCCCTCTCTCTGTGTTTCTTTTTTCTATAAAGTTCACTGTCCCTTTTTCTCCTTTACTCTTGATTTTTCCGTTTTCTTCCTTTATTTTAACCATTCTTCCTATTTACCTTATCTTCCCTTTTCTCTCTCTCTCTCGCTCTCTCTCTCTCTCTTTTTCTTTTCCAAGACTCTCCTAAACCGTTCACTTTCCCTTTTTTCGTCTCGTTCACTCTCGATTTGTCTACGCTTGATCACACACCGACTTCGACTGACATCACAGTTTCCATCATAAAAGTCCACTGAAATGTCATTCGATTTGTCTGGCATTCATTTGGTCATTTTGTTTGCTTGTATCTCCTCCCATGTTTCTAATGGGCAAGCAACATTTGCTTACATTTTTTTCACTTTACGACTATTTCTGTAATTTCCCCCCCATTTGATTTATTGTGTGTGTAAAGTGTCACGCCAGCGACAACAGCCACCGCTGTGACTGTGACTGCGACTTTGACATGTCACACAATGCGAAACCGTAACGACACTGACACCGACACCGAAACCGACACCAACACCAATCACCGACTCACCGACTCACCAATTGGACTTGGAGTCAGACTACCCGACCAATGACAGCTGGAAAATGTCAAATTGTAATGCATATTTAAATGTAAACTAATAAGAATTTAGCACAGCAACAAACACAACAATTATGACAAGCTGGATAAAGGTTTGCCGAAACCGAAACCAAAACCAAAACCAAAAATCAGAAACGTCTCCGAAACAGGCAATTGTGATGGCAATCATTCGAAAAAGATGAAGTCAGATGCAATGAGTTAAAGTCAAAGTTAAAAGTTGCAATTGGAGTTCAGTGTTGGCGGTTGTCTTTTATTCTTGTGCGGGTGTTTCTCTCTCTCTCTCTCTCTCTCTCTCTCTCTCTCTCTCTCTCTGTGTGTGTGTGTGTCAAACACACTCTTAACGATTTCCCACGATTCGCAAAAGTAAAAAAAAAAAAGAAAAAACTAATAAGTATATAATACAACAAATACTATTCCCCAAAGTGTGAGTCATTTTTCATAAAACAATAACTTGTAAAGTTTTTTTGGCCAAATATATATTTCCAGACGCAAAAAAACAGTTTCTGTTTTTAGTTGAAAAAAAAATGAAAACTAAACCACAGAAATCAATAAAAAGAAGCGGCCAACAAAAATAAAGGAGCAACAATAACCGAAAAGCAACAACGACAACAAACATTGCGCAGGCGTCACGATGGTGCAGACCAGGCCAAGATCACTCTGCGGATAGAAGGGTGGGAGGGGGTAGGCGAAGAGTTGGCTAAGGAGGGAGTGAGGGAGTTAGAGTCAGTTCGTACTCTACAATTGAGCAATTGAATTCGCACGCTTGCGCGCCTTTTTTTTTTTTTTTTCGTTGTGTTATTTTCGGCTCAGTTATTGTTGCTGTTGTTATTGTTGTAGTTGCAGCGACGACGGCGGATGTCGCAGATACATCTCGGAAGTTTGGTCCATGTTGTTTTTGTTTTTCAGTGTTCAAGAAAAGGCAAACAAAAAAGAGTGCCAGCAAAAATATTACTAAAATCAATTACCAACACCTCAAAATGTTGTAGCCATTGTAGATGTTGCTCACTAGCTGGCACAAGCAGCAACAGCAACAGCAACAGCAGCAGCAGCAGCAGCAACATTAACAACAACGACAACTGCAACAGCAAAATAATAAAAAACCATTTTCACAAATGATACTTGAATACCCTTTAAAAAGAATTAATGGTAAATATATAACGAACAAAACTATGCAAACCTAATCCAACTATAACGATTGTTCTTGGAAATCGAAATATCACTTGGAACTGATTGGTTTGCCAAATAATTCTTATATATCTTTTATATATATTAACAGTTCCTTTAAGGATTGATTATTAACCTATGATTCGATGTATAATGATTAAATGATACATATATCTATATCGGCTCTTCTGGTCTTTTCCTTCTAATGATGAAGCTAAAAGCAATTCATTTAAGCCAACTCTTATACCCTGCAAGTAGAAGGGCATACAAAATAAGGCAAACGTGCGTGGTTGTTGGTAATAGACACAATCATAAAAATGAAATATATCTGAGAATCTCTCATGACGTTTGTGCTCCGGCTTGGTGAGACTTGCGCAATGTAGTCGATGTCGTTTGCTTGCTGGCTGCTTGTCGTCTCCTCCAACTCTGGGCCTGCTGATGCTGCCTCATCAGCCAAAAAACCGTAGCCGCAGAAGAGCAGGAGTGGTTGGTTGCGGTTCGGTTCGGCTTGCTCACCAAGCTAGAGGCTGGCCGCCAGCGCTCGTCGATGTCGATAGCCAAAAATGGTAAATGGGATAAGCCGAAAGCCACGCGTGGGCTGTCAACTAGCTGGCAAAGTTTTTCCTCTATTTTGCTTCTTTTTTTTTTTTTCGTACGTTTTACTTTTTGCTTTTCTCTCTCTCTCTCTCTCTCTCTCTCTCTCTCTCTTTTATTTTGTGGCCATTGCATAAGCCACGCTTGGGGGTGCTCACTGTAGTAGACCAAACGACATGGCCAGGCTCCCGCTGCTGCCTACAAATATTTAAATTATTTCATCGCATAACCAAAATGGCCAATAGGCATGCAGAGACGAACCTGAAACCAAACCAAAAAAAAAAAAAGAAGGAAAATATATAGAAAAAAAAAAACATATTAAGTTCCTTGCTCTGTCCGATTAGAGAGGAGAGCAAGTTGTATCACAAATACCGTGATTCTCTGCATTTGAATCACGTTGCCATCACTTGCCCAGCCATCTCATAACTCATGCAAACGCCAAAAGCATTCGCCTGACTCTCTGACTTCCCACCAAGGAGCTTGGCTCGGCGCGCGATTTGCGTTTAACAATTATTATTGGTGATTAACACGGCATGTACAAAGCCACAACGAGTGCAAGGGAGCAGGAGAAGGAGGAGGTGGAGAAGGAGAAGGAGGAGTGGAGTGGAGATACGAGTGGGGTTGGAGAGGGCCGAACAGACAACCTTCGACACCTGCAGCAAATACAGGCCAATAGAGAGGCATGTGGAGCTCTCTATGACTTCCAAACATGGACTCACGTTTGGCTTTTAATTAAAATATTAAACGAAAATGCAACTGCAAAAAAAAAAGAAAAAAAAAAGAGAGAAAAAAAAATTGGAAAACAAAAAATGGCATATTGTAATTGGAGCATTACGACTGAGTGAATGTGTGTCTGTGTGTGTGTGAGATATATGTTTATGGGTATTACCATGTACGTGATATTTGGTTATTGTTTATTTCTTCTAATGCCTTTATATGATTTGAGATTGAGCCAAAGAGAAAAAAAGTGAAAAAAGTGCAATTTTACATATAGGAAAAGAAATAATAGACTTTAAATTTTTTAGTGTCTTTTTAAAGGCTGAGAGATATTTAATTATAATACTTGTTAAGGATTATTAAACTAAATATTGACTTTATACTAAGAAAAGAAGTTTTTCTTACACATTATTTTTCAATTTTGTTAAGTTTTACTTTAAACCAACAAAAAAAACAAAATTAAACTAAAGAAAAATACAAAAAAAAAGAACAGAAATAAGTTAATGATTTAACTTCAAGTATAGATATACTAAACTATATAAACTTATCTATATAAACTAAATAAAAATAATCTATTAGCTAATCTATAAAACTTAATAAAAATTAAATGAAATAAAGAACCTTTTAATTTTTTTTTTGTTCATCAATTTGAGACATGAAAAAAAAAACAGAAATAAGTTATTGTTGTATAAATAAGTTAAAGTATAGATTATAAAACTTTAAAAAACTTTATTAAATGTAAAGGAATCTTTATTTCATACCTTTTGGTTTTTTATAAAATTCACAAAAGATTAACTTAAAAAAAAATAATAAAAATCAATCAATAACATAAAATGTTATACTGACTTAAAGTATCGATTATTAAATCTCAGCTATTTTTATTCCATTTTTTTGTTTGTTTTTATATCAATTTCATACAAGAAAAACTTAATAAGAAAAAAAATAAATAAAAATAAGTTACTAACTTAAAGTATCGATTAACCTAAACCTAAGCAATTTCCATACGATTTTTTTTTTTATTTTTTTTTGTTTTTTACGTTAATTGATTAGCTTGACAGCCAAATGCTAGTTAACAAGACAATAACCATAAGTTCATTTTGATCCATTCTAAGATTGAGTGAAAAAGAAAATGATCATCTTCTAGCACAGCATAACTTAAACATATATCGATAAAGTATTAGACGTGTTTGAAACATTTGCCGACAACTTGACAACAAATTGAAAATAAAAAAATTCGGCATGAATAATGCAGTGATGTCAGCGGTGAAACGACAAGAGATCGTGCCAGATACATAGCTTTAGACCCTACTTGCTTATCACCTGCTAGAGAGGAGACCCCCCTAAAAACAAAAAAAAAAAACAACAAAAAAAGAGCATTATCTTAATTTCAATCATAATTTCGCTGGTTGTGTCAAACACTTGACAACGTTTTAACATGCATATTTAAATACTTGTTGTGTTGTTGCTTTACAACAATTTTAAGCCCAACGAACACACCACTTACACACACACACAGTGAGAGAAAGAGAGATATATATACATAGACAGAGCGATTAATGCCCACGCAAGAGACCTTTTGTCTGAAGTCTTTACAAAAAAAAAAAAAAAAAAAAATCTATGCCAGAGATGAAGAGTTTTTTTTTTTTTAAGATGTGCGCATTATGCAAATCAGACCCGCAAAGAAGTTGAAAGAACTTGCCACAGCGATCCAGCAATCTAGCTTCATTCCAACATTGATCTCTTGTCTGTTGTTGTTTTTTTTTCTGTTTCTGTTTCTCTATATATGTTTTGTTTTTTTTTTCTTCTTCTGGCTGGTTGCTTGTCTTCAATCAATAAAAATTATGTTAATTAAATGCCATTTCATTGATGGAACATAAAAATCCACACGCCACGCATGTTTCACGAGAGAAACTCTTGAGTTCATTCACAAAAATATCAACGCCCAGAGGTCCGTTTGACTCTATGTGTGTGTGTGTGTGTGTGTGTGTGTGTGTGTATATGTGTATGTATGTAGTTGGGGGCCTCTGCTAAACATGCCCGTCAACAAATTCTTACGCAGCATACAAAGAAAAGCAAAAAAAAATAACAACAAGGAAAAAGAAGACTACATTAAACGTGCCGGGGTCTTTGAATCTCCAGCTGTGCCTGAACTTGGCCAACTTTTGTTTTCTGCCAGTGAGTCACCTGAGCTACGCCAACTTCGATCCAGGAGGTAGGTAGGTAGGCAAGCAGGCAGCAGGCAGCAGACAGCAAACGGCAAACGGCAGATGATGTCCAAGTAAAAGTGTGCCAAGTGGTCAATCTGCAACGGAAGTTTACTTGCCCGCATTTTTTCCATGTGAAGGCCAAGTGGATTTTATTTTTTCCTTCTCCTTCTTCTGCTTCTTCTTTTGCCATTTTGGCCACCTCAATCAATCAGTTTGAAATGAAGAGAAGTGTCTGCTACTTAATTTGTGCAGATTTTTTTTTTCATCTATCAATTGCAATTTGGTATTGAAATTTTTTCGTTTTTTTCTTTTTTTCTTTCTTGTTCTCTCGTTATATTTTTTCTTTTTTTTTTTTGTGATTTATGTTCTGTGATCTTAACTGCCTTGAGCTATAAATCATCAATGGAGTATCTGGGTAGTTAGAAAAAAAAAAGAAAGAAAAAAAACTGCATATAAATATTCTCCCAGTGCGCTATAAAATGCCAATTGCCAACGTTTTCAACTAACTAATCCAATCATTAAAAGAATAATAATAATAATTTCCCATTTGTTAATATCCATCAGAGAGAAAAATGTCTAAAGGTGTACCAATTTATTGAGAGAAAGTTGAAGTCTAAAAAGAAAGATTTGCTACTTCAATTGGAGTTAAGTCTTTGAAATGCTTAGATATTAACTAACTAATAAACTATGATTGGGCCAGATTAAAATGTACTAACATAGATAGAATGGGGTATTATTATTATTTCCAATTCATTCCATCATCTTTTCAATCAATGAGTTTTAATGATTGTTTTACATACACGCCTCTCTCTCTCTCTCTCTCTCTCTCTTTCTTTGAAGTTTTTGACTTAACTCATTAAATGTCTATTCACTTTTACACTTGCGCCTTGTCGTTAGATATTTATCTTTAAATCCCGTAAAATGCAACCGATGCAACTATTCAACCCACACACACACACACAGACACACACACATGTTGCTATTGCCTTGTCTCCTTGAAATGGCAAACAAAAGCGCGTCAAGGCAACACTCTGAAGTCGAGACTCCAATTCCAATTGCAACTTTAACTCCATCGTTCAGTCTCGTTAATGTGTCGCCTTTAAATTTGTGTCTCTCTACATTGTGGAAAAGGGGGGGAGAGAGGGAGGGAGGGTGCACTAGTTTTCCCTAGTGCTGCTGTTGTTGTTGTTGTTGATTTTTCCCTCTCCCAACTTTTATTTTTGTGTATTTTTTTTCTCTACTTATCTGACTCTGTGTCAACGACAAACAACAAACGGGCAAAACGGCAAACGGCCGCCGACTGCCAAGTCAAGCGGCTCCTGACTACCCAGTAGTACCATACACATACAATCTCTCTTTCTCTCTCATTTTCTCTCCATCTCTGTCTTGTGTTGACCACTGTCCTCATGTCCATACGCTGCCTGTTGGCTCTGCTGTTGGCTCTGTGTCTTGGCCATGGCTTGGTGTTGATCAAACGTAAATGTCAAACCAACTGACAGTTTGACAAATATTGACGACGCTTCGCGCAAAGCGAACTCACGACTTGCTGCTGCTCTAGTTGCTGGTCTCATGCCGAGCAAGAGGAACAGAAGGAGTCCAACTTGGACTGGCGATAAGCCTTGAGTGGAGTGATGCAGCAAACAGCAGCAACAGTTGCTCCCCATAGGGTAATTAGTAGTAGTAGTAGTAGTCGTAGTCGTAGTCTTAGTAGTAGTAGCTTTAACTTGAAGACTTTTGCCTCCACTTGGCACTAAATATACTCGTATATCGTAAAAGCTTTGATCTCACCCAGATAGCCGACGATGACAACAATTTACAGTGCCTGGAAACGGGAGTGAAAATTAAGAAAACACTTAAAAAAAAATACAATTTTTTAATTAGATTTTCTTTATATATTATATATTTTAATTATGAAAAATTCAATTTCAATTCATTTGGTTTTCTTGCCATGAACTTTTAATATTTAAAAAGGACTTTAAGCTTACTACAGAAAGAGATTCTATTAGTATTCTAAAAGCTTTCTGAAGCCACAGGTGGTAAAAGCTTAAGGACAGCTTCCCCTGACAGAGATATATTTGGACCCAGAAAGGTTTCTAGAAATGTTGTGAAATATTTGTAGAATTTAGTTGGTTAGTAATTATAAATGCCATTTATTAACTATTAAGTAAAAGAACTTGAATTAGCAAAAGACTAAAGAACACTATCAACTTTCGAGAGTAAAAAACGTTCTCAAAAAGCAATGTCCTGTATTAAAAACAACTTTGGATGACTTTAAAACTTTAAAATAACGTTCTAGAATCATTTAAAGTCTTTAATATAAATAATAAGTCGGAAATGATTCTTTCTAGTTAAATATACCAATTTTTACTTGACCATTAATATATTTTTATTATGATTGGTAATACCCAAAGATCTTTTATATTTTTAGAACGGAATTTGTAATGATTTTTGTTAGTAAATGTACATTGATCTCACCCACTGTGACCGCCAACAAGTTGGCCCACATTTTATATGTTTATTTTTTTTTTTTTTTCTGCCCAGACAAAATCCACTTTCGGCTTTCTGTTTTCTGATTTGTATCTGGCCCGATACGGACATGCTTTTAGCAGCATTATAAACATTTTGTTTCTCAACATTTTTGCTACTATTTGTCATCGCTAAAGCATTCCACGAAATATACAAAATAATATTTTGTTATTTCTCTCTCATTTGAGATGGTGCGGGAGGGTAGGAGATCTTTAATTGCTTTTGATAAATCGCCGCATAATCCGCTTAAACATTCTTTTTTTTTTTTTTTGCAAAGTATTTGGTTTTTTTTTTTATATTTTTTGTATACTAATTTTTCAGTGCACTAATTAAACAAAGGACACACACATTTTAAGCTCAACGAAAAAAGACCTCATATAAATTTGAATATTTGTCTGATCGTGATCGGCTAAGGCCAAGCAAGCTCTGGCTAATTAGCGACGTGGGCCGGGCCATGCCCCTTCTTAACTGTAATTCATCATCGTACACACACACACACGCACAACAACAACAATAATAATAAGCAAAGTATCGCATCATCATTTCAACACTTCAAAACAAATTTTTCTATTAATTCGGCATTAAATTTCATTTTCAATTTGAAATTGAATTGAAATCGATTATTGGGCAATTTTGTACACCAAAAAAAAAAAACTCGAAAAAAAATTACAACGTTGTCCATTAAATTATTAACTGGGAAAACCTGCTGAGTCCATGCCCCATGTGTGTCTAACTTTGATTTCAAAGTTAACTCATTAAACCAAAACCAAACTAAAGCCGAGACTGAAGCCAAGACTGACTCCCATACCTTGGTCTGAGTGTTGGCTGGCTATAGTCTGAGTTGGAGATGGAGAGTCCGTCGTCCGTCTCGCCTCCTTAGTTCAATTATAAAGCAATTGAATTAGTTTATGAATAGTTGAAGTGCCTCTCTCGTTCGTCTCTCGTGGGTCTGCTTTGATCTTAGGCCAATCCATCAATCAGCCAATCTATAGATTATGCAATAGTCGTAACTTACTTGTCTTGCCAATTTCAATTTCAATTTCTTTTCATTCGGATTTCAAATTTTTCGTTGTTTTTTTTTGGCAAACGCAGGGCGCGTGGTTAACTCGTGAGCTAATTATGTTGAAGTACGCGCCGTGCCGCGTCATGATGTGCAATTTTTGGTTGGTTACTCTTTATGTAAATTGGGTTACTGGTTAAGTGGGTTAAATGAGGGCAGTTAACCCCACAAAAAGGTCTTCCCCAATATTGGGTAATATAATAAAAAATCCCAATATCTATACATATAAGTGAAAGTGAAAATTGCGTTAAACTTTCGAAATCTAATTGAAATTTCTTTTATCAAAGTTTAAATTTTGTATAATTATTGAACTCTAAGCTAAGAAAAAAGTGTAATATATCTTTTTTTTTTTCTTCTGGACATTGACGCGTAGTTTCCTGACAGACTGTATGTAGAATATCTAGGATATCAAATGGTTAACTTGAATTCTGATTAAAAAAAGGAATAAAAATCGTTCACTTATACAATCTATAATTTAGTTTACTATATACATATAATATCCATTCCATTCAGGAACATGGCATCGTTTGGGCCTGTTAAAAATCTAGTTAACCATAGAAGATAGTTTGACTTGTTTATGATTAAATGGTAAATGTTTACAGTCGACATACACATGTACTTATTTATATCGAATTATGACTATTTGGCCACAATTTATAGGCCCAACCACACAAATGAAACCCAAGCAACACCTTCTAACACACACACACACACAGACACAGCGATTTGGGTTGACAGTGGTAGAAACGTTTCTTTGGTCGAATTGCTTACATCCGCTGTTAGTTTGAGTTACATAGCGCCATAATTTACAACGATATGGCTGAAGTAAACGCAAACACCAACGGGGCCTTAGATGATGGTACCATAAACAAAAGACAAGAGTAAGCGTAATTTGGCAAGATATTTCCATACAAATGGCAGCGGCAAATCAGACCAAATGAAAGAAGTGTAGTTTAGTTTTGTATTTGGTTTTTGTTTTTCTCCTCTTCTACACACACACACACACACACACACACACACAAAATGGCAATTGCGTGTTGCACAATCATAGAGGCAAAGGCAAAATCACCAACCTGCAGCCTACACAAGAAAATACACTAAAGAACATGACATCAAATGGCAAACAAAGACCAATTACATGGCACATGGCACTGAAAATAGAGATAGACCGAAAGAGAGAGCAAATCAGAGTTACGAGATGGGAGATAGAAGAGTACACGGGGAGGTTAAATGGTTAGAGAACTCTTTAAAACGGTTTTGCACATGGGCGGGCAGAGAAGCCCACGGTTACTTGACTCACCAAAAACAAAAAAAAAAAAAATTGGAAAAAAAAGAAAAAAAAAAAAACAGAACCAAACCGAACCATGGAAGATGCGTTGGACGGCATCGAAATTGAAGTAAATGTTAATGTTGACTCTGTTGCATGTTAAATGTTGCTAAATCCATTTATCACACCAGTTTTGCCCCGGTTTTTCTACCATACAATTCTAGTCACTAATTAATGATAATGCCAGTAAATAATATGCAGAAGGGAGGTAAAAAGAGATGAAGAAAAAACTAACTAACTGCCCCACACTTTCCTCCCTCTCTCTCTCTCTCTCTCTCTCTCTCTCTCTGTCTCTCACTCTACATTCAGCCTGCTCACCATATTGCCACTGGCATATCATCAGTTAACGTTTTCATTAACTATTAACCATATGTCACACGCATGTGTGCCGCCGCCGCTCATCTCTCCCCTAAACCCCTGCCATTCCATATACTTGACCAACGTCGATCCTAGAAAATTAAATTATGCGCCTTGTCGCGTGTCCTGCCACGATTTCCCCCATTCACATTTTCCCGATGATGAGTCAAAATACATAAAAATGTTTGGCCCGGTCTCATAAATTTGTCCAAAGAGTAACATTCGGTCAGTTTGCAGACTGAACAAAAAAAAAAAAAAAAAAACAACAAAACAGCGAGTATAAAAAGGTGTTAAAATTGTGCCACAAAATGGTTTTTGTGTTGTTGTTGCAGTGACCTCTGGGGTTGATTTTCATATGTCCATGTCCGCGTCCGCGTTTTGGTAGTCTTCTTTTTTTGTGTGTTACCAAACATTTTATTACCAACTGACTTTGGTCTTCCTTTTTATACTCTTGCTGGAATGAGTATATACATTTTGCTTATCATTTTGATTAGCATAGCATGGAATAACATTTATATGTATGTCCATTTGGCTCCTCTCCTTGTGGAGGCATTTTTCCTTCTATTGAAAACAAGTTTTATATGAAAGTCTATTTTGGAATATGTTAGAAACCAAAATCGATAGAAGCTAGAGTAACTTCATTCTTGAAAAACATTTAAAAGTTATGTCAAAAAATTGAATTACATTTAACAAGAATATCAATAAAATTGAATATTCTATATAGCAATAGTTTTTCATCAATTTAACAAACTAACTTAATTAAATTGAAAAGAGTATAACAAAGTGCGGCTATATGAAACAATGACTTTTAGATTATGGCCCCCTAGTTTCGCTTTTTGGGCTCTAAAAATGATTACGCGCATTTTGTCGACACTGAAGTTTATGTTTTTTTATGAAGCGCGTGCCGGTCCACATGAAAGGTGAACTAAAACTTTTTCTTTCTTTTTTTGTAGTAGTAGTAGTAGTAGTTTTTGTTAGTAGTTCCTTTTTTTTTTTTGTTTTTATATAACCGTAACACGCAACACTCCTGGGGGTTAAACATTTTATCTGACTTTCGGGCTGTTTTATAAACTGTGAAGAGCTGGCTTAATTAGAAAAAAAAAGAAGAAAAATACAAAAAACGAAAAGTCAAAAAGAGTTTCTCATACTCACGACAATACTTCAAAATTGCAGGTAAAACCTTTCCATCACGGCCACTCGATTTGGTTTTGCCATCGTCAGTAAAGCAGCATGTGGAGAAGTTTTAACCAATTCCAGTATGGAGTTCCAGTTCCAGTAGCTATCAATTTAATTGAGATTGATTGTGGCCAACTTCCGTTTCATTACACATTACATTCCGAAGAAGAATTGTCCCTTGACTTGCGATAGTTGGCAGCTGATAAGAGCAAGCAAAACAACAAATTCTCTACATGAAGACAAAGAGACAACGACTCTTCTATACCCTTTTAACAAGTCATGAAGAAGACACAGACAGTCGACATGATCTTAGCCAAGTTTCATCTTTTGCTTATTCCCTTTTACCCATCACGAGAGTGTAGGGTATTGGAGTCCCTTAGGCTACCTTTTTCTCTGTGTGGGCACACACACACACACAGATCATGGCATCATCTCTGATCTTGGGGGCCTAAAAAGGAGAGAAGATTTATGAGTCTTGTTCTTGCTCTTGGCCCTGCCCTACCTTGCCCTGGCCTGGCCTGGCCTGTCCCGTTCACTTGCTGCTGCTCACACATTTGCAGTGCATTGATTTTTGTCACTTGGTCCCAAATCGATTGGCATCGCTTCGTCGCGTGCCGCACAATTAATCAAAAAATGGAGTCCACCCCCGCAGCGACCCTTTATACCCCTCTCCTCGCTCATATCACATATATGTATGTATGTATGTGTATGTACATAAATGACAAACCATGTGACATATGAGGAGTAATACAGGAAACGCTCATTGCTCATTGTCTTGCAAAAGAGTTGAAGAATAATACACACAAACACACACGCACACACAGGTGAGGGAAAGAGAAATTTAAAATATATATTATTTATCATATATAAATTTCAATAATATGATAAACTTATCAACTTTCCATGCCCATTTTCAATGAAATAATTGAGAGATAAAAAACAGATTGATCGACTCTTTCGGCTTATCACACAATTATAGATCATGAAAATAGTTAACTACTTATCTCGAAATTTTCTTCATTTTTTAGATATTTGATTTATAAATTTTTAGCACGAACTTAATAATAATGATATTGATTATTTTTAAAAACTGTTTTGTTTGATTTGTCTAAAGACTTCTTTTAAATTTACTGATTTTCAAACACTTGCAAAATGTTTTCTACAATAATTGTTTTTTTTTTACTTTTTTCCAAAGTTTTTCAAAGGATTGGCAACTGTTTTAATGCAACTAAAATATTTCCTTAATATATAAATATTTTTTTTCATTTATTTTAAAAAATGTTGAACCTGTTTTTGAATTTTGCCAACTTTTTCCAATGTGACTTAAATGGTTTCCATATACAATTTAGTATAAAAAATTTTTCTTTGTTTTTTTTTTCAACTAGATAATGTTTTCCAGGTGGCTTTAACAATTTCTGATTTCTAACATTTATATATTTTTGAATTTTTTTCAAGATTTGACAAATGTTTCCTATATTTCTATATTTTCTTTTATATATAATTTTTTGCAAGACTATTACTAGATTTGCGCAATATTTCCAATTAAAAATAATAAATATAAATTTTAAAATTCTTTTGAAGCGAAATATTTATTGACCTTTTTATCAATGAAATAAATTGAATCAAAAGAAGAAGAAAAAAACGTAGATTATGAAAAACCATTTAACCTTTCAATTTATTAAAATCTTATTGAAAACTGTAAAAGTCCCTTAGCATATGCAATATTTTTGTTTTTAATAATGTGTCCTACTGTCGTTTCTTTGCAATAAGTTCTAAAGGTTGCCACAATAATAAAAGTTAACCTCTTGGGTTCATGTATTTAATGGGACTCGGTCGTAAGTTCATGCCTTTTTCTAATAATGGTCATTTGTTTAAAAGTTTTTATGTGTATTATTTTGTTTCTCTCTCTCTTTCTCGTTTTGTGTCCGGCACGACTTGACGCTTTGACAAAGTAACTGTATTTGCCCGGCAGCCATTTGGCCTATTGAGCCTTTTTGCGCCTGATTATTATTATGCTTATTATTACTATGCTATATTGTATATATACGGTTAACTATATAAAAACTGTTGTATTAAGCGGCAGCAGCTGCAGCTCATTTGTTTCTGTTGCTGTTATTGTTGTTGTTGTTGTTGTTGTTGTTGTTGTTGTTGTAGGTGTTCAATTAAATATGCAAACAGTTTTCAAATGTGTCTCGACTTGACCGAGTTCAAAGTCACATAGGCACGGATTGGGTTTATTTTTCTCCCTCTCTCAGACACACGCACACACACACACACACACATAGATATATATGTGTGTATATAATTCGATATCGAAAAGTTCATTGCCAAATGCAGCAGCAATAGCCCGCTTATTGCCATTATATTGTGTTGTTGCCATTGACTGCCATGGATCGATTTTACCGGCCGACCAAACGATCGGTCGATCAACTGCTGCTGCTGCTGCTGCAGCTGGGCACATTGAGTCACACGCCGTAGTCATGGACATACGGACGGAACTTGGCGAGTTCCCAACCTCCAAATCAACTTCCCAAGTGCCGGCTGCTGACTGCTGACAGAGCTGAAAACAACAGCAACAACAACAACAACAACAGCAAGCAAGCAAGCTGCTGCATTTTGTGGGCGGCCACTGACCAAATGGTTTTTGTCTACCCTTTCTAAGATAAAGAGTTGTACGAGTCTTAGGTAAAGTAGGGAATGATTCTTCAATGGTTTTATTGGCGTTAAAATTTGGATTTATATTTTTAATTAAATTTTTTTTTTATATTTTAATTTTAGATTTGTTTTTGTGAAAAAAAAATCTGTATGGAGTTCATCTACAATTTACTGCACAATCTTTGGAATATTGAAACAGAATCTTTATATATATTTTGAATGGTAAGTGATTATAAATTTATTTATATTAATAGTATTAGATAATAGTTTTCTCTTTAACAAAAGAAAACCCTTTCCTTTAAATATCTTCTATGTGTGTTTAGGGGAGAGCCTTAAAAGAAAAATTCCACTAAAATTTGTAATTTGTTCCAATTTATTTTTACCATTGAAATTAGATTTCCTTTTTTCTCCATTCACAATTTGGTAAGGGTTTTTACCTTATTTTACTATTATTTATTTATTTAAATACTAAAATTTGATTATCTAAGCTTTGAATTGTATATTTAAAACCAAAGCATTTTCTATTTCTTAGTTTTATATTTAACTTTCGGTTAGAGTATTAATTCTTTCCAACATTTGGGGGTACCATTTTTTTTTTCCTTCTTCGCTTTTTGGATTTTGGTCGTTTTCTATTCTTTGTATTTTTTTTTTTTCTAGTTTTTTTCTACGAGTATTTTCGTTATAAATTCTAGGCATAAGACCATATCGTTTTCATTTTTATTTTGATTTTGATTTAATTTACGGTTCTCGGTCCGCTTGGACACTTTGAATAATGTTTGTCTATTTATAAATATGAATTATTTTCCAACAGATTAGAGGAACGTATCCAATCTATTGTTATATCTCTCCTCCGCAACCCTCCTTTGGCCTCTCCCTCTATCTACCACCCCTTGAGATTGTTTCTCGAGAATTGACTTGACTTTGGGTTTGTGGTGTGTTGCATTTTTAATTGCTAATTAATTTTCCCGACACACAAAAAACAATAATTTTCTAAGTGAGAGATAAGCAGTGTATCAATTTTATATGTATATATATATGTATATATGTATGTATGTAGGATATATCTGTATATCTGGTATATATATATATATTATTTTTTTTTTCAATTAAAGCAACACCTGGTTAAAATTTATTTATTGTGTTGATTTTCGCATTATAAATTTAATTTAATTATACGTGAAATGGTTCGCTCGTTGAATTGAACGTTGCGTGGGTTCCGCCACCCCTCCCCCCTCCCCCCACTCAAACAGAGGGGGGGCTGTGGGTAAAGGGGGGTGGGGGATAGATAGGTAACAAAAAGTTGTTCAGACTCACATTAAACAGCAATTAAGCTTAATTATAGTTGTCGCCCGTTTTTAGCCAGCGTGTTTCTTGTTGTTGTTGTTGTTGTTGTCTGCTATATTTGTTGTATGCAAAATAGACAACGGATTGAGACAGGTGATCTGGCGGCGCGGGGGTGTAAGTGAGGTGAGGGTGGCAGACGGCTGATGTCTGGTTAGGCATAGTTATAGGCATAGGCTAGTTAGCATTTGTAAGAGATCTGGGCGCGTGGTTCCTGTTTTTTCAGTTTTCGATTTCGGTGGTAGTGAGTCCGCCCCTTCATCTCTCCGCCCACCCATCATCTACCACCTCCCCCTCCTGATGCTGTCTGTCATTTACACACACACATACACACATATGGAATACGACACGATCACGACACGAGCACGAATGATGAGGTATGCAGTTTGCACTTTTTTAATACCCTTTAATAGAGTGAAAGGATATAGAAAATATATATATAATCTTAATCTGTATCAATACTTCTTTGTAGATATGCTATTTCTTTCCATTTCTTCTACTTTTCCTCTTTCTAAATATATAAATTTATTTCAATTTAAGAGAGAAGTAAGTTAAGACCTTCCGTATCACCTATACAGGGTATCACAAAGTTGCACAGATCGTTTATATATATATATTTTTTTTTCTCCCGTTTTTCTTTTTCTCTTGTTGTTTTTCTTTGTTGTTTTCGTAGTCGTCGTCGTCGTCCCCCTTTTGCACATTTGCTAATGGGTGCTTTTATGTTATGGCCTGGCTTAAAATGGATGAGCCTGGCTAAGGAGTTGTTTGAGTTTCAATTTGTGTGTGGGTTAACTTCAAGTTGTTGTTGTTGTTGCTGTGGGTGTAGAGTTGCAACAGCCAACAGCTGGACTCTGTCTGTTTGAATGAAAGTAAAAGGTGTTGCAAAAGGCTTAAGAAGTATGTTCAAATTAATGGAAGTTGTAAAGGAAGCAGGTAATTGATTACCAACCCAAAAAGAGGAAAACCAAAAAAAAAAATAAAAGTATAGCAAAAATTTGGCGAAATTTTGAAAAAAATAAAAACGGTTTCTTTTCTTTTTTGGGAAAGTGGAGCCTAACAAATTGAGTTGAACTGTTTGAAGAAAAACATTTCACAAAATCTAATTTGATCATAAAATTGTTACATCATTTCCTATATAAAACATTGTGTTTGAATTGAATTTAACCTTGATAAACATTTCCATTTAGTTGATTATACGTTTTCATTATGTATAAATTGAGAATAATGATTCATTAGCCATTAATTCATTTGGAATCAAACAAACAAACAAACAAAACAAAATTGCAATCAATTTGCACAAAGATCGCTTACTTAACTCAATTAGCCATAAATTAAAACATATTCTTGCTAAATCATTATGAGCTCCATTGTCACATTAACCAAATTGGCATAATGCACCACCCCTCCCCCTTTCCTAATCCACATATGAGCATTTTGATTTTTTATTTTTCTTCTCCCTTCACCTAAACATTTAACAATTCATCAAAAAAAAATTTTATTTGCCTCTCAAATGAGATACAACAAAAGCTCACAAATTAATTGAAATAATAAGAGAAACACAAACACACACACACACACAATTGCAATTGTGATTTGACTGGAATCAAATCAATCTATATACATATGTACATATATAAAGTGGGTGCTGCATATATATATATAATATAACGAAGAGAAAAAAGAGAGAAGGTGGAGGAGAAGGAGAAGGAGGCGAAAGAAACACATGCCTTTTGTATGCATAATATCAATTTGTGCGGTCCTCATCATACCTACACGTACTTAACCGACTGAATGAGTTTTATATTAAAAAAAAAAAAGAAAAAATACTTTATCTAGCAATCTTAAGCCAATTTAATAAGCGGGTTGCCCCGTTGTGGCCACAAAGTTGAGCTGTCAGTCGTAATATGATTAATCAGCGCCACAACGCACCACCAACAATTGAAGATACTCGCAACAATGAGGCACAAACTGAACGATGTTTCGATGTCTCGATGTCGATGCCGTTGCCAATGGAATGGAGGATCGAGTGAGTGAATGAATGAATGAATGAATAAATGAATGGGGGCATGCCAATGTCAGTCTGTATCAGTACAGAAAACCCATATATAAATAAGTATATATTTATGTATATAGAGTGAAGTCGATGCCTCGTCTCCATTTTAAACGCCCACATATAAAATAATATACGAAATGGTAATTGATGTATACGAAAAATGATTTTTGGGGGGCGTTTTGTAAAGGAAATATCCTTCAAAATATTATATCAAATTTCTAACAATCATTAATAACTAAAGAGATAAAGTTAAATATGTCTTATCTTTAACATTTGAACTAAATCTATACATAGTATAAAGCAAAGTCGCTTCCTGCGTCTGTCTGTATGTATGCTTAGATCTTTAAAACTACACAACGGATTTGGATGCGGTTTTTTTTTAATAGATAGAGTGATTCAAGAGGAAGGTTTTTGTGTACAATAACATGCTTAATAAATTAGAGAACCATTGATTATTTCAAGATTTCTAATGCGAAGTCGTAAATAAACACATTTTTTAAATATATATTGAGAACCGTAGTATTTAAGGTATTTAAGTTCAAAAAAGTATTTTTGGTTGTTGAGTTTATTATTTTGGTTTTGTACAGAAATAATAAAATCATGTCTGGAAGACGTCGTCGTTCGAACATAGGTCGTAGTACAGTGAATGCCAGAAGAACACGTTCAGCAAGAGATGAAGAAACGTCAGCGGAACGTGATGCTCGCATCAGCCAGCTTCGGGATAGAAATAGAGCTGACAGAGAGAGAGAATCTTTAGTAGAGCGTGAGGCCCGACTCAGCCAGCTTCGGGCTAGAAATAGAGCTGAGAGAGAAATAGAATCCTCCGTAGGGCGTGAGGCTTGCCGTAGCCAGGATCGAGATAGACATATAGTTCAGAGAGCCAGAGAATTGTCTCTAGAGCGTGAGGCTCGCCTCATCCAGGATCTGCGATAGAGAGTGTTCCAGCAAGTACTCCCGACTTTAATGTCGTAATCCATGCAAATAAAGTTCCTGTCGGAGAACACAGAGGACGATATAATGCGCCTTCCACGAGTGAAGTAGCAGTGCCTGCGAAGCCGCGGGCAAAAGCTAGTAATAATATAAAAATATTGAATTTGTTTTGATTGTGAAACAATGATGGACAAAGATAAAGCATGTTCTTATAAGTATTTATGCATGATCAATGATATTCGTTTACTTTTATAATTTGTTGTACAACATGGCGTATGAGCGATATGATTTTTATGGCCACTTGTCACCAGTTGCTGCTTGCGTTGGTTATTATTTTTTTCCTCTTTATTTTTCCATAGCACACATTGCATTCATTATTATTAGTTCATAGTTTATATCAGTTGCCAAAGAATCGTGTGACTTAATGTCAACCTTTAAATAACGCAACAAAAGCAACGAAAAAAAAAAAAAAAAAAATAAAAATTAGTTGCTTAACACGTTTCATAAATTTTTGTGACAAATTCAACTGGTTATTTTTCTTTTCGTTTTGGTTGGTTTATTTCGACCTATGCTATAGTTCTTTTATCTACTTAATTCTGTCTACTAATTCATAAATTAATGAGGCTAATAAAATCAAAAACTTCACAAAAAATGAATAAATGTTTGTATCTAATGAATACATTTTTCTAACGAAACCGAAATGAAACGAAATGAAAGAATTTTATCGCACTAATCAAAGCGAGCAGCAACATGACGCGTTCAAATTTCAAATGCAGTCAAACAATTGAAATTATTATTGTTATTTTTAACAATTTTCAAGCAGCAGCAGCAACAACAGCAACAGCAACAACAACAACAACAACAATAACAAGCCACATTTGCTTGACATGTTTGTTTCGTGTACAAAATATTTTGATAATGATCGTGAAGCAATAATAACAACAAAAAGCAATTGACTGAGTTTCCAAGACATATGTCCACAAAGATATACAAATACATACAAACATATATACGTATGTATCTATATATATAGTTATATATTTGACCGTGTTGGGGTCACACTTATCGGCTTTACATTCTCTCATCTAAATGATATTATTGTCTTTCTTTACCCCTCGCCCTCTCTTTCTCTCTTTCTCACTTTCAATTTTGGTTTATTGGTTTGCCAAGCACGTATTGGGGGAAATGTTAATAATAATTGTAAAGAGTGTGGGGGTGGGAGGGAGACAGAAATAAATTCAAATGAATTAATAATAAACAAATAAATAAACTGAAGGAACTTCAGGAATCAACAATGCATTTGTAATAGAACTTAATTCAATTAGCTGTCAACTTGAAGCTAACAAAAACATATAATCAATGGCATTTTCAATCATTGTACAGTTGCCCCCAAAGCAAAAAATTATATCCTAAAGTAAGCCTTGACTTTGGTTTGTTTTCAATGTTATGGATGTTGAGAATGTTTTATATCATTCACAACTGGCAGCTTGTCGAGAGTGAACACACAACAAAACTTAAATTTTTCAAAAATAATCGTACAGTTATATAAATATATATTTTCAAGAATTTACATTAGCTGGTAAGTTAAAAAGGACGATTTTGGAACTTGGCTGTTCGAGACTTTAGTTTTTTTTTTTTTCTTTAAAATTGAAAAGAAAATGCCACCAAGTCGACATCTACGGAGACACCAGGCGTCTTTGGATCGTCAGGCAGCAGCAGCAACAACGAATCGCCAGAATCGGTCTGGTCAATCCTCATCGCAACTTGCTGAAGTATTGCGTCAGTTGAACAGAAAGGCGGAATTAATTCTTTTGCTACCACAAACGGATAATCTTCATTTCCCATCATCGCCTTCCAATATACGTTTTGCTCCCTATAGTGTGGAAAGGCCCAATCGTACACCTGATCAAGGGAATATTGATGACGTTTCAATGACTACAGATACTGATGAAGATGTTTCTATTAGAAAGCAAGGCCCTGAACCAAAGTAATTGATTTAAAAGTCGATTGCATACTTTTACACGATTATGGTTTAAAATTTTTGGACAAAACGTTGAAGTTGAAGCTAGTTCGACTGGTCACTTCTTTTAATATTTGTTATGATTTTACATTACCAAACCATGATACTTACACATACATATATAGATATATTTCTGCACTGGAGGGATAAAGCCTTTTGCCAATCACTTAATGAAAATTAGGAACACTTTTTGGTTTTTGTGGAATTTTTCAGAAATATTTTATTGGATGGTTTTTGTGCCAGCACTTTTTGGTGTTTAAAAACGATACATATAGAGACATGCACATACACACACACACACACACATATATACATACATATATGTATATGTATATATGTTTTGGGAAAAATACACTACAAACTAATTTTGTTTTTAACTACAACTACAACTAAAACATACAAATACAGAAGAACATACAACTATTAATGAATATTTTATTTATTTTTTTTTACACAACTTCATTTCGATAATTACAAAAAAAAAAAAAATAATTTTATTGTATGTGCAAAGTTTTTTCTTTTTTCATGTTGTATAGTGTTGGGGGTTTTTTGTTTTGTTAATTGGGCAATGCTTAGAAATATGATTTGAAGTTCTTTAAGCAGGTGGTTTTTTGTTTTTTAATATATTTTACTTAGCTTTTAATTGAGAGACAAAGAACGGGCTGAGAGACACGAGACAGAGAGTGAGAGAGAGTGAGATGGAGAAGGAAAGTTTCATTTTAGTTTACTACAACTTTAGTTTTCATTAAGGGAAAACTGGGCATAGGCAAGTCTCTCTATTACTCTCCATCTCTCTCTCTCACACACTCTCTAACTCATCACTTACTACTACTTTCTTTTCCCGCTCTCATAGTGAAAATTCTCATTCTCATAGTATGCAGTTTTGTGTGTGTGTTTGTTTGTTTGTTTGATTAGTAAGTTACATTTTACATACATTTAGTAGTTAACCTTTTTAACTATTAAAAAAAAAAAAATTTCATTTAAGACACTAAACTAAAGTCCTTTGGATTGTGGTATAGTTGATGTTTTTTTTTTTTTTGTTTTTGTTTTGCTTTCCTTCTCTTTCCTCATTCACTGATCCTCTAATTTCGATTATGTCCACCTTTAAATGCTGCATATTTTCATTTATTTTTGGGTAAATGCCGTTTCATATGCAATGCCAGATGATCGCTTCGCGCAAAACTACGCTCACAAACGATACATTTGAAGGGTTTGGCACCAGTGTGCTTACGATAGTGTCGCGTCAATTCATCGGAACGTGCAAAACGCCATTCACATTCGGGCCATTGGCAGGTATACGGTTTTTCGCCTATAAAAAAAAAAACAAAACAAAAGAAAGAAAGTTAAGAAAAGGACAATGTCAAAAGGTAAAGGTAAACTAACTTATTCCCCTCTCTTAGCAACTGAAACAAAAGAAAACTAACTAATCGTCAGCTGGCATAC
Organism: Drosophila austrosaltans; assembly: GCA_035045865.1. Classification (NCBI taxonomy): domain Eukaryota; kingdom Metazoa; phylum Arthropoda; class Insecta; order Diptera; family Drosophilidae; genus Drosophila; species Drosophila austrosaltans. The sequence goes on from JAWNOQ010000207.1 coordinate 9,496,548, forward strand.
GACTTGAGTTCGATGCTACAGACAAAAGACATTTTCAAGTGAACCGGCAAAAGCCAACTCTATGACTAATCAAACATCAAAAATATAAAGGTTATGCAGAGGGTTAAAGACGGGGGGAGAGTTGGTTTTCACAATTATACAATAAGCTTGAAACATTGTACAAAATAATTATGTCGATCTGAGACATTTGTTTTTAAATGAACTTGACATTTTTTGTTATATGAAGTTGAGAATGTGTTTTCCATATACACAGAAAGAAATAATGTAAGCCAAGTTATTAGATTTAAAAAGTCGGTAAAATATATATCACATATTTTGCTGGCATTTTCGTTTTATAAATGAATCCAGTTCTTCTTCCAGTGTATTTGTTGAAATGAAATGAAAGGTTCATGAAATCATTGAGATTGTTCGATTTCATTTCCACTAGAGAAATTGGATATCTAATTTCAACTTGCTGCATACCATCTTTCGGTTCAAATAATTGAGGCAAAAACTCCCGTCTCTCTCTTTCTCTCTCTCTCTCTCTTTCTCTCTTCATCTCTAGGTGTCTCTGTTTCTCTTTTAACCCTCTCAGTCCTATTTGAGCGATCTCAAGTGGCACTCAGCTGACACTTTTGTCGGATTTTCGTATAGAAACTCAATATGAATGCGACTCGTGGCGTGACTTATTGGTTTATTTAGATCTCTTTTAATGAATTTAAGTGTTACGAGACAACATGCCCGATCATAATCACATAAAACAAAAAACAAAAAGAGAATTCAAAACAAAAATTTACCTAGATCAACATACATTTTTTATACAGAATGTATAAAGGTGTAGAAAAAAAAGCAGAAATTTCTACTATGTGGACCTCCCTGATACTCTTGCCTTGGGAATAACATATTTTGTTTATGTTTTTCTTATTTTATTTTTTTTGGCAAAAACAAACCACAGAAAGTTATGTAAGTGTTGTTTTGTAATGTGCGATGAACGCAATGCGATAAGCCACAGCAGAATTACTTCATAATTTTACTTAGCAGTTGTTGTTGTTACAAACCAAATCAGCAATGGTAATATAAATAAATTGAAAAGGCAAACAAAAAGGCACGGATCTTGGATCTTGGAACAGATTGAATCGAATCGAGACTCTGGCCTAAGGCAATATGAAAACTTTAGCTAGACCATGGACCACCTCGACCACCTTTAGGCTCACCGAAAGACAGTCGCTCTCTCTCGCTTTACCTCTCTTTGCCATACCAGTTCATAGGCATAAAAATCAAATCAAACTAATTTATGGCAGTGCGAACATATTAGCAAACAAATCAGTACAAAATAAGCCAAGCCAAGACAGCAAAAACTCTTGAGCTCTGTTTACAGATCACAGAAGGAGCCACTCACAAGGAGTTGGAGTTGCAGAAGACTATGTATAGATAGATGGGAAAGGAGGGGGAGGAGGGGGCTAGGGAAATTAAATTTATGTGTTCGCTTGTTGCATAAAGATTAGTTACCCAGCGATTTTCTAATCGGCATCAGTGTCAGCATTGTCGGCATTCGCCTGTCCGGCCGCCTCATTCAAGATTATCAAAAAAAAAAAAAACAGAAAGCCCAAATAAAATTGTGAAATTTATGAGAGGGAAAGAAAGAAGATCGATTTTAATGGTTATTCTTTTTGGTATCATTGGATTAGATTTACTCATAGATAGGGTCAAAAGAAAATGCTGAACAAATAATAATAGAGATTTACTAAAGACATCTCTATGACTTGGGCAAATATTTATACGGTTAATCTCTCCAAAAGTCTCGTCTTCTATAACATCTTTGCTAATCAGCAAAGACAACACTCAACTGGCGCCACAACATGCCATGCCACAGCCGCAGCAGCTTTTAAATTGCATAAACAAAATAGATAGATAGATGATAGATATGCTGGTTATGTTTAAGCTATGAATGAAGCAGATTTAAAGGGAGTTGATCTATGTAGACACTGATACTGGTCCAGTCTTGCTCTGGGGACGTTAACTAACTCAAAAGCCAAACAAACGGACAGCCTTCAGACGGTAGCCCCAGCAAATGGTGGCCACTTGAAATATAATGAAAAAAAAAACTACTACAAAATTTGCCAACGCCAAGGCAAAAGAGTTTTTGAACTAAATGCTAAGAGACATGACCATTAGGCTGTTTAATTGGGGAGGCGGAGGAGGAGGGAGAAGGAAAAGTGAGAAACAGGCAGAAGCGAAAAGGAGAATTGAATCGATCGTGTTGGCCTTAGGCAAAAGTAAAGTCAATTAAAGCACTTTACCCATACCTTAAATCAGTTAAAGTGCCAGAAAAAAAAAAAAAAGGTGAGATCACCCAAGGTTTTTCTATGGAATTTCCTATATACATATATATGGATATAGAGTTTACTTGGCGACCTTTTGCAACTCTCATTGGTTGCGTGCGTTGACGAGGCGTTAAGTTTATCAGTTAAGTAAAAATCAGCGCAACGCAAAATCATAATAATAAAAATGTTTTTAATGCAGCATTTTAAGTTTGCGCATAAATCAGCTGGTCGGTCATGTGCGATTAATAAACCAGCAACCGTCATCAGAGAGACATTCAAAGAGAGAGCGAGAGGGAGAGAGGGTGGGAGAAGTAGTCAAATTCAGGCTAAAACACAAAACAAACTGTAACTGAGGCTAAGGCAGGGCTTGGGTTGAATGGGTCTGGATCGGTAATCGGGGAGGCATAAAACGTGTGGCCCATAAAATGAAGGCAGGTGATCAACATCAACATCAGCATCAGCAATAACAACAACAACAACAGTAAGAGTAACAGCAGCAACATCCAACGTAGCATAATATCCAACGGAACGTCAAGTGTAATCTGAGCAAGAAGGAAATGCAGGCCAAACGTGCGCCCAGCTGATGGCGTTGGCGATTGGCGATTGTTTGTGATGTTGCAACTGTTGACCACAAAAAAAAAAAAGAATCAACAACTACAACAGCAAGTCAAAAAAAAAAACAGCAAGAGCAACAAAAACAAACCGTAAAAATCACGATTTTTGTGGTTTTTTTTTTTCTTGTCTGTCTGTTTGGTCTTGTGGCACAGAAATTGAAAAGAAAAAACTACCAAAAAAATATAGGCAAAAGGCGCTCGAAGCTCTCATGGCAAATTATGTGCTGGCAACTACAAATATGAGCGCGCGAATTAATCAAAAGCCTTTTTCCAATGTCTGTCTGCACGGGGATTGCCCAACCAACCAACCAACTAACCAAACGATAACCAAACCAAAACCAATCTGCTCTGCTTAATCATATGGATATATAAGTGGATTCACTCCACCAGCTAATCAGATGACGACAACCCACATGAACAACTTTGATCTAGGATTAATGTAAGTTTGCTCAAGGCATAAATAAGGACATTAACTTACCAGTATGAATCCTTTGATGGGCCTTCAAATGTGAGCTTTTCGTATAGACTTTTGAACAACCTGTAAAGAAATCAAAGCAAATAAAGGATTAGAATGGATTTTTCTTTTAAATGAAGAAGTAAAATTGATAAATTTAAGTATTATTTTATTATTTAAACATGCAATTTAAGGATTATTCCTTGTGACAAGTGCTCTGACTTAAAAGTTTTCAGTGGCTTTAGTTAAAACAAATTTAAAATACTTTGAAATACTTTAAAATTACTTTTGAATAATTGATCCCATTAAGCTTAATTCATTCTTTTTCTTTCGCACTCAAAACAAATTTAAAAATTAAATTTAAATTTAAATGAAGCAAGCAAGTCGTCCCTGCCGACATTGAGTATACCCTGTACCAACTAGTTATATTAAATCAAGATCGGCATCAACTTAATTCAAAATTTCTTTTAACATGCAGCAACAGCTACCGCATGCTATCTCGCTCACTCTTTCCAGCTAGTGTCGCCTTGGCAATTCAGTTCAAAATGCATATTCGTATATCTTCGATATTTATTGTAGGATTTCGACTAAATTTGGTCAGATAATGCATTTTGGCCACATTGTTGGGTGTGCCAAATAAGAATGTGATTGCGTTAAAACTTCTCTAGTAAATCGTTTTTTCTAAATTGCGGGGGCGGAAGTGGGCGTGGCAAAAATTTTAAACTCTTGATTTGCGTAGGCACTAAACAAAAGTTCGAACACTCTCGAAATCGCAATCAATTCAAAACAAAATTTCCTTTTAACATGCAGCAGCAGCGAAAGCATGCTATCTCGCTCTTTCATATCTGCCAATGTCGCCTTGGCAATTCAGTACAAAATGCAAATGGCTATATCTCCGATGTTTATTGTCCGATTTGAATAAAATTTAGTCAGTTATTGCATTTTGACTATATAATTATGTCTACCAAATAACAATTGGATATCTTTATTACAGCTCTTGTAAATTGATTTTAAAATTTTCTTTTTTCATTTGCGGGGGCGGAAGTGGGCGTGGCTAAAATTTAAAACAAACTTGACCTGTGTAGACACTAGACGGATGTTCACACCAAATTTGGTAGCTCTAGCTATTATAGTCTCCGAGATCTAGGTGTTCATACGGACAGACGGACGGACAGACGGACAGACGGACATGTCTCAATCGACTCGGCTGTTGATGCTGATCAAGAATATATATACTTTATGGGGTCGGAAACGCTTCCTTCTGCCTGTTACATACATTTTAGCGACTTTAATATACCCTTTTACCCTATGGGTACAGGGTATAAAAAAGAATCCTCACTCAAACAAACCAGAAACTTTTCTTTAGAAAGGAATTTCATGTAGAACAATTTTTGTTAGATTTATATTGTCACTTTAAGCCAACAAGAAAAAAAAAGATTCTAGTCCAAAAAAAAAAACAGGTTAACAAAGCACACACACACACAAGAAGAAAAAAGGAAAAATAATAATGAAATCTTGATTAGTAAGGCCATCAAAATAAATACCATTGCCTCCATAGACTAGGTCAGTGGGCGTTGCCCGAAAAGTCAAAGAGAAGAAGAAAACCTGCACATTGAGCCTTTTTTCCTCTCTTTTTTCTCTTTTTTTTAATTAATGCCCGTGAAAGATTGAGGGGGGAGGGGGGGGACCTTGGTGAAAGTTTTTGCACGAAATTCACTTGCCCAGAGAGAAGCAGACCAGTGACATTTATGAGACACTTAAAAAGGATGCCCCAAAAGATTCCCCCCCTTTCTATTCCCCCTTCCTCTCAACAAGAAACACACACACGTACGCTCTAATTGAAAGCCAAAAAAAGGCAACACCAAGGCCCAAAAAAGAAATACGAAAAAGTGAAATAAATAGCTAAAGAGCGAGTCAAGAATGTTGTATGACTACGACGAACGATTGTCGGACAGTTAGAGTTGGTTGATTGGCTCGGTATATATTGGAGGATTGCTATACTCCAAGCGGACATAACTCACTTGGCAGCCAACTGGCAGTTGCAGTTGCTGTTGCAGTTGCTGTTGCTGTTGCAGTTGCTGCTGTTGCCTGATGCCTGATGCGTGCGTTTATGGCATAATAACTTCATTTGGACAGCATTGCTGTTGCCTGCATTCATTGGAGTTTTGTCTAATATTTGTGGTCTTGAGTTTTGTCTTTTTTTTTCTTTTTTTTTGTTTCGTTCGTTTTTCGTCTATCGTCTAAAAATGGCCATGGCAAACGTGTCAGACAATTGTCAATTATTTATTAGTGGCAACGCACGTAGTCGTCTAAAGTCTAGACAATGTCGGAATACAGTTGGGCCACTTAAGTGCTTTTCAAAGATGGAGATGGAGATCGATGGCTAATGTATATCTATATATATATATTTATATATAAATATAGACAGAGCATAGAATTATCTATATATCAATTTGTGAGAAAAAAAAAAGCCAAAAAATTTGATGAAGATGAAATCTTTGTGATGCTAAAAGTGATCTCATCTCCATGTAAATCTTTAATGTGTGTGCTTTTTTTTTTGCTTCTTTGTTCTTTCTTTTGTTTTTGGCTCTATATCTCCTCTAGCTTTCATCAGTTTTCTCTTCTTATTCTTCGATTTGAATATATCCTTATACCTCTCAATGCTATCTTCTACTTTGATGTCATTAAAGATCTTCTTAAATGATCTTAACTTGATCTTTACTTAGTTTTTCATTCTTTCACACTTCTTTTTTAAATTTCTTTTTTATTTTTTTCAAATCTGATTCGTTTTTTTTTTTTTCGCTGATCTTTAAGCTTCTGCAATCCGGCATTATCCATTGATAATGACTCAACTCAATTTAAGTCTAAATCTTTGACATTGAAAACGCACTTCGCCATGCACAAGACATGCAACTGTAACAATAGACAACCCACACAGATATTGTATTTATATATATATAATATATAGAAAGACAAACAGGGAAAGAGAGAGAGAGAGAGGGAGAGAGAGGGGTAGAAGGTGAGATCTCTTACATAAATATGGCAAATGCCTAATTAGAATTACAAAAAAGGTAATAGAAAAAGCGCCACAGCATTACCAATATAGTATAATAATAATAATAACAATAACAACAACAACAAGCAGCGGGGAACTATCAGTGGCACAGTCAGAGATGCGGACAAAGTCAGAAAGATAATAAATAAATGTATAGATAAATAGAGAATAAATAAATGCCGATTGGAAAAACGCGCCACGCATGAGCAATGAGTCTCGCACGTGGAGTCAGCCGAAACGTATACTGAGAGTAACGTAAGTAGAAGAAGGAGAAGTAGAAGGAGGCGGATGAGGTGGGAATTGGTATTGAAGCTAGTGCTGGTATCAATATCCAGTACCATATTCATCAGATTGCTGGTGTTAAGTTAGTTGAGAGCCATGCAAGTTTGACTTTTGTTACGAAAAGTGTCGCAAAGCATGCGAAATGATAAACGAGAGACAGCACATGCAACGAATGCCAATGACAAAAGGAAATATCAAATCTTTTTAACTCACCCACAAAATCACAGTGATGGATGCGACGCTTCTCCAGCTCGGGATTGTTACGTCGATTATACCGCACAGTTCGTACACTCATCAGGCTGGCAATGTGAGCCGGTGTACCTGGCTGATGATGCGAATGGCGGCCACGTCTTCCCGTTGTTGTTGTTGCTGTGGTTGGCGGTGGTGGGGCAACAGATGATTGATGTTGGTGTTGTTGTTGTTGCTGCTGCTGCTGCTGTTGCTGCTGCTGTTGTTGTTGCTGTCCAACAGTTGCAACGCCAACAACTGATGCTGCTGCCGCTGCTGCTGCTGCATGTATGGCGGGTGTTAGATTGGTGAGCGTGGTTGTGGTGGTGCCAGCACCACCAAGTAACTGCAATGTTGGCGGAGTTGGATTCACTAGACTGGGACAAAGACCGGCCAGACCATGACCTTGTTGATAGGGAGGCGGTGGTGTGGTTCGCCTTTGAGCCTGAGCAACAGCTGCTGCTGCTGCCACCATAGAGCTACCGGGGCTACCGGGATCTGAGCTGGGTGGCGTTAATGGTGGCACAAACATGTGACGTGTTGCCGATGTTACCGATGACGAGGATGAGGATGAGGCTGATGTTGCGGATGGTGTACTGGGTGCGGCTGGTGGGCAAAGTTGTTGCAATTGTTGCTGCTGTTGTTGTTGCTGTTGTTGAGCACCAAGTTGAGCTGTGGGCGTGGCAGTTGTTGATGGTGTAACCGTCGATGAGGCACTTATTCCAGATGGCGGGTATATTTGGTATTTGGTGTGAAAGGTCTATAGACAAAACGAGATAGATAAAGAGAGCGAGAGAGAAAGAAATGGAAAGAAAGAGAATGTTTAAGATGGAAAGTTTTCTTTAGTTGATAAAACTCAATAACGGAAAATATCCCCAAGCACTAATAGTTCTTGCCTCCCCCCCCCCCAAAAAAAAAAAAACCCGCAACTCACCTGACTGCTATGCCAGCTATAGCCATAGCTGCTGCTGATGGCTGTTGAACTGCTGGTGGTGCCATTGCTACCGTTTAGATAGCCACCAGTTGATCCGCTGGTCAATTGAGATGCGTATTGTTGCTGATAGGAGGAGGTGGAGTTGCTGCTGTCGCTTGTGGTTACCAGCTTTGGGCTATTGCTGCCACTGTGTTGCTGCTGCTGCTGTTGTTGTTGCTGCTGCTGCTGCTGTTGTTGTTGCTGATGTTGGTGTTGGTGTTGCTGATGTTGGTGCTGTTGCAAATGCAATTCAACTACATCAACAGCGGGTGGTAGACCAGACAGCGCCAGGCTAGGATGATGCTGGTACAAGTGTTGCTGTTGCTGTTGATAATGTTGCTGATAGTGTTGTTGTTGTTGCTGTTGCTGCTGGTATTGCTGCTGCTGCTGCTGCTGTTGCTGATGTTGGTGCTGCTGATGGTGCTGTTGTCGCTGCTGCTGTTTTTCCGTTTTTATCTCCAGGGGACTGAGCAATGGTGTCGAGAAAGTTTCCAACAAAGTATCATCTATTGCTTCCATTTTGACCTGCGGCAACTGCGATGTGGCATTGTCCCCATTATTGTTGTTGTTGTTGTTGTTGCCAGTGGCACTAGAGTTATTATTGTTGCTGCCATTACTACTATTGTTGCCGCCACCATTACTGGCACTCAGCATGAGCGCATTCTCTGGATCAATATTTTGTATTGAGGTAGCAATATCATCCCACAAAACGGGCCGCTGATAGGGATCATCCAATGGATCGGCATAGAGAGCAGCAGCCTCTTTGTTTTTGGTTTCTGTTTCGATCAAATAGAGGAAATCGCTATATAATCGACACACTAATATGTTATGCAAATCCACATGGCAAAAGTTAGGAATTATTAATGTACACAAAAACAAAATCTCGCATATGCATGAAATTTATAAACAGATGTTGATTTGTTTAACTATTTTTAGAGAGCTTCCAAATGCTGTATATATATATAAAGAAAAAGTCTTCCATTCAACTGACATCAAAAAAAAAGTATTATGAATGAATCCAAAATACAACACAAAAAAAAAAGCATACATTTTATTATGATTGTGCGAAATATTCTTCTATTAGCTTTTAGCTTTTGAGATTCTCTTTACTATTTTAATTTAAAGCTCATTGATTTGGTCGTCTATGCCGATATTATAATGTATATACATAATCTAACATTTCCATCACAACTCTTGGGTTAATCTTAGCGTCTGTTGCTGCTGTTGCTTGTCTGGGTTCAATGCGATTTTTCTGATGGTTTCAAATTTCACATTTCGGCTATTGGAAACGAGACGAAACGTAACGAAAATCTAAACAAGTTGCCAACCATTTTTGCTATTGACTTGCGAGATTTCACCATGCGTGTAATTTTGTCAGTCCTCTCCCCCCGTCCCTTAGCTAGCTTCTTTTCTCTTCTCTTTACTTACCATACAAATATTCCTTCTCGCCGCTAGTACTGGAAGTTGTGCCACCTCCGCCTGCTCCACCACCACTAGCAGCACCACCATTGCCGTTAGCACTATAAGCCGATAATGCTACATCGTAGGGCGCTCCATCGTATAACGGTGTACAGCCATAGGCGGAATTTGAGTTTGAATTGGGTGAGCCGGCGGGTTGTTGTTGCTGTTGCTGTTGCTGTTGTTGCTGAGGCTGATCACTGGCATAGCTCGCTGATGGCAATTGCCACGACGAGTCACCATCACTCTCACCGCTCTGTAAACTATGCGAATGTTGATGCAAATGCTGATGATGATGCTGATGATGATGATGATGCTGATGCTGATGCTGATGCAAATGATGATGCAGGTGTTGATGGTATTGATGATGATGCTGTTGCTGATGGGCTGAGACTACATTATTGCTGGTGGGTGTTGTGCTCGAATTGTTGCTGCTGCTGTTGTTGCTGCTGCTATTATTACTATTATTGGTGGACACAGTCCCAGCAGCCAATACTTCCAGTTCAACATCAGCCGGTTCAATTTTATGGAGACGTCCCATCAGCTCATGCCGATAGTCCAGTTCCGGCGACTGCAAAAAAACACAAAAAAAAAAAGAAAAGATATCGGAAAAAAAAGTGTTAGTAAATCGTGTGTTATATGGCCCATCAGGTAATCAGAGTCCAGACTCTAATTCCATTGCCGCGACTCGGTCTCTGTATAAAATCTTTGACTCTGACTCGGACTCTCTGTTTCTGTTTCTGTCCCTGACTCTGTTTCTGTTGCTGTCTCTGGCATTCGACTTGCCTTTTGCTGCTTTTGGCTTCTTCATAAATTTTGATTAAATTTTTATCGCTGAACAAAAAAAACACTTTGAGCATTATCTTTATGCTCTCGTCTGCCAACCTTAGTTTTAACTTTAACTTCAACTTTAACTTTAACCATTTTCATTTTCTTTTCTCTTTCGTTGTTATTTCTGTTTTATTTTTATTGCATTCTTCGCTTCAATTTAATTTGATTTTGCACCGAAATTTGTTTGTAGATTTGTCGCCTGATTATTGTTTGATTTTGAGTTTGTATTTTTTTTTTCCTTTATTTTTTTCATAGCCACAGTGTAATGGGGACTAGCAAAGAGAGGAGGCTAAGAGAGGGAGGTGGCCAGATTTTGAGACTTGCAAGTTTGTCGTCTCAACACAACAAAGTTTTTCGAAAACGAACGCTGACATTGTGCAAATCAGTACAAATAGAAACGCGCTAAAGTTGACGCTTTTGTTATGCTAAAAATCCGCTTATCGATTCTTTATTTGATCTTCATTTTTGTCTGCTTTGTTTTCATCTTCATCATCATCATCCTCCTCTTCTCATTCATACATGCATGCATAGATACATATATAAATGTTTGCTAAATGTTTGTCGAGTTGTAGTAGGCTTGAAAGTTGCTAAGACAAAAACAAAACACAAAATATAATGTGTGATGTGTGAAAGATTTTGATTGAGGTAAAAGTGTCAAAGTGATGGAAAGATCTACACTTGAAGAAATATTTAAAAATATTTACAAATAGGTGATTTGATATGTATGAAAATATTGTAAAGTCTATTACTTTGATCGAAGAAATATAGTTTCAGCAAATTTAAAAGTCCATTATATATGTAAATCGAGTTGTAAATTTGACAATTTTACTTTACTGTCTTAAAGTTATCAAAAAGTTCTGCTAATATTTAAATTTCCCTTTTCCTTTTCTTTACTAAACTAAGGCTTTTTTTTTTAAGTGTAGTCATTGATTAAGGTGAAATTCATTTCATTGATTGACTCTATATATTCTCTCATCGGATATCTATATGTTTCTTCTCTTTTTTTTTCTGTTATTGTTACCAATATCTCAATTCTTTTTTTCGGCCCAAAAATGAAATAAAACTTTTGTCCATCAAATTTGATGGCCTTTTGTTAGATTTTTAGTTGTTCTTATTGTTGTTGTTGTTGCTGTATTTTTCTTATTTATGACAACACTTAACGTTGTTTAGGCAAACATAATAATCATTTGGCAAATTAGTGAAATTTTTTTTTTATTTTTTTGAACAAAATGTGAACGAACGAGGCTTTTCACATGCAAATGATGCTAGGTTAGGAGGGGACCCAATATATCAAACAAAGTGTCGATCAATAAAACAAAAAAGCAGCAACAACAACAACGACATATTCGATTTATATATATATGTATATATATGTATATATATTGTATTGATATTGTATATCATTGAACAAAACGAAAATCTCTGAGTCAATCCGAGAAATGCTCGACACTGAGTCATTCAGTCAGTCAGCCCTCCTTCAAGATTGGCAACAACTTTGCGCAGCAACTCGTTTCTTTTTTTTCTCTTTTTTTTTTATGAGCTGAAAATTTACGAGCGTGGCAAATTATTTTAGCTGCAATATTTTTGCGCCAGCATTTTTCATTTTATTTGGTTGTGGTTTGGTTTATATTTTATTATTTATTTTTTTTTTTTTTTGTATTTTATTTTTCTTCTTTTTTTTCGTTTTGTTTTGTTAGTATGAAAAATGTTTGCTCAACTTAGCGGAGGTCAACATGGCGTGTGATAATTTTAATAGATTTTTTCGCTTTTTTTCGGGTCGTATGAGTAATGTAAGGTAAGGTTTTTCAGTTGTTGTTGTTGCTGCTGTAGCACTGGGCTCATTTTCATTAAGGTTTCCACGAAATTCAATTGATTTTTCCAGCGCGTATTCGTTCGTTTTTTCTGCCTTTTCTGGTTTGGCAAAACGTTCTTCTGTGGGGCAACTTCAGGGCACATTTAGTGGGCTTTACACGCAAATGACCTCATAAAAATGCGTAACGCATCGCATTGAAGCGTTGCGGAATCTTTAAGTGGTCCCCGGCGTATGTCCAGAACCTGCCGACCGACCGACCAACCGACCACCCGCCCCTCCCCACACTGTCATTGGCCACCTAGCTAAAGCAATGTCTAAACTTCTGTGAATGGGCATTAGTTCGATTGGACTTTGTGGTAACTTTGCTCGCACACAACGGTATAACTGGGTACCTTACTGAATGTGTCTGCTTGACACATTGACAGGCAAAGCAACAACATCAACAACAATAACAATAACAACAAACATGAATTTCAATTATGAACCTGTTCTTTTGGACATTTCTTCGCCAAGTTCTTTTAGAGTGAAATTATGTACAGGTACTTTTTCATTTTATGTTTTTTTTACCTCCCTTTCTGTTTTTTTTACCACACATTTGTTTCTTCTGGTACGCCAAGTTATTTATTTATTTATTATTATTATTATTCTGTTTTTTTGTCTTTAAACATTAAAATGCCGTTGTCAATAATCGCGTCGTAGCAGACAGAAGCAATAAATGGTCAATATGCCTCATATAACAATTTGCATATATTGTGTAGAGAAATGAACTGTGTGGATGGAGGGCGGGAGAAGCAGAGAGTTGGTGCAGGGTAACGGCTTGTTTGTCCCGATTTCTGTGAGTTATTGTATTTCTCTTCATTGTCATTTTTGTTGTTGTTTTTTTTTTTATAATCAATTTTTTACTGATTTGGCCTATTTTGTTTGCATTTATGACGTGATTTAGGTAGCAAAATGCTATAAAAAAAAAAGGAAAATTGTAAACAAAAAAAACTTTTAAGTGCATTGCTATGAAATGCATCAAATATTCTAGATAGATAGATAGATAGATAGATAGACCATGTATAATATATATATATTTATATTTAATTGTTTATATTTGATTGCCAGCAAAGCCATGGAATTCTAATTGATAGCAAATTGTTTTATTTCTATGGCGAAGTTCATTAATCGCATTAATCTTAATACTTTTTTTCTGTTTTCTTTTTTTAAAGACAAAGATAATACCAATTCAATCTTGTTAACTGCTTTTTGGCCTTAAATACAACTATACAAAAAGATTTCTAATATTAGTCTACTTTACTGCTCTCTGTCATTTTGCTTTTCATAAGCCTTCTATGAATTATTCTTAACCTTAAGACCTAATATAAAAAAAAAATAAAATATATATTGAATATTTTTAGACAAGTTAACAAATTGATTTGCATCCTCAATTTAACAAGAATTATAACCAATATTATTTGATTTTCAAATTTTTATCTTTTGCCATCAAAATTTGTGTGTGTGTATGTGTGTGTGGGGCGCCCACAATCTATAACACAATATATATATATATTTGTATATATATTTTGATGTTTGTTGGTGGTGAATTTGTGTTTTTTTATAACCCCATAGAAAACAAATTCTTGAACCATTTAGGCATTTAATTTATTATCTCCCGCACAGTTGAAATGCTTTTGTTATTGATATTGATTCGGACTCATTTTTTACGAGTTTTATGGGGTAGTTGGATATTCAGATTGAAACTGAATCAGCCTCTATCGGTCTCTATGTATTTAAGAGGGGCAGGCGGGGTCTATCTTGGCGGGCATTTATGAGCAGCTTTATGCGCAGCTGTCAAAAAACTCTCGTAGACGAGAAAAACGCAAAATGGCCAATTTTATGGCTCAATACGAACGAAACGATCGTCTATTTCTTTGGCTCTTTTTTTTTTTTACGTTTCATTTTTCTTTGGTTAAATTAATAATAATAAAAAAGACAGTTGGCAATTTGACATCTTTTTTTATACTATTTGGCATATTGATGGCTGTTAATAGATAGAGTCAGCAGACAGCAATAACAACGGCAACAACAACAACTGGGGTAAGAGATGGAAAGAGAGAGAGAGAGAGAGAAAGAGAGTGGGATCAAATTGAAAAGAAATGTCAGGCAATGGTGAATGAAAGGACAGATTGTGAGTTGCGGGGCAGGGTGGAGAGGGGTAAGTCAATGAAGACTCTTTAAAATGCAAAGCGGCAGCCACCGTTGCCAGAGGGCAGCACAATAAAAGTAACAGCAACAACGGCAACAATACAACCGCCAACAACAATAATGGAACATAAAATTTATTAATTTTTATAGGCATTATTTTCTGTTTGTATGTGTTTGTGTGTGTGTGTGTGTGTGTGTGTGTGTGTGTGTGTGTGTGGTGGGCTTTATATTTCCCTGTTTGATCATTTTGTTGCTAATGCTGTTGTTGTTGTTGCCGTTGTTGCTGCTGTCTTTTGTCCAAGTGCCAAATTTGGTTTGAGGTTCTTGACCAACGCACGTGTGTGTCTATATGAGAATGACCACAATTGTGTGTGTGTGTGTGTGTGTGTGTGTATGTACATATGCTGTATGTATGTGCGTGTGTGTGTGCGAGTTGTGCTTTATTTTGCATATTTTGTTCGATTTTAAATGAAGTCACGTTGCAATCGTAAAGTTGATATTTATGTTTGTCATTATTTTTTATGCTTTTTGCTTGTTTTTCATATAAATATAAATGTTGTTGCTGTTATTGTTGCTGTTGCTGTTGTTGTTGTTGTTGTTGTTGTCGTTGTTATTTCTGTTTCTTACAACAAGTACAACAATGTTTTTTGCGCCGTCTTGTGGCGTTAAACAATAGTTAACAACTATATTTGTATGTTTATATGCACTTAACGCTCTCGGCCATTAAACAAAAAAAAGAAAAAAAAAAAACAGAAACAGAAAAAGAGTCAGAGTCAGAGGCAACTGCTCCTCACGTTTCTCATTTGCCATTCACCTGAGCTGAGGAAATGCCAAAGTAACATGCAACAAGCCACATGCAACATGCGCCTCCCAAATGCATTGCACTTGCATCTGCTTCAGCAGGAGCAGAAGCTGCCACAAACTCATCAGCAACTGTCAGAGTCTTAAAACAAAACGCCAAAAAAAAAAGCTTAAAAAAAAACAAAAACAACAAAAAGAGCAAAGTAAACCAAACGAAGAAACGTTAAAAATGTCTATGAAAAATCACCAAACGAAACGAATTGTTAAATAGCCGCAAAATGCACTGAAAAACGGGCCATGCCAAATTGAAGCGAGAAAAATTTTGCAAACACACAAAGAAGAAGAAGAAAAAAACTATATAACAAGTAAAAATGGTAATATATATACATATATATGGTATATGGGGAAATGGCAATAAAATAATGCATTTTCCTTACTGCTTTGTCATAAGCCGACAACAAATGAAGGCATGGGAAATTATTGTAAATTGAAAAAAAAAAAACATTAGAGTTGAGTTAACAGAAATAGGATATATATTCATAGGAAGATTTAATTGGTCACCCTTTTGTTAGGAACCCAATTCGAACCCTCTCTCCCTCTCTCTCTTGATTGTGGCAACAAACTAAGCAACTTCATTAACGGCACGTGCCAACTATCGCATCATCATTCGCTAACATTCCAATTGTAACCCAAAAATAGAGAAAAATGAAATGAAAAAAGATTTGGTTGATAAGACACGCTTTAAGTCCCAATTCATAGACCAACAAAACAATGGCAACATATTTCAATGTATTTCACGGATAAGAGGCAAAAAAAAAAAACAACAAAACCTTCTCCTTCAATGCCACACGCCTGCCGATTAAATGCCAAAAACAAAAGTAATTGCTTCGACTGAAAAAAAAAAGAAAGAAAAAGAGCCAAAGTGGAAGAAAGAGATAAATAGAAAGATAGACAGGGAGAAAGAGAGAGAGATAGAGAGAGGGGGTAAGAATGGGAGGAGGAGAAATGTTTGATAAATCGCAGAAACAACATCAACAACATTTCTTTTGCTTTTGTTAAATAATCGCTGAATATGGCTTATTGTTCAGACACAAAACCTGCCCCGAGGGCAAACTTCAATTGAGATTTGAGTGCAAAAATAATACAAATGAGCAAAAAAAAAAAAAGAAAAAAACCAAATAAGAGACAAGAAATCAGAGAAAAAAAAAAACACCTATCGATTAGATACATTTCCTGTAAATTGTTGTATAAAAAATATTTTGTTAAGGTGAAATAGTGAAAGTTAAAAAACTTTTTTTACACCACACTAACCCTCCCATATTTAAGCATTGCAGTCAGGAAGTGAGTGAGCTAGAACAAGTTCGTTGCCTAAGTCTTTTGATTTGTTAATGACAATTGTACAAGTTTGTTGCCTAAGTCATTTGATTAGCTGAATGCCAGAAATGGAAAGTTTGTTGCCTAAGTCATTTGATTCAAATTGATAAAAGCCCAAAAAACAAATAAACAAAAATTGGTTGCAAGAAAAAACAAAAAAAAAATTATTTATGCCCATGACTCACAAAGGTAAAGAAAACAATTTGCATAGCAAAATCAAAGAAAGAAATAAATAACAACAACAACAACAACAAAATAAATAAAACCGAAATAAAAAGCAAAAACAAAAACAAAAAAAGTCGCTAGCAATCATTTTATTGGACTCCAAGTTGGCTCGTAAATCTTGGGACAACGAGTTGGCCAACAGAAAAAAAACAGAAAACTAAGAAGAAGAAGAAGAAAAAAATTGAAAAAAAACCAAAAAAAAAAAAAAAAAACTATGCCAAATATGTTTTCCGCATTTTCTTCTTTCTGCATACGCCCCAAAGTCACAGTTGGAAAGTTAACGTCTACCCACCCAACCATACCCATCCCCTCCCGGCAATGGCCCATGTCTCTGCTTTTAACTTGTCGCCAAATCAGCATAGCAAATCAAATTTGGAACAGTAGTTGGTGCTTGAGAGAGAAAGAGACTGTGTGTGGAGTGAAGTTTATTTGCTTGGAGCTGAGAAAAGAGCTAAAGCAACAAGTGCAGCCCATGCTGAACATGCGTTTTGCATCGTTTCGGTTTTTTTTTTTTTTTTTGTTGTTGTTGTTGTTGTTGTTGGTTTTCTTGCTGGTCAACTCCTTGGGCCCGTTGAGTTCCTCTATTTAAATGTCACCTGACTAAAAATGCAGCTTAAGCTGGGAGTAGTTTTTTTTTTAGGAGTTAGAGTTTCGGTTTGAAGTTTTTGTTTTGTGTGTTGGCGATTTGCAGTCAATTTCTTGGAATCGAATTTTGTATACATTTGTGAACCCACAGATATAGACAGACAGACAGCGAGACAGACAGAAAGAGGGTAAGAGAAAGATGGGGGATAAATTTTATATTTTTTTGGGTCAACAATCGAACAATAAATGAACTCTTATTAAAAATTGCTCTCTAATCTTTTATAATTTTAATGTGTTTATGGGTAAATTTTGATAATTTCTCAATTTCTGTTAGCTCCATTTAATAGCCAGAACGGGGTATCCCTTTGGTCGAAACATTTTCAATATATGCCAAGTCATAGCTCAACTTGGCTTCAACTTTGGTTGCCTTTTTTTCTTTCAACATTTACTTTTATTTGGTTTTCCTGCAGGCGTGTAGGTATTGACAGGCCAAGCGGCTACTTGTTGCATCTAGCCATTCAAGCAACTGCGCGCAGACTCTAAGACTCGACACAGCAGCAGACCAAAAAGTGCGGTGCAGTGCATGTTGCAACAACAGAGCAACAGTAACAACAACAACAGCAACGAGAGCCTAAACATGGACATGAAGAATCATTTACACGCGACTAGAGCAGAGAATTGTAAAGTCAAGACATAGACAGAAGCAGAGAGGAGAGGTGAAGAGATGGAGAGGAGAGGCAAGTTGATTTTGTTTATTTGCTTGTCGCCAGTCTCATTTGTCGGCACAGCTGGATGTTGCCTTTGGCACCAACTACACAAAAATTGTTCAACGCAGAAGAACAAACTTCACCTGTCTGCCGCACCGCTACACGACTGCACACCTCACTTTACCCTACCCTGTCATCCTAACCCCCCTCCCTCCACCCTTTTTACACCTTTATCTTGAGAGTGAACTCATCAATTAGGCAAAAAGCCGAGGTAAGCTCATAAATATTTAATGTGTATTAGAGAAAATATCGTTGTGGCGGGCAGAGGAAGAAGAATTGGAAATCTGAGAGAGGCGAGGTGTCAATTTGACATAAATGGGTTTCGGTTTCGGTTTTGGTTAAGGTTTAGACAGTTTTTTTTTTTTTCTTTTCTTAATTTTTTTGTAGGGTGGAGAAGCTTTGGTTTATTCTTCTTGCGGCCCTCTATGCTCGTGTCGTCGTTTACATAATTAAATGGGGTCTCCCCTTAACTGTAGGCCCCTCTTTGACGGGCATCTAACTCTGCATTAAGCAGCCTACACATTTTCTCTAATCTTCTGCTGAGGCGCTAAGTGGCTGGGCAAACAAAACAAATCGCATGCACAAATCTCTCGAAAAGGTGTTAAAAGAAAAGCATGAAACGTTTATCTCTTCGCTTTCTCAACCTCTCAGTTCAGTCTATTAAACAAAAAAAAAAAAAAAAAAAAAGTTGCCCGTCATCAACCAACAACAATAGCAACACGAAAGGCAGCTGCAAAAAAAAAAAAAATAAATTAAAAATAAAAGCCGAAAAGAAGAAACCCAAATTCATCAACTTCTTGACCAGTCTAAATCATCATCATAAATTAGTTAATACGCCCCCATCATCATGATGATGAGAGAGACAACAGAGCCGACCCTCAACCCTCCATCAAGTTCATTGAGTACCGGCTTAACCTTGCCTGCCAGCCTGCTTGCTTGCCCTTCGTCGCTTTCCTTTCCCTTTCTAGGCTTCCCTTACCTTGCCATACCTTTTCTTTATGCACCAATTTGACGTCATTCACTTTGTTGTTGGTGGTTTGACCCTTTTTTTCAGTGCCTTTTTCATTAGCGTTCGGGTTATTAACCACCTTTTTGTTAACTTACCCTCTTTATGCCTATGCCTATGTGTGTCCCTCTGTCTGTGTGTCTGTGTGTGTGTGTGTCTGTCCTTTTTGGCTTATTGCCCTTTTGGTCTCAGTATTTTAACACCTTTGTGACTTGGCGTGTGCTCTTGTCTGGGTCGACGCGTGCGCGTGTTTAAAAGTCAATGTGTGGCAGGGTTTCATCAATGTTTTTTTTTTGTAGTACTAAACCCATAAAGAATGAATGCATGTGCATATGTGTGTGTATGTGTGCAGGATGTTTAGTTGAGATATTGCAGTATTTAGGCAAAACCTAAATGGTTTTCACCTTTCAGATAAGACAGAAATTGTATGTTCTTTTTATAATCAGTTAACTCTGATCTGAATAAATTATATATCTAATCTGAAATCTCAGCTCAAGTATCAAAATCTATTATATATATATATACAATAATAATAATACAATACAAGTAATAATAATAAATGAAAGTTGTTAGAGAAAAACCTCTAACTAAACAAATGGTTTAGTCCAAATTTAGAGAAAAAGTATTTAACTAAATTTATAATTTAATTGCAATACCAATTTAATGTGTTCTTTTTTTGTTTTCCTTTGGTTATTCTTTTGCATTTGTTTTGCCATGATTCATTTTGTTTTGCAACATTGTAAATGTTGCAATCAACTTCTACTTATAGCCACCCATTCTTGCTGTTCAATGGACCTTTTCAACTGCCATTCATTATGCCACTAAACTTATTAGTTAGCTACAAATGTGTCTCCTCAATGTGTCAGTTAAAATCCCCCAAAGGCGGCATAAATCACTTGCCAAAACGGCAGCAGCTACCAAATAGCAACAATTGTTCAAGCCAAAGCCAACAGCAACAACAATGCCCCAAGACAGTCAAAGAAATGCGTTAATCAATGCAAGACCCAACAACAACAATAACAAAAAACCAATCCAAAAAACACAAAAAAAAAAAAATAAAACACAACAAAGTTAAGCCAAAAATGGTCAAAGACCAGCCCACAAAAAACAAAAAAAAAAACCAAAAAAAAAAGAAGAAAACAAAAAAACATTCAACAGCGACACGTGAATTTTAAGCGGGTGATGGGAAGTGAGTGGAACGAAGTGGGTTGGGGTGGGGTGGGGCGGGGAGTTTGCGGCAGGCCGCTGTAGCACTTGCTAAAATTTTTGTTCAACTTCCTCATTTAGCAAAAAATAAACTTTATACACATTTGTTAATACAATTTTGTTTTCTGTCCGTTTCTCTCTCTCGCTCTCTCTCTCTCTCTCTCTCCTTTCTCGAGTAAAGCTGAATCGCACTTCATTAAGGCGTAAGAAAACCAACAACAACAACAAAACAGCAATGTTTTTTTTGTTTTGTTATTTTATTTTTATTTGTTGTAAAAATAACAAAAAAAAAAAAATGTTAAAGCTTAAAATATTTGCGCTTTTGTTAACGAGCAGTAAAAAGGCAACAGCAACAACGCTTTTTGCGTTAATGATGCACATTGTTCAATGAAAATGAAAGCGACTTCAATGCAGTTGAATGCCAAACAGGATGGATCCCAGGGATGCAGAATGTATGTAAAGAGAAACTAACAGATAGAGATACAGTGAGAGCAAGAGAAAGATATACAACAAAAGGAGGAGATATAAAAAAAAAAGAGAAATAAAATTTCAATTGAATTAATGAAATGATTTTATGTAAGAAAGGAGATGCAGAGCAAGGGGAGAGAACAACTAATCAATTGAATTGTTTAAAATATATTTAAAAAATTTAAATGGAAAAGAAAAATCTACAGAGAATTGAGGCAAAGAAAACTGAACAATAAAACTAAAATGTTGGAGGAAATAGCCAAGGGTAGAGATTAAGACAAATCACTCAAACTGCTTAAATACCAAGTAAATTTGATTTAAAAACCTCAACAAAGAATGTCAAACTCTATTTTAGAAACCCAATTGAATTTTGTCCAAATCGAGTAACAAAACGTTCTCATTTTCATTATCTTTATCACATAAATGATTCTATCTCAGCAACTTTGAATATGTGCAATAAATTTATACTCATTTATCTAGCATTAGTCTCAATCGAAATACTTCTCTTCTCTTATAAATTCTATTAGTTAAAAACTACTCAAAATGGTATTACTTTGTATGCAATTGCCTCTTGGCCAACATTCAAATACTTTGTAACTGCAATTGGATGGCATTCAATTGCCTAAATTAGCTTTAGCCAGGCATATTATGTGTATATTCTGTGCATCCCTCAAGAGTTGCTGTTTGCCATATTTCATGCTGCTGCATTTATTTTAGTTGGCTCTCTCTCTCTCTCTCTCAACCCACTGACGTCAATGTAATCCTCTTTTTATGCTGTTTAACCTAACAAAACTGCTGCTTCTCAGTGCCCAGGTACCTTTTGGTTTTTTCCCCCTGCCTTCTGCAGGTGGGCGTCAATTGGAGCAGCTGCAGCGTACAATTCAAAATGATTGCCCGCTTCCTGTTCCAACCGGGCGCAACCACACACACACACACACACAGACACACTCACACACACAAGTATCAAGACTTGGAGAGACGCTGCATTGAATGCTCAGAATGAAATGAAATTATGCACTAAGCGTTTGTCATTACAATAAATTTCGCATATTGTTCGCATAAATTTCGCAATGAGTTAAACTTCAAAGGAGTTTCGCAGCTGCTGTTGTTGCTGCAATTGTTGCTGCAGTTGTTGCTGCTGGTGGCTGGCTGGCTGGCTGCCTGGGACATCCAAAACTGGAGTCTGCAAATGAGTCATGGGCTCATTGGTTATTGTCTTAAACTGGGTCACATTGCGGCATGTTTGTTTTGCTGTATTGCTTGTCATTTTGTTTAGAATGAGTCAACATTACGTATACGCAATGTGGGCCAAGCTGTAACTTCTTCGATATGACATTTTGCCCGTCTGTCCCCCCAACAAAAAAAGAAAAAAAAAATTGTCAAAATGTTTACCTTATCGACATTTCAATTAGCTTCAATTTGAGCCTTGAGTGGAACATTTAAGATACGAATAACCAAACCCCAGAGACTAAGAGAAAAAAAAAAGAGCCCAAAAGAAACGCTAACGATATAAATTGATAGTTGGCCTGTCAAAATGTTTTGGCATATATCCATTCTCGATGTCATTGCAACTGTTTTTTTCTTTTTTTTTCTTTTCTTGACTCTCCTTGCGGTTCATATGCAGATTGTGTGGCAAGTTGAAATGCCAGACCAAAAGACCAAGTCTCGAAGACGACGACGACCAAGACGAGGATATTTGAAGTATTCATTTTAGTTTTAGTTTAAAGTCATTTGAGCTGTGTGTGTTTTTTTTTTTCTTTTTTTTTTTGCCCCCAGTTAGTTGGCTATCCATTTTGCATTCAAAAGTCTATCGGCTGTCCAATTAAGCATACTTTTAGCGTTTAATTAGGCAAGATAAAATCGTTTAATGTGTGACAATATTTTGATTGAATGCAATTGGTATGAGAAGTGGTTTGAAATATGAAAAAAAAAACGATAATTACAACCAAATGCTGGGAAATTGGCAACCACATTCTTTTCTCATTACCATTAGCCACTCAATAGAAAGAAATTGTAAAGTAAACTTGTTGTTTAAATAATAAATATAAAAAATAACATATCTAATTTCTTTTCTTGTATATGAAAAGAAGTCGCTGACTATAATTTCGTTCTTTAACTTTTTATTTCTATTTGTTATTTAAATTTATTGTCTTTAAGTACCTAAAACTGATTTTGTTAAATAATTTAAATTATTGTCTCCACCTTTCCATTTTTTAGTTTATTTGCGTTCGTTCATTTGTCGTTTTGTTGTGTGATGAAAACCATAAAAAAAAACATACACAGAAATGGCAACAACTTTGATTTATTTTAATGATCTTCTTAAATGAGTTCAATTAAAGTCTGAGTTATTTCTGAGCGAAAAAAAAAAAATATATATATATATTCCGCTACTTGTTGATATTTTTTTTCTTCCTTTTTGTTTTCTGTTTACCTTTTGCTTAATTTTCGTGTTAAATGCATTTAATTTTACGAGTGACATATAAATTATCAACTGAGTGTCTGTGTGTGTGTGTGAGTGTGTGTGTGTGAAACAAGCTTGAGCAATTTAAATTCTATGTAATTAAATGAATTACAAACAAATACTACAAAATACTATAGCAATATTGTTCCGCGAGAAAACCTCGGGCGAAAAAAAAACTATATATATATATTTTTTTTCGTATGTACAATTAATAAACAAAATATCGGAGGCATATAAATTATAAAGCTAACATATGTATGTCTGGACATTACAGACATACCACCTTCTCCTCTCTGCTAACTCCTCTCTCTCTCTCTCAAACCCTTTCACCCCCCGTCGATTGCCTGCCAATTGCAATCACGACTCGCAAAAAGTAAAGCTAAAGCTCAGACATGGCTCTTGGTTGGGACAAATGCGGCATGATGGCCCAAGGGGACAGCAATAGCAATTACCCAACGAGTGGAAATTAAAAAAAAAAAAAAAAACACAAAATGCATATGTCCAAGCCACTGAAGGCGACTAAACGAGACACACAGACATGCATACATATGCAGATACTGAGAGTGAAGTTGGCAAAGTAAAGATTTAGAGATTGGTGGAAATGCGTGAACTATTGAACCTCAAACCCCCAGACGACCGGCCAGAGTCATGAAATATGTGACAGCGTTGACACCAACAAACAAATAACCACATCGGCCAAAATGAACTCTTCTTTCCTTCTTTTGAATGTGGGGCGAAGTGGTTGTTAAAGGGGGGCGGTGGTGTAATAGAGAAAGAGGACCAGCAGGTAGCAGTAAGTGGGGGAGGGGGGACAACTGAACACATCATGTCCAACAAGATTTCCGTTCAAAATGCTAACAGGTTTCGCTCTTTCTTTTGATTTTGCGAGACGCCCAAATATATATAAACACTAGACAACACAATTTGGTAAGCGAAAAGAAAAATTACAAAAAATATTAAATATTAATTTGATGTATGGATATATATATTTGTCTATATATTTTCCATAAGTAGTCGAAATTATAAAAGTGCTAAATATTGTAAATTTCTTTGAATCGAATTTAGGACATATATCAAATTTCTCATATCGGTTGTATAGATTGAAATGCAATATACTTAGAGATTGTACATAGCTTTTACAACAACTATCAAACGATATTTAAATCTTTGCCTAATTCTTTTGAATTGAAACTCATTAATTAATAAACGCAAACAAACATTTAAATATACAATATTATTGTTTAAATATACATATTTATTGTTATTTATGAACACATATAAATTGTATATATTTCTTTTATGCTTTTATTGTGTTTTACACTCTTAACTATGTAGGTGACTATAAGAGTTTTACCAACCAAAAAAAAAAAACAAAAAACTTAAAAAATTTATGCTAATTTTCGGTATTTCATTGAAGAAAAAGTTAAAACTGTGTGAGTGTGCGTGTGTGCTTTAGGAGGCAGCTAGCATTTCATTCAGCCCAAAAGAGAAAAAAAGGGGAAAAAAAAAGAAGTTATTTACGCAATCAGTTAACAGAGGAAGAGAGAGAAGAAACAGTGAAACAAAACACTCCACCAAATAGATGAAAGCTAGAAATTAAATAAATCAATGAGGAGACGAGACGAGGGAATAAACAATAATTTGGTTAAATTAGAAAATCGGTAACAAAAATCAATGATGCTGAAAATTTTCATAATAATAGCGTTAATGGTCATAATAACTAACAACGACAATGATCATAATAATGATCATAATGATGATGATGATGATAATGATGGGGGCCTATAAGGCTATGGGAAAACTTGTCTCGCAAAAGATGTCTAAACAATGGCCCAATGGCTGGGTAAAAGTATAGACAAAATGTTAAGGAAAAGACCAAGATGGATAAAGAGAGAGAGAGAGGGAGAGAAAGATAGTTGCTTTGATTGTGAATGTTAGTTAGCAACTAAATAGTTAACTAATTCAATATGAAATTGAAAGTATTTTCAATAAATATATAAAAGTTTTCAAGTCTTGCCAACTCAATTATTGGATTTTTAATTAGCTTAAGTTAAAGTTTACTCAATTTTCGCATGACTTTCTTTCTTTTCTTTTGTTAACTGTGAAATTGCGGCTTTCTCAGATGATTCGTTACAATTTAAGTGGCCTTTAATAAGGCTAGTTATACGAAAATTGGCCATAAATATTTTTTAATTGCTAGTAATTTTCAATGATGTTACTGTTATAGAAGTTTTCCTTATGTTGTAGAATTATTAATAATTTATTTAAAATTTTGTTTTCAATTTTTTCCCCACAAAATGGCGAATTAAAATTTCTATCTCTCATTCGTTCTCATTTCTCAAATAACTGTTTAAGTACAATTGTCTTCCTATATACAGTACATTGATATATATACATACAAGCAGACTTTTGGCTTTACATCGATACATAAAATGTAAAATAGTTAGGTATATACAACATATGTATGTATATATATGTGTCTCTGTGTGTGCTTGGAACATGCGCACTTCACGCAGTCGACAACAGTTAAGCACCATTAAGCAGCGCCAGCAGCAACGTCGCCATGTTAAAGCAAATGCTCCAACACCACTAAACCGTCCTCCTCTCTACACACCACCACCACACTTCCACCCCATCATCCCCACATATATATGTGTATATGTATATACATAAATATGTATTCACCACTAGCAAAACACCCGCTGTAAGCGTCCAACCAGCAGCCAGCAGCAACGGCAAAAGCTCTGCCAAGCACAGCAAATCAAAACACATTTCATAGTTAGGCAGTGCGAGACGATGTATGCGTGCGTCTGTCTCTGTCTATGTGTGTGTGTGTGTGTGCCATGGCCAGGGGTGTTACCAAAAAGGGGGAGGTACACACTCACACAAAACAATTTCTTATACAAAAGCAAATGTTTTCGAAATGAGAAATATGCAAGAAGAAAAGATACAAATCGTGAGAAACAATTTTCAGCTTTGAATTTCTAATTACTAGATCTTAAGTATCATAAAATCAATTACTAATTAAAGGGAAAAATAGTTCTTCATACCTTTACCTTTAAGGGCGGAGGTAATTTCCCGAATAATGATATATTATCCATTTGTGTAAATGTTTCAAAGTATTTTTTAAAATTTAACTATATATTAAATCAGTTTTGAAGAAAAACTGTAACTAATAGTTAATAACTTGTAAAGGAAACAAACTATTTAGTTAGCAGTATTCTTCAAATTTCAAAAACTTTACTTTCTAATAAATATATATAGTCTTTCGATCCATGTTTTAAATGGGAATATTTGAGTAAAAACTTAAAGCATTCTGATTCTAACCCTGTTGTCTTTGTGTAGGAACTACTTCTCTGGGCATTTATGTATCACACACACACACACACACACACACACACACACATAGACAAATATATCTATGTTTTTTGTTTTTTGCCGTTTTGTTTTTCTCATCAGCAAAGATAACAATAACAACAACAACAACAAAAAAAAAAAAAGACAGCCAGCTTGATTCTGATTTTTGTTGTTATTTTAATTTTTTTTGCTACTTTGTTGCTGAAACAGATTTCAAATGACGTTGCCACCAGCCCTGCACCCCAGAAGCAAGCAATCTCTCCACCCCTCACATTCATCAACTATGGCGGGCTCCAAATAGCGAGCCTCCCCTCATTTGCCACGACGCCATTTGCTAAGCATTTGTTGTTGTTATTGTTGTTGCCGCTGCTGTTGCTGCTGCTGTGTTGCTGTTGCTGCCGTCGTTCTGCTTATGTGCGCATGACGAATGACCGCAATTTGCGACAGTTTTTTTTTTTTTTTTTCTTTCTGCTCTTTAGTTTACATATCTCTCTGACTGATGTTGTTGACTATATCTATATCTATGTGTCTATCGATTGTTGGCTGATTTCATTGTTGTTATTGCTGCTGCTTTTATTGTCTCTCACTCTCTCTGTCTCTCTTTCTCTCTCTCTCTCTGTGTATCTATTTTCATTATTGGCTGACTTTAAATGTATTTGCATATATGTTTGTGTATATAAGTATATATATATATCTATCGTTTCTATTTGGGTTTATTTTTTATTTATTCTAATGACAAGCCACTCGAGACTGAATGATACTCAAACTATTATTATTATTATTGTTGTTGTTGCTCTTGTTGCTGTGGTCTTGTCTCGGGCGCCATTTTATTCCTCCATTCAACAAAACATTTGTAAAATACTCAAAGTAATTCAAATCTAGGAAAATTGGAAATATAATTTAGTTGAAACTGAAAGATCTAAAATGGTCTATGGAGGTCAGTTAAAAACTATTCAAATATTTGTATCTCTCCATCTTTTAGTATAATTCTAATCTATTAATTCAATTATAGCGCATCGTTTTAAATTTACATTGGAGCAGTGACAAGAAAAGGTTAAATAAACTTAAAACCTTTTAACAATTTCACACCAATTTAGAATAAAATGTTCTTGGCATTTTTCTTTTCCTAATGCGATTAGAATGAAATTGTGAGGAATATTTAAAATTATTTGTAGAGTTATTTGAAATGAAACCTGTTTTCTTTCAAACTGAACTCATAATCAACCAAATCTATTGTCTTATTAGCTTTTGATTTCATCTCTAAAAGGTTTTCTCCATCGGTTATAGATTATTAATTAAGATCTGTTCTATATTTTTCTCCTGCTAATAGTTCCAGTTTTAATTTAAAGGTAAAGGAAACTCAAATCTTCAATAAACTTTTCTTGATTTTAACAAAAGATTTAAGCGGAAGTTAAACAAAATTTTTTTCCCAAATGTAAAATTATATATATTAAAATATCGTTAAATAATTCAATTTCTCACCTTTTTGTCACCCCATTTTGATATTACTTTTTGAGGGTGTCTCATCTGCATAAAAACCTTCGCACAGCTATTGCATATCATCAGGATATTGAATATCCTTTGGCAAACAAACAAACAGCAACAAGAAGGAGACAAAAAATGTATATAAAAAATAAATGCCTAATAAAACATAAATTGATGTTGACGAACCGTCGCTAAAAGATATTTCTCACAATTTCACGCTACACAATCCATTGATATTGGGGTGTCCACTCAAGCTCTGACAATTGAGTCAAGGGAGAAGGGTGACCCAGACCCAGGCCCATGCCCATGCCCAGGAAACAGTTCTAGGTACACACATAAAACCAATTTCCGATCATGTTGAGAAGAGCGGGAGGTGACCACTGAAGCCTAACATAGGCATTAACTTAAAGGGGAATAATGGGGAGTCATCGAGTAGGGGTTAACGCATGCGCAACATGTTGTCGAGTTTTCCTTTTATTTTAGTTTTACTTTTCAATGCAAATCAATAAAAATTTGAAATGAAAACTGTTGAATAATGTGATCGGTGGTCGCTTGGTCGCTTGTACAGGATTTGCGGGCAATTAATTTGTATATTTAAGCAACAGGAAATGTGCATACCGAATTGCTATAGATATATGAGCATATAACCTGCCGATCGATGAGTTCAATGTCCAAACATTTTACCAAATAACAATTCTCTGTTGTACCGTTCTATATTCTTCTATTGATACCAAACGATTAGTGGGTCAATTGCCCAAAAACAGAAATAAAAAGAAAAAAA
Source organism: Drosophila austrosaltans (assembly GCA_035045865.1). Classification (NCBI taxonomy): domain Eukaryota; kingdom Metazoa; phylum Arthropoda; class Insecta; order Diptera; family Drosophilidae; genus Drosophila; species Drosophila austrosaltans. The sequence continues at coordinate 9,525,262 of JAWNOQ010000207.1, forward strand.
AAACACACACACAAAAAAGGGGGAAATAAAAATGAATTTTCAAACTGGCCAAGTAATGTATTTTTAGGCCAAGTGTGTGTTCACAGTTGTTGGCTGGTACCTGGCGCTACGAAACGCTGTGCCGCGTGCTGTCTGTCTGCCCCTCCGTTACTCCCGCCCTCTCTCTCTCTCTCTCTCTCTGTCTCAGTTGTAGTCTCTTTTTTTTTATATTTTTCCTTCTCCTCATCCATTTTCGATTTCGTTTTGATTTTTCTGATTTTTTTTTCGTACTCGGACAATTAGCGCAAACGATCGATCGATCAAATATGGAAACACAACAATCAATAGACGCCTTTAATTGGTGATAAAAGTTAAATAAGCAAATAATCTACAAAAGAAGAAGAAAAAAAAAAAAACATTTCAAGTAATTTTCGGCACATGTATGGCATGAGATCCATTTTAGTTATAATATCATTAAATCTTAACCGACTTTGATATTGGCCAACAAATTGATGAATAATTTTTCATCCATGAAAAATTTGATTTGACATTGCAATGAAAATAATTTAAAGCGAAATTCAGATTGGAATAAAGTTTAAACTTGTATCTAATTGATTATTCGATTTTGATTAGATTTATTTCTAAACTAATTTTAAAACTAATAATTAAGCTTATTATATAAATTTGGACTTATAGATCGAGAGTCTATATATCAAGGTTAATGTATGCATTTCCTTATACCTCAAGTTCAATTTCTGGTACTAAGAAACAAAATCTAATCCCTTGATTTGTATTTCTTATTCAAAACTATCAAATGGATTTAAGAAAGACAACAAAATTTCATAAATCAAATTTACTTTCAATGAAAGATTTATTTTAGCAACATATTCAAACAATTGCTATTAGTTTAACCAGTTTAGTGGATCAAACAAAATATTCTGCTCAATTTGTTCTCTACTGAAAGGCAGTTAAAAATTGAATGAATATATATATATGTATATTCCTTTTTGGATATTTTGGCCGATTGTTCGGGTGAAAACAGAAAAGAAAGAAACTGGTTTCAACTTCATTTTGTGTGTTTTGCGAAATGTGTGTTCACATAAACCTAATTGGTTTGCCATTAAGTCAAGTTTTAATTTAATTTTGCAACTTGAATTTGCTTTAGTAGTAGTTGTTAAGTTTAGTTTAAGCTTTACTTTTTTTTTTTTTTTTTCTTTTATTTATAACATTTAACATAATAATGATGATGCTGCTTGATGATGGCTTTATCTTAAGAAACCGATCTTGGATATTTCATTGTATTATTCATTATGTTGTTAGTTATTTTGATTGTTGTTGTTGTTGTTGCTTTTCTCACCTTCGCCTTGACAACGTACAACAACGAGAGAATGACGAAAATAAATTTCATTTTCAACTAAAAATTTACAGCTTTTTGGAGTCGATCGACCGACCTGGAACGACCTAAGCTGGACAACTATTTGAAGATTTTACGCAGATTTGATTTCATAATCAAATAATTGATCTTAATGCGGCATCAAATGAGATCTCCAAAGAGCTTTATTTTCAAAACGTGTCTCTGTCCCTGTTTCGTAGCAATATCTGAGATGAAGTCTATGTCAGCTGTTGAGCATTTTATTTTGTATTTTTTTGATGTTGATCCAATCAAACTTGAAACGAATTGCGCTTCAATGTTGAAAACGAAAAAAAAAAAGCAAAAAACGAAAAATGTATAAAAATCGCACAATTTTAGCACCTCAATAAGCTTTTGGATCGGGAACCGCTATAATTCTACGAAATTTATATTGGAATTTGATTTTTGAATTTGAAAATGAATTTGTTGTGGCTTTTGCTGGCGCTTGCTTAGCAATCTATCAAAAATGTTTCTATATTTTTTACCCCTTTTTTGCGGATTAGCCAACTAAAAGGGTTTCTCCTTTTTTTGGGCCTCACGTGCCATAAAGAATGCTGCATAGTGACATAAAATTGCTAAAAAATAAATAAATAAATAAATAAATCTATTTCTATTTTTCAGAATATGTTGCAAAGGAATATCAGCTTAAATCGGGTGAGTTGAAAAGAATATATATAGAAATTTAATCATAAAAGGAAGTGCTCAATTACATTAGAAAATCTAGAAAATATTTAAGCCAAGACATATTCGAAATAGATCTAAAATGACATTTATATACATCTATAGATTGGCTTAGAAAGGAAAAGAGTTCCAAATTTCTCCTTCCTATCCTCAATAGTTCTCTATTTTTGTTGCCTTAACAATGATTTGTAACCACTGTAATTCCCTTCCGTTTCTCTGCGTTTCTTTTTGGCCAACAAAAAAAAAAAAAAATGAATTCCTTAAAGATTTTTGATTTGGAATCCCGTTTGTGGGCATTCAATGGATTGTGAGTGATTGATTTTTTTCGTTTGCCAATTTTCGCCTGACTATGTCTGAACCAAACTTGACCTCCAGCATGGACAGGCGGCATATCAATCAAATCTGCCCAATAGATTTCAGTTGGTGCTCTCTCTCCCTCTCTCTCTCTCTCTCTCTCCTTCTTTGTATAGCTATGTGTGTGTGTGTGTGTGTATCTGTGTGTGCCAGTTTTCGTTTTCATTTGCATGAATTGGCGAAAAAAAAGAGCATTATGATTTAAAACTATTGAGAAAATCGACAAGGGATTTGCATAGAATTGAACTGAAATGGACAATGAATCGTTTTTTTTTCTGTTTTTGTTTTTCTTCTTTTTGGCAAGATATCCCACTGTGCACTGTGAGGCAATTTAATGAGATTTCATATTGGATTTTGATTTTTTTTTTCTTTTTAACTTGCCTTTTAGTCATTGCTCGAAATGGTTTTGAAATGGAAAGTGAACTTATTGACACTGAACTAAATTTGTTTTGTTATTGTATTTTCTCTTTGTTTTCATTGTAATTACATTATAGTATCTTATCGGACGCCAAAATGATTTGTATCTAATTTCGCTTCAACTTCAATTTCAATTGTTTATGGCCCAGATGAACGAAAAGTTATCAAGCTGCAAATTCTTGTTAAAAAAAAAAAACAAAAAGCAAAACACAAAAACGAAAAGCGTCTTTTGATGGCGGCCGCCTTCTCTGTGATTTGTATGAATGCAAATATATATTTTTTTTACGGTTATAGATAATGGAAACAATTTCATTATATATACTTTGCAATCATTTTATAGAAAGAAATCATTTCTATATAGTATCTCATATAAATAATAATAAAAAAGAACTAATCATATATATATGTATTACGCTTTATGTCTTTAGGTTTCGTTTGATTTGAGCAATTAGCATATATCTCTTAGCCCAGATTCTTATCCATTTTTGCAAGTGTGTCCATTAATCAGCCAATGCAAAGCAACAACAACGAAAAAGAAAAGACTGTCTACGTGCCCGATTAGATCAATTATTCATTTCTTGTTTAAAATTCCGTATAAGCAATCATAAAATCTAAGAATGTCATAAAGTACACAGTATATATGTATCTGTATAGTATGTTTGTCTATATATAACTGTAGCTAAGTCTATGAAAGTTTTGTTGTTTTTTTTTTCATCATAATCGTTTGCTGAGTCGTGGGAATTACCAAAAACTTTGTCGTTACAAATCAGTGACAAAAGCGTTAAAGAAGAAAACGGAAGAAGAAATACCCTCTCCACCCACCACCAAAACCCACTCCACCCTTGGTGTCTTCTATGTTATATACCTCTTGACTCTTTTGCCACTCTCTCTCTCTCTCTGCCTTATCTATCAGGCAGTCATTCAGTTACTCAGTCAGTCAGTCAGTCAGACAGTCAGACAGCGCTTTGTACTTTTGCGACCGTGTGTAAATATTTGATAACACATGCCTAATTAGTGCAGCTATTGATGGCGACAGGCGGAACACAGGCGAAACACTTGTCGAACACCCAGGTGATGTGGTATGAGGATAGGTATAGGGATTGCAAAGAGAGGGATACCGGAATACTCCATGGTCGCATCCCATCCAACTACAAAAAAAAAGAAAAAAAAAAACCTCTTTTACGATGTTGTTTCCGGAGAATTGTTAGCCACAAATATACATTTATATTTAGTCTCTTTTTCTCTCTCCCTCTCTTGGTTGTTCTTCCTCTAACTTTTCTTTATCTCTATTAAGAACTTGTGGAAGGAAGTGAGACGTGTGTGACCTATTGTTGAGTAAGGCAATATATCTATCTATCTATATATGATCTTATCAATGGTGTAATACAGGTAGACATGTTAAATGGTGAGTGGGCACATATTATCGCACAAGAAATCGTATAGAACGAGAATTGATAAGGTAATGAAAACTGATTTTTATAGGCATTTGATAAGCTCAAAATTGACTATTGATTTGATTTGGCCAAGCGAAAAATAATTTGCAGATCATGCAAATACAATTACTTTTACTTAAAGGGAATAATTATTAAAGTACAAGTAATTGATTTGCTTACAAAATATATTCCACTTAAAGACAATTGCATTATTTAATATTTATTTATTATTATTTACTTGCATTTCAAGTTTTTTCTTTCGAGAAAGATTCATCTCTTTTATGTAGTGCAAGATATATGTATATTGATCATACAAACATATGTGTATATATATATTCTTAATTGTTCAGTTCGATTGCTCATCATATTGATATTGTATTTATCTTGACTGTCTAGGATCAATAATTCTAAAGAAATATGTATTAATGTTCCATATTAGTCATTTCTTCGTCTCTGTTCTGGCAATGTCTGGGATAATGATGAAACAAACGGATCATCAGGCTAGCTGACAGACTGACTGACTGTCAGACAGACGAACTGACGTATGTATAAATACATATATCCATTCCCTTTGGAGAATAACAACACTTGGCACATTGGCAAAGTGTTGTGCACAAATATTGACCCAGAGCTTCGCAAGTAAGCGCGAGTCAAACAATGGACAAACAAACGACAAAACGACAAAAGGGACAGCAACAGGGATAGCAAGGTCTTCCTCCCTTTCCTTCTCTCTCTTTCCCTCTTTTCCTCTCGCTGTCTCTTTTTATCTTTAGCTGGCAAACATTTACAAGAAGGCAAACGCTACAATTTCCTTGCGTGAAAAGTGCGGCCAAACGATCAACGACAAATCGACTCTTCAAAAGAAGTTGACCGACTCGACTTGACTTTTGTCAGTGATTCTGTTTAAGAATGGCTTTAAATAAGCCAAGTGAGAGCGAGAAAGGGCGAGGGGAAAAGTGGGGGGGGGGGGGAGGGGGAGGGGCGAACACCGAATGACCGAACGAAAGGGGACTCAATTTGCTTTTTGCCCTGGGCAGGTGATAACAAGATTTACAAATCGATTGCCGACTAATGCCGACGGCGCTTTGACAAATAATAATCACTGGGCATGATGACTTGTAGTGCATAATGATTGGGAATGGGATAACAACACCTGAGACCATCAACAACAACAACAATAGTATGAAGATCCCGACTTTAAGTTACCCAGTAACAAAAAGAAAGATCTTCTTATTATATCTATTATCTCTTCTAATTGATATTAGATCTTCAAAATTGTTACCTAAGATGATTGGCTAAATCTATTCAGGAATTTCAATATAAATAAATAGATATATCCTTTATGATATATTTTTAAGTACTTTTTTTACTCTCTCTCTCTATATACCCTTCTTGTAATGGGTATTAAAAGGTGTTAATCTCTTCCCAAAAGATGAACAGAACAAGAGGCACAGGCAGAGGCCGAGGCAGTGAATGCAATGTGGTCTTTCTGCCCCCCCTCACACACTTTCTCTCCCTCTCTCCCTTAGTGTTTCCACTTTATTATCATTACAAATACAGCTATATATATATGCACATATATATATCCGCTATATCGATAATCAACTTAATTTGTTTACCGAATGCATTTTATTTATAACAAAAAGAAATGAAACAAAAACAAAAAAAAAACTCTTAAAAAAAATCATTTTGCATTTTGATAAGCGGAAGCATTTAAATGTTGCTTTTGTTGTTAAAAATTAATTTGCCATAAAAATGTTTTAATTAGCACACTTTGTCATTTGAATATTAAACATATACAAAAAAATATATATATGTATAAACATTTATTTTTTTGCAAATGAATAATAATTAAGTAATAATTGATGATTTCTTTTTTCCCATTCAGAAACAAAATGCATACTAAGTAACACTTTGAACCATTTTCTATTTGTTGTTATTATCCTTTTGATTGAAACTCACCTGCATCACCCAATAATTATTGTTGGCGGCAAATTGATCACCAATTATAATATCCGTATGCATTTAAGCAGAATTAATTTATTGGCATTAAAAATTAAAAATCGAAAATGCACTTGAAAATTTCCTTTTGGTGCACACCAAAAAAATCACACAAAATACACCACACACACGCACACACACACACACAAACAGAAGGTGGCGTCTTGTGTTGAATTTTTTTTTTTTCTTTTATTTTTTTCCAATTTCAATTTTATTTTCTTCAAGTAATTTTGTGTTGAGGAATCCTTTTGATGATGTTGCTGCTGCAGTTGCCGGTTAAATTTTTATTTTGCCAAGTTTATCACCAAGTCAGAAATAAAAAAAATAGTTTCAAGGCACACAATATATATCGGCTATATATATGTATATATAGATGTATTTTCTTTTCTTTTTTTTTAAGATGGCACTCAAAAAATACTTAATTCTTCATTAAACTTGTGTTTGATTGATCAGCTTTTAGGCAATTTGCCAGGATATATGTTATATATTTTATATTCAATGCACAAAAAAAAAACAAAAAAAAAAATTTAATTTATATATCTATTAGATGTATATATATAAATAGGTAATGTGCTTCCTGCATTCAATTCTGACAATCATTTAGGCAACGATGTTTTTTTTTTGTTTAGGCATCCTGTAAAAAGCCGCCGGCTTTTGCACTTCCGCGTTTTTATTTTTTATTTTTTTGTTGCTTATTAACAAATGTGAAAAAAAAACGTTTCTCTTGTTTTGTTATTTTTGTTGTTTGGCAGTTCCTTCTTTTTGTTTGTTGTTTGTTTATAAAGGTAGAAAACTTTGTCAAAGGCACTTTTGGTGGGTTTTATTTCAAATGATTTCTGTGTGTGTGTTTTCTTTTGTAATGTAAATTTTTAATTTTGTTTGCGCGCAACGAACGAAAGGCAAATGTAAAGAGTTACTTTGAAAATTTGTTGTTTTGTAAAAAGTATCTGTAACTGTTGGTAAATGTATCTGATATATTATTTATTTATTTATTTTTTTTTTTCTTGTTGGCCGAGCGCTCGTCTCTGTCAGTCGTATCTTCGCTGGCGGGTACCGAGTTCATACTGATTGGACGAGCGAAGGTTTTGCGCAGACGAACCTCGCCAGTCAGCTAGCCTGGTCAATCCTCCCTCCCCTGCTTCTCGGTCTCTCTCTTTCTCTCTGTCTCTCGCCCTCCTCCAACCACCTGAAACCATCAGCCGACTCTGGCTCACCTTTGCCGAATGCCACTCGTCGTCGTTGGTGCCTCAATCGTTGTCGGCGTTTGTCACCGACTCTTCTCATGCTCCCTGGGCCTGAGCTTCGATCTGGCTATACTCAATGACTTTATGGTTTTTGCTTAACACACACACACATATGTACATACACACAACCAATATCCATTATACACCATCTCTAACCAGGTGTTTTCCAAGTCTCAGCCGCATGTGGGTGAGAGTAAAAACTCTGGCTTTTTGGATCCCATGCTCTCTCTCTCTATATATTGCTCTCTGGACTTATACTCTCTCTCTCTCTCTCTCCTGCCGATCATTTATTCTCTTATATCTCTTAACAAACTCGTTCAGGTGTATATTGTGTTTGAGCTAGCAGCTGATCTTATTGGATGGTATAAGAGTTTCTAAGATCAATGGAACTCAACTGAATGATAGTTCGCCATTTTAGATTCAATCATTGTGGGATTTGGTTTGGGCATGGTTTCATCTAGCGGAAAGCTGTTCATCTTTTCTCAATTACAAAAGAAACAAACGAAACATGCAGTGAATAAGAAAGATCACTTGTATCAAGTGATCACTGTATCAAGTGAGAATGCGAAAAGGGAAAACTTTTTAGATTTAAGAGAAATATCTTAAATTTTGGCAAAGGTCAGCTAACATTCGCATCAAGTTTTAAACCTTATTATTGTACTTTTGATACTATATCTCAACGATCTCTTAGGGTCTTATCCTTATAAATAAGGAAATGTTAGAAAAAGGAAATAATTTAAACTATATTTAGATAATTTTTAAAGCTGAGCGGAAAGAGTGAGCCTTTCTCTCAAGTAAAGTTCCTCTGACGAAAAAAGACTTTAAAAGATCTAAGGTATCAATAAAAGATATAGTACCATATATATAAAGTGGAAAATCTTAAGCAACTCTTCTTAAAGGTGAATTTTCAATATCGATCCTGGAAAATATATTAAATGGGTATTCACAATATAATCGTTCAAATACAATATAAATACAATAGGGACATACAAATTATATTCCAAATTAATTTAAAAATAATTTAAGCTTATTTAAGGCATAAAAAGTATAAAAATTATTAAAAGTTCAACAAATATTTATCAGATAATCGACATCAAATTTATTTTAATTAATAAAAAATTCTTAAAAGCTTACAAAAATTTCAAAATTTTAATGTAAAAAGTTGAAGTTTCTTCTACTTTGCATTAAATTAAAGAATTTTAAATTGATAAATATATAAATGTATATATATATATATATATACATATATATCTTCTCAAATTAAAACCAATTTTTCTTATAAACAGATTCTTTTTAATAGTTTTCAAAATTTATACTTTTTATTTCAGATTCTTTATAACAGTTTTCTATATAAACTTTTTATTTCATTCCCAAAAGAAAAGAATAAACCAAAAAAGTTAAGGTTCATTAACTTGAACACATATCAGATAAATTTTGTTTCCAACCTAATTTCTAAATCCCGAAAACACGCAAAGACTTTAATAGTCCTTATAGTCCTTTCCCCTCTTACCCCCATTTCTTTTTTGCCATATAATTTTATCATCGAAAAAATGTATAAATTAAAGCATAAATTTAAGTCAGCTTATGACATTTCCTTTTATTTTTTTTTAGCCAAAAGAAATCAATATTTGAACAATTAAAATATATATTCTAGCTTTTGATATATATAAACTATATGTGCGTGTATGTATATGTGTGTGTATAATAATGATTGTAGTTGTTTCTCCCTCAAGTCTAATTCCCTGAATCCAATGTTGGCTATAAAATTACCCCAATGCACGCCAGATACATAAAAGCCATTTTCATTTTGACAACCAACCCCCAAAGATGCCATCTTAAAGCCATTAGGGAGCCACACAGAGAGATGGAGGAGGCTTTATGCTGACTCCAACCACAAGTCACAAGGGGGGTGGGTGGTGGTATGATGTGTTAAAGAGGGCAGGGGGGAGTGAGAGTTAAGTGAAATGGCTGGTTGGATGGATATAAGGAAATAATGGAGAAATGTTTAGAAATAGGGGAAGAAACGGGGAGACGAGCAACACGCAAACATTGCTTTGTCTGTGAACTTTTTTTTTGCCAATGTGTGTGTGTGTGCGTGTGTGTATGTGTGGGGAGGTTAGTGGTAGGGGTAGGTAGTAAAATAGAGGTGTGGCTTAACTGACAGCGGCAGAGCAGACAATGAGAGGCCAGCCAATCCGCTGGCTAGAAAGAGTGAGAGCCACACACTGATAGAAAGAGAAAGAGCAACATTGAGAGCAAGAGAAAGACAGAGAGAGAGAGAGAGGCCAAACAAGAGCGCGCACTAGAAAGAGAGAGATAGAGTGAGAGAGAGAGAGCAGTAGCAGCTATGTTGCGGTTAGTTTTGCGTGTGCAGTGGCCACAAAAACAACAATAACAAAATGAAATGAAAACCTAACTGAAATACATGACACGCAGGTGAAGTGGCACTAACAACAACAACAACAATTTAACTGCAAATGTATCTATGCATACACTTACACACACAAACACACACACACACACTCAAAGATACAATGGCACAGACATAGTCGGAGATAGCTACAGTTCTCTGTCTATTGATAATTGACTGCCGTTTTGTCTGTCTCTCAGTCTATAACTTTGTTTCGTATTTACTTCGTGCAAATTTGCCATTAATGCCAAAGCAGACGCTTCAAGATACACATACATACGCACTCTATGAGATACAAATGTATCTTGTAGCTTGCCAACTTCAATGTTTACTTTGGTGTTGTTGTATTTGCTTTGCCACTGCTGCTGCTGCTGCTTGTCTTACTAATGTTTCAGATATGCAAAAGATTATTGCCTGTACTTGACTTTATGCAGATTTATCAATTTGAATCTTGGCCAGCTAAAATAACTAAATTATTCGCAAAATCGAAAATTAATGATATAAATATCAAAAACTGATTAAATCAAATTATTCATGACTGATTTAATGATTTGCTGGTTTTTTAAATACAGAAACCAAAAGTAGTAACTAGCTTAAGGCTTGACTTAGCTAGAAAAAATGTAGAAATGAAAAAAAAAAATATGATATAAAAATGTAGAATAAATTGTGCTAATAATACTTTTGTCACTTGTCACTTTTAGGGAGAAAATATAAATAAAAATTTATGAAACCTTGGAAACTATTTTTATCTGATTTAGAAAATTTAGATTATTATTATGTTTAGTTTGATTTTAAGCTAAAGCTGCGCTGGACTCTCAGTTCTTAGTTTTTAATTTTTAAATTTATTCTTTAATTCTCTTTGCCTAGAAAGATTTCATAGTATTCAATCATGTTTTGTTTTTTTTTTTTTTTAAATAATTTTTCGGCTATTTTGTTGCAAAACTAGAAAGGAAAAACTATTGATCAATAATAATGGAACATAATACCATTTTTTTTTTAGTATATTTTTATTGTTGTTCTCTTTGAGAAAAGCTTAAATCTTTTTTGCATTTAGGAGAAAAACATTTTTAAAAAATAAATGCAATATGAGAAACTAGAAATGCAAACGAAAACTTTATATAAAAATAGTACAACAATTTTAGTTCTCAGTTTTCAAAAATTCTCAGCCTTATTCTCAGCGTTGCCTAAGATGAAATAAATGTTAATTAAATTAATATATAGTTATTTTTTTAGTATTATTATTTCTACCTATTGTCTAAGATTGCAGAAAAAAATAGGTTTAAAAAAAAACTTATACTGTATGTGGAGAGGTTATACAATATTATTATAATATTTTGTGTTTAGTTAGATTATACAATATATAAAATAATAATCTATGTAATTTATTTCAAAATGATATTAAGCTATTTTTCCCATTTACCTAATAGATTTGCGTTATATAATCAAAATATTTTTTAAATATAAAACATTAAAAACATTAGAAAAATTGATTCAAAATCGATATAAAAATTACCCGTAAAAAATATAGCACACTATATTAGATTTTTACGGCTAATTTCTTATGATCTTAAATCATTTTTCTCATATTTTTGATGCTATATAATATGATTGAAAAATATATAGATAATAGTTGGACTATCTTTTCTTTGAAATGCATTTCAAATCTCTTCCTGTATGGCATCTCGAAAGCCTTCATTTATCTCTCCTTCGCGTTATGTCGTACATTTATTTCATTTTTTCATTTGATCATCTGCAATGTATCAATATTGACGCATTTATGTCACAATCTTTTGAATTCTTCATAAATATTTAAATTTAATAACGACAACTGATCAGGGGAAAGAGTAAAAGGACTCTTTTTTTTATTTTTTTTTTTTGATTATTGATTAAACCCAAATTGATATCTGGTTAGATTTATTGTGGCTACCAACTCTCTACTACCATGACACTGCCTTTACCTTTACCTTTTTTTTTCATTTTTACCAATTACCTCACATATGGCTCCCCCCCGCTACCCCTGTTCACCCCCTTGATTGTCAAGTTGTACAATCCTGATCACCTCTTTTATTTTTTCTCTTAAACAGAAACTTATCGGACAACTCTCAACATGATTAATTACAATTACATTTTGTTGTTGTTGTTGTTGTTGCTGTTGTGTGTTGTGTATTTGGAAAACCCTTGGCCAACAGCAGGCAGACTCATCATCATCATCGTCATCATTGTGCTGCCCCTTGAATCCCCTTGAGCTGATTTCATTTGAATTTGTGGCCAAAATATTGTCACGCTTCGTGTATACAAACAACAGCAAGTTAACCAAAATTCTCCAAGGAACTTGTTAGAAAGGGGGAAAGGGGAAAACGGCAAGGGAGGGAGGGATAACAACTCACACGGTAATCTACAATCTTTGATTGATACCACACACTTGTATGGCAGTGGCGGCACTTGTTGATCAGCTCATTTTGCTGGTAGAGAAAAAAAGGACAAGTATTCGATTTATTTCTCTCTCTCTCTCTCTCTCTCTCTCTCTCTCTCTCTCTCTCTCTCTGTCTCTTTTATGATTTGTCAACCTTTGAGACATTTAAAAAGATTACGATTACGCGGCAATTTGTTTTGTCTGTGCATTTTCTAAGAAATTCTTTTTAAAATAATTTTTTTTTTTGTTTGTTTGCATAAAAAATGAGTTTTGGTTTTGGTTTGAATTTCGGTTTAATTGAATTCTCACTTGGGGGAATTGGAGCAATTGCTTTAAGGGGGAGACCTAACAGGGAATGGGGTGAGGGAGGGGGTAGGACATGTTGTTGTTATTGTTGTTGTGGTGGCAATATAACCCAAATTGCAGCAGCTTCAATGCACATTCTATGCAAATGTTTTGAGATCTTTGCAAGATGCAGCAACTGGCTAAAATTTATGCGAATGCTAATCAAGTTAACACCGTCTGACAATTTTTAAGTGCGTATCTGTGTCGAGCCGCAAACAGCAACAACAGCAACAACAGCAACAACAACAACAGCAACAATTATTAATGATTTTGCTAAATGTTACAGAAAATAATGACAGCAACCACAAGAAACAATTACAAATGCACACAAAATGCTTGCACCAAAACCGAAACAGAAATAACAAAAAAAAAAAAAAAAACACAACACCACCAGAAGAACAGAAGAAACCAAAAAAAAAAAAAAAAAGCGTTTTCAACACCTTGAAGATTCAAGAGATGCGAGCCCACATTTTGTTGAATGAATGATTCGACATGTTCCAAGTGGGCGGCTGCGGCTGGAGGCGGGCACACAGAGCACAGAGAAGCAGCGGGCGGCAATTGGGTTTTCGGTTTTTGTTTCTTTTTTTTTTTTTTTGATACACTAACCAAAAAACGAAATAACCTCAAATGGGTATATGTACTTGATCAGCATAACAATTTTTATTGCCTTAAGTTTTATACTCTTTTTTGATGGAGCCTCGTTTATTCCTGATATTCCCGCTTTGATAGAGCTTTGCACTAGAGCTGTGAAACTCTCGATAGCTTTTTCGATAACATTGATAGTATTGTTTTTATCATTGATAGATGATCAATTTTACTTTAGCCTAAATGAATGTTTCTTTGTCTGAAATTGACTTAAATATAACTTCAACAGGTTTACTACTTAAAGATACTTGAATCTTAAATACTACTGCTTCAAATTTCGTTTTCCAACACTAGAACGTTTCAATTGATGCCTCCTCTTGAAATTTGCGTTAGCTTCAGTGAAATTTTGCCACATTTCGTGGCTCAAATGGAAGTAAAAGGCATGCCAAGAATTCAATAAGAATCGCGTTTGATGCAAAAGAGAAACTATAAATTATTTCGAAATTTGTAGATTAAAACTTTTTACCTTAACTTTACTACTCTATAAACTATATCCTCTATAGATTTACCTATGATTCAGATATAAATTCTCTCGAATTTGTTCTATTCCTGCAACAAGTCACCTTAAGCCTCATTGATTATATAGATTAGGGTATACAAACTTCGTTATATGACTCTATGTTACATCTGCCAATGTATTTGGTTACTCTTCCTCTTCTTTTTTTGACATTTAGCGCGTGCGCAAATGAAGAAAGAAAGAGTCATGATCGCCCATAGATTCCCCACTTCAGGTGATCATCATTTCTATGATCGCGTTAATCACCTTTCAAGCCCACTCAAAGAAAACGATAGAAAAAAAAAATTATTATTATTATTATATGGCACTTCAAAGTGTCGATTGAGAGACCGAGAGAGAGAGAGAGAGAGAGGTTGGAGGGGGGGTTGCAACTTACATATAATCGATATGCTATATACTTTTATATGTACCGTTTGCTTACTCAGCAGGTTTGCCCCTCTTTTCCGCTACTTTGGCCCTAACTTTAAGTCTGACTTTGATCGTTGTCTTTTGAGTCTGTCCTTCTTCTTCATCTTTGGTGGGTTAATGATGCGCAATGCACAATTGAAATGAAATTAATTTTACTTTGATAATTAATTAAAGCCCCATAACTGTGGGTGAAAGCTAATGCCACCTACACCATTCATCCATATGTATGTGTGTGTGTGTGTGTGTCTTTCTGCCCAATATTAATTATTACTTGGGTTAGTTTCGGTTGTGAAATCTTTACCCTGACTCTGTCTGTCAGTCAGTCGTTCAGCCAGCACTGTCATAAACTGATAAATCATAAAATATGACTACGCACAGAATACAATAATTGCACCAACAACAACAGCAACCACAAAAGAAACTCTTTTATATATATATATATATATAAATTATAACAATAATGTAAACAAAATTTGTCTGCAATTAAATCATAAAATTTCGGTTTTTTGCCAAACCCAAACAAAAAATTCAGACGCAACAATTGACACTGACACTAAAACAAAAGCGAAAGCCAAGACTAAAGAAAAAAAAAAGCAAGACAAATAAAAAATTTCCATAACATTTTCTATTGATTTTTGTGTTTTGTATAAACGTTTGGAAAATTTTATACCTATATGATTGATAAAAGACCATAAAATGCGTCTCTTTCTGCAAAAATTACCAAAGAAATTGAAAAGGCAAACGAATTGTGAAATTTTAGATTAGATTTACGGATCGCCTTATATGGGCAAGTAGCATGAAAATTTTTGATTTATATAATAATGTTGATAAGATTCACACTTTCCATGCGTTTTCAATGGAAACCAATCGGGTTTATCTATACCCGATTTCCATTTAAGGGCAGGGAAATAAAAAGGGTGCATTGAATGTGTGAATGGATAACTAATTAAAATGTATACCAACACCCAAAATAATAAACAAAACAAAACAAAAAAAAATAAAATAAATAAATAACAAGAACAACCAACTCAAGTTATGGAAACTAATATTCTTGGAAATTTTTTCTTTTACAAGAGCCGTGAGAATTTATTTACAATATTTTTGGTTTCATTTGATTAATAAATGTTGTTAAATTTTTTTTACAAATTTATATGCCAAAATGACTACTCAAAATTGAGAATACAATAGAAAATTATATAGAAATGATATTTATTTTATTGATTTTAATTAATTAACTAATAATTTTTTTGCCAAAATGCTAAATGAAAATTGAGAAACGACTTGGAATAGTATAGAAAATAATATAGAAATAATATTTATTTTATGACTATAAGATCATTTGATTTGTGTCTTATCAACTCTTATAAGCTATAACTGATAATTAATTTGTAAAAATGCTAAATGAGAAATGAGAAAGGAATTAAAAATGTTTTTTTTATAACTTATAACTTTCAGGGTATTAGAAAGGCTTTTTTTTATTGAAAACTATATATTTGCTTAATCGAAGTGAAATATATAGTCAAACTTCTGTAATAAGTAAGTGTTAATTTCAATTTTATTTAACTTTAGTAAATAAATAAATTTAGACAAACTTTCCTACAAGTCTAAAAAAAAAAAACTTATTTATATGGAACGAAATTATGATTCATAATACTTTAACTTTATTATATAGAAGTTTACTATATATTAGAAAATGTGACTATACAATATGTGCTATATAGTTTCTATAAATATATGAAAATTTATTAGATTTATGATATATAGCCAGTTGTCTATTAGATTTCAATCGATATATTTGATTGCTATGTATCAATACGATTAATTGTTTATTAATTTATTTTTATATATTTTTATTTGTGTTGTATAATTGTTTATGAATAGTTTTTTATTTTGTTTATTAATTTCTCATGTAATTGAAAAGTAAACTTTAGCAAGTTATTCAATTGATAAATAATTTTGAAATTCAATAACTAAAAGTTGAGAATATATCTATAATTTGGTTCATTTACATTAATCAAAATGGGTAAGAAATAATAATAGATATTTAAGATTTTATAGCCTTCTCCTTCATTTTGCCCCTCTCCTTTCCTTTGTGGCTGGCTGAACTAAAAAGGTTCCCTTAAAAAGGTATAAACAGATTTGTTTACCATTTCATCTCAGTAGCCTTCTATTTAGTTTTCAAATGGAGTATCGTATAAACTTTTAGAAATTGCCACAATAAAGTTTTCCAAATTTCACATAGACCAATTAAAAAATTTTCCAAAATTTTCGGCAAAATGAGTCCAAATTCTCGGCGTTATTTGATGGCCCTTTTGGTTGTGGTCTCCTTTTTGGCATATCGTATGATTGAAGTACATTTGGATCGTAAGGCTCGTAAGTGCTCTCCCTCTCTCTCCCTCTCTCTCCCTCTCTTTCTATCTCTTTTACCTTTTCTAAGTGAATTTTTGTTCCTTTTCCTATTGTAGCATTTCTGCCCCAATGTACACGCCACGAGGTGGCAAACCATTACAAAAATGATTTCATACATCAAGCAGAAAGTGTAAGTTATATATGAAAATATATATATGTATGTATATATTTGCTCTTTTTGTTTTTATTAATCACCAATTCCCAGTGCACCATTGAGCAATCGAGCAATGATGATGGCCAACAGAGTGTCCACTTCCTTAAGATTAGCTGCATTGCTCAGGACTCGCCGCATATCAATCGGCCTCGTCTCAATTCCCATAAAGATGGTCGCAATATTTTGTTATATCATCAACGCTTATCGTATCCAAACAAAATCCAATGGAATTTCAGAGTGCCCAGAGAGGCCGTGAATGGACTCGGCATTATCCTAACATGATTGATTTTTTTTTCTTTTCTTACCATTTTACTCTTTATCCACCTTTTTTGGAACAAGAAAATAGTATTTGAAATTATAGAAGCGATAACGAATATGTCAACAACGAAATGGACTCACTGATTCTGTATTTCTAGTGGCCCACCAACAAATTTCAATTAAATTAAAGGTCAGCTACTGAATGATCCATTCGTCCGTTCACCCTCTCCTCTCCACCTCTCTCTCTCTCTCTCTCTTTCTCTCTCTCTTTGGCAATAGGAATCTTTTCTGTTTTTTTGGGGGCTACTACCATTTGCTGCGGCTTCAGTTTAATGAGCTTATCCATCATCGCAGTCACAGCTCCCACAGGTAAAGAGGAGTTAAAAGAGGGAGGGTGGGGGGATAGGGGAACTCGAAACGGACGACTTCTCATCTGTCACAGGGCTAATAGGTTTCATTAGTCATCTCCAATCGCTTCTGCCTCTTTATCAGCTGCTGTTCCCCCCGTTTGCCGTTTGCTCTCTTCTGCATTTTATTTTTTTGGTCATTTTTCAAGTAAAAACTTCAGTTTCGGTTTAGTTTCATATGGTATGGTGTAGTGTGTGTGTGTGTGTGTGTGTTACCTTTTCTGTTTGACTTTGCGTGTCGACAGCAATTTTCACCTTAATTATTTTCGGTGGGTGCCATATTTGGAGGGTTGAATGTGTTCAGCACGCGCTAATGTTTAATATCCGCCAAATGGACAGAAGGACCACAGGAGAATAAACGGCAACAAACATACTTTAGATCAGAGGAGAGTGACAGGGGTGGGGGAGCAAACGAGCGGAGATTGGGGTGGCCAGACAGTTATGCAAATTTCCAACATTATTTGTATATTAAAAAAAAAGAAGACGGAAAAACTGAAAACAGACACACACTAAAAAGGAAGCAAAGTCCAAAGTGAAGCGTGTGCTCGTAAATTATTGAAGATACACACACAGAGGGAAGAAAGAGAAAGAGCGAGAGAGAGCGAGAATCAAAGATGGAGAAAAAGAGAGATAGAGAAGCATATACAGGATGTCAATTTATGGGAAAATCAGTGGCGTAGTCTCTGAATCACAAGAACCTATCGAATCTTATTTCAATTATAAAAGATGCTAAAAGTTTGACAAGAACTTTTCAAATCTTTTTTTAGAGCATGAAAATGTTACTTGTTCTTACCTTGAAACCATTGAGATCAGTTTCAGTTTACCTTAATAAGAGTGAGTTGTTGTCCATAAAGTCCTTCCAAACGTTTCAGAAAACCCAGAAATCTCTAAGCTATATGAAAAGGATCTAACAAAACTACAAACCAAACTTTAACTTTCCTTTTTCTAACTAAGACTCTGTTTGGTTTGCATTTTGTGTGTGTATGTGTGTTTGTGTGTGTACTTGTGTGCTTTGTCCATTTGGGCCAACGTCCTTTCGTGTCCGTGTCCGTGTCCTGGCTGAACTGTCTTGACTTGACTTATGGTTAGTAGTGGGCGGGGTCTCACTTTTTACGCTTTTCTGTTTGCCATTCAATATTGGCGCCATTGTCGTGTGTCTTTGTTGCTCCGATACCTCCCCCTCCTCCCCCTCTCTACCTTTTTTGCCCTCTATTCATAGCTCCTTCACTCCACCACCATCTCTTTATTCTACTCCTGCCCCCTGTCTGACCATAAAATGTTCAATTAGTTAATGAAAAACTTTCCAATTGGAAAACAACATTTGACTTTACCTAAACGTTACGAGGACACCGACGAGGACATGAACGAGGACGTGAATGTTCGTGTGTGTGTGTGTGTGTGTGTGTATCTGTGTGTGTGTGCAAACGGCCGTTGAGGACAAAGACAAGAATGCCTTTAGGTTGAAAAATTTATGCATGTGATTTATATACAACAACGATTGCCAATTACAATATCATTTCTCTTCTCCAACTCTGTCCATTTGTATGGCATTTGCTTATACAGAGAAAGAGAGAGGGAGAGAGAGAGAGCCTTGTGTGTGTGTGTGTGTGAGTGTGTGGTGCCATTAAGAAATGTGTCAAAAGATGTGAGGAATCATATACTATATGTAAATATGTTTAAATACAATCAACAGCGGGGGGGCTTCGGGGCAAAGAACTTGAGCTTAATTGATTTTTTTTTTTACCTCTCTCTCTTCTTTGGGGGGATTTCCTGAAATGTTTTCGAAAAAAAGGAGAAATACGTAAATGAAACAAGATATATCCATATACATTCTCGATCTGCATTAGTTGATGAAACTTTTTGGTTTGTTATTACCCTCCTCTCTACACATCACTTCCCCCTTAGCTTCTCTTCTATTTCTCTATAATTGAAACGTTTTTTACTTATTTTTTTTGAACCTTTTTGAAAAGTTTCCCATAATTACTCATCATTTAAATATTGTTTACTCGATACCCTTACAACAATTACTTTTGCTCTTAATAGACTTGATTCGAATTAGACAACCCCCTACCCCTACCTCTCTCCCCCTCCCACCCACTGCCCTTGTCAATCAACACAACCCTCAGACTCAATTTGATGCCAAAAAAAAAAAACTAAACTAAACTAAAATAAAAGTCAACAATTCACTTTTTGTTTTACTTTCCCAGCAAACAGAAATTAAAGCCAAGCGAGACCAGAGAAAAAAAAAAACTAGAAAAAACAAAACTAAAAAGAGAAAAAAAAAAATTGTACAGGAAAAACCCAAAAGCATGACACAAATTCACAAAATACAAAAAAAAAAAAAAAAAAAAAAAAATAACCGAGAACGACAAACATTTTTACATGGAAATGAGGAAAACTGAGTAAAAGGGAAATGAGGGGAAAAATTGAGAGCGACGTGCGGCATTCAGTCAACAATAAGCGAATGAGTGTGCGAGTGTGTGTGTGTGTGAGTGTGAGAGAGGGACAACAAATCGATGGTTGACCGAGCATAAAACATCATCAATAGAGCGACTAACTAAAGTCTAGTGAAAAGAGTTAGCACACTGCCCACTGGCAGAGGGTGGGGGGGAGGTGTAGTAAATTTACGCATTTTGTTGTATTTGCATTGCAATAACAATAATAGAAAGAGAGAAAGAAAATTTGTTATGCGGGGGAAGTTTCCTGTATATCAGTGCTCTATGGCAAACTGGCCGAGAGCTAATGAAGCCTGAAATCGATTGTTGGAATGAGTTGGTTAACTAAATTCAATGCCCTGGCTATGTCAAGTGATGCAATGAATTAGAACGCCAGTTGGTGGGGGTATGGGAGAGGGAAGCCACCCACACACACGCACACACACACACACACGCACTTACACACTTTCTGTTGTGGCAGCTGTTGCCATCTCTTGAAAATCCTCAAATTTACAACACAGTCACAAAAAAAGGAGGCAAATTTTTGAACTCTCTTCTTGCCGTTTCCTTAATATCCATTCCTTCTTTCTTTCTTGCTTTCATTCGTTTTTATTTTTAAATTTATGATCGTTGCCTTTATTTGTTTTCTTTCTCTGTCCTCTGCCCCCCTCCCACCACAATCCCTCGAGTTTTATTGTATGCTGCTGCCGCTCAAGCTGTTGGAGCTGCCTCAGGTGTCTGTCTCTCATTCTCCTTGATCTTGCCTCACGCATTCCATACTTTTGCTCAAGGTGTCAAGTGTTGTGTGTGTGTATGTGTGTGTGTCTGTGTGCGTGTTATCTTTTGCGGTTTGGCTTCTTCTCTTCAATTTTGAGGCCACCATCAAACCGGGACCAAGACCAGACCAGATCTTTCTTTCGAGTAGTCTAAAACCCAATCCATTGGCCGGTAAAGTGGTGTGCGAGTGTGTGTGTGTTCGTGTGTGTGTCTCTGTTTCTCAAATTGCGTCAAAAATTATCGCCATTAAATGTAGATGAGCGTTTAGTTGTAAAGTTATTGGCCC
Source organism: Drosophila austrosaltans (assembly GCA_035045865.1). Classification (NCBI taxonomy): domain Eukaryota; kingdom Metazoa; phylum Arthropoda; class Insecta; order Diptera; family Drosophilidae; genus Drosophila; species Drosophila austrosaltans. The sequence goes on from JAWNOQ010000207.1 coordinate 9,546,246, forward strand.
ATAAATAACTTCCAGTTCCAGTCAATATGCAGAATGCAGCCCAGGCAAACGCAAAGGCACACCGGCTAAAAGATGTCCATGGTGGCAGCGGGGTGCTGAGGGGGGGTATTTGTTTTTGTTGTTGGGGTTAAACGATTCCGGATTTTTCATTCATAAAACTTAGTTTTTGATTTATGATTTAATGTGTGTGTGCGTTCAATGCGGAACTTTTGATAAGCTTAAGCTTGACTATAATATGCATAGAAAACTGATTAATAGAAATTAATATTAATTTATTAATTTTAATGAAAATTTATGGGAAACAAAGAGAAAAGGAAAATAGATCCTAAAAAAAAGAATTGTGGAAATATTATTAAAATTAGTTTGTCTAATTAATTAATTTGAAACTAACTTTTCGTAAGTTAAATGTGTAAAAAGTTACAAACAACACATAATTTAATATTGAAAAAGAGGATATCTACAAAATTTGTTTATATAAAAAACCAGACCCAAGGAATTCCATTTGAATTTTTTAAAAAATGCGTGTAATAGATAGATAATAGATATAAAATAGATAATAGATCATTATTCCTATAAGCTTTACAGAAATGGCATCAATATAAAAAACACTTAAATGATATAAATCATTGTTACGTATATTTATGGCTAATTTATTAAATGATTACATATTTATCTTGTGCATTTACAATGTGATAAATTTGAAATTTAACAACCCATTCATATCTGTTAGTTCTAGTATTAACTAAAAACTAGTCGAGTTTCAAACCACATGCAGACATTACAGTTTAAAAGTAAAAACTCCCTGGCCAAAAGGTGGCGCTGCATTGGTAACCAAAAAGTAATACGAGGTGGCGCTATGAAAAATATAAAAATAATGGGCAATTACAATAGAATATAGATGGCGCTGCGAATACAGGTAAACTTAAACTTTGTAGGGTGCGCCACATTTGTGACACATGTGACAAAAGTGAAAATATTTGGTTAAATACTTGGAAGTTTGGAAAGCTTGCTATTAGTGTTTAAAATATAATTTAAAAAAGGCGCCGATTTTGAAATTACCTCTGGTATACCTTCTCGCCCATATAAACCAATTGATTCTCATCCATCGCACTAACTGATACATTTTGACTTTGCAGGCAACTCTTGATATTGCGACTCTTGATGGATTTCAGAGAGCAGCGTATGGCTGGAAAATTTTTAGGCAAACCAATTGATTCAGCATAAAAGAGGACAGCACGATTGTGACTGCAACTATCTGTGAATTAGGTAAGTGAAATATTAAATGCTCTGTCTCTCTTTCTCTCTCTGTGTGTTTTAGGGTGCTCTTACAAGCCTCCAGTATGAGCTTACTGGCCGTAAACAAATCCACATCATCGCAACCAGGCTGAGGGGCCAGTCCATAATTGGGATAGAAGTCGACAGTTCCGCGTGGTGTAAAATCACCAAAAAGTGGATAATCTGTATGAATAATATCGACAAATTGAGCGGCATTTGCCCGAAGACTATCATCGGATCGTGGTGTGAACAAGGGCAAAGCCGGATCCAAGCCAGTGACACGTCCCAAAGTTCCATTGAAATAGTTGCCAATGCGTCCAGCGATATGGGCACCCAAACTATGTCCAATCACATGAACTGCCTCATTGGAAATGTTATATTTGCCCATAAACTGTTCCAATAATTTGGCCAAGCTACGAGCCACCTTGCTGAGCGATCTTCTCGATGTGGGATAATCCAAATTGGCAACCGGTGACCAATCGGCAACAAGGATATTCTCATAACCCTGAGCGGCATAGGCTTAAGGTATAGGGCAAGTGTATGTGATTAATGGATATACCACTGGATTGAACAACTTACCATTCCTCAAGGGCATAATGGAGCTGTGGGAACGGGATCCCAAAAACCCATGAATAATAAGCTTAATGGACCCTATACCCTCGAATTGATCCACATTCTCCAATACTACCTCATAGGGTGGACCCAATTTTGCTGGTCTCTGATAATATATATTACTCTGTCCCACCAAAGTGTCCAAACTTAATGCCTGTATGCCCCATAGTTGACAAAGTAATGGAACTAGGCAATACGATGACAATGTTTTGGCCATATCTATATATTGGTTTAAACTGAAATGTTATTCAGTTAGGCCCATATATATATACCAGTATATTGCATGTCCCTTAATCGTTCGATTAGCCGACTGACGCACAACTCTCTCGCTCTCTGTCCACTGTACACATAGCATTACTTTATTATCTAAGGTATTAAGTAATTTTCCATAAATATTACAACACATAGACATATACATATATATATATACGTATATATAGACAGACACACGCGATAATGCTGAGAGTTAAAGCTAAGATTGATTCGTAAAATGCAAAACATCGAAAGCACAAAATTGGAGATTCCCTGATTAGACGCAATTCTTCTTTTTTTTGCAGTTGTTTTTTGTTTCGTTGATGGCAAATGGCAGTTGTATATTCCATATGAAGAGAAGAGGAGCGAGCGTTGGAACTAACGGCGAGCACCTTCCTCCGGATAAATGGGACGTATTAGGATTCGTACCTTTCGCAATGAGTAATCGAGTCCCTGGAATTGTTCCCAAAAGATGCCTGTTTCACCGGCATTTGCATTGCCATTAATGAAATATGTACCAAAGAGATTGCTAGTGGCACAATTGTTAAACCATCCAGCACCCTTGTGCTTCTGGGCACAACTACAATGGACACAATTATCGTTATCATAGTCAATTGTACTGAATTTGGCGCCAGCCTGATAGGAAAATGAATCCCCAGCCGAGGGTTGCAGATCATTTCTAAACTCTCCCAGTACACTCAATGGATAGGCTTCCTTTTCACTGCCAATGGCAAAGGATGTGTAACTGGCATATGCCACATTTCCTTGGAAATCCTCGAGAATAATGCGCAACTCATGCAATGCTGAGGAAGTCAATGCATGTAACTTATCCAGGCCAATGAAGAAATCACCGGCCAAATTGCCAAAACCGTCCTTATAGTCAGCCCAGCCGCGTTCAAAACTAATCTCATCTTTGCCACGATTCATAATTACAGTCCAATCCTGATCACAGGGCACATAAAAGGATTCCGATTGAGGTGTAAGTTGTATCTTTAAAATTCCATTAACGGCAAGAACTGAATCGAAACAGCTGGTCGAGTGCTCTGGCAATGGAACCGAATTCATATTTGATTGTCCCTTGCGATGGGCCAGATTACGCCTAAAAGATCGAGAGATGGGACACATATATATAGAGAATTAATTCAAAAAATAGGATAAAAAAAGGATTCTCTCATTACCTATTTGATTGCAATAGTTTATTTAAACCTTGTTGCAAATCCCTAACATTGTATGCCGTTGAGGTTAACAACGAGGCTAAGGCATCCAAACGATCCGGTACACTCAAAGATATATTTGTTTGATTCCTTTCATTACCTGCCTGACGTATGGGACGTGAAAGATCTAACGAGGAGAAATTAAAATTTAGTTAAAGTAAACAACAAATACATCGACATATTCTATGTATATAGGCACACGCACACAACATCAATAGGTATTACATATCAAACGATTTACAACAAAAACACTTAGTATTGATTTTTTCGATTTTGTTTTTTAGCTACCATTTAAAATTTGACGATTTCTTTTCTTGTGCTTCAATTGCCTAATTAAACGTGATCCTATCATTTCATCGGTTTCACCTTTCAGCTCATCTAAAGTATGACGAGATAGACGTTGGATATGCTCAAAGCTATTCAAACGCTGCTGGAAGTCCGTTTGCTGTGCCTTCAAGGATTCCATTCGTGCCGCATTGCTATCCACCAATGTATCGATTCTGGATAAATGAAAGAAGAGAAATGTAAGTTTAAATCATTTCAGAAAGATAATTATAATAGTTTTAAGAGCATTGACCTAGTTTTGCATAGTTCAAGTGTACATTGTTTAGGTTTTTCAGAATGGCTTAAAAACTAGTTGAAAAAACAATGAGTTATTGTATTTTAAATATATATCATCTTCTTGGCTCCACTCCACTTGTATATAGTTAAACAAGGGGAACTAAAATAGTTCCCATGGCTCATTAGTAATTTTTGTCAACCTCTTGACGTCATCATATATATAGTATATATACACATATTAAATCTGACATTGGAACTGAACTGGATTTTCCAATTGAAGCTCTACATTGTTTTTTTTTGTTTTTATCCAACTAATCAGTCACAACTAAGTCAAGTCACATATACTATATAGTAGTAATCCATTTAACATTTGTAGTTATGTTTATGGCAAAGGCATTTATCAGTTATATATATATATATATATATATATATGTTCTTGGGAAATCTACATTATTCTCATGAATACTGTTTACCAACTTATTATCAAAAGAATTCACTGAAATGGACTACTTGATATAAATTAGTTCTTTGATTAGCTTTCATTGTTCGTTCTTTGAGAATCTTTGGATATTTATATCTATGAAGAAGCTATATATTTTTTATTCCATATACAAGAGAATCAACTATCTATATACATATATATGGAGAGAGAGAGAAACATATTTACTTAGCTTAAATTCAAATTTTGGCATTTCGCTGTTTTCTATCAAATGGGGGGAAACAATCGTAAAGAGATCAACACAAAAGCAAAACAAATTGCAAAAATATAAAAGATACTTAAAATGAGCTGCCAAATGGAAGCTGCTTAAACATCTTATAAACATTGTCTATTGATATTAATGCAACGACTTTGGTATACCCTTTAAAAGAGTATTAATAACCCCGGAGTTTAATATACTTGTCTTTAGATTTGTTTCCTTTTGTTTGTTTATATACAAACCGAATATTTCAGTTAATAAATTATCGTACAAAATTAATCCGCTTAGTTAATTGACAAAAATTAATCGGTTTAGTACTAAAAAATACTTTCGTTTATATGTAACTAAAATGTATAGCTTGTACAGTAGACATAATTCTCAGACAGATAAAGAATATATAGTATACATATATACTTTAAGAAGTACCAAGTGGCTCTCTCTCTCTCGCTCTCTCTCTCTCTTTCTGGTTTAGGCCTCTTGTATAAACAAAAGACGCTTTAAGTATCTTCCCTTTTACCACACCCCATGAGATTATAGGGTACTATATAGCAAATTTTTTTTTTGCCAAATCATTAAGGCAAAAAAAAAAAGCAGATGTTGTTTCATTCCATGGATCATTAAAAAAATTGCCTAACCATTTTACAGACTGTGTGTTCTGCTAGACAATCGGATAATCGGACAAAAATTTCAAACAAAAAAAAAAAAAAAAGAGCTTAAAAGCAAAAAAATGTGAAGTGTTGTTTGTCTTTTCAGTTTTCGTCTTCTTTTTTTTTTACCGGTTTTTGAACAAAATTAAATATATGTATATATATTTGTATTTGTATAAAGATGCGTATGAAGGGAAACTGGTTCCAGTTAGTTACCAATTGGATATCATTTACTTACTTCTTATCGATGACTTCCAAACGATGACGCTGGTCCTCATCCAAGGTCGCCAAGATGCCAACACGATCGTGCAAATTTGTCATAAGTTCCTTGTACTCACAATTGGGGGCATGTGTCGGTAATGGCGGTGCAACCTTGCCCATTCCAGACTAAAGAGAGAGAGAGAGAAAGAGAGAGAGGAGAAACAAAGTAAGACCGGAGAAGGTGGGAGGTAGTAGGTAGGGAGACAAAAAAAAAAAAAACCTGACATGCAAAACACAAGGCCAAACTTGGTCGGACCTAAAAAGTAAAACTTGTTGTTACAGGCCTAAAATAGTTAAATTAAGGTAAATTTACTACTTATTAAACATGTAAGAAACGTACTCGATTTGTAAGCCGTATGTGACTTCTCGATGACGGAAATTGTTGTTGTTGGCGTTGTTGATGTTGTTGTAGCAGTTGTTGCGGCTGCGGCTGCTGTTGCTTTTGCTGTTGTGATTCTGTAATAGATCCAGCCACACCCCCCACTAAAGCAAATAGACCAATTATGGTCAGTAACTTCAATTGGTTTTTCTTTTCTAACCTCATGATCATCTTCATTATTTCACTTTGTTTACTTTTCAATGCACAAATCACTTAAAGACAACAACAACAACAAAAAAAAAAACACCTAGAAAAAAATAACACGCTCAATCATTCAAAAATTGGCATCTAGCCTTGAGATTGATGCAAAGCTATCGAACTTAAAAGATCGCCAGCCCCAGCGTATTCCTCAATAAGTATTAGTTATTAGGGGTATTCACGTTGAACCGATTATCCGTTGAAAGACGTCCGTTCACGGAAAGATTCCCGAAGAGACTAAACGCCAAAGATTCCACTGTCTCTCGCAAATAAATCAAAAAAAAAAATAAAAAACAAAAGCTTTCAACTGCGAAAAACCAAAAAGCTTTTGAAGAATTGTAAGCAACTGAGAGCATCAGATTATTTTGATTTTGATATAGGGTAGACATATATATACGCATATATATTTCATTCTCCCTTTGTCTGTGCTTGAAAACTTTGACTCTTGGAGTTGAAGACATTAATCAATAAATATATACCAATTCAATTGCAGGGTATAAACTTTGATCTTGTTGACTCTTGGAGTTGAAGATATACATACATATATCAATCAATATAAACCAATTTGATGGCAGGGTATATTCAAGTCGTTGCCAACAAGCTTTTGCTACATCACGATTGAGAAAAATCCCCCTTTAGTTCGTTGATTTCTTTTTTTTTTGGGTTGTCAATCATTAAATATTAAGACAAATGTTATATGTAGGTGGGGTTAATGTAAATATTTAAGATCAAAAGTGGGTAGTTTTGATGGAGGGATATTCCTATTCTTATCTCATTCATATCTAAACATATATACATATATATATATATTAAGTGCTATTATTTTCAGCAAAAATAGGCGTATTCAAAAGTTATTTCAATTAGCCAAGACAAGGAATTTCATAAAGACTATAAGTAGGTATATATATATAGAAGAAAAGGGGTTTTCCCCCCAGATTTATGCTATATAATATATAGAAGTTGTGAGAGTAAATGAGTTTAATCATATATATGTACATATGTATATAACAACATATCTCATATATATAGTTACTCTCTTTAGAACAGTTCCTTTATCTATATATCTTTATCACTTTCTATCTAACAACAATCAAACTTTGTTGATTTGTAGCTTTATATATATAACTCGGATCGTTTACTAAAAATAATTGTCATTTAATATATAAATCATATTTTATTTATAGCATTAAATTGTACAAGTGACGCAAATTCATTTCTTAAGAAAATATTATACAATTTGCTAGGGTATACAACATTTCGATATAGAACGGAGAGAAAGATAGAGAGAGAGAGAGAGAGAGCTAGAGAGAGGGAGAGAGAGAGAGATCGTGACTATTTTTGTATTGTCGCCAACTTTGCTCACTCTTACTTTTCAATTGTAATTCTCGATTGACCAGTTTTATTTTTTTTCATATTTGACCAGAGTTCATTCCACTTTTTGTATAATTTCCCATCAACGGATTCCTCCGTTGCCGTCGCCGCCGCCTTCTCCTCCCAACTCCTCATCTGGTCAGGTGTGCCAGAATATTATGCATTTCTGGACTATCCCAAGGCAATTAAACCTATTGATTTCGTATGACTAATTGTCAAAGTGTGTATAGGATTGAATTATTTATATTTATATATATTGAAATTTTGTGTATTTTCCAATGCGATGACACTCTCTATTTATAGCATATCGTATTCTATTTACGATTACCATTTACTATATATCTCTTCTTTTGGACTTTGCCGTCATCTCACGACCAAATTGTGAATGCAATTGAATGAATTTTTTTTTATTTTTTATTAGCTACTCACGTCGAATGTATTGGCTTTTGTTGTTCCGCATTATGTCATTGAAATTTAATTGCTTTTATATATTTGTTTTTTACATTTTTATTATTAGTAGTATTATTATTATTGTTGTTATTTCATTATTAGTTGTAGATGCTTGTCAAATTGGTCATTCGATGAGTTTAAACCTTTTACCTTTAACTTTTTGTTTTTCTTTTTTTTTTTGTGATTTTTGGTGCCAGCTGTTGAATTGGCTTGTGGAATCGTGCAAAGATGCTCAACTCTTGATATGATTGCAATTTCAAAGGCCTGTCTGGGCCGCATCTTCAATTCATACACTCCCCTCCCCCTTTAACTACTTTGCTATTCTGTGATGCCAAAACTCTTTCCATTTCCATGACAAGATGAATTTGTATGTTGATGACGCAAACGTTGATAGAAAAAAGAAAAGGCAAAAAATAAAAAAAAGTTTCTTAATGTCATGTAGCATGAGCATGAATACTATGTACTACATACAATATATATATATGTATCTGTATATACATATATTTTGTCCAAAAAAAGAGTTGTGTCATTTGCATAATTAAGGCCTTTTGAGCTTTGATGTGTTGTTGCTGTTGTTGTTAGCTGTTGTGGGAGCTCTGGTAGGCGGTCGGTCGTCTGCCTTATATTTTCATCCATCTACGATTTAATTAAGTCGAAGACACTTCAATTGAAAGCTCCAAATAAGTAACAAAAAACTAAAGCTAATGGAAAAAAAAAGAGAAAAAACAACAATGAAAATAATATAAAATTTAAATGCGAAATGCCAAACAATTTCAAAATGAAAATTATTACTTTTGATTGTTATTTATGAGACAGACAATCGTTGGATTGATTGATGGCTTAGTCAGTTATGACCTTGATTTAGCATAGAACAAATGCATTTGAAGAGACAAAATAATAATAATTTTTAATTTATTTCGTTACAGAAAAGGATAAGGAATCTCAAAGCCTACAAACTATAAATGAAAAGGGAATGCTAATAAAATTTATAACTTTCTTATGGATGGACAACAGCAATGGGTAAGTCATATTTTAATACATATATTTATAGGAATATTGTCAAGCTGGATCTAGGTAGAAGTTGGTTTTAGCATTTGGTCTAAAGTCAGAAAGTGCTTTGGCAAATTGTTTATAATTACAAAAGAAAACGAAACTTAGGTATTCTATTAAGAACACAATTTGAATACTCTTTTAAGTTATCCTGAAATGAAAGGCAATTCACCTGAAAGTCGATAGAATTTCTTTATGTAATGATCTTTGGCTTCTTGTCATGTTCTCAAGGGTAATCTCTGAGCTTTATGGACAAGGCAAAAGTGTCCTTGTTCTAGGTCACATGTTGGTTGCTTAAGGATATGTGTTTCCTTTTACAAGACAAATGGATCAAGAGTAAATAAGACAAACCAAAAGATCGCTTTCTACAAATCCTTATAGTATAGCAGTAGATTTTGCCTTCTTTTTGATATAGCTCACCTTCAATAGGAAAAGATTTCTATTTACAAAACTCTTTTCATCATTCTGCAAACCAAAAGTCCTCTGCTTTCTACAAATCTATAAACTTTTATAAACAATTAGCATTGCTAATCCATTGTTTTAGTAGTAGTCCAAAATTGTGGCTCTATATTTCCTTATGCCTTGATTTATGCTATATTAAATGAATTATTTAGACGTAATCCTTAGTTGATGAAAGAATTTGCGGGCGAAGTTCTTTTGCCATTTCCAAAGAGGAATTTGCCATATACAAAGACAGGATAAAGGGTATCTTTCTCTATTTTTTTTTCTATTCTCGATATAGTAGTTGACTTTACCTTCTTTTTTATATAGCTTACCTTAAATCGGATGAGATTTCTTTTTCTTTTTTTTCCAAATTTCTATTCACCTTTCCACACACAATTGCTGAATGATGCAAGAAAATTGCTTGGAGATTTCTGAAATTTTTTTTTTTGTCAAAATGTCTTTGTTTTAGTGTTTTTTTTTTTGTTTTGCTTTTGTTGTAGTTTCTCTTTTTTGTTGTTGTTTTTTTCTGTTAATTTTTCCTTGTTCCACTTTTATTAAATATTAAATTATTGTACAGGTTGAACTTATTCAAATTGTATTTAGTTGCTTTTCATTTTGTGTTAAATCATAAACATTTAATAATTTTCTTTTGCTGTTTTTTTCTTTCTTTTTTTTTTTTTTTTTGGTTTAAGTTTGTTTGTTTTGTTGTTTATTTTTCGTATATTTTTATTTTTGTGTGTTTGTTTTTTTTTTTTTTTTTCTTTTTTGCTACTTAGAAATCAACTACAGTTATTTACAAAATGTTTAATTCTCGGTTTTACCCTTTACGTTTTCCTTTCCTTTCTTCTTTTTCATATTAATTGTTTCTTTATTTTCTTTTTTTTTTTTGTTGTTGTTTTCTTGTGTTAAATCGTTCTTTCAACTATACAAAAAAAAAAAAAAAAAAAAAATGCCTGCTCCTACTACAATTTGCATAGAGAATTCATTTTTTTCCAATATTTCTTTCTTGTTTTTCTTTTTTTTTGTTAATTTATTAATAGATTTATTTTGTTTTTAACAAAGGTACATTAAATATTTACGACAAATTCAATGCATTAAAAATATTGTTTGTTTTTTTTTTTTTTTTTTGTTGTTCAAGATTATTTTCTTTTCTTGTTTTGTTTTTACCTTTCCGTTCCTCGAGGGTTCCCAAAAAAGAGATCGCGAACCCCAAAAACGTTGCCTAAATACTAGAAATAGAATACAACTAGAATAGAGACATGGTTCAGCTAAAAACATTCTTAAGACATTATCGATTACTTTAAAGATTAGCTTAGTTGGTTGTTGTTGTTTTTGTTTTTATTTATATATATATTTTTATTTGTTTTTATCATCATTCGAATGTGTTGTGCAAGAAAAAAAGAAAAAAAACAAACAAAATAGTTAGCCAATCGTTTAATCAAATGAGGAAGAATGGCGCATTATATATATATATATATATAGAAAAAAAAATTTGTTGTCAATCTTTGCTCTGATTATTATTTTCGTTCGATTCGATTCGATTTGTTCCATTGTTGGCTCATTGGCTTATAAACTATGGACGTAACCTTCGGGATGGGAAAAGTGCATAAAAGTGCGTTGTTTTTGTTTTTTGTTTCTTCTCTCTTTTTTTTTTCTTTCTTCCTTTTCATTTGAAGCTTTTCTTTTTTTTTTTTTCTTCTTTTTTTTTTTAATTGATCGTTCGATTTTCTCGAGCTATTTCGAAAAGATCTTTCCTTTCCTTTTTTTTCTTTTTTTATTTTTTGCAAGTTTGTGTGTGTTTATTCAACTAATTGAGTTCAATTCGCAATTCGCAGAAGAACGCAATTTCGCTTAACAAAACAACATAAAATATTTCAAACAAATTCTATTAATTTATAATCAAAAAAAGTAAAAAAAAAAACAAAAGAATGAAATTGAATAAAAACCATGAAAAATTTGCAAATGTTTAGCTCGTGTGTGCAGAATTTTTACTTTCGGTTTTAGTTGCCATATGCCCTTGCAGAGTATATACAGTGCCACTCAACTATACTTGGGTAAAAGCAGCTCATTGAGGTGAACTGGCTCATTCGTTCTTTTTTTCGAAGTGAGCCAACTCACTCATATGGCTCACTGGCTCACTTGTAGATAGCTTATAAGTTCACTTTGCGATCGCCAGTTGAGCGAACCATAAGAACTAGTGTGCCAAAATGAGCTAGTGTGCCAAACTGAGCTAGTGTGCCAAAATGAACTAGTGAGCCAAACTGAACTAGTGAGCCAAATTGAGCTAGTGAGCCAAAATAAGCCATATTGAATGAACAAGCTCAGTGGCTCAGTTCAGTGAGCCATTCATTTTGGCTCACTCACTCATGAGCTACCCAACTGAATAGGTATGAATATATATATATCTATATATATACAATATCCGTATATAAGTTTGCCTAAATTGTTAAAATTTCATTGATGACTTTCTGAATGAAAATTGATATGTAAACTGCTTCACAATTATAAAAACTAATCAAATCGGATTGCAAAATTAATGGAAGAAGCCTCACAATTTATCTCTTTTCATTGTTGACGCTGTTTAAATTGAAATAATTTTGCATAATTTCCAAATTGTTTCATAAATATTAGATATAGTTTATCTTTTTTTTTTTTGAAATGGGAGAGAAATTATTCCATCTCTGCAAAGGGCATAGAAAATTCGGCAAGCCAAATTTGCATTAGAGTTTCTTTTCTTTGTTTGTTGGTTTTCTTTCCTTTTTTTTGTTTTCCTTTCTTTCTTTTTTTTTTAGCTAGGAAATAATTTTTCAACAATTTCGCTGCTACTACTTTACGATTTCAGTTTTTTTTTTTTTTGGTTTTGTATTCTACACTAAAAGTGCCTAAAATTTTTGTTGTTGTTGTTTACTTTTGTTTATACTGAATATTCTTTCTTTTTATTATTATTATTTTTTCTCTTTTTTTATTTTTGTTAGTTATGTGTGTGTAAGTTGTTCGCTTTTTGGTTTTGGTTTTGTTCTTTTTTTTTTTTTGCATACTTTTTTCATAAATCACAGAAAAAGTTTATTCATTTGAAATATTTTATGTTTACTTTTGGTTTTCCGTTTTTTTTCTTTCTTTTTTGGTTGTTTTTCTTTTTTTTTTTTTTTGCTACAAAATATATAATCTTGTTGCTTTTGAATTTTGCATGCTAAAAGTGTTTTAGCCACACTGTCAATAGTTGGGCAAGCATAGCACAGGGTGTTCCAATTCAATGCGAGATATGAATAATAACCAATCGCGCTGGGTTATATGATGAAAGAAATAGTCATATCAAAAAAAGCACGTTCCATTTTACTGTAATTCGTTATCGGAGTAGAATTTCCAAGTTTGGGAACAATTTTGCATGAAACCATGATAGTCCCTTACAAAAGAGTGACTGTACTTTAGTTTCTGGCGAATGAAAGGGCTGATTTACGTTTTTTTTTCTTTGTGATTCACAACATTTGTAGTAACTGAAGATATCGAAATAATTCGAAGATATTGTTAACTTTTTTAACCAAGTGAGAAGAGTTTTGAGTATATACTATATATACAGTGGCGGGCATAACTCTTCGTACGAACCTTTTTTTTCGCGTATATTTAAGCCAAACTAAACCATTTAAAAGTAAACTAATGATGTAATTTTTTTTTTTTAAATAACTTCAAAAGTTATTCAAGAGATCTGAAAACTGTGTGCTTAGTTCATTGCTTGCATCGAATGGCGACACCCTGTATATAAATGTTACATAGCCTTGTCCTTGGCCCAACCAAAGAACACACAAAAACAAAAAAAAAAAAAATAAATAAAATATTCAAAAAAAAGAAAAAGTTGGTTTCTGCTTTATTATGCCTTCCACTACTTACTCTCGTCCTTCTTCATTCTTCCTATTTTTCTCCTTTGTTTTTGTTTTTTGGCAAATCAGATTTGCTTCTTCTACAGTATTCATAATATATTTTCTGCTACATTTTTAGTTTAATTTTAGTTAATTTCTTTAAGCAAAATCTTGTTTTTCACTTTTTGTGTGTTGCCATTTTTTGATTCCTTTTTCCTTTTTTTTCGCATTCTCACTTTATCTTTCTCTTTTGCTCTTTTGTATTTTTTTTTTTTTAAACCATTTTAAAGTTTTTTTTTTTTGCTTTTGTCTTTGATTTCAAATTTGCACATTTGTTGTTGTTTTTTCTTTTGAATTTTTATTCGCTCTCCCACTATCTCTCTATCTCTTTCGGCCTTGTCCTCTCCATGTGTACCTGTATATATGTGTATCTCTTTCTATTGCTTGCCCTCCTCTCTCTCTCTCTCACTGTGTGTAACTGTTGCTATCTCTTTCTATTTCATATAAGTTGGGATTAACAGGATAGATATCATCTTCCATTTCATTTCCTTTTTTTTTTTTGTATCTGATCTACTTTCTAGGTAAATGTTTACTTTAATTTTTTTGGTGGTTTTTGAATTCCACTTTGATTAGTTTATTTGTTTCTTTGTTTTTTGTTTTTTAAATTTGTTTGACTATTTTTTCCATTTTGGTTTTTTATTTAGTTTTTGTTTTTGGTTTAATTAAGAATTTCAATTTCTAAAAAATTTCATTCTACTTTTCTTTGCTTGGGCTAAATTTGATTTTTCGTATTTCGTTTTGTTTTCTTTTTAATTGTTTAACTATGTCGAAAAATGTTTCTTATTTCTTTTTTGTTATTATTATTATTATTTTAGGTTTAGTTTTGTTTCACATTCTACTTTGATCATTATATCCTCGAAATTTGATTAGCAGCGCAATCAACGAAACAGGGGAACAGGCAATGAGTAAGATCAGGAAAAAAGCAAAAAAAAAAAGAGAATGTATAGAAAAAGAAATTTTAGGCCTAAAATAAAAAACAAAGAAAAACTTAAATAAATAAAAAACAACTAAATTATGGTATAAATGATTTAAATTTATTTTTCATTTTTTTTTTCTTTCTTCTGATTAATTATTATTTATCATTATCATTGTTTGCTTTTTACATAAATTCATTTAATTATATAAAAAAAAAAACATAAAATTTATCACTTAAACAGCGCGGCAAATATATATAATTTATATATATATATATTTTATTTATTTTTTATACATATATTTAAAAAAAAAAAAATCCCACACAGACCTTTTTTTTTTTTTTTTGATTTCTTGTGTTCAATATTTTTCCTTGACATGCACAAAAATTTGAGAAAATTTTACAAAATTATATGCAAAAAAAAAAAAAATAGTAACATTACACAACTATTAACTAAAAAAAAAAAATTAGGAAAGGGTATGACAATAATTCGTATCAAACAAACAAACAAAAAAAAAAGGTAAAGTAAAATCATAGACAAAAAAAAAAAAAAATCAAAGTGAGTGATGGGGAAAAAAAACTAATTGTTGATTCAAAGAATAATTTGACTAAACTTGAGTATACCCTTTCATTGACAAAGGCTCTAAATATACATAAAAAACTACACACACACACACACACACACGCACATATAGCGTATATATGTATGTGTGTTTGTTTGCAAATGTATATAGAAGAGGACACAGAGAAATGGCTAGCTTAAAATTGTTAAATTCTTAAATTAAACTTTAATGTCCCCCCTCTCCTCCCCCCACACACCCACAGGCACGAAAAAAAATTTGACTTGAAAAAATGCCGCCGTTGACGCCGCTGCCAGTCAGATTGCTGCTGCGCTGCTGTTGTAGTATATATATATATATCTGCTTGTATATATCTCTTATATCCTTTTGCTTCTCTCCTGATGATGAAATCAAAACTAAAGACTATGAAGTATGATAGGGATTATAGTACATCATCATGATTCTCGATCATTCCACCAATTTGCAATTCCAATTAATTTATCGGTTACAGCTCTTTTGCTTCTGCTTCTTCTTCTACTTCTTATTGGCTGATCCTTGGCCCTTGGATCCTGTTTTGCCTTCCATCCATCTTTTTCTTACTTTCCTTTTTCATATATATGGCTATCGTGGTATAATTATTTGATGTCTTCTTTCGTCTTCTTCCATTTTCGATTCAGGGAATAGTTTTATGGTTGTGGCAAAGGAGCGGGGATTGATGGAAGGAGAAAGGGAGGGAGGGATTGGTTTGTTTTTTTCTTGTTGTTGTTGTTGTTGTTGTTGTTTTTGCATAGTTTTTAGTCCTAACAATAGAATCGTACGCCATCCACAGAGAGGACTTGCTTTAATTTTCATTTATTCTGCCGATTTGGCTCTGTATAAAGCTGAACGCCTTCCACAGTAAATATTGAGGTTTCTGCGGGATAAAACAAACAGACGAAAAGAAAGAGAGAGAGAGGAGGAAAGAGAGAGAGAGAGAGAGAGAGAGTGAGGAGGTGAAAAAATTGTTGACATTTTATTCAGGCAATTTGTTAAAAATAATAATTTTTAATTAAGAATAATATTTATATAAATTTAAATTGCTAAGTTCGACCATGAGAATACCTTTTACCACCAAGCAACAATTATTATTCATTATAAACTTACCTTGATATAGTATTGTTATTAACATTTATCAAGATTTTCAAGTAGTACATTTTTCATGACCTTTGACCCTTGACTTTTAATTGAAACTATTTCAAAATTTCTTCTTTAAAATTGACTGTAGAAAATTTGTTTTTAAAATTGAAGTTCTCTAACCTTCAAAGCCTTCAAGTAAATCTTTATACATTGGCTATATTGAACAAGAATATATATATATATATATATATATATATATATACCTTTAGCTTTAGCAGAGTAAAAAAAAAGTTAATTTTCACCTCAAAATTAAAATTTTTTCCAACATTTTCTAAAAAGACATTTCATAAATTTTCCTTGAATAGAACAAATTGAATAAATTTTTCTATTAAATGAATAGAAATTTTGTTGTTGTTACTCAAACAGAAAGTGCGCATATACCCGCATTTGGGTTTGCTGTTTTTTTTTATAGGGTATTGAAAAAAGAAAAAAAGAACTTTAAATTATGACAAGAATATGACATAATTTCATTTTGGCAATTAAAATTGTCCAGGGAAAATTACATTTTGCACCTCTATATGCCACGCCCAGGCAGAAATACACACGCACACACAGACACCCACGCATACACACACACACACGCACACACACGAACCGCAAGAGTGAGAGAGAGAGAGAGAGAGGGAGAGATGGTTGGCGGCTTTTGCGGTTTTTGGCCTCCCGGGTGTTGACCTGACCTTTTATCTCTCTCTCCCCCTTCCTCCCCCTCTCTCTCTCTCTCTCCTGACCATGATAAATGAGTCGCATTAGTTGGATTTTAATTGATTTTTATCTCTTGCATTAAACAATAGAGGGAGCCACTCCAAAAAATATTCCTTTTCAATTATGAAAATTGGGCAAAACTTGCAGCAAAGTTGGTGTTCCCTTTTTTTGTTCTTTCACCCGTTCCACCCCCCTTTATCTGAACAGAAATGAAGCTACGCCTCTGTCGTATGCATTATTTAATGAACAAATAAGTAAAAACCAAATGAAGAGAGGGAGGGGGAGAGGAAAATTCAAATGAAAATGCAGCAGCAGCATCAGCAGCAACAACAACAATTTTCATTATTTTTAACTTTGATTTCTCTAACCGGAAATTAGCATACAATTTAGGTTTAGCTTAATGCGGCTCTTAAATCAAATTTAAATATATAAATGCAATTTAAGTTAATAGAAACGCACACACATAGAGAGAGAGAGAGGGAGAGGGAGAGGGGGAGTGAGAGGGAGATACACACACACAAATCATGGGTTAATCGCATTTTAAGCACAACTCCCACATCCATTAAGAGCAAACTTCACTTTAGTTCACTTTAGTTGATTCATTCGGTTTTTGGGGTTTGCCTTTGGCATTGCCCTTCTTTTTTTTCCATCCCCCTTTTTTTTTTTTTTGTTTGTTTATGACCCAGTTGCATTAAGGGTATTCGAAAGGCACATGCCAGTGTCCATTGCTCTGGCTTCATTCACTGTGTGCATTGGAATGCATTTGCCAAATTGCTGGCAAGTTGTGAAAAAAAACACGGAAGGGAAACAAACCTCATCTAAAGGGAGTTAAGAATGCAAAATGCTTGCAAATTGTTGCTTTATTTGCCCTTAGAGGCGTTTGCGGTTGGCCAAAAACAAAAAAAAAAGCAAAAATAGAAATTCTAATTAATGCAAGTGCCAAGGACATTAGTATTAAAGGGCAAACATTATACATTTATAAAAAGTTTATTAACTTTAAATTGAAAGCCGAAGAGAAATTTCTATTTAAATTTTTAAAGAAGAAATTTTTGCTTTAAAAACAAATTAAGAACATTTAAAGGGAACAATCTTTAGATCTTAGATCAATATACTTGGCAATTGATGCATTTTGTTTAATAATTTCTATACTTTTGCAATTTTTGAACCGCTCCTGGCAATTGCAGTTACTTAACTGAGAAAGAGTGGAAGAAAATGTGGTGAAAATGCCTTAAGATTTGCTAGAGATTTGCATTGATTAATGCCCTTTGCCAGGCTAGTTTAGTGGGCAATTAACAAAACGAAGATTATATAGATTTATATGGACAAAAGAAGATATACATAGATAGGGAAACTTTGCCACGTGAAATATCTTTGGAATAGTTGATCTTTACAAATATAACAGAATACGTTATACAATTTTTTCTTTATCTTGGATCTGGCAACTTTTTCTACTTTATAGAAAAACTTTAACTATTTATATAAAAAGATTTTGCTTTTGGTTTTGTTATCTTGTTGACTACTCTTCTCATTGTGGTTGATCTAATTAATAACTCGGCTTGTTTATTTGACTTTTGTATTTGCTTTGGCTGCCTTTTTTTCCTTCTTTATTTGTAAGGAAAACTTTTCAATGGCGACTCGTTTTTTGTTTTGTTGTTCAACTCATTATAAACAAAAAAAAAAAAAAAAAGGAAACAGGATAAAGAAAACTTTTTCCACTACTCTTGAAATACAAATTAAAACTGTGAAATGCAATTACTGTTAACTATACCTCAGAAAACATTAGTTAAGAACCGAAACACGGTAACAGAAAAACCCAAAAACAAATTGTCGCGAAACTTAAATTGGCAACAAGAAAAAGAGAAAAGGGATAAAGCCAAGATGAAGCCTATCCCCGCACACACACACACAGAGAGAGAGAGGAGGAGAACTTTCATTCGAATTCTCTTGTTGTGTAAAAAACTTTAAGTAAACATTTCGTTATTTTAATTGGTTTTTCGTTGGCTTTCAACTCCGACATTTTGCTATCTCTACTTAGTTTGTACTTTTTCTTTTATTTTCTGTTTCCTGTTGTTGCTTGGTTAATTTTTAAATATATTAATTCAATTTAGTGTATTTATTTAATGTGTGTTTGTTTGTTCTTTCTCTCTTACCATCTGGCAATTCGTAAAGTTTTTGTGGCAATTGCGCAAAGTATGGATGCTGCAGTGCATCATCGGCTCCAATGCGCTGCTCGGGATTCAATTGTAGAAAGGCGTTAGCTATCGTCTCACCCTCAATAATGTCATACAGTCGTGGAAAATTGTGACCCAATTTACGTGGCCGATAGAAACCTAAATGTGTGTGTGATAAATCAAAGTTCAATTAGAGGGAGAGAGAAACGATATTTTCCTTTTTCTTTTTGTCAATTACTTACCCAACTTGTGCGGTTTGTAGCCAGGAAAATGGGTTACCCCTGGCCACGTTTCCTCGGTGGGCGTGCCAAGCAATTTAAATATTTTATCCAACTGATCGTAGGTATCACGTATACCGGGAAATGTTGGCATCCCAGTGACCATTTCAACAAATATGCAGCCAACGCCCCACATGTCCAACGATGTTGAATACTCTGTGCTGCCCAGCAGGACATCTAAAACGAAGGCAATAACAACAACAAAAAAAAAAAAAGAAGAAATACAGAAAAGAGCAAAGAGGGGGGTTCAGTTCAAGTTGGTTCGTTAAGTAAATGCACATTCGTTTCGTTACTCGCTATTCGGTGTTTTTTTTTTTTTTCTATGAAAATAAATTGCAATTTTAAATAAATAAACAGTAGGAAAGAGAAGGAGCCGCCTAGGTGAAATTGAAAGGAGGGGGGGGGGGGGACAAAAAATTGGTAGACTGGCAGATGACACACTTGACACTGTTGACAGGTTGTTGTCCATGGCAACCTTTTACGCTTCTATCTATGTCTATCTCACTTTAACTTGGGCTATCTCTCTATCTATCCATCTCTGTTTTTCTCTTTGACCAACAAAGTTTTCCCACACACACACACACACACACACACACACACACACACACATTGAGCAGGTGCAGCCAACCACATCCGCATCCTCATCGTCATCCGCTCATGCTCTCCATTTCCTTTTACTCTCTAGTCCAGACAAGAAGTGAAGATTAAATTTGTTTAACATGCTTTGAAATCTCTCTAGAGGAAGTCGTCTCTCTCTCCCTCTCTCTCTCTCTGTCTGTTTCTCTATCTCCGCCTGTTTTCACAAAAGTTGTTTATATCAGGAAATTCCATATTAAAAAATTAACTTTATTTCCCTTTTTTTCTATTTATCTTTCTATCTTCTCTCTTATCTCTCTCTATTTATCCAATTTTCAATTTTACTTTGGCAAATTGATGGAAAAATCTTCATCACTAACTAACAAGGGAGAAAGGGGGAAAAAAAAGAAGAAAACTAAAAGGAAAATGGAAAATGAATTCTGTTTATCCCATTGGTATAGTAGTGTTTAATTTAATCGCAGTTAAACAAAATGAAAAACCAAAGAGTCAGCGCATTTAGCTGTATACTGACAACGACAATTGTATACCCTAACAGTTACTAGACTAAAAGTAGATAAGATTAAAAACAAAGATAGAACATGGAATAGACTAAACTAAACTAAAGATGAATCTATTAAGCGTAAAGTTAAAGATTTTTATTATATTTCGTATTTTATATATAGTAAAAAGATCCGATTTGAAATGAATAATTGATATAACATAGTGCTTCGATTCGGCAAAGAAAAAGAAATCCAAACAAATTTAATACTATTCCATTTCCATTTAAAATAATGAAAACTATTTACCTCTCTTTACTTCTCTTTTGTAAGTTTTCTTTTTTTTACCAACTCGACAACAAAATGCATATACCCATCCTTTACCTATCTCTATCTGTGCACCTTGTTAAGAGGGTATTAAACAACTTAAAAGCTTCAATCATCAATTAGTGGCAGAGTATTTTATGCTTTTAGTATTAAGTCATACGCTCGACTAACTATTGGGGGGGGGGGGGGAAATAACAAACTAAGCCGCTAGCACAGGAGGGGAAAGATGAATGAGGGAGGGACAGATTAAGGCGGCCTTTTTTTCTTTTTTTAGGGATTACATTTTATGCCAAAACGTATTTGTTATTGAAATGGATTTGAAATTCGAGAAATATTTTTGGTTTAAATTTTTCAAACGAAACGAAATGAAAATTAAATGGAAATTTGTTTCTTCTCCTGAGGAACTGGACACTTCAACTAACCTGGTGGACGATACCACAATGTGACCACCTCATGCGAATATGTATGACTGGGTACACTTTTGGCCCGTGCCAGACCAAAATCGGCAAGTTTTAGTTCACCGCAATCGCTAATTAGCAAATTTTGTGGCTTAACATCGCGATGAAGGACACGACGCTTGTGGCAGTAGGAGAGACCGCGCAGCAGCTGGAAGAGGAACAGACGCACATTGCGATGATCCAGACCGCCGGGATGTTTCTCCATATATTGCGATAGATCCGTATTCTATAGATAAAAGGTAATATTAAACGATTATATAGTTATCAATCGGTCTATATAGCTATATATACTTACCACATACTCAAAGACAAAGGTTAGGGTTTCGCGTGTATGGACAATATCGTGTAGGGTAACAATATTGCTATGTTTCAGTTCTTTCAGTAGCGAGGCCTCACGGATTGCTGTAAATGGTGCGCCCTCCTCCTCCTGCAGTCTGATTTCCTTTAATGCAACCCGCTGGTAGGTTAATCTGTAGGGATAGGGGAGGGGGGCAAAAATTAATAAAATAAATACTTAAACACAGAATGAGAGAAAGAGAGAGAGAGAGAGAGAGAGGGAGGGAGGAGAATAAACACAGGACACATGCCACTGGCAATTACACAGATGCCGACAGAACCAACAAAGAATTAGGCGGACAATTTGTTACGAGATGCCTTTGGCTGTCTCTCTCCCAGTCTCTTCTTTTTGTTGTTGTAGTAGTAGCATGTCCTTGCCGAAAGTCAGTCAGTGATAGGGAGAATGGTATAGGGAAGAATGCTCTTACTCCTGGCCTTATGATGATAGGTGGTGGTGTTGTTGTTGTAGGTGTAACTTTTCTGGCCAAGTGGGGGGTTGGTTGTTAGGTGGCTCGATGGTGTTCAGACATTGTATATTAAACAGACATAACGACCCAAACATGCCGAGATATATACATATATATATATATATATATATAAGTCTGTACATACACAAACACTTAAATTAGGATAAGGGACAACAAACCAGAATGGGACCAGAAAAATTTCATACCCTACCGACCTACCGACCGACCGACCAACCTACCTCCCTCCCTCTCTCCCTCCCTCCATTCTGTGGAGAAAGCCGCACCACATTTGAAGTGTCAAATTAGGTTAAATTATTTGACACTGGCACAGAGCAGCAGACTTCTTCTCCACAATTTATGTGAATTTTCTTTTTCTAACGAAATTCTAATTGGTAGGCTCTGCAGACACACCCACGCGCACACACACACACACCCAATCCACAAAAGAAAGAAAATTTAGCAACATTTTCTTATTTTTTTTTCGCTTTTCTCTTGTTTGCTTGTGTGGCCCATAAAGAGTAGTTGGTTGGGCCCAAAGTGCAGATGCAAAAATTGAGCAAAGTTTTTCTTTTCTTATTTTATGTGTCTGTCTGATGCTCAAGGAGCTGTGTCAAAGAGCTCGCCAGAGGATTTGAGAAGGCTCAAGCGACAGAAAAAGAGAGAGTGAAAGGGAGCGAATAAGTCTGAGAGTTAATTTTCGTGAATTTTTATGGTAGATTTTTGTGCGACACCAGCTAATTGGCAGTTGATGTTCAGTTTGAAAGTGTTGAAGATAAAAGCAAATGATGCCTAATGATGATGATGAGGCATCATAATGAGCCACTGATGACTGACTGACTGACTGTTGGTTGGCATCATAGATAGGCATAATTAGGAATAAAGCAGACATTTTGTGTGGAATTCGAGTGGTGATTTTTATTTGAAATGTTTATTTTAAAAGTGTTTTGAGGTTATATTTAACTTATTTGTAAGTCAAAATCTTCAGCTCCAAATGTCAAAAGCAATTAATTAAGCATTTCATTTCAGATATTCAACAACAATTATAGATGAAGCAGTGACCCGAAAAGACATAATATGCTGTAGCAGGATATTTTGTTGCCAAAAACCTAAATGGAAGTGTATTATCAATCGCGTTTGTCTAGGTAAATAAACATCCTTTTTGCGTAATAAAATTTTTGATTAAAAATATTTACATTTTTAACCGTTGCAGACATTTTGTCTGAACATGCTTGTCTTTTGGAAGCTATAACTCTCCAGAAGGATGGCCCATCCCTACAGGACATAGTGTTTTGAACTCTTAAGGAGCAGTACTATCGATCTGTATTCAAGGATTCTAGAGATTTAAGAAATTTTACTTTTAAATTTAAGATTTTTAAATTTAGATTTTTTTGTAAGGGGGTTAGTCGTCAAAACTGTAAAAAAAAAAGAAAATCCTTTGTAACTCAGCCATTTAAAGGACTATTGTGATGTCCTTTGGCCAACAGATAGTCCTGGTCGATTAACATCGAATGACATAATTACATCCTGAAAAGTCCTTGAAATGGGTGAGAAAAAAGGATTTTTCGCTGTAGAGAAAACTGCTTATATTTCGAATGTCCTTTAAAGGATCAGGACAAATGCTATGTCAGATGAACATTATCAACGAGGACTATCAACTGGCCAAAGGAAATTTCGGTAGTCCTGCGGGTAGTTGAGATATCGAGGATTTTGTGTTTTTTATCATTTTTCAGAATCGCCGGAATAACTTGTTTTTTTGTAGCATACTTTTAAGGGCAGCAAAATATCCGCTGCAAAACCAAATTCTCACTGGTGCAATTAAAATAAAATACCAGGCGAACAGAAATCTGCAGTAGGTCGATGAATTTTTATTTTTAAAAATTAATTTTCCATTGCGTGCTTTTGGGGGCCATTTCCGGAACCGCAGAACCGAAATTTGGTATAGAAAATTATATGAAATACCAGGCGAACAGAAATCAGTAGTAGGTCGATAAAATTTTTTAAAAATTTATTTTTCCATTGCGTGCTTTTGTGGGCCATTTCCGGAACCGCAGAATCGAAATTTGGTATAGAAAATAAAATAAAATACCAGGCGAACAGAAATCAGTAGTAGGTCGATAATTTTTTTTTTATAATTTATTTTTCCATTGCGTGCTTTTGTGGGCCATTTCCGGAACCGCAGAACCAAAATTTAGTATAGAAAATTATATGAAATACCAGGCGAACAGAAATCAGTAGTAGGTTGATAAATTTTTTTTGTTTTAATTATTTTTCCATTGCGTGCTTTTGGGGGCCATTTCCGGAACCGCATAACCGAAATTTGGTATAGAAAATTAAATGAAATACCAGGCGAACAGAAATCAGTAGTAGGTCGATGAATTTTTTTTTTAAATTAATTTTCCATTGCGTGCTTTTGGGGGCCATTTCCGGAACCGCAAAAGGGAAATCTGGCATACAAAATAAAATAAAATACCAGGCAAACAGAAATCCCAGTAGTTTCAGGCAATATATTATTTTTTATTGCATACCGTAAGGGTTTGATGTAAAATTTTTGACAGGGGGTTGGCCGTAAATTTTATAACAAATTTTACAAAAGTCCTTATAACTCGGCCATTTTAAAGACGACCAGCATGATTTTTGGCCAGACGATTTGGCTCATTGATTAACATCGACTGAAATGATCGTGTCCTTAAAAGTCCTTGAAACAGCTGAGAAAAAAGGACTTTTTGACGGAGAAACAAATGCTTATAACTTCGGAACCCTTCGAAGGATCAGGACAAAAGTAGTGTTAAATGAACTGAATCCACAAGGACTATCATCTGACCAAAGGATATCCCGAAAGTCCTCCGGAGTTCCTAGTTATTGAGGGTTTTGTGTTTTTCTATTCCTTTTTGGCCGTTTTTTACAATCGGGCAATGTTTCTGCATGGAACACATTTTAACTTGTTAACCCTCAGGAACTGAAAAGTAATTAAACATATTTCTATTAGAATTAAATAATATTTCAACTTTGACCTATCAAGGACAATCAAAATGTCCTTTGGCTAGATTGTCGATTTCTGTGCAGTATCCTTTAAACGACTCTGCAGATAAACGCACTAATTCTCTAATGAAATAGGATGAAAGAAATGTCGAATGTATTTTAGCAACAAGGATTGCTGTCTGGCCAAAGGACATTTCGATAGTCTTGCGAAGTCAGAAGCTTCTAAGGATTCAATGTTTTTCAATTAACTCAGACTGTTTAAAAATAATATATTACTTATACATACATACTTTTCTGAGGCAAGGATAAGGCAAACATCCTTAATAATTCTGGCTGTGAGAAAACAATATTCAATATTGCACCTATCCCAAGGAAGTGGTGCTTCTCATGGCTATAATAAGCAAGGACGACATTGTCACCATTGTCACAGGCATACTTTGCCCTCTCAAGAAGCAGGACTATTAAACTGTTATTTAAGGATATTTCTATAAACTGTTAAAAACATTGTCTAAATGAGCCCAGATCAGTCTCTTATATAAAGTCATTGCGTTCAGTGTTCGTCTCCCCCCTCTCTTTATGTCTATGTCTTTTTATCGCATCCTTTAAACTTAACAAATTAAACATTTTATGCGCAATATCAAAATGTATTTTTTACCCACCAAAAACAAAAAAAAAAACCACGCGCCGTTAATAACCCACCCAGACCGAAAACCGAGACAGCCAACCAGATCCCGTCCCGTCCCTCCCCGCCCGGCCCAGACCAAGCAGGGACTCGAGCGGGCATATGCCCAACAAAATACCATAAAAAGCTTATGTCTTTTACATATCCTGCCACTGCTGTTCTCATATGCCTTAGAGGGAAAAGTATGTGGAAATTTTCATGTAACCAAACAGCTGGTGTCTGGTTCTGGATAAATTCTTTCCAAAGGCTATGAAAAATTTATCAAGAAGAAGCTTTAAAATTTTTAGATAATTTCTAACTGGGTCAATGGTAGACACGACAACCACATTAGGAAAGACAGAGAGAGAGAGAGAGAGAGAGAGTGAGAGCCGCGACGGCGGAAGGCAATAAGAAGAAGTATGCATATGACAAGGACATTATTGAAGGATTTGCTTTAGCCATGCTACGATGAGGAGGGTAAAAACTTTGTCTGTGTTAATGTAAAAATAATACGATTTAGTTAAGCACAAGACCGAGAAAAGTGCGTGCAGCATCATTCAAAGTTTGCCATATTTTCATCGTTTTGGGCCAACAAAACAGGAAAAAAAAAAGAAAAGAAAAGTTTCTCCTATTTGATGGCTCAATCAAAAGAACAAGGCAAACAGTCAAAATGAAAATGAAGGAGAGCTAAGAGGAAGAAGTTTTGTTTTCACGCCGCCAGATGACGATGACAAGAGTTGACCTACTAAATGCTAATCAGGAAGCAAAGCAAAGCAAGCAAGCAGAAGCAGCAACTTGACTTCCAGTTCAAGTGCTCTTAAGCAGTTAGCTGCTATCCTTTCGGATTGGTCTTCTTCTGTTTTTCATCTTCAGTCGCCTCCTGTGTTTGCATAGCCCGCAAGGAAGGTAAAAATAAAATGGAAAACGGAAGGACTACCATCCCCCCCTCCGAAAAAAAAGAAAAAATGAAAGTCAAATAGAAGTGAAATCATTCATGAAATCTTTCACAATTGACAAACAGAAAGAATAGAGGCAGAGAGAGAGTTCGTCGAGAGGGTAGCTTAAATAAACTTTCGAGTCAGAAATCTTGGAAAAATTAGGCAAAAAAACAAATGTAAAGCAACGTAAGTAAGAGTGGAGAAATAAAAAATAGAAATAGAAAGAAGAAAAGTCAAAAACCCAAATGGCAAGTGACCTACATTTCCATATGAAAAGGCCCACAGAAGCGACTGGATGAAGGAGGAGTAAAAAAAATGGGACTTTCTTTTAAAACAAAAGGACCTGCCCGCTCTGCCTTCTGCCTTCTAAAGAAAGTAAAAGCTCAAAAATGAAGCTCGGCTAGGCCATGTCATTCATTCATTTCCATTTGGCAGATAAATTAGAGCGAATTAATTGCATTTCGCATAAACAAAAGCTAATTGGAACTCATTTCGCATGTAAGCGCTCTCGTGCATAGCAAATGAGTGGAGTCAGGACAACAATGAAGGACGCTTGAAGTGCTGCTAGGCTAGGCTAGGCTAGGCTAGGCTAGGGGGGAAAGAAGTAGCAAACAAGTTTTTACCACGTAAAGCCCATTGTTGATAACAAATTCTGCCCTTTTCCATTCTTAAGTTGTGGAAGAAGAAACCAAATGATTGTCAAATAAATCAAAAAGGAAAATGCGAACGAAGAAGTGGTAGAGAGGCAACCATGACCAGAGGAGGGAGGGGGGGTTTGTTAAGGGGCATCTATCATAAGTCTGGAGCCTGTCAAAAAGGTGACGAAGCTGGAATATTTATTCTTTTTTTTTTTTTTCTTTTGCTTGCTTCTTGTAACTTGTACTTGGGCCTGGGCCTGGGCCTGAGTCTTGGGCATTTTCCCTCTCCAGCTCATTTGTCAAATTATGTGGCGAAAAACTCAAACTCAAATCAAAGCCAGACGAGGAGCAAATGAGGCGGCATTTGTTTTTTGAGTGGCAAGAAGACGACGAGCCAAATGGGGTTGCAAGCAGAAAAAAAAAAAGTCAACTCAATTGTGGCACAACTTTTCAGAAAAGTGCGTGTTGGAGTCAGGCCAAATAACACCAACAACAACAACAACACTAACAATAGAGAGCGAAAGAGATGGATGCTTGAATGGAAAGGCGGGCAACTGACTGTGCGTTGTGTAGAGGGAAAAGTGCAAAAGGGTTCCCTACAGTGATTTGTTATAGTTGTCCCTTCTTTTTTTTTCTCTCTCTCTCTTCGGCCTTCTATTTTTCTTCTTTCTTTCTTTCATTCCCTTTTGCTCTCAACTTGATTGATAGCCACATTTGCATGAGTCTGACTATAATGAGTCCTGGCCAACAAAGATGCGAAATGAGCACACACACACAGAGAGAGAGAGGTGGGTGAAAGGGGAGATATGAAGATGAGAAACTGAAAGAACTAACAATCAGTGCATGAAATTTTACTCTATATATACCGAAAGATTCTATACCCTTTTATAAGAAACAGTTAACAAATAACTTTTTTTTTTGTAGCAAATCTCAAAGATTATTTTATTTCAATTTTTAAAAAGAGAATATTAGATATTATTTGCTATATATAGCTATTTTTCAAACGATATCCACTATATAGCTCAATAAATTGACCATTATATATATACTCACTCTTAAAACTAAGTCAAGTCAAAGTCAAGAATAATCCTTAAAGATTTTATGTCTTGTTTTAGTTTTCGTACTCATCTCATATCAAAAGTTATGAAATGTGTTACAAACTTCTTCTATAATTAGGCATACCCCATTTGCTTAGGTAATGGGAGGGAAAAAATTGAAATCGGATACAGAACCAAGATATAAATCAAGGCAAACAAAAAAAAAAAAAAAAAGGGCAAAAAATTTCAACTGGCAGTTGCTCAAACAATAATTTTTATTTAACCCACTGACATGGCAACCCAATTTTAGACCATTTCCCGGTTTTACCCAATTCTCTTTCTTTCTTTTCTCATTCTTTTTTTTTTTTTGTTGTTGTTATTGTTTTGGGTGTGTTCTACTCACTTGCTAAATCCTTTGTAGACTGTCGCATAGGAGCCTTCACCCAGTGGTTCCAGTTTAACATAGGCCTCCTGTTTGCCAAATGGTGAATCGCCCTGGGGAGAAGAAAGAGAACAAACACCAAAAAAAATAAAAATAATTAGAAAATGTTGCATGTTTTGTTTGTTTGTTAATTAATTAAGCCTAGTTGGTGGCACACACAGAAAGAGAGAGAGCGAGATGATGTAATCTGTGAGAAAATTGAAAACGAAAGCCCCAAAAGTATGCCAAACTCGGTTAGGGGCACAAGAAAACATGACAAGCACAAAAGTATGCTATACATATATCATGATTAATGAAGGTTAGTAAAAATTTTAAATGCTAATTATATGAAAATTTTGTGTTTGCCTTTTTTTTTTTATATTTTCTATGATATACAAATTATGTTATTAAACTTTTGGTAATTGATTTGTTTAAGAAAAAAAAAAAAAAACAATTTTAAAATCTATTTTAAAGGAAACAAAATTTTACTAAAGTCTATCACTTAGTTATTATACCCGAAGCTCAAAGGGCAATGCATTTGCTGCTTGCTTAGTGTTGATTTTATTGTTTTTATGGCAACTTTATGTAGTTTGACTTCATTGAAATACTCATTTTAAACTGTAATTTTCTCCTTATAGAAAACTATAACAGGGCTCAGATGAACCCCACCAACCCCCCTCCTTCCCTTATGTAATATAAAGACCTCTAATTTGCCATAAAATTCGATCGAAATTGTTGATACTTTTTTTCTGCGCTGCAAAATAATCAATGAGTGTACTTTATGTCTGGTCTGTGTTGCTCTATAATCAACTATTTCTGCACACACACACATACACACCCATTCTGTATTCTCATATTAACAGGTGTTTCGATCAATTACTGTTTTGCACGCATTTCTTAAATTACAACAAATTGATTAATTAAAGGGAACACTCAATGCCTAAACAAAGGGTCCCAACAGGACAAATTTCAAAGAGATTAAAAATTTTCAATATTGTTCATACATTTTCAACTGCTACCTTAAGTAAAGTTAACTAAAACCAGTTGGGAATTGTATGGGTCAATGGTTGAAAATTCAACGCACGCAAGTATGCTACAATTTATTATGTGGCAAACATAAAGTAAAGTAACGAACGGATGCTGGCTGGTTGGTTGTTAGTTAGATCAAAAAGAAAAAGGGGAATATATGTAACAAGGAAAAATGTTTTCTAATTTAAACGAATGTGTGAAATTTGTGTGTGCGTGTGTGTGCATATGTGTGTGTTGGCAAATTTATTATACTTACACCAAATGCACTGAAACGTTTTCGTCGCGGATGTGGATCCTGTTTATTAAGAAAGACCTCAGATTTGGGTCTGGGCGGCTTCTTTGGACGCATCACAACATGCGAATGATATTTCATTTCCTCCCTAATATCATCATCTAATAATTTGCTATCCGATGATACGGACAATTGTCTCTGAACGCGATCATGATGGTCGGTGCTGTCCGTGCTGCGCCAGTCTACAATAAAGACAAAAAAATAAAAAGAAAGAAGCAATTAAAAATCTGTATTAAATATACAAAAGATGGCTTAATGAGGGCACAATTCAACTTTAATTCTAAATGAACAATAATAATTATAAAGCTCAGCAGCAGCAGCGAGGAGCTCACTTCACTTACTTACAACGGACTGAATGGAGTAAGACAAGTGGATAAGCTGCAAGAAAAAGAAAGAAAAAGGGAATCCAAAAAGCAAAAAGAGTATGAGACAAATAAATTTTAACTAAGCCGGCATATAATGAGCGTTGAAGAATTTCAAAAAGTTTGTCCAGCAAACTCATTATTTAAATCAAGTTCTCTCTATATATTTGATAAAGAAAAAAGAAAAACATTTCTAAATTCGGTCAACCTTGAAATTTTTGCAATAGGCTGCAAAAATATGCCATGTTTATGTCCGACTTTTGCTGCATATATATGTATGTACATATATTCTATTCTAGCTTGTTATAAAAATATATGAAAATGAAACAAAAACCAAAAATAGAAAAGAAAAAAAATTTGTTTCAAAAGAAAAACATCAGCAGGGAAGAACTCTCTGTGTGCTGATTGAAGAATGATGATGAGGGGCAAGCAAAAAAGTTGGTCTAGGACAAAGTTTTGCTCTAGCGATTCCATTGAAATGAATGAGTTAAGTTGAGTTTTGTTGCTCTATAACAGAAACAGAGGCGGAAGACGAGCAGGGGATAGCAGCGAGTTGGTTTCTTTTTTTTTTTTTTTTTGTTTAAACATTTTTATATAACTTTGCTTAAAAATATATATATAATGCAATTTGATAACTTTTCAATCAAAATTTTTACTTCGATTTCGATATGGAAAGTTGGTAAAAAGTTTATAATTGGAAAAAATAGATTTTATATTACAATTGGCAACATTTGTGCTGAAATCTCACAGACACCCTGTATTTATGCTAGATATTGTTTTCAAATCTGTATCTAAAACCATTTCTCTTTTATTTTCATATTTTAGAGATTTAAATTGTTGATTTTCTTTAGAACTAAAAGAAAATATTTACTTTTCTAGTTCGAATTCACAAACCCCCTTTTTTCTGCTCACTAAACTTTTGCATAAACTCGTTGGGCTACACCTTTGTGGACAGACGATAAGCTAGTTGGGCTGGTATCTCATGTCCAGGTTGGGACTGGGTCACCTAGTAACCTGATGATATTCATTGACTTGGGGGATTCAGAGTCGTCGTTCAACATCTGTGCTTTGCTTTTGCCGCTATATATGTATGTATAGTATATATTTATGGTACTGTATGTGTGTGTGTGTGTGTGTGCAATTTGTTTGCATTGCCATTCACTGGTAGAGTTTAACAAAAACCCAAACCAGTCACGCCCCCAATTCTAGTTTCCCCAATGCCAACAGACGTCGAATGGGCGGATGCTGTTACGTTTCTCTCTCTCTCTCTCTCTCTTTCTCTCTCCTTCTCGTTCTCTTTCTATTTGTTTGGTTTTCTATTTGAGCACTAATTACATTTTAAATTATGTTTGCTTTTGGCTGCAGTTTGCTAACCATGACTGTTGCTCTGCAATAGCAACAACAGCTGTTGGAGGAGCAGACGGTGCCGAAGGAGCAGGTGAATTATCATCTAGGTGGTAGGTAAAGGTTGAAAAGGTTGGAGATGAGCAGGTGGCACTCGTAGAAGACTGAACTGGACTGGGCAAAATGGCAACATCTGTATGGCTTTCATTTGAAATATTTATACAATAAAGTTGTAGCTCAGTTTCAGTTTGGGTTCTCTTTTTTTCCAACTTTAGACTTTCAACTTTAAGATTGAATTTCATTTGGCCCACAGACACACATATATATATGTATGTATATATATATTATATAACTGTAAAAGAAAACCACCATACAAAATATCAAATAAAATGTTTTCCCAACACACAAAAACTAAATGCACGATGATCATGCCGTAATTTGTATACTCTTTCATGCTTAACTTGAATCTACATAAATGTGGAATTTATATATAGAGAATTAGCTATTGAGGGCTGACTTTAAGAGAAGTAAGTATATATATATGGATATGTAAATATGTATATGATAGCTAGAAAGTTTTCTCGATATCAAATATGAAAGTTTTCCTATTTTCTTTAATAGATTTATTCCAAGAAGTCCTAAAGAAAAAAACCTTGTTTTACATCAGCTCATTCTATATCCATTTATATGATTCTCATTCTATATATTATAGATATATATTACAATTTTTGTTATCCAAGAAGTTAATAAAGAGTTGATATACGATTGAACTGAAGATCCTTTTTATCATTCACATTGTAGATATAGATATATAGAAAGCGAATAAGCTCTCGTTTTTGGTAAGAGAATTGGAATATATATGTATATAGTATATATGTATATAAAAGTTCCACTTAAGAATTCGCAACATGTTTCATACTAAACTACATATAACTGCGATGCTACCCTCCCCCCAACCCCCTTGTGTTAGCATTCCATAACATTTTTTTCCATTTCCATTGCGAGCTACCTTCAACTTGATTTTCACGCCTCCCCCAGAAACGTCATAAAAAATTTAATATTCACTCGCAAGATGTTTCTCTTCCGGCATGAGAATACCCTCCTTCCCCATCAGCCTCCTCCCCCCCCTCTTCACCGTATGAAGCAATGCTGAAAAATTACTAACATAAAAATTAAAAATTCAACAGCAGCTGATAGAAAAAAAAAATAAAGCCAGAAAGAAGGAAAAAATCAAGAGAAAGCTTTTGCAAGAAGAAAGAAAGAAAAAAATTGTATATGGAACAAAATGAAGTTGTGAAAAGATAATTCTCAAAAAATGTTATATAAAAACTAGAAGGATGGGCTAACTTCGGCCGTGCCGAAGTTCGTATACCCTTGCAAACTGTTATTTAACAATTACACATTTATAATGTGACAAAATCATTAGAAAGCATATGAACATGTCAAACATACATTAAATGTTCGTAGCGTGAGAAAAAAAGGAATTCGACAAAAAAAATTTTTTTTGGCCCGATGTTCCTATGGGAGCTATAGCATATAGATGACCGATTTTGCTGAAACTTAGCATATACATTTCTATATATACTAAACTTCCAAAAACCAAGTTTCGTGACAATCACTTTCAAAACACCCAAGTTATTGCTCTGAGACTATATTCTCGACCGATCGTTCCTATGGGAGCTATATGATATAGTCAACCGATTCTAATTAAACTTGGTGGATATGTTAGAAAGTATACCAAACTCTTAAACAACAAATTTTGTAATATTTGATTGAAAACCAACAGAGTTATGAAGGCTTAACTCTATTCTCGACCGATCGTTCCTATGGGAGCTATATGATATAGTCATCCGATCGGGATGATTCTGAGATATACAATGCCTGCAGCAAAAAGAAGACTGGGTGCAAAATTTCAGCTCTGTAGCTTTAAGGGTTTCGGAGGAGAAGCTGTTGATCCAGACAGACAGACAGACGGACAGACAGACGGACAGACAGACGGACAGACGGACAGACGGACAGACGGACATGGCTATATCAACTCAGCTCGTCGTGCTGATCAAGAATATATATACTTTATATAGTCGGAGATGCTTCCTTCTATGCGTTGCAAACTTCTGACCAAAATTAATATACCCTTTTTGCAAGGGTATAAAAAGGATATAGTCTCTCTCCCTATATATATTTAACATTTTTCTTGTTGTGTTTGTGCTCGTTAAGTGGAATATGGAAAAATGTTGACGGCGATTAAATGCGCAATATGCGCCATAAATGAGCCAAATAAAACGAAAAAGAAACTTTAATAAAATGGAGAGAGGAAGAAAAAAAAAACAAGACACAAAGAATGAATAAAACAAAAAAGAATAGAGAGAAAAAAGAATGCGGAAAGAGTGAAAAGAAAAATAGGAATCAACATCTACTACGTCATCATCGTCATCATAGTCATCATTTCTTGTCTAGCCGTTCAAGTGGAATGGCATTTGGCGTCGTATCCTTCGATGTTATCCTGCCAGCTCGAGGCAATAGAAAGCCGTGTGTTTTTTTTTGTCTTTTTCATTGTTGTGGGAGCACTTTTTTTTAATACCCTGTAACTATAATCGGTTGCCATTTGAAAGTGACAACTGTTTCCAGATTAGATTTGTCAATTTAAATCCTTTTATTGACTTGCCCTACACTTTAGTCAAGGATACAATTAATAAATATTCTTATTATATATGCATAACTCATGTCCATCTCAATATACAATATACCCACTCTTTTACAGGGTATTGAGGGAGAGAGAAAAAAAAAAAAGAAAAAGAAAAATATTGAAAGACAACCAAAGGAGCGAGCGAAATGAAAGCATTTGATTTGCAAAATTGACTGAGCATTGGAAAAGTGGCTGTAAAATTGGAAAATGAGCGACAACAACAACAATGATAACGAGAAAGAAGATGTGGAAGATATATATATTTATATTGTATATATGTGCATTTGCTTTCCTTCTTTCTCTTGGTTTTTTTCGGTATATTAGAAAGTTCTAAAATTGAATTGCTTTGGTGTTTAATTTTTTTTGTTTTTTTGGTTTTCTGTTTGCTCTGAGAGAGCCAATAGACAATTTGGCAACGATAATGGCAAATGGGAAAGTGGTTTGGCAGTGGTTTTTTTGAGGGGTCATCGAAATTATTATTATTATTATTATCATATGAAAGAGAGGAAGAGAGAGAGAGAGAGATAGGGAGAGAATTCTGTGGATGATGCCATAAAAGATATTAGGCCATTGTATGTTGGCATATGAAACGATTTAGAACAAAGTTAACAAATTCAATTTTAAAAATTAAGTTAAAATTGTTAAAGAAATTGAAAATTTGTTTACTTTTCTTAAGTGCTAAAGTTGAAGTTTAAATAAATCAATTTCAATTAAATAATATGTGACTCTTTTTCTTAAGGATGTCTTTGTGATGACATTTCGAAGGGTAAAAAGATGATTTAATTGATCAAATTTTATCTAGGCTAATATCTATTATATCTTGGCTATATGTATATATGTTTCATTATCTATGTGTATATAAATTCATAATAAAAAATTAGTTCTTTGGCTAGATAAATCCTGAGTCCTTGAATGGTTTATAGATTAATAAACTTTGATACAGAGATTCATCTTCTGATTATACTTGGGTAAAAGCAGCTCATTGAGGTGAACCGGCTCATTCGTTCTTTTTTTTCGAAGTGAACCAACTCACTCATATGGCTCACTGGCTCACTTGTAGATAGCTTATAAGTTCACTTTTCGATCGCCAGTTGAGCAAACCATAAGAACTAGTGTGCCAAAATGAGCTAGTGAGCCAAACTGAACTAGTGAGTCAAACTGAGCTAGTGAGCCAAACTGAACTAGTGAGTCAAACTGAGCTAGTGAGCCAAACTGAGCTAGTGTGCCAAACTGAACTAGTGAGCCAAACTGAGCCATATTGAATGAACAAGCTCAGTGGCTCAGCTCAGTGAGCCATTCATTTTGGCTCACTCTCTCATTAGCTACCCAAGTATACTTCTGATCATATAAATGATTAGTTCTAAGTAAATTCAGTCTGTGATTTATATGAAATATTATTGGATTTTAATACTTTGTATATATTCAGGTTATTTGGAGTATAGTGACTAGAAAGTTCCTTGAATGAATCTTTGTATACAAGAAATTCTTTTTAATACACCATAAAGAAGAATTTGTAGACTAAACCCTATCTTTATATCTATCTTGTAAATTAATAAGTTGCCTCTATTCTCCGATTTAGCAAAGTAAGCAAATTTGATTTGAACATATCCACAAATATATATATGTATATCGGTTGTTCCTTTTTATATGAAACTAGAAGTTTTAGTATCTCTCTCCTGCCAACACTTATTGGCCCAGTTGTGTGACGGTTTTCTTTTGCAGTTTCATTACAACCATAAAGTTATTTAGTGTCTTGCACAAATATTTTATGATCAATTCGGGAAGTGACGCTACATTGGGAATTTTTTTTTTTCTTTTTGTGTGCATAATATTCTTATCCTTTAACGCCTTTTATATGTTGTAAGTTTTATTACATTTTGGCCAAAAAAAAAAAAACATTCTTTCAGGCGAAGGCGAAAAGGAATAACTTGAAGTGCAAACAGAAAATCAGAAAAAAAAAAAAACGGGAAAGACCAACAAAAAAAAGTCAAGAATTTCCCTTGTAAAATGAAAACAATGAAAATTATGCAAGCGCATCACGAAGGGAAATGATAAAAATAGCAAGTGATGGCAAAGAGCTGTGGGGCAGGAGATGAAGAGATGCAGATGCTTGTATCGCAGAAGATGAAGAGGGGACACGAGGAGTGGATATGAAATAGGAGGGAGATATGTATGTATGTATGGGTAAGGGCATTGGGGGTAAGTCCGTGTTGGCTGTTGCTGATGTCTGGTCTGGTCCCTTGTTGATATAGTTATGCAAATGCTATGCAAGGATGTCACGTCCTGCTGTGACTTAAAGCCAACGCATACACACATACACATCTGCGACTTCAAGCTGCACATGTTGACCATGAAGGAATCGACTATAAAATACCCATTTGTGTTAATATAGACTTTCTGTTTGAATTGAATGTTGAATGCAAATCTGTCTCCCTTTCTTCCTCTCTCTCTCTCTTGATATATCCTTTTTTCAGTGAGATTATTGATTATTTTCATCTATTTAGGAAATTAAGCTTCCAATTTGTTTTATCTTCTAATCAATGAAATGTTATTTATCCAAAAATAAGTCTGATTATTCCCATCAGCAATAATTTTTGGTCATTTTCCATTTTATCCTTTCCCCTCATGATTTCCCATTTGTTCCTTTTGTTTTGTAAATTCTATTCTGAGCCCCTTAGTTAAGGACATTTTATGATCTTTCAATCTCTAAAAACTACCTTTACTTTTATATAACTTATGCAGACGCAAATTTTACTATATATAAATGTATATAGATTATCTGTATTCTAGTAAATCGAGTTCAATAGCCTATCAATCATATATATACCTATATATACTATATAAATCATTTTAAATTTACACTTTACAGGGTATTACATATGCTGGAATAGGCTAGAAGGCCAATAGGTATGGCAATGACAAAAGGAGGGTATAGAGGGGGCTGGTTTTAGTCTGCATATGTGTGTGTGCTTAGTGCTGCTGTTGTTGTTGTTGTTATTATTATTTTTGTTTGCTTCCCTCAGTGTTGGCCTTTTGCATTATTGCATATTATTGTAATTTCTGTTTACTATTTGTTTTTGGCTTTGTAACAATATTTATTATATGGTCCCAAGGTTCCCAACTCCCGCCACCGCCCTCCCTCTTAGGAAATGTCATAAAAAAATCACAGCAACAGCACCGGCAGCGGCAGCGGCAGCGGCAGCGGCTTGTTTCATAATGCTGAGTGGGTCAACGCCACGGGCCAGAGGGTTGGGGCTGGGGGGTAGAAAGGCAACTACATTTCACTATAAAAAAAAAAAAGTAGTAGCTAAAATTTCACATATAAAAGTTTTTCACTTTTCATTTGCATAAGGACCATATTTTATTATGCTGAGGTTCGAAATGAGGGGGGAGAGGGGCGGGGCGTACCGAGAGGAGGGAATACTACAATGTATATTATTATTGCTGATGCCGCTGCTGTTGCCTCTTGTTCTTGTTATATTGCTATTCATATGCGCGTGTCGCGCATTTGCGTAAAAATTTAATAAAGCGACACTTTTGCCTCAACTCTACTGGAAACTCCATCGTTCCGACCGACACTCTTGCCACATGCTCCCCCCCTCCTACCACCCCCTTCCTCTCAAACACATTCTCCCTCAAAACTCCACCTTTAGGCAACCATTCAGCTGTTCACTTGCTTCCAAAATATACAAATAGTATATAAAATTTTTATGAAAAACAAACGAAATACACACACAAGGCAAAGGCAGGAAATGCCATTTTGATAAATGCAATGGCTTGGCAACCCTGCCGCCAATAGGATTCAACGTCCATCGACAACGAATTTCAAATTGGGCAACAAAAATGTGTCTCCAGTTCCTTTCCCCCGCACATCCAGCAAAACTGTCACATATAAAAACCGAGAACCCTATTGGGAGAAGGGAGGAGGAGAAGGAGGTGACTTTATCTGGCAACCATCTTCCTTGGCTCTCCCCTTTTTTTTTGCATTTTTGTCCTGATCTTTGCTGTGGACCAAAAGCATTTTGCCGCTGTTATGTTTTGTGATTTATTATTCAAGCAAGAAATTAAATTTTCTCTTATTTTTTTTTTTTTTTTTAATTTTACTGCAGTCGTCCGCCCTATCGAAATTTGAACTTGGACTGTCTGCACGTTCCTGTCCGGGGTCCGCGTCTGCATCCCCACTATCTTCTCAGCAACATGTCCCCGCTGGGTGTCCTTAACATTCAACCCTCCACTCTCTTATTCTATCAGCTGGTTTACTGCCTAAAATTTATTGTGTTGTTGTAGAATTCAATTACAAAGATGATGGCAGAAAGCAGAGAGAGAGAGAGAGAGAGAGGGAGAGAGAAAAGATGGCCAAAACGGAGACAAACAACGAAGGTCGCAAAAGCAGGAAAAGTGAAATGCAATCAGGATAAATTTTTCTGAATACATGTAAAAAATACTGCAACGATTGACATCTTTCTATTATCTATAGATATTGTAAAATATATTACAAACGATTGACATCTTTTTAAAGGAATCTGTGACAGATTTTTGGCAAGAAATAGTTATTTAAACTTTGTTAAAAGAATACGAAATACGATATACAATTACAGGAATAAGACTACTAGAATAGGAATAAAACTACAAAAATAGGAATAAAATTACAGGAATAGGAATAAAACAACAGGAAAAGGAACACAACTAAAGGAATAGGACTTCAGGAATAGAACTTCTTATCTACTAAGAGAAATTGGCATTATTCAGTTTGCTTAATCAAAGATGAAAACAGCTAAAGTTTCTATGATAAAGTTCAATAAAATGCCTTTAGGAATTGAACTCCTTATCGACTAACAGAAATTGGAGTTCAAATTGGTCAATCAAAGATAGAAGATTGTTGATTCAGTTTAGTTTAGTATTAATTAGTTTCTAATAGAACCAAAAGTTTTCACATTTTTGGAAAGAAACCTAAAACTCTTTTCAATCGCAATCACTCGAATAAAAAATATTCTCATTGCAATATCAATTATATAAATTGAATTTCACATTGAGTTACTAAAGCGAAGAATACCAATCAAATTGCTTTTGCCTTGTTTACCACTCAAAAATTTATTGTGCTGATGGAATTCAATTATGGCAACGTTGACAACCCTTAAAGATGGAAAGGGTAAAAGGATATACACCCCAGCAGCTTCCTTTACCTTTGCAGTAAAAGAAAGGAACTTGGGCAACGAAATTGGATTTGCCATATTGCATCCGTTAAGAAAGTTTTGACTTGGTTTGTTTATTCATCCTTTTGGGTTGTCTCAAATATTAAAATGATAGCCCGCTGCGTTTTGTCATTACTTTTGGCTGTCGGTTGCATTCTTCAGGCTAAGAAGGATACCGACGACAAGGAGCTAGGATATATGGCGAACAATATGAATAAAACGTAGCCCGACTGTCGGTCTATTTTAATGACATTTTGGCTAAGCTTTTGAGCATAAAATATGGCCATTTAAATTTTCTATTGTTGTTGTCCAACAAAACTATTAAAAGTCTAGCGAATTTCCGGGTGCCAAAATCAACAAACAAAAAATAGAGATGAAAGGAAAGGAAAGGATGCAAGCTAAAGGGACATTCCAGAAAATTTAAATAATAATAATAAGAAAAAAATTGTAAGCATTACCTTGTGGTTTGTTATTATCATTTTTCGCAGATTCTTGTGCTAAAAAGAAAAATAAAAAGAACGAGAAAAGGAAAAAAATAAAATATAAGAAAAATTAAAGAAATTTTTTTTTTGAAGCAGTGCATTAAAAGTAAACTTAAACTAGTTGGGAATTACAAGCTTAAAATATAAATAGTGCTTAGGATAATATTTGGGAATATGCAATAATTGATAATAAAGTTTAATTAAGTATATTATATAAGAAGCGTAAAAGTAATCAGAGAAATAATATTTTACTAACTAGTTTTTACTTATATTTATATATGCTATATACCTTTATCGGTTCAAGGACTTTCAATCCATTTCTATAGTTCAAAGTTGATTAACAAAAAAGTGAACAAACGTAAGATTTCTTTCATTTCATTGATTTACAATCAATTAAAGATATATACGATATACATATGTATATAGATATATTTTGATTTTCTGTTTTTGCTCTTTTCTCCTGTTCACTTCCTTTCACACACATTACACGCTTGTTGACCAAAACAACATATCCCTACACACACTCACACACACACTCAATCCTCTTTTCTTTTCATTTTGCTCGTTCTCAACTTTGTTGACAAATAAAAGCATAAATCGCGCGTAATAATTGGCCCAGCCAGCGCACATTTAATGGCTTACACCGAAGGACTTTGGATATGGTCAGGAACAGGAGTATAAGCAACAGCAACAGCAACGGCTATAGCAAAAGGGAATCACCACAATAAAAGCCAAAAACGAAAGCGCATAAAAGTCGTTAAAAGATTTAGTTCATGGTTATATATTTCTTTTCGCACGCCCGCACTCTATCAAGGAGAGAAAGCTGAAAAGGAGAGACAGCAAAGTGGAGTTGACTTTTCTCGTATATTTTTATTTTTATTGAATAAGAAATTGACATTTGATTAGAGATTTTCATTTCTCATGGCTCTCTCTTTCCTACTTTCTCTCGCTCTCGTGCTCGTTTCTTGTGTTTCTTTTCTTTTTTGGCAATATATTGAATCAGTTGTTGGTAGGAGCACTGTGGGTTGTGGCATATCCTTTCGCTCATCACTTCCAATTACCGTTTATTTATTGCTTCATTATTGTGGCCAAAATACTGTAGTCGAACACACACAGCAAAATGGAAAGGAAAAGGTTATCCCTAAGGGCAGTAAATTGATTTGTGCGTGTGGATTAGGGATTAGGTATAACAGGACTAGGAGTACATGAATAGAAAGAGATGAGACGAAACGAAACGAAAGGAGACGAAACGAAACGCTTGGCCAGCATCTTCAAAGATTTTGCTTTAGCTCTTCATTAAACGCATCCAACCGACAAATGTGAATGCTTTAGTACTTGTATTCATGATAAATTGCAATAAAGAAAAGGTTACAAAAGATTTACCATATATGTATGTATACATCAGTTTATTATACTGATTGATCAGTATTTAAATCAATTATAGAGAGAACTAGGAAAAAGGGGGAATTCTGGTTTTTACTTTCACGGAATTCAGTAAAACTAAAATGAAGCAAAACTTAACTCTCAAAGGAGAAGAGTACCAGAATGATTATTTTTAATCTAAAATATTTGTCCTTTTTTTTTCTTTTCTGAATATTTATTTCAATTTACTTATTATTTGAAAGCGAAACCAACTTTTGTTATAAGAATATTTTCATATCTCATTCCATAACAAAATCATTTGTTTTCGAAACAGTTTGTGGGGTGAACAAGTGAGTAGTTTGTTTTATTATTTAGCCAGAGGCAAAAATTAAAGGAAAGGAAAGTAAAAACAAAAAAAAAAAGGGAGAAAGGAAGGAATTCTCTTGTCACTTGATTGTGTTTAATTACTCAAACCAACTCAATCGATTTTAATTAGAGAATGAAGCAAGCAAGTCGTCCTTGCCGACATTGAGTATACCCTGTACCAACTAGTTATATTAAATGAAATAGAATATCCTCAAAATCGCCATTAACTTCATGCAAAATTCACTTTAACATGCAGCAACAGCAAATGCATGCTGTCTCGCTCACTCTTGCCAGCCAATGTCGCCTCGGCAATTCAGTGCAAAACTCATATAGGTATATCTCCGATATTTATTGTCCGATTTCGACAAAATTTGGTCAGCTGGTCCAGTTTGGGTATATAATTAGGTGTGCCAAGTAAGAATATGATATCTTAAATACAGCTCTAGTAATACGTTTTCCCGATTTGCGGGGGCGGAAGTGGGCGTGGCAAAAATTTGAAACAAACTTGATCTGTCTACACACTAGACGGATCTACAAACCAAATTTGGTAGCTCTAGCTCTTATAGTCTCCGAGATCTAGGTGTTCATACAGACGGACGGACAGACGGACAGACGGACAGACGGACAGACGGACAGACGGACAGACGGACGGACAGACGGACATGGCTCAATCGACTCGGCTAGTGATGCTGATCAAGAATATATATACTTTATGGGGTCAGAAATGTATATTTCTGCCTGTTACATACATTTTAGCGACTTTAATATACCCTTTTACCCTATGGGTACAGGGTATAAAAACAAGTGAAAAGGACTAAAGGAGATGAAAAACACGTACCAACAATTTGCCAAAGGGAGTGTGTGTGTGTGAGTGTGATTGTGTGTGTGTGTGTGTGTGCGGGTGCACAACAAAAATTGGATTGTTTTTCTCTCTCTTATTTTTTTTGTTTTTGCAAATTATTAATTGCTGACATGGAGTTTTGTCTGGGCTTTTGGGTTGACAGGACACAATTTGGTGCATGGGGTCCTTGAAATAATTACTCATACTCTATTTGCAGCAATTTAATAAGGATTTTTGCTTAAGTCAACAGTAAAACCAGAAACCCAAACTCATAGAACAAGATCCGGAGCAGGACATAGAACCAAAACCAAAACCGTAACCGAGAACTCAATCAGCAGGGAAAAGAGAGAATGTGATGGAATGTGTAAATTTCAACACCTCGAGCCAACAAATAAACAACAACAGCAACAACGGCAACAAAATACCCAACAAAATGAGAAAAATCAATGAGGAAAACGCAACAAGAGAAGAAAAGAAAAACCAATTAGGAAACAAGGCACATCGATGGCTAAGACGAGCACTTTGATGTTTTTGTAATTAACTTGCAGCAGCCACAACGCAAAACACAACAAAACAAAGCAGAACACAACACAACACACACACACACACAGAAAACAAATCCTTCAACGAAACAAGAAGCCAACGAACCAAGCAAGCCTCAACATCCTAAACATCCTGGCCAGACAGCCACGCAAACAAACAAGTATTCTGTATTACTTAACAAATTACATAAAATTACTTTACTTTACTTCAGGACAAACAATAGGAAAATCGCTTAACGTTTATAGGGAATCAACTCACATATGTCGACGAGGGTTACTTGATAAGTTCTTGTTTAGTCGATTGTTTTTCTTGGAAATAAAAGCAGATGTAAAGTGTAGGAATAGCAAATAACAAGTCAAAATAACGTCTGAACTGGTGTATTTTTTCCATTTTCTGGTTTTTGAAGAGAAGGAATACTAACTGAACCTTATGAAGATGGGCCAGTTGCTGCACCTAAATATATACCTAAAGAGTTTGATA
Source organism: Drosophila austrosaltans (assembly GCA_035045865.1). Taxonomy (NCBI): domain Eukaryota; kingdom Metazoa; phylum Arthropoda; class Insecta; order Diptera; family Drosophilidae; genus Drosophila; species Drosophila austrosaltans. Next base: position 9,589,686 of record JAWNOQ010000207.1, read on the forward strand.
AACAAAATTAACTATTAAATTGTAGTTTTCAACACTTTCAGAGTTCAGAAGTGAACAAACTGTAGTTAACTTTGATGATAAAATGGAACAGTTGCTGCTTTGGAGTTTCTAGTCATGCAGTAACTCATTCAACTTGGTATATTCAACATTTTTAGTTTCAATTGAATACTTTTTGACTGACTCTCGCATATTCGTCATATATGTATACACTTTATATAGATAAATTTATATCCTGCGCTTGCCTGTCATGTCAAACTGTTTACTTTTGTTACTTTGGGAGCAGCTTTTCTTCATTTTTAGACATTTGTTTGTAATTCGCAAACAAAAACAACAATTGGCGGGGGCATCATTCATCATGCATGGGTTAAAGGGTGAATGGAAGAGGCATATGAAAGTAAGGGGAGGGGGTTTGAAAAGAAACATATGACAGGATATTTGTGTGGCAAGAAAGGGTTGCACGACCAACTAACTTGACTAAAAACACAAAAACGACGCTACAACACCAAGAAAAGTCCCCCCAAAAAAATGAAAAAAAAAAATAAAACAAAACCAGAAGCAAAGCGGAAATCTGAGGCCATAAGCCAGACAAATGACGTTGATGCTAATTAAAAGCGGCGTCAGAAAAGGAGTGACGAGACGAGACGAACAGAAAACCAATGGAAGAAAGGGGAGGGAGTGGGGAGGGGTGGTTGTAGCAAAAGTTGTGTTGTCTTTGTCATATACAATTACCATTTTCATATATGTGTTATAAGTATGGCATTTATGCGGCACCTCAAAATGAAATTACAAAAACGGAAAATTAGTGCTGGGCATCCACATGGCGTATGCTTAATTTCCTGACTAGTTGCCTGATGGTTCCTGATGTTGCCCCTCTTCTTTTGTCTTGGCTAAATTATGCTCATCATTGTGACACAATTATGAAGGAGCAGCAACGGCAGACCCTTTGCCATTGGCACAACACAGCCCCACCCCCACCCCCACCCCCACCACATACCGCTGCTGCTGTGCTGGCCTGCAATTTTCTCCTTTTTTCTATGAAAGTCATTTCATGCATGCGAAATTAGTTTATGTGTGCGCAATTTCAAAAGAAGTGTTGAAAAAGCATGAAAAAAAAGGAGCAAAAATAAAGTTGCGCAAAAAACCGCAGAAAATTTCACACTAAACGTTGCCATTATATGCAAAACATTGTAGGAACCACCCAAAAATAAAAAACGAAAAGAAAGGAAAGAAATGAGTAGAGAGGTTAGAATTTAGTTTGTGTGGGTGGAAACAGAAGTCGTGCAGGAGCAAAGAATACGGCAAAAAGAGGCAAAGCTTTGGCTGCAACATTTTGTGGTCAGATTAGAATGAAAAGGAAACAATTTCAGCCTCACCCTCGTAATGAGCAACTGAACTAAGTATGGTATACAAAATCAGAGTCTAAACTGTCATAACTAAACCAAAATGTATTAAGAGAGATTCCATTTAAAGGGGGACACATAGTAAATAGTAAACCACATCTTTTAGTTTTAGAATGGAAAAGTTTTCCATCTCCATTTGTTCTTGGGTCGCTGTTCAGTTAAGTAAAACAATATTTAAATAGTTTCTCTTTAATCATAATTTGATTCTTTCTAAATGATTGGCCAGCAATCAAATGGTTTAAGTTCTTTTTTCCGGTAGCTTAATTCTAGTTAAATATCAAAAGTTAAGTGACCATGACCTTAGTTAACCAATTTCATTTGTAAGCCAGACGGCAACAGATTAGCTCTTTTGCAATCTTTTGTGAAATTGATTTGCCACAAAATGCACCATCAACTAGATTTACAACCACAATTTGTCGTGCATTTTCTTCTATCCACTCAAAGACTCACTTCCCCACCCTCTCTCTTTCTCTGTCGCTGCCAATTTGTTAGAGGAATCGGAAATTACACAATAGAAATGAAATGAATTGATTTCTAATACGAGTTTATTTCGTTTTTTTTTATTTTTTTTTTTGACCAATGGCAAATACAATAAGAGAAGGTGGAAAGTAACCTCAAAATCCTGGGAATAAAGTCAGCACACAACTGCACAGACATGGAGCTAAAGAAATTCAATTTACTTGGACAGCTTTTGCGGACATTGGCAAGCAACCACGGAGCAACCATTGAGGTAAGATAAAATCCGTATAATAAGAGTAATACATATTTATAATAAGCAATAAAATGCTTGCAATTTTTCAGCAATAATATTTTCTTTCTTTTTTTTCTCTGCTCGTAAATGTCTGTTTCGCGTTTTACTTCTCATTTTTTTTTTTTTTTTAATTAAGTTGAAAAGGTTTGTTCACTGTAAATAAAAGCAAGAGCCCGGGGTCCGTCCACATCCACTATATTCAGGATCAGGTCCAGTTATTGCCCACTGATTTGCGGCAACTGTAAATAAAGCCCTTGGGCGTGGCATCCACTTGCAATATATCATCATCATCAGCAGGAACAATGTTGCTGCTGCTGTTATTGCTGTTGTTGCAGCTTCTCGAAAAGGGAGCAACAACAACAAAAATGATGCGAAAACGAATGCACAATGTTTCCGTCAAGCGTTCATCATACGTTGAAAAGAAGAGCTGCGTGGCAGAACGAATCGCGACATTGTTTGCACTTGGCCGACGTTGGAGCAAACGAAAAAAAAAAGAAAAAAAAAAGGAAAGAAATAAAAACCAAAACCAAATCCAGGCAATAACACACATGAAACAGAGTCCCCCTATCCTACAACAGCAACGAAACGAAAGAAACAATAGGCACGCAGACAATTTCTGGACAGGATTCAACATGCCAACAGCAACAATGCCCCACAGGAGTCGAGTCATTCCAAAAAAAAAAAAAAAAAAAGAAGAGAAAGATGTTTGTTTGTTTGGTCAGTAGGCGGCTGGCAGGCTGGCAAAAGGAGTCAAGTTAGAAGGCCAACAGGATTAATGAACAAATCCGCACAAAGGTATTGGTTATATTGCTCGTTTTGAAGGTAGAGAAGAACGATTAATTGCTGATAGAGCGATAAGAAAAAAAAAATGCATAGAAGAAATCCATCAATTGATTCTTCAAAAGGTGTTAAGTAATTTTGTAAATTAAAAATAAAAGGTTCCTATATACAATTTAAGGGAAAATGAAAACATTTATGATATGATTCGGTTATCGAGAAATTGCATAATTAAGGTTTCAAAATGGAAGTGAGATCGTAACGATTTGTATGCCTTCAGGCCCAACTTGAAAACTCAATTTTAGCTTTCATGGTTTTGCCTCATCGAAATGTAAACGACAATCAACTTCAAAAAGCATCGTCACTCAAAAAACGTAATGGGAATAATTTGCAGCAATTTCAAACGAAAAGCCTCTTACCGCTCTACCCACACACACACGCACATACACACGAGCGCACACACTTACATAGATATAGGCACATGGCCGCCCAGTCACGTAAATGACAATCAAAATTTGAAGTAGTCAAAGAAGAAGCAAGGAAACGGATGCGAAGTGACCAAATCAAATGCGTAGCCGCCTGACTGTCATATAGGTACATAGATAGGACATATAGGACAACAGACAGACAGAACCACCAACCACATGGCCCCAAGGCTGTCAGAGTCAACACATAACGAACGTTATCTGAATGGGCAGGCGGTAAGTCGCAGGACAGAATACGTACAGACAAGAGAGATAGGCGGCAGTTCTATTCTCCCCATAGACCGATACACAAATTTGTGTAGACAACCGCAGTTTCGAGCTGCTTATAATTTACGCACACGTATGTAATATCTATAAGTGTGTATATGATGTCTTTGCCCTCTCTGTGTGTGTGTTTGTGTGTGTGTGCTTAATGCGTTACAAGGATATCAGTCGATAGGCAGAGCAGAGACCTTTAGTTACAATCAACATGCGCCCATTCCCATGCCCGCACCGCCCCTAACCATCTTCTCCATCACTTTTGTCATATTATGAATCCTAATTCTGAACATTGAGAAGAAACTGAGCTCTCAAATCAACAACATGGAACACGACCCGATCCGACCCGGCCCGGCCCGGCCCGACCCAGCCCTGACCTGAGGGCTCTCGATGACGTTATAGATACTTCAGTTGTCACTCAAAATGCGCTCGCGTTGATTGCATTTCATCATCATCATCATCATCATCTGACTATACAATGCCTTCATTTTTGCCCTTTAAGGCACTTCAAGTTCTATTTTTATTAGCACATTTCTTTTGAATTTCAAACAAAAATTTATAATGACAAGCGTGAATTTTATTATTTTGTCTTCTTCTAGACATGTTCTGTGTCGCGTCTCGTCTCGTCTCATCTCTCTCTGTGTATGTGTGAGTGGGTGTGGGCATAGAATGGGCGTGACTGTTGACCCACAGGGTATTGTTTGGACTTGTGAGCCGTTAGCCGGTTGCAATAAAATAAAAATTCTCATCAAAAGAGACAAGGAAAGGGAAAAATATTACGGTGCTATTAAAAAGTTTTTCCTCTAGAAACTCCACGACACGCCCCTTTGGTTAATGCTCAAAAAATGAAAAAAGGAGAGAGAGAATGTAAAGAACAGGAAAGAAAAGGACAAGAAAATGCAAAGGAAGGAAAAGAAAGAAAAAATGACAACGAGTTGTTCGTCTTTTCAGTCCTGGACTTTAACCATAATGAGCTTAGTATGCATAAAGCGGTGAATTGTCAAAAGATATTTTCTGGACAATTTTTTTTTTGCTGCCTTCTATCTGTTTTTTATTTTTTGTTATACCCTAAAACCATTAAATTAAAGGGGTATATTGGGCACAAGCAGGAAAAAGCGTATGAGAAATATATTCTCAATCATTTTTAATTGACAAGTTGATTTAGAAATCAAATTAGTTGTATACATTCTTCATCTGGCTTATCTAGTAAGTTTCAAGGTTATGCCACGCCCTTAATGTTCCTACATACATCCTTTTTTACACACATTCCTTCAAATCATAGTTCTTTATTATGTCCATTGAATAGCTTGCATAAATCTGCCATGGAAACAGGATATACAAATGTTATCTATGCTTAAGCTTCCCGCTAGATGTCGCCAGTGGAGAACGATTTAACTAAAGTAAGCAAAAGTTGAAGGATAATTGGTATGACCATTCACTTTTACTTGTTGCTGGGTATCTTCAAGTCGTTGCCCGAAAATTTCTACTCTCTGCTTCTTTTTTTGTTTTCTGTTTTGAAATGAGAACCAGAGACTACAATGGTGAAAATTGGCCAAAGAAGTTGCTGTTGTTGTTGGTGTTCTTTGGTTGGTTTGGGTTTTTTTTTTTTTTTTAAAGAAAAAGAAGAAAAATGTGGGTTGGTACATTTGGGATTATTATAGAGCTTTCACTTTGCTTAGTTGTGCAGACAAAGTTTCACAAAGAAATTTGATTACATTAGTTACCCAGAAATAGGAGAAAGGAAGGACAAGAGGACAATAGCTTCTGCATTTTTATGAACCCATTTATGGTCAAGTAAGAGAATTTTTGATAGAACTTGGAGGACAATTTTTTTGAAGCAATTTGTTGCGTAACTTTATGGGAGTCCTTGAAGCATTGATAAGTTGTCCTCTTTTCCCCATAATCTAATCATATGCATATAGCAAAATGAAATGGGGGAAAATACTAATTTTGGAAAGTTTCACTAAATGTTCAATCGGACAAATCAACCAAAAGTTCTTAGTCAGCTTTAGCTAATGGAAAGAATGTTCAAAATTTAAGAAACTTTCTTATATAATCCATCTCTGATCCTTGAAAAGGTCATTTTGTTTTGTTTCCCCTTTTTTTTTATTTTTTTTTCCGCCGAATGACAGTGCCATGTTCCATCAACTCGTTCGTTCGTTCGTTCGTTTTTCCAGGCCAATTAGCAAAAGTTTTCATTTATCAAATCCTGTGGAAAACCTTTTACTCCTCTTCAAAAATCTTCATGCAAATGCTGTGCAGCAACCGTAAAGACACCCAAAATAATAGAAAAAGTATATGAGGGATGGGAAAGGATGAAGAAAAAAACCACCGCAAAAACCAACAGAAAAAAAGAGAAAGAAGAAACAAAGAGAAATGGACAAAAAAAAAAAAAAAAAGAAAGAAAGAAAACGAACCGCAAATTTTCCATGTCATTGCATAAGTCGCTTCATTAGCCAAACCAAGCAAAAAAATGTCTCACGCCAGAAGATGACATCAAACAAACAAAAAAAAAAACCCCAAACCAAAAACCATCATTAAAATAAAAGAAAAAACGCGAGCGCGAAAAGGAAATTTTGAAATCCTGCGGAAAAAACAAGTCAACGCAATGGCGACATGTTTTTATGCTTCGTTAATAAACTGCAACGCGACTGACTGGCTGGCTGGCTGGCTGGCTGGATGGTTGGAGTTAGGGTTCGCTTCGTTGTGGGAAGAAAGGGTTGCTGGAACCCACAAGAAAGGCTGCTGTTCCTGCTGCTGTTGTCTAACCGCAAGGCGTCATGAATTCTGTCATCCTAGAGTTTGCGGGGGGTTGTGGGTTGCCACGTAGCATTTTAAAATGGAACCGCAAAAACCCCCAAACCCAAAATAAAACAAAAAACACACAAAAAAAAAAAAAAAAAAACAAACGAAGTAGAGGAAGGAAACCAAGAAGTACATAAGAAAACCCTGAGCTTAATAGACAACGCAAAAGGTACATGAAACGACAAAAAAAATGAAGCAAGCAAGTCGTCCCTGCCGACATTGAGTATACCCTGTACCTACTAGTTATATTAAATGAAATAGAATATCCCCGAAATCGCCATCAATTTCATGCAAAATTCTCTTTAACATGCAGCAACAGCGAACGCATGCTGTCTCGCTCACTCTTGCCAGCCGATGTCACCATGGCAATTCAGTGCAAAACTCATATAGCTATATCTCCGATATTTATTGTCCGATTTGGACTAATTTTGGTCAGGTGGAGCAGTTTGGGTATATAATTAGGTGTGCCAAGTAAGAGTACGATATCTTTAATACAAAAATGGCAAAAATTTGAAACAAACTTGATCTGGCTGCACACTAGACGGATCTACAAACCAAATTTGGTAGCTCTAGCTCTTATAGTCTCTGAGATCTAGGTGTTCATACAGACGGACGGACAGACGGACGGACAGACGGACATAGCTCAATCGACTCGGCTAGTGATGCTGATCAAGAATATATATACTTTATGGGGTCAGAAATGTATATTTCTGCCTGTTACATACATTTTAGCGACTTTAATATACCCTTTTACCCTATGGGTACAGGGTATAAAAACTGTCAATGTGAATGTGGGGGGATGAGGGTTTAAAATTGTATGGGTTCATAGTGTGTTCACCCCCTTCAACCTACAAAATATAAAAATAACAACGACAGACACGAAAATCACTTTAAGTATTTTGCCAATAAATTTAAATCACAGACAAGGCAAAGGGAAACAACACGCTAAAACGCACTTGCCAAAAAGGCATAAGAAAAACAATAGAGACAGATGGGGACAGGGGGAGCGCTACACAAGAAGGTCATGAAAAAGGACGCACCGGGCATAAAAACCAAACGCGAAAAATACTTTTCCCTTTTCTTTTTCTCATCTTCTTTTGATTTTGAAAAAAGAAAAAAAAAAAAATTATATATATAAACAAAAGCCGCCCAATAAGATGAACGTGGCGGCGTCAAAAGCCAAGCCAAATAAAGCGTTAAAAGAATTTATAAGCAGGTTAAAGGATATTAAAAGTAGACATTGGATAACGCATTTACAAATACCCAGTAAGAAATTTTAAAGAAATTTTCCAAAATGGCATAAGCAGCTCTATAGAAAAAACAACTAGAATAGCAAAAGTTGGCAAGTAATAGCAGACATCTAAGGTACCCTATAAACGTTACATGACTCACATATGTAGTTAGTTGCATTTTCATATATTTTAGTCGCATATACTCATCTAGGACTACACGGTATGCAATACGGTTAAGATGATGATAACAGAGAGCAGCAGCACCCCAGAAGAAGAGAGAAAAAAAAACACTACATAAAAAAGGACTTACAGGTGGCACACGACGGCATCAGGAAGGAATGATAAAAAAAAAGGAAGTGAAAGTAGGCACGGAAGCAGCTGGCTTAGTTCTTGATCTTCTTCAAATGAGGCATGAAAATAATCCTATCAAAATGATTCTCACCATCACACGAAATTTTCACACACTTTATCATAATTTCTCCACTTTCTGGTGAAAATTAAATTTTCGGTGGGGATGTTTTTTTTTTTTTTTTTTAGATTTTTTGCACATTTCACTTTTTTATGTGTCACGCCTAATTGTTAAATATGATTTACCATCATTTGCTAAAGGGCCTCATGCGAAATGTGTTTTATGGGCATATATTTGCTTCTTTATTTTTTCTCGTGTGTGTGTGTGGGAAAATATGCTGATTTTTCTCTACACTTGCCTGAAGATGGTTATATTAGCTATGAACTGAAGTCAGAAATCAAATGAAAACTTTAGGAAAAGTTAACAGTTTTACACAAATCGTATATAAAATTAATAAAATTAACAAGTTTTTTTTTTTATATATTGAATATCTATATATTGTCTTTAACTTGTTTATCTGATTTAAAAGTAGATTCTGTGCATCTCTTCATGTAAAATTTAACAACAATTCATAATTCTAATTGAACATTCAAGTACGAAAATTGAAGGTGGAGTTCACCTTCAATTTTCATTCAGTTGGACAATGAATTTTCTTTGTAGAATCACAAGGGTATTTGAAAATTTGCCACAGTTGTCGAAAGAATTGTAATTCATTTTGCCTTTCTTTATGCATTTTTGCATAATTTGCTTTTGGCATGAATGTTTTCGTTGTTTTTTTTTTTCGATTTTTTCTCGTATGAACAATAATAAATTGCCCATATCCAAACGCATCTAATGTGGCGAACTGGGTTTGCCTTCAGTTTTCTTCTTATTGTTGCCGCTGAGTTGAAGATAACTTATAAATCATGTAATCAGAATCGGGAACAACAGCAACAACAACAAACAAATGGAAAATATGGTAACGCCGCCATGAAAAACTGAAATTGCTTTTATGTGAAGGCGAAAGAATACCATGCGGCATCAGTTTCAAAAAGGGAAGAGAAAGATGTGAAGTGGTTGTATATACATATGTATGTGCGTGTGCGTGGGGAGGAAGGCGGTGGGGGGAGAGGGGTTTTAGGGTGGGCAACAGATCATGTCTGACGGCATTTCGGAATGTGCTTTCCAAAGTGTTTGTTATTTATTGTGCGTTATATAACAACTTTATGATAGCTGGAAAAACTAACCATTTTAGTTTTTTTCGCTTTCGCAAAACTTTTATTGATGATGACACAAAAGGAACAAAACCGACAACGATGTCCAGCAAGAGATAAAAAAAGCTAAACAATCAATAAAAAGAATAATAATAATAATAATAATAAGAGCGGAAAACACTTTTAAAAAACTTTTATTAAACGAGCAATAAATAATGTGGAAATCAATGCGTGAAATCAATAAAAGATAAGCCCGATGGCCAATTGGTTTGCTCTAGAAATTGCTTTATAAGAATTTTTAATTGATTGAGAATAGTATTTTATTTCATTTTAAGTCACATTCTCAAAATATATAAAACACAATTAGCGACCCTCGTAATCAGAGAAACAAAGACCGCATCTAGCGTGCAAAATTTATACAACTGAATAACAATGTCTAGGGAGGAGTAGAAGCCAGGATAAGAGAGCCTGGGCAATAATGCACTAAAACTCACGTGCCAAAAGGGGGAAAGAGGGAAAGGAGGGGCATAAGGGGCCATGGGGCACTAGCCCACTCTAGATATATGCAAGTGGTTAAGAGCAGAGAGACAATGGCCTTAAAACCGGCAAAAGATATATGGAGCATGGTAGAATTCCATTTGGTTATGAATAATTCCCCTTTTGCCTTGCTATTATTGTTGTTGTTGTTGCTGTTGTTGCTGTTGTTGTTATTGTGCATTTGCTTGTTAATATTTTCATTTCCGTTGCTTTATGGGGCGATACCGAAATGCCTAGAGACAGAGGCAAGCATGGAAAATGGGAGACGGAGATGGAGGAGAAGAAGAAGGATCAGGAGGACCAGTTGAGTGCCCCGCTTTACCAAGGACAATAACGAATAAGTGATGCAAAGAGCAAAAGCAACAGCTACCCAGAATCAAGTATAGCGACAACAATGCGAGATGATGCCATTACATCTTCTCTCCATCTTATCGGCAATGTCAACGAGTCTGCTGCTCCATTTCACCCTCCATGCACACCCACACCCAAACACACACACACACACACACACACACATATACACCCACACTTTAGCATCCTTCTCTCGCTTATTGTTTGCATAAAATTGCAATTTACAATTATGACAAAACACAAGAAGCAAAAGTAGAAGTAAGAACAAAAATGATGAGAAGACAAAAACAACAAAAAAAAAAGGAAGAAAAAACGCATTTGAAATTCTTAAGGATTTGTTCAAAAGTCTAGAGTGACTAAGAGGGGTAGGAGGGGGGGTGGAGTAGTAGAGGCGTTTAAATGGCAATATTATCAAAAAGATTTCCTCTATTATATGAAAATGTTGCAGATAAGCAGCAGCAGCAGCAAGCAAAGCGAAAATGTTTACGTTTGCTAAATGAGACAAAAATTTGATAAATTGCCGCAACAGCAAATAACAGAACAGAAATAAGACAAAAGAAACATTGAAAGAGATGCAAGATAGATAAGTATAACCGAATCTTATGATATACTCTAACATAATTCTAAAATATTTTTGAAGAAGTCGAATCAAATCTACAGCAAAGAAGAAAGATCACGATATTAAGTCAAGAAATAATGCTGATTTGGTGGATGTTTCTATATATAATATACATATATGTATCTATGGTCGGTCTATATATTCTGTTAAAGTCTCTCATTAAGGGTATTCAATATTGTATACACACAAATAAGCTAAACTTATAAATCGAGCTACAAAACTGTTGAAACTAAACGAAAATACGAAAAGGGAATTTGTTGTTTCTAGTGGTTGGAGGTGATAAGGCTGGCGGGGTTAGGGAGGGGGGAGTGGAAGTAAGTTTTCTTGGGTGGTTTGGCAAATGAAGAAGAATCATCATCCCATTCCATAATTAGACACGCGGCGGCTCACACACAAAGATGGAGGCATAAATTATTTTGCCAGTCAAAGCAAGGGGGAGAAGGCAAAGTCGAGATGCAGAAAGAAACATATCGTTAAATTAGTTTTATTTTTTTTTTTTTTTTTTTGGGGTGGGTTGGGGGAGGAGTGGCAAAATACGCCGGCAGCTTAAATAAGAGATTATGGGGAAAAAGCAAGCGATAAATTACGCAAATCTTTATGAATGAGTTCAAGTGGAGCTTAAAGTGAGCAGAAAATTAAGTAGAACACAAATTGAAAGAAATTGTTTAACCACCCCACTCCCCTTCCCCTCCTTTGGAAAAGGTTAAATTTAAAAGGGGTTCTCTTATAAGGAATTTATTCTTAATATTAATATAGTTTTAGTTATTATTGCTATATATTAAACATATTTGGTTTAGACTTACCGCCATATCTGCAATTTGTTTTATCAGCGGGTATATTGCCATTCGGTTCCAAACGATCCAAATATTCTTCTGAATTGTAACCATTATAGGGAACTTTATTACCATGATTATGATGCCCGCCATGTCCACCACGATGATGATGATGATGATGGTGATGATGATGTGTAGAATCTTCCCCATCTTCGCGGGATATAGCTGCAAAACAAATGAAACGAAATACAAATTAGTTTCGAAGAAAATCATTTCTATTTACAACATAGAAATACAAATTTGCATATATGTACATACATATACTAAAGATACATTTTAAGGAAAACTTCCCACACACACACACACACATACTAGTTGAAGGCAATCAACACCAAATACCAAAGTTTTCTGTGGTTTGACTGTCTAACCTCAGAATTGTGGTTGAACATTTTTGGCTTGGGGTTTTTCGTTATTTGGCTTCTATTTTGCCTTTTTTTTTTTTTTTGTTTTTGGTTCTTGGTTTTTACTTTTTTTTTCAAGTCAATTGATGGTCTCTGGTCAAGGCTTTGAATACAAATGTTTTCATTTAGCAAACAAAATTTGACAAATATTTGAAATTATTTTGAAAAACCAAATTGTTGATCCCCTTTAAAAGGCTTAAATGTGTCCCCTGCTCTACCCCCAAACCCTACCCAAAATAGGGGGACAACAAGAGCAACAAACATAACAGCTAATAAAATGGGGAAAAAAGGCAAAGGAGTGGCAGAGCAAGTTACAAAGTAAACATTGACGATATTTTGAATGTGTGGAATATGCAAATTAGTGCCAGAACGGACTAAACGGGCTAACGGGCTAACTGGCCCGTCGTCGTCCGGGTTCGGCCTAAGCTTTTAAACAAATTTATATGGGATGCCGACGCTGCTGGTGGCTTCTAATTTCCAAAACGGAAATACAAAAGGCAGCGCTTGGATAAAAAAAAAAACAAAAGAGTTACCTGCCTGTTCAAAAAAAAAAAAAAACAAAAAAAAAGTACGGCGGCGGAAAAAAAAAAGCCAAAAGCAAGCAAAAAGAAAACGTGAAACGAAACGAGTCAAACGGAAATTGGTTGGGTATTAGCTTACACAAGGACGAAAACACATCCTTGTAGAAGCCTTTTTTTCGCCCTACCCCCTCCCTTAGTCTTTTCGACTAGAGCCTGCAATTTGCTAACGATATGCATACAAGTGGGCGTTGAGAAGTTCGTTCTTTCTTTCTTTCTTTTTTTGCACTCCAAAAGGGGCAACGGGATACGCGAATAAAAAAAAGGATTTGTGTGTAAAAGAGAGTACGGGAGTGTGAGAGAGAGACGGAGACAGTAGTGAGTAAAATATTCAGTCAATAAATTGTAATCAGAGGCAAAGCAAAAGCAGGAAAGCAACATCAACGGCAACCAAAAAATATTACTCTTGAGCAAATTGAAGTACCAAATGGAAGAAAAAAAAAAAGAGTCAAACACTTAAAACCAGCAAGCAAATCTTAAGATAAGCCAAATATTTTTTTTTTTTATTTTACAATTTTAAAGCATTATCCATTTGCATTGCGTAAGGTCTTAACATAAGTTTTGAGGAATAAAGAAATTCAAGTCAGAAAAGTAAAAGAGAGTAGAGAAAATTAAGTTGAATGCAAAAGTTTTTAAAATGAAAGGTTTTCTTTTATATTAAATGCATTTTCTTTAAGAAAAATTTCTGCATTTGTTGTTGTTCTTATATATATTTAGCTGATCTTCATCTTCAGATCAATCTCTTTCTTAGTATCTTTTGTTACACTGTAAATTGACAGATGTCAAATCTTCTCTAAATTGAAAACGTTTCTATTTCCCATAAGCAGCACTGCAAAAAAAAGGACACAATCTTTCTGCTTTCAAAAATGCTTCTAAATGAACTGAATATGAAGATATCGATTTGAATGGTTTGCTCCATGCTTTTTTTTTTTTTTTTTTTGATTAGCGAAACGACTTTGCTAACATTTCTGATTTGCCTGATTGTCCTCGGACCCTTTTGCTTTTCCCATTCTATTTGTGTGTGTGTGTGTAGTCCATCAACATGAATTATGGTTAGACATAAGCATACCATCAGGGATAGCAAATATGTTTAATTAATCGTCTAGGAACATATATTACCCCCAAAAGTCCAGACCAGTTTCAGTTCCGGGTGTATGTGTGTGTATATTTTTTCTGTGGGGGGCGGACGACACTCCCCATACATTTCTGCATAATGTTTTATATGAATGGATGATGTCACTCACCACCCAGAAATAGCATTGCCAGCTATTGCCATTGCCACCGCTAACACAAATCACAAAATTACCGCAAATTGTCGCTACAAATAAGCAATTTATTTGCTTATATAAGTCATGTCTCATGTGTGGGTGTGTAAATGTTTCTATGTATATGTGTGTGTGTGTGTGTGTGTGTGGAGTTAGTACTATTTGATTTTTGGGGTTGGCTAAGAGAAACGAAAAACGAGCAAAAGAAATCCCATAAACTTGTGCAAAAACACGCAGCAAAAAAGAGGCCAAACGAAAAGATGGAAACTGATGCTGCTGCTGCTTGCTGCTGCTATATGCCCTTTGCCCTAAAATGTAATCAATAAAATATGTTCCATATGAACTACATATCCTGTTGGAGTAAAAAGGATGAAATGGTTTGGGTGTGTGTATGGTTGCCTAATGGCATTACTCTGCATTATACAACTCATATGTATTATGCAACCAACCGATACAAAAACCACACAAAAACGAGAAATAAGAGAATTTTGAGAAGAGCATTCAATATGAACAGATTATACAAATGTGGGCAAGCAGAATGCTGCAGCTATTTTCTGATTGAAAATCGCCATCGGAAATATTCTCATATTAAAGTGTGTGTTTGGTCGGTCGTCTGTCATGAACAAAAGTTCAATTTTCTAAATTCTAAAACTCTCGACGAGTGGTGTGATTTATTCAACGCAAAAAACACCCAAAACACAAATTTTGCTGACGTATGAGTGACAGGGACACAAGTGAAAACAGGACCTAGAGGAAACGCCATAGAACAGAGACCAGAACAAAACTTGCAAATTGGCAAAGGGAATGGGGGGCGGTGGGAAGGAGAAATGGAACCATGTGCCACACCATGAAAAACACATGAAGTAAAAGCAAAATTAAATCAAAGCAAAGCCACAAGAAAGAACCAAAGAGGAAAAAAAAACCATACACACACACACACACAGGGATTGAACAAATGCTATAAATTTCTCTTCACTTCAGGCCGAGCTAGAGGAACAGCAAGTGGGTTGCTGCAAAGGGAATGGCCAAAAGCAAATTGACCAGACCCAACTTTACCAGTCGACAGTTTAATGCGCTTTTGGTCGCACATGAAATTTGGTTCCGGTTAAGCCTTGAAAAGGTCTTAACATGCTAGTTAACCGATAACCGTATCGACAGAGTGAGAAAGTGTTGAGCTGGCAAAAGCATTTTCATCGATATATATATATGAATGAAAATCGGCGAGGATGTGCGCCATATAATGATTATTATAGCACAGCAATCAAATGAACGTTTTACGAGATAAGTTTTTTGTTTTTGTTTTTATTTGTTTTTGAGGCAAATACACAAATACAAAGCACAAAGATTAAGTTTTGAAGCAACAACTGATCTAAACAGTTCTTTAAAAGTGATTGAGATTGGATAAAATATTTTAAAGATATAGAGAATTTATTGCATGTACATTTCAATTGAATACTTTACAATAAATTAAAGCAATTGTCTTTGAACACAGTATCTTTCTGTCACTTACTCTCATGAATTTTGCACCTCTTTTCCCTCCATTTTCATTTCGCCAACTAACAACAATAGAGTAAATCAGGAATTTTATCTACTGGTTGACAATTGTTGTTAGGGATTTGTCTACGTTTCTGGTCAAGTAGCCAAAAAGTATCAATAAGTTGATTTTTGGCTTAGCCTGGCCCAGACGAAAGCCATCACAAATTCAATTGTTGTTAGGCGAAAAGCTGATGATGCGACACTATCAAATGCTGACAAAATACATTGCATTAACTAACGAACAAAAGCAAATGCAATTTGGCCAAAAGCCCAAAGAGAAAGAGTGAAGAAGGAAACTGCTAAGAGATAGAGAGAGAGAGAGAGAGAGAGAGAGAGAGAGAGAGAGAGACGAGAGACGAGATAGAGGAATGTTAAATTTCAGAAAGGCGAATGTGTCATGATGTGGTCGCTCACAAGACTGGCTTGCAATTAAGGCTCTTTTTTTTCTTCTGTCTTTTTGCAATTTAATCAATTTATCAATTAAGTCAAAGTACAAAGAAAAAAATAAAATAAAACCCCAAAAAGGAAGCCAAGCAGGAGAGAACTTTGATGAGCACCATCATCACCAGAAGCGAAATGGGGGGAAACAAAAAAATAAAAAATTTGTGTTCATTTCTGCACTTTAAAAGGCAATTTCATTAGCATTTCAAAGTGCCATTGCCGCATGCCTTCTTTGTCCTTCTGACCATGTCCACTGATTCAGCTGAGAGAGAGAGACCGCGGTCGAGAGTCAGAACAGAGAGTCAATAATGTTGTTAATTGCCAGACCGCCCAGTAACGCGGGGCGTGCCCATCATGTGCCCTGGATGTTGTTCAACAATGTTGTTGCGCGTCGGCAATTAACTTTTGTAAATATGCATAATTGTTGAGAGAAATGTGCAATACAACAAAGAAGTAGAGAGAACAAAAAAAAAAAAAAAGGGAAAAAAATAAACGACTGATGGAGAAGTTGTTACAACAAGCAAACGAGCAATGAACTGTTTAACTAGTTTTAATAGGACAAACGGGCAATCGGGTTGATCAGTAAAGGGACATGGACATGTCTGCCATTCAATTGAATCAGTTGGCCAGACAGGCCACCCAATGCTGCTTAATTGTTTAAATCATTTGCATATTTGTTAAAGGATGAACACACACACAACGGCAGCATAACAATAATGAAACAAGTAACATTACAAAGGGCAAGTGACTTTTAAACTTCAAATTAAATTTTTTAAACTGTCAACAGTTTTAGAGTCATTGCAGTGGCAGTGGCAAATCGTAAACGATTAATGGAGATATTTTTATGGTATAAACTGTTCAAAATTTGAAAATTTGTTTAATGTCTCAGATATATCAGTCTTATTTCACTATATCCAATATCTTTAGATATAATATATCCATATCTGTATGACCAAAATCTTATCAATTAAAGGTCACGAACTGGCCGAATCGTATTCACTTAATGAATAAAAAAGACTGCTGGTTAAAGTTAAAGCAAACTTTTGCTTAATTACAATCTCATTAAAACCATCAATAAGATGAAAACTTCTTTAGCTCCGGTTACAAGTAATGATAAGTTACAGTGGCTGTCAAACTGTATACATGGCGTCAAACTTTCTTCCAAGTGCAAGGCATTCTGCATGATAATTTTCATGCTTTTGCATAGTTTCTACTGAATGTAAGGAGTGAGAATCATCACTAGACTCTCCTCTTGCCAGAGACAAGGGCGACAACGACCATGAAGTTGGATTGGAGTTGCGAGAAGGACACGGAGTCGCAGGTCCTGTGTCGGGAGTACCCATCGCCTTTCGTTCGTTGACAACGATGACGACAACGATGGCTGTGAACTTTTTAATTTAATTAATAGACGCTGCTGTTCCCGCCCGCCGACGATGCCAACAACTACAAAAACGCATTGAATTACACAAAGTTCATAGGCAAAAGATGGAATAAAAACCTGGGAGAGGGATGGGGAATTATGTAGTTGTTAGGGAGGAAATTGAAGTCAAGGTGTGTGTGATGCCAAACGCACTTAAAACTTATTATTAATTAAAAATAATTTTGCTTTTGCCACCAGCCATCCACCCATTTACCCCATTCCGCGGCAGCATCATGTGGTAATTTATTTAAGCGTCCAGGATTTAAGTTATTAAAGAAAGAAAGAAAAAAAAAACAAAAACCTAGAAGGTCGAGTTAAATTGTAGACAGTGCCGAAAATTGTATACCCTTTCTTTCCCCCCTTTTCATTCAATCAGTTTAAAACTTTCTTTGTTCTTTAAAATTTAAAGGGAAGAGGAGTTCATCTAAACCAATACAAATACAAAGTCGAAATTATTCTTTTTTTAAGGGACAAACAACTGAATAATTTCAGAGGACTCTTTGCATAGCGTACAGTGGAATTATGTAAAAACCATTTAAAAATCAGGGTTAAAAAATCTTTTGGAAACATAGTTTGAGCTCGCATTCATGAAGAAGGCCACAAGAATGTCTGCGGTGCCGTGTTTTACCTCGAAATTGTCACCTTGATTTCCACACAATTTCTTCACACAAATATATATATACGCACATACACACACACAGATACACACAATTAACTTAAATGACTCTAAAAGGATCTAAGAGCAGAGCAAGGTAACACTGTTGTCGAATTTTGTTTCCTCTTTCTTTTTTTTTTTCTTTTGCTGGTGGTTAGATGGTTGGAGATGGTTAAGTGGTTTTTCAAGGTGACAGAAATTGAAAGACATCACAACAGATACAACATCAGCAGCAGCAGCAACAACAACAACAACAGCAACAGCAACAGCAATGCGAATTCTCTTAGTCCATCAAAAACTGTTGCCAAGTACCGCAGCCGCAAGGTATGCTATGATTTTGCTTTCTTTTTTTCTTGCCTTTGCCACATCAAAGTAAATATAAATCAGTGCAAGTCGAAGCCGATTTATGCTTTTGTCAAGTACAGTTGAGCTGTGAGTTGGAGCATCTCAAATTCAGTTATCAGCCTCAAGGCGATACAAGAAGAAAAAAAAATACATATAAAAAGAAAAACAAGACAAGACAAGAAAGCAAGGTGAAAAAGAAGGAAATCAACGACATCTCTCAGACTAGGATTCAGATCCAGACATTTGACAGCTGTAAATCTTGGCCAAACAAGTTGACACTTCTTCGTAGCAGCTAAGAGGTGTCGCAATGGAAGACAAGACACGTGGGAGGAGAAAGTAGAAGCCAGACAATCAGACAGCCCTGGCGGGCATATATTGTAGATAGACATGGACCCAGGACAGACTAAGGTTAGCTGGGTTAAAGGAATTGAAGTGAATTGACAACGAAAAGGCGCAAATGTATCTTTTGGATTTGATGCTCTATGATCAAATAAACGGGTTGTCTGAATATTTTATAAACGGTTCTAACCGACAAAAATGTTAAAACAAAAAAAAAAAAAACGAATACCGTGTGATTCGTTGCGACAAAACTACCTTATGGGAGCTGTCAGAATGAATTAATTTTAGAAGCATTGTGAACAAGTTTTGAAAGCACATTTAATAGTATAAATAAATAGTGTGGCTGTATATTTTTAAGCAAGAAATACAGCAGCAAATTAACAATTAAGCAAATAGAGCAACTGCATATTCCTGTATTGAAAATAACAATTCCTTTGCTAATTGAAACTATCTTTTTAATTAAATTTACACATTTTATTAAAGTGAATTGCAAACTGTGATAGTGTGACTGCAAGTTTCTATGTGAGGAATACCAAATTTATGCAAAACTTAATAATATGCAAATATTTGTGTTAGAGCATTTAATCTTCTTATTTTCCCCAAGCTATTTTCACACATTCACACTTTCCCTCTGCCCAATTTTTATCAACGAAAAAAGGATATCGAATGGTGTATAAAATATTTAAGGCCAACATTGCGCCAGGACATGGCCAAAAATTGTTCAAGTTCAATAAAGGACAACTTTTTTGTTGCAAATGGAATGGAAGGGACAGGGTGAGGTACTACAGCCTAAACAGCCACTAAAACGTTTTTCGCAACCGACCAAAAACTTATCCTTTTCCATAAGAGCAACAAAATAAGTAAGAAAACAAAAAAAAAAGAAAGAAAAAGGGATAAGGAAAAAAGATGGAAAAGCTCAGCCTTTTGGCAAAAATCAATAAATATTTAAGAAGCTGGCAGGAAGAAAAGCACTGAGATTGCATTTAATTTAAAACTCATAAATACGAAATTGCTCGACTGACAACAATCATAATAAAATTTGCTCGACAAAATATAAATTGCAAATGAGATTTTCTCATGCTTGTATTTTGCTTTTCATATATGTATTTATTTTCTTTTTTTGTCTTTTCTTTTTCTTATTTTTCGGGGAAACTCTTTTTCTTAGCAGTCGAAAACAATTTATATAATTGCGAGTGAAATGTTATGGAAAATGGAAAATTTATAGAAAAATATTTTCAAGTGCAATCATCAACGAAATCCAAATTGAAATCCAAATGCTTCACAAAATAATTAACGGCCTTTGGGGAAAGACAGTCAGAGAGGGAGAGAGAGAGAGAGAGAGCGATGGTGGAGGGGGGTTGGCTAGGTAAATGACTGTTGACTTTGCTACAAAACTCAGTCAACTGAGTTGACATTTACAAGCAAATGCAAAGTGGAAAATTCATTTTGAGTCACTAACAAAATGTACAACACAAAATTGCTGCGCAAAAGTTTAAAAGGAGTTGAAGTTGCAATTGTCCGGGAGGGGAGGACGGGGGGCCCAAAGAGAAAGTGAATTGTATAATGACAAACTAATTGAGCCCAAGTGAATTTACCAAAAATTTCACCAACTAAAAGATACTTTTTAAGCCATAACGAGGGTTGCCAAAAGTAGGCAAAGTTTTCCATTAATTAAAAATATATCTTTTCTACGAAGTTATTAAATAACCCTCGTAGAATTATGACTACCAGAAGCAGAAGTAGTAGTAGTAGCATCTACTTGAGACTACTACTTTTTCGGTTTTAACGCCTGATTTGTGCACAAAAGACAACTTAAAGACGCCACTTGAGGCGAGATGAGCAAACAACAAACTTGAACAATAGTGTAAAAGGATTCTCTCTCTCACTTTATCTCTTACTCTCTCACTTTCTTTCTCTAACTCAGTCTTTGTCTCAAATTTTTCAAGTGTTGGCAAACATTTTTGCAGCATTTAATTTGCTTTGCTCTCCTCTTTTGCATAATAATCATCATTATTATCATCATCTACATCTTGGAATCTCCCTAAGATAATCAACATTTTCTCTCACTCATTATCATTAACAAGTCGCTGACTTCTGTATGCCTTGAAGTGGCCTCTAGGGTCTTGGCTAATGGCCCGCGGTGCCGGAAGTTTTTTTCCCCGTCTCTCTACTATGAAAAGTGCACAAAAGCCTTCCATTGCCAGTTCCCCAGTTGGAGTCAGTAAATATGAAGTTTGATAAGTGGGTGGCTAAACGGACCTGGTTTTTGACTTGACTTCGCTTGGGTTTTCCATTTTACTATGGTTTGGTTTCGTTTCGTTTGCTTTACATTGGTTTGGGCGGCTTGAAACACTTGACTTGGTCCAGACGGCAGACGTCGCCGAAAAAGTTTCGAGGCGCGTAGTTCTTTATGAGATTTTTGGCCAAAGAGTGAACGCTACTCTTCCCTCATTCTCTCTCTCTCACCCTAACCCTCTTTCTCTCTCACTTTCCCATGCCCTTAGCTTTTATATGATATGGGAGTTTTGTAACTGAACAGACTTTTCTTTTTTCGCATTGCTTGTTGTTTTTATCCTTCTGTTGTATTTTTGGCTGAAAAGTGCACTCATTTGCAGTAAAGTGCTTAGGAAGTCAGAAACAGTGGTCCAAATGTCAATGGAAACTTCTATAAATTCTAAAAATAACCCACAACAAAATAATATAAAGAAATTTGTTAATTTATCTTAGGATACTATTCTATCAGAAGAGAATTTCTGCAAACACTTTAAAGGAAATTATACAAAAATTACTCGAAAAAGAGCTTTCAATTATTTATAATATATCCCTTTATATATCCTTTATATATCCCATGTACTAACTCTGTACGTTTTCTAATACACTAACTGACATTTTGGCTACATTTTATGAACTTTTTAGCCACTGTATTATGGCATCTATGTGCTATCTACTCCCAGTCACGCATATTTACCACGTCGCAACGCGAGGTCGTACTTTTGTGCCGCCCTTCATTCCGCTTTCTCATACTTTCACTCCCCACTCACACACTAAGAAGCGCAGCAAACGCTTTTGTTTATGTTCACTTAAAATGGCAATCGCTGCCTTTTTGACTGCCGCAAATGTCGTTACGTGCACAAGTTGCGCTTTTAAAATAATTACAAAAGAAGACAAGTGTTTGGGTGTATATATACATATATATGTGTATGTGTGTGTGTGTATTTGTGTTTATCTGCGTGTTTGTTGGTAGTCGTGTGGGGATCAGAGGAAGTTATAGCAAAAGTGGCAGAAACTCAACCAAAAACATGGTCAAAGTTTTGATAGAGAAACAAAAAACAAAAACTGAAGCATGCTTTTCGGCGCTGGGTTTGACAGCCACTGGCAAAGGCCCTTTCCCACAACAACATGGCAGCTGTTACATAAGAGAGTTGCAGCAGCAGCAACAACAACGCACCATCAGCAACATATTGTCAATTTATGTGAAATCATGTATATATATAGAGATATATCTTAATATATATATATATATTGCATAATGACATCAAGTTACCGCTTAGATAAAAAATGAAAGGGAAAAACTACAACAGGAACAACAACAGTCAAGTCAAGTGTGTCTAATGCAAGGGAATGGCGGTAGGATAAAGAGTTCAGCGTCTTGGAAAATCTACTCCTTGGCAGAGAAGGACTAAAGGATGCGGCGGCTGCTGTTGCTGCTGCCTGCCACATGTCAAATAACTTCATAACTACAAAAATTGCATAAAAAAAAATCTTGCAAAAGCATGAACAAAAATTTATTATGCACAGACGATAAAACGTTTTGTGTTACAAGAAAAAGCAGGACACACACAAAAAAATAGGAGAAGAGGAGAAGGAGGAGACGGCGGAATGAGAAAGAAATGCAGGAAACAATAGACAAGGCAAAAGTAGACCTCCCCCATCCCTAAGGGTGATGGGTGGGCAGTCAGTGAGGTGTTAACACTAGCAGTTGTAGTTGAGAAGACAACATAAGGGCAGTCGGCAGGGTAGGGCAGGGCAGGACACGCAGGCAGGCAGGCGACAGACGAAACTTGATGCGGGTTTACATTAAAATGCCGCAAACGCAAGTTGACACTATTTCTTCTACAGGAAGAAGCATCCATGAGATGGTAGAACTTTCAGCCACGTCATCAGCTAAACATTAAGCTGTGTGTGGGCGTTAATGGGTTAAAAGTGCGCTTAGAGAGGAGAGCACCGTGTATAGATTTTATAATGTGTTTGCCTACGGTTGGTCGTCGTCGTCGTCGTCGTACCCCCACAGAATGCTCTTAGGCAGGCGGCAGTTGCATGAGTTGCAATTTTGTGCAGCTCTGGAGCAAGAAAACAAAAAGAAGGAAGAAAAGGATCCAGGTATGATGGCGAACACGAGGACGAGTACGAGTACGAGGACAACACCTGCAAACACCTGATGACGACAATTTTTTCAGCTAGCTTTCACTTCCGCCTGCTGAGCTGGCAAACTTGTTCAATGTGTGTACACACACACATACAGTAGAGTAGTGCGGGTGTGTGTGCGTGTGGGTTGATTACAAAATACAGTTTAATGTTGATTACATATGCAGAAGACCTAGGCAACCAGGCAGCAGGCCATAGAGGAAACCGGTACTGATCTACACTTGAAGAAAACTCAAACTAAATGGAAGTTCTATCAAGAATATGCAAAGGAAATGTATTTTAAGGAGTTAAATTCTTATATTTTGTTGCTACAGTGAAAGTAATAAAATAATGTTTTATGATCCCAAAACTACTCCATCGTTTCTTATTGTTTATTTGGTGAAATTAATCAAGTTGTATATTATTATTCTAATAAATTATTTCTATTAAATTTGAATCCAAACTAAAAACATATTCTTCAAGTGTATTCTTTTGGCTGTTGCCTGATGCTGACTTGGGGCTTCTTATGACAAAAGTTTGCCATCTCTTTTTCTTTTTTTAGTTTCACTCTCTCTCTCTCTCTCTATTACAGTTACTCCCATCTGCATGGCTCCTCATTACGCATACAATGTTGACACTAAACTAGTTGGCAAGACTTGCTTCTGGTACTTGTAGAATGGCATTTATTAATATATATACATATACGTAATATAAAAGTCCACAACGATAAAGTTAAAGAACGATTGTATAACAGTTTGAGGAGCATTGCTGCTGCTGCTGCTGCTTGTCTCAAACTGTGGCGTTAAAGTTAGGCAATCAACACGTTGTGAATATGCAAATTGTATAATCAATTTGATTTTGCCTTTGTTGATTAACTGCTAACGATTTAGCAAACGATTTGCTTTGTTTTTTGTTGTTGTTGTTATTGTTGCTATTGTTATACTTGTAGTTCAAGTTATTTGTTCGTTTTTGTTGCTTTCGCTTTTCCACAGAATGATGTAAATTTGATTTGAGCAAATTTCCAACAATTGTCGTGACAATTTCCATCCATCGTGCGCAAAACAACAAAAAAAAAAGCAACACAACGTGATATGAACGTGATGAAGCATTCAAAACGGACTCTGACGCTGACGCTAATGATGATGATTGTGACGATAATGATGTTGATGATGATCAGCGAGAGTTGTGTGTGTAAATGTGTTAATAACAAAATTATATTAAATTTAATACGCCTTAGTTAGCAACAACAAAAATAATGTAGAAAAAGTGAATTCGAGCTGGCTTGAAGGTGGGGAAAGAAGGAAGACATGAAAAGCGAATTTGAAGTGCTGAAAGAAATTGAAAACCATTTTTCTTGTAATTAAATACGACAGATGCAAAGTGAGTGTATATTGGATATGCCCAACAACAAATAAGGCGAAAGAAAGATAAACCAACAAATGAGCAATTATTTAAACAAAGCAAACGGAAGACAAAAGTAAACATAACCACGACGATTTTATACTCTAATCAAATCAAATTCAAAGAAGGGAAAGAAGTAATGAAACGAAGAATAGCAAAATGAAAACTGATATTATACATATAATATATAAAAAATTCTCTTTAAAAATATCTCTCTACACTCTCTTCATCTTGCTTTTAATGAAAGGAGTGATCAAAAGTATATATGTATATATTCTCTTGTAATCTTTAACATCGGCTTGCTGCAATGTTAATATATATTAACTGAAATGGATTTTTCACATTTTCACTAAAAGTTAAATTGGAAAACTGAGAGGGGAAAAAATGGGAATCTCTGCAGTCCTCCCAACCACCTCAGCAGGACGGACACAACTTGCTACCCTTATCTATATGTCAATCTGATGATGAGAGGCCTGGCCTGGCCTTAGCTTGGAAATTCAATTTCTACCCGCTTCCTGTTTTTATTTTCCTTTATTCCTCTCTTTTTAACTTAATAAAATTTATAAAAGAAAAACAAATTTGTGTGCATGTATGTGTGTGTGTGTCTTTTTTTATATTTTTTTTTTTTTAGTCTAATGAAATTTAAAACTTTCGACAACTTTAATGAAAATAAATAGAAATTTGCAAAAGAAAGCGCCAATGGAAAATGCAAAAGACGATGATGATGAGGATGAAGATGGAGAAAATAATGCTAAAGCCTGAAGAAGTGGGAACCTTTTGGCCTGGGATTAGCTTGTCAGTGGCAAGTTTCGACAACTTTAATTGGTTTAAAATTAGAGAAGAGAAAACAGGAAAAGCGATAAACAAATGCAAATGAAAGAGACAGGTACAACAACAACATGATAAAGAGAAAAACAGAGAGAGAGAGAGAGATGGAGTGAAAGAGAAAAGTGTGAAACAAATATTTTGTGACAATTTGAGCAGAGAATAAATCATACAAAAAACAAAAGAAGAAACGAGAAGCAGCGAATTTTTCTCTTATCAAGTGTTTAACTTTATGTTGTGAATAGGGGCAGGAGGTGTTTTTTGAGAAGGATGAGAACACGCGGCCTTTGTAGGGAATTGAGAAGATTGAAGCTGGGATTAGTGGGGGATCTACCTGGCATTTGGTTTGGGGTGTCGTTTGGTCAAACAATTGTGTGACTACCACAAAAGCCTGAAACAAGGACCCCTCATATCGATTGCAGTGGACCACCACAGGACCTAAGTTGCTTGCTCTGGTCCGACCCCCGTGTGTCTGGAGAGGTTTTTGGTATGCTAAACAACCCCCAAAAAAAGCAACAACAACAACAAAAGTGGTTCCCGCTGATAAGCAAACAGCCGTAGAAGAAGGGGACGAGAAACGACGAACAGAAACAGAAACAAAATGTTGAATGTTGCAAATGCCAACGTGTGGCAGCTTGTGATAGCAACATATAGAGGGTTGGTTCGCAATTCCTGTTGCCGTGCAATATTTTGAATGATGTATGGGTGGGTTGAATTCTCTTTGGGTGGTTTGCCATGCAAATTCGTCATGGTGCGTTTTGCCACCGCCACAGCCGCCGTCCAATGAACCCCCGAAAAACCAGAAAAAAAAGAAACTGAAACCGTAAAGGCGACGACAGAAAGCCCTGGATTGGATATATATATGGACAGACGGATGGACGGTTGGATGGATGGATGGATGGATGGATGGATGGATGGATGGATGGATGTATGGTTTGTTGCTTGGTATGTATGCAATATTTTTGCCTTCACTGTATATTACTGTTAACCCATGTGTATGCTGGGAATGGCAAAAACCTGGCACGTGTCTGCACTTTGAGCTCAAACGAAGCAGCAGCCAACTCCATTAGCAGGCCAAAGAAGTGAAGTAGCGGACAGCGCAGCTAGGAATGGGAATAAGAACGGGATCAGGAACAGGACTAGAAACTGGAAACAGGTAAATCAGCAACCCTCAGTAAAGTCGTCGTCAACGCTTTACCATTTCACCTGGGGCCTTCAGGAAAAAAAAAAAAAAAGGACGAAGAAGGGCAGAGAGAAGGTGATTCAAACCGAGAGCTGAACTAAACTCTGAGCTGAGCTGAGCTGAGATGTGTTATGTATTAAGGTAAGAGGTAGAGATGTTAGAGAGCCAAAACCTTTGCCAATTTTTTTTTCTTTTCCTTTTCTTTTTTTTGGTTACCTACTGCACTTCAAATGCAGTGAACCATGCATGCAGAAGGCGGTTTACTGAACTGAGAACGAAGAAAGAACGTGTATGGTCACGGTGAAAAACTTTAAAGTATATACATAGAAATCTGTTCTTAAGCTTAAAATTTGGCCAACAATATGTAAAATATAAAATTTAAATCAGCATTTTAAAGCAGTTGAAATGGTTTCTAATTTGACATAATCAATGAGTAAATAAGTTAATAAACAAACAATATTTCTTTATTTTCCTTTATAATCCCAATATTTATTTTAACTACAAGTTCAGCTTCATTTAGATGATTAACGATTACAAATTTACCTAAATGTCAGTTTTATGCCTTTAAAAATGTGAAATTTTATCTCTTTTAATGGTCTTCAGTACATTTCCTTGAGATTTTTTTTAGCTTTAACTAATTTCGAATGCAGAACCATTACCCAGGTTCAATTGTTCGTATCGATTCTCAATTTTGAAGAAAAGAAATTCTTTGTATACATATATATATATGTATATGTATATAGCCGCTGTTTGCCCTGATTTTTGTTCTTTGCTCTACGTTTTATTTTCGTGCCTCATTATTTTTTATAGCTATGCCATTATCGCTTTACATATGTCCTTATTCTCTTTTACTCTCTCTCCCTCTTTTCTTTTTTCTGTCTTTGTCTAGCTATATATCTCTCTCTCTCTCTCTCCATTTCCTAGAGTCACTTGCCACTTGTCTTTTATTACATTTCTTTGCTGCTGTCTCTAAGTTGCCTTCACCAGAATCACTCTCCCATCTTACATTTTTTCATGTGAATTGTTTGCTATTCAGTGGCTCTTAAACTGTATGTATATATATGCCCCCATTTAACGGACATTAAAAAATTGGCATTTCGCTGACATTCTCACACATTTCGCATTCTCTCCCCCCCCCCCTCACCCCCCACACTCCTCATGTTATATACAGACATATATACTCCGTTTCATGCAATAACTCCCATAGCCTTCATTTGCTGCTGTTCTAAAACTCCCTTTTCGCATTTTGCTCTCAACAGATTTACATGCGATTTGCATAAATTGAAGGCTTCCTTTGAGGCCTCTTGCCGACAACAAACAACGTTGTTGATGATGGGGTACATGAGGGGGGATGGAGTAGGAGTGGGAGTTGAAGTAAAGACTAGCTTGGATGCTTTTGAGTTGCTCATGTCAAGTTCCCAACTAAATGAATTTAAATCTTTTATGCCAAGAAGAAAAAAAAAAAAGAAGGAAAAACCAAATAATAAATAAGAAAAAAAAAAAAAACGAAAAGAAACAAGTTAATGTTTCAATTAAAGAAGGCAAAGGCACAAACTCTGTCAAATTAGTTTAAGGGCAAAGAAAAACTTTGTCGCATTTCTCTGTACTGACATTTATTTGAGGAACACACATCCGTTGGGAATTTGCCTTTTTTCCTCTTTTCTTATTCTTGTTTTGTCCTTCTTTTGCTTGGCAAGTTTCCTTTTCTTCTCTCCTCTGTGAATTGAAGGGTTGAGAAAATTTGATTTTGATTTGTCATCAAATCGTTTTATTTCTAATATAATTGGCATTAAATCAAACGGAAACGATTATATTTTCATCTACTTGAATTCAATTCAATTTTTTGTTTTCTTTCTTTCTTTCTTCCTGGAAATTCATTCTACATGAATGATGAAAGAGTATAGAAAAAGCAGCAACGAAGCTGAATGCAATGGCAAACTTATTGTGCAATTATAAAGTTATATATTCCCAATCAAAATCAACACAAATATTTCGATATTAGTTTGTCTATTCTACATGAATAAATTAACCAAATTGATCTTTTATTTAGTTATTTTCACATATTTTTTCAATCAAGTTAGGTTATACCAAGCGCTAGGTGTCGCCACTGTTTTAAGTATTTATAACCCTATTCGTTACAGGATAACTTAACTTGTTGTTTTTGGCTTACTTGAATTTGGTTTTTGTCGGTGTATGTGTGTTTTTTTTTGCTGTTTTCCTGTCGCATTGCGTCAGCTTCACCTTTTGACACGCGAAAGAAACACCCACAGGAAAGACTATTACGATAACCCAACCTACCCCCTACCCCCCACCCCCTCTCAACTACTCACCCCTGTCTAACCTTTCGTTTGTTAGTTTTAAGTTGTTTGCACTGGCCTTTGCATTAAAAATGCATACAAAAGTCGTTGTCGGTGTTGTCGTTAGCCTTTTGGCAAAACTTTTCTTCTTTACTTTGAAGGCCAAAGGAACGATTTTCTTTTCTACTTTTTCTTACTTGCATGTGTGTGTTTGTGTGTGTAGGAAAAACTTTGCTGTTAGCAAGTTGACAGTTACATGCGGGTTTAGACAAGATTGTCAAGAGAATGCCTTCAAAATGTAAAGGTGCCAAAGGGGGTTAAAGGAGCTTTGGCTTCTGTCATTTTCTGTGACAGACAATCGATTTATATATATGTATATATTTTTTTTTTGTATGATATTCTCCATAGATATATGTATATATACTCAATTATATAGACTATGGCCATATGTCTCAACAAATTGGAATT
This sequence comes from Drosophila austrosaltans, assembly GCA_035045865.1. Taxonomy (NCBI): domain Eukaryota; kingdom Metazoa; phylum Arthropoda; class Insecta; order Diptera; family Drosophilidae; genus Drosophila; species Drosophila austrosaltans. The sequence continues at coordinate 9,618,834 of JAWNOQ010000207.1, forward strand.
CCCAAGCACACACACACACATAGGAAAAGAGATAAAGCTAGAGGGAGAGAGAGAGGGAAAGGGATAAACTGAGGGAACTATTCCAGTCTATTAGTCAAGGCAAAAAGTTGAATCATATTAAATTACCATGTGATCAAATATTTCAGTTATGTCAGTCGGTCACAAAATGAACCTTCATGTATATATATATATATAATTCTACACATATATATGTCTATATATATATATTATTATTATCTTGTAGATATGGGAAAAATGTTCATAACGATGAAATGCTCAAGCAGAAAATGTCAGAGAAAATGTTGACATTGTTGAGTTAAGATACAAAACAAGCAGCACAAAAAGAAAAACCACACACACACACACACCCACACAAACATACACCCACTCCCACACACACACACACCTAAAACAGGACAGGACAAGAAAAAAAAGGCAAACGTTGCATGGGAGAAGAATGAGTCAAAAAGGTAGTTGAGCCAAGGGGGGAAGCAGTTGAAGGGGTTTCCAGTGAACAAGTTGACAAATCAAGTTTTTTGCATAACGAGCACAAAAATGTAGATACAGATACATACACACATATAGACATACACATATGTATATATGTATGTATCTCTGAGTTTTGGATTGCATCACAAAAAAAAATTACTTGATTGCAGTAAGCAGCAAAAAGGAATCATGTAAATATAATAAGACATTAGATATTAGAATCGAACAGAGTTTCAATATGAAGAATTTAATCATTCAAAAAACTAAAAATAATTTGGTTAAATATAATCAATTTGTTTTTATGTGTTTAAAGTTTATTTTACAATGAATTGTCATCTGGAAAATTACAGCTTTATTTTTAATCAAAAATATTTTACCATTATTAGTGCCAGAGATGTGTGAATTCATTAAGTTTATTCATTAAAATTTATTAGGTAATCCAAAACAAAAATAATATATTTTTAAATTTGAACTTTATCTTCTTTTACATTCTGATTTCGAAAACAATCTTTTGATGGGTTACAAAATTCTCTTAAAATGTAATTTGACTTTAACTAAATACCTTAAACTATTGCAGTTACATTTTAGCAACAAGTTATTGTGCAGTTTAAACAACTAATGCCAAGGTCTTAAAAAAAACATTAAATGCAACACAAAATGCTTAACAATCATTGGTACAAAAGGCATCAGCTTAGTTAGTTGTTTGTTTTTAATTTTTTTTTTTTTTTTTTGAGTAGAAGAAAGGAAGAAAGGGAGAGAGAGAAAGAGAAAGCGGAGCCATAAGGCAAATATGGACAGAATGCAGATATATATATATATACATACATACACATATATATAAATATATGCGTATATGCTGACTGCACATCCTTTTATTCAAATTGTCAAACTAGAAGATTGCAGAGTATATATACGTGTGTGTCTGTGTGCGTATGTTAGAGCTAGCAAACTAACTGTAAAGTTCAACTGAGCGTATGTGTAATATTTGCGGATGACAATTTACGAGTGCCGTCAGGCCAGAGTAGCCACCCATGCCATCCATCTCTAGCATTACCCTAGGACACTCCTATATATATGCTCATGCTCATGTGTTCCTCCACTAATTGCCAACAAGGCAAACAAAACAAAACTCCATTCGCTCCATTCGTTGACTTTTGTTTGCGTTTAGCTAACTATTTTTGAAGTGCGCCACAGTGCGCCAAAAAGTCGACTATACAAAATATTTTCTCCTTTCTACATACATACATACAATCACATACACACATACATACATATATCATTCTCTTATATTATTAATGGCTAAGCAAACGTACAAACAATATGTTCCTTAAATGACTCATATGCTAATTTAACCACAACAAATAGCTCCACACCCAAAACGGGACAGAGCAGGCCTACCCCTCGGCACACCACACCTGTATTGCTTCTCAGGCCGATGACATTGAACGATACGGATGTAAAAGAGAAAAAGATGTTCACCCACTCCTCCCCCATTTTTTTTTTTTTTTTTTTCATTTGATTGATGGATCTACAAAAGAATTTTGTGTTTTTACTTTCTCTAGCGGTTTTCTTGTTTCAGTTTTTTTTTTTTTTTTTGTGTTGCCTCTCTAACTGGAGGCCCTCAAGGACGTTTTGCAAGTACAAGGAAAAGCACTCAGCCAAATGAGTTACGACCGCATGGCCAAAAACAAAGCAAAAACAAAAGAGAAACAAAAAGAAGAAAAGTAATACACTAAGGTGTAAAATATCTATAAGAATCTTTTGTCCTTTGTTTTGTCAACTGAAGTTGGCAATCAGTGCTTTTGTTTGAGTCTAATGATAACAGAATTTACAGATTTGGGCTAACATAAACGGAGAGTAGAAGAGAAAGGGAGGGAGATGGTGATGCGATAAGCAAAAACTTTGAAAGTAAAAAGGGATAGACAATTGGAATGAATTTTCAATTAATAATGAGGTATTAGCAAATGTTTTAGACCATATATCAATACGGGTTTTAGTTTTTATCTTTAACGCTCAACTAAACTATCAACAATCTTTAAGCGTTTAAAGAAACATTTGTAATTAGTGAAATCTGTTTTCAATTTGTGAAAAATTCCTCCTAAACTATTAAAAAATAAAAGGTTTGTAGCTTAACGACCAACTGGATTTGTTAACAACAAAAATTACCAATTGTCAGATCTCGGACTTATCCACTATATAAATTGAAGATGTACAAAGCTAAGAGCATATTGTCTAGCTCTGTCTATTGTCTAGCTACGAGTTATGGCAGGAAAAATATTGCGAACATATGTTAAAGTAAATCTTATACTTTTTCTATGTCAGTTTGGAAAGTGCAATGAATTGGAAGATGAATTAAGTTATAATAATAAAAGTAATAATTATAATATCACCATCAATCAGGAAAAGGAATTAAATGTAAGTAATATAACAAAAAAAAAGATGAAATTAACACCAAATTCTATAGTTTCATGTTTATATGTTTAGCAGGAAAGTGTTAATGAAACGTTGCAAGAACAACCGAACTACAATACGAAATATCATAGGAAATCGGTAAATATATATATATACCATATGTATGTTGTATCTGACTGTTTATCTGACTGTTCTCTCTTTCAGCAAGCAGCTGTCCAAGTGGATAATTTACATGGCTTTACTAAAGATGTGATTAAGAAATTAGAGAATCAATTGATCGAGTTGGATAATCTTAAGAAAATGTTAAACAGTCAACAGGGATCAACCAATCAGAATGCTGAAAGATCCTTGGCCACATCCTGTCTGGATGCCAATGTTAATAACGATGGTGTGCATAAGATTCAGGTTCCTGGATTGGATCCCTTTTTGGCATCATGCAATACAAATGTGGCAGGTGCCGGTTGGCTGGTCATCCAACGTCGAATTGACGGCAATGTGAATTTCTTTCGCAGCTGGGCAGAGTATCGTGATGGTTTTGGCGATCTTATGGGTAATTTCTTTATCGGTTTGGAGAAATTACGGGCCATTACGGCTGCCCAACCCAATGAGTTGTATATCCATTTGGAGGACTTTGATGGGGAGACTCGTTTTGCCAAATATGAAGAGTTTGCCATTAGCAATGAGGCTCAGGCGTATGCATTAAATACATTGGGTAAATATACAGGAACTGCTGGAGATTCTCTGCGATTGCATGAGAAAATGAAGTTTACCACCTATGACAGGGATAATGATAAGGATAAGATGAAAAATTGTGCTGTGGCTGTAACCGGTGGTTGGTGGTATGAGAATTGTATTGACAGGTGAGTAACTTATAGAGTACCAATATATGAGGTTCGATTGTCATTTTCTTTTCTCTTTTATTTTTGTGTTTTAGCAATCTAAATGGTGTCTATTTATCTGGTAGTTATGATGAGACACTAAGTGGGCGTGGCATTTGCTGGGAAGCATGGCGTGGCTTTGACTATTCATATAAATATATCATTATGATGATCAGACCCAGATTGCCCATACAAAGTTAGTTCTACACTAACTAACTACACTAACTAACAAAAGAAAATGAAAACTGGAATCGAAATATATATTTTTGGCTATACCAATAATCGAAATCAATAAAGTTAACAAAATATTACTTTTTTGCTTTATAATATTCTAAAAGTAATTGAAGTTACATACATATATGTATATGGTAGTTACGATTACTAATACTTAAGTCTTAACACCTGTTTGTTTCTTTTCAACATTTCCTCAGTTTTTTATAATCTTTGTCACTTTTTGCATTTGAAATTATTTGATTAAAGCAATTTGCTTGTGTTTTTGTTTTTTTTTTAAGTTTTAATTCCAAAGATTCAAACGAAACTTTTAGATTGCAAAAATTTTGATCGAAGTTAAACTTTTACAATTTGCACAAATCTTCTTCAGCGTTCAACTTTGACATGAACCATCTATGGCCAAGACAAACTAAATAAGCCTCCTTTTTTTCTGACTGCCAAACAAAAACAACTTCCTGCAACTTTTTATGTATACAATTTCTTCTTTTTTTTTCTTCTCGCTTCTTTTTCATTTTTTGCAATTTATGACTTCATTGCGGTTTCCTAAAAACAAAAAAAATACCTAGTATATATATATATATCTATATAATATATAAGTTGGAATCCAACAAGAAGCAGGGGAAAAAACACACACACATTCCGGAAGCCAATTTATTTGCAACGAATTTCAAATGCTCTCTTAAGATATTGGCTAATACTTATACTAAAACAAGTTTAAGATATACTTAGTCTAAGGCATATTTAGCTAAATGAATCTATTGGTTGAAAGGGAACTTCACTAGTTAAAGAAGCAGAGCCAGTCAAGGAACTGGTGGAAAAGCTAGAGGAAAAGCCAGCGGAAGAGCCACCAAAAGTTGAGCAAGAATTCAAAAGATATAGAATATTCTTCGCTCTCTTTTTAATATATATTAAACTTCCCATTTCTTTAAGTATTAGATGATATAGTACTCGTATTTGATCTATTGTATTTGTCTTTCTCATTTCTAGAAGTAATAATGTCTTTTCTTATAACGAAATATAGTCAAGATTATAATGTTCATCAATTGCGTATATAAGTTTGTTTGAATTTTTGCAAATATATCGATGAAAATGTGTAGTAGCAACAAGTTAGTCAAATGAAGATACCCATTTGTAAGGGCATAACTAGAAACGAAATGAACGAAAAGGAAATATATAAGACAAGTAAAATAAAAAGCAAAAACTTGTTTATGACTTGCAAATTTCCTGTAAATGCCAAAATGCGAGAACCTCTAGCAGAGGTTTGCTACCTACAAAAATGCAAAAATAAAAAAATGATGACGATGATGATGAGGAGTGAACGATGGTAGGAGAAGCAGAGACAGAGAGAGAGAGAGAGAGAGAGAGAGAGAGAGAGAGGTGGGAGCCCAAGTAGGCAGATAGAAAAAGCAATGGAATTGGTGAACAGAAATAAAGTCAAGAATTGCTCTCGTCTTAGACAGAATGACAAACGAACTAGAAATCCCCCTCACTTGAGTAAATAACTACGATGACGACGACGACGGGTAACAAGAACTCTACGATGAGGACGGAAGTGTAACTACTTGGTATAGATGGTTGTTGCAACACAGCAGCAACAACGGAAGGCGACTCAGTAGAGGCGTGGCAATAGGTAAGTAAATGAACTTTAAAATGGATATTCCCGCGAGAGGGGAATGATGGACGCTAGAAAGGATGGACGGAAGGATGGCAGGAAGGAAAAAGAAAGAGAATTGTGGATACATAACAACTAACCAGCAACTACAACTGCAACAAGAACAACAACGACAGCAACAACAACAACTACTACTAATATAATCAAATCACAACGAACCACAGCGAGAAGGAAATATTTTGTCATTGTGAATGCAAGTCCTGGCCTCAAGACCAGAGCTATGCAAATTGTGCAAAGAAGACAACAGAGCAATTGTAATAAAAAATAATAAAAATAATAATAATAATAATAATTTGCAACAAAAAGTCAGTCAAGTGGTTGACGGTTAACCGCAAAACACTCTCTCTCTCTCTCTCTCCCTATCTCCCCCCGTCCTCCTATAGCTTCTATAGCAATTCCAGGTTTGTTTGTCGTGTCTGCAGCTCTGTCAACATTTGCCAACAAGAACGTCTACGCCTTGGTCTCGGTCTCGGTCACCGCCTCCTCTTCATTCAATCATGCCCATCAATCTGATGACTTGTCTCTCCTTCTTCCATCGATTGCGTGTGTGTGTGTGTGTGTGTGTATGGAGGGGGTTTTGGTGTCCACCGCAATCTTTTGGCCACAAACTTTTCTCCCTCCATCTGTTTGTCTGTCTGTCTCTTGGTCGCGTTTCTTCATTTGCATTTGTACATTCATTCAATCATTTGTTTATTTGCTGGCAAATAAACTGAAAATTTCAGGTTGAAGTGAAGACACAGGGGAAATGACACAGATAGAGCGAGACAGAAAGGAGAAGGTGGTAAACTGTGAAGTTCCAATGGCACAATGTGCTAATGGAAATGAGAATTTTGTATATCCTATACATCTGAATGGGAATATCCATTAAACTAAAAGCAGCTGACATAATTCTAGTGGAAGAGAACTGCAGCAACATAGTTTTCGGTTACAGGGTATTAAGAAGTCGCAATACCTTTGAAATGTATTGTAATTGGTATATTTGTTGTTTCATTTCTTCTTTTCCACCAACGATGACTGTGAATTCTGGACTGTGTATCTCCTGGGTTACTCTTGGATTGGGGCAAGAGAGCCGCTAATTGGTGTAAAATGAATGAAAAACTGAAAATTGAGTCAGGCCATATGAAAAGCAAGTTATTGTTGTTGTTCTTGCTCTTTTTTGGCAAAATGGAAATGAAGGGATTATATGTGAGTAACGAATGAAACTGAATATGCAACAAAAGAATAAGAGAATAAAAGAAATACATATCTATGTATATAACTTCTTTTCCATTATTGAATCGCGATTTCCATTATTGTTTAAGAATTTTCCAGAAGCTTAATTATCTGAATTTCAAGTCCTTTTAAATTTAAATGATAGTGTTTTGTATCTAAATAGTCATATCTATTCTCTAACATGCTCTAAAGATATTCCAACAGCCAAAGTCAAGTTCAATGTCAATTGGAATTGGGCAAGATCATTTTAATTTTCAATTTAATGGCTAAAAGAAAAATAAAGTAATAAAGTGCTTGACTCAAGGGAAAGGTCCTTGCAGTGGCAAACAATGAATCAACGATTGAAAGGACAAAGTTTATCAGCAGGATGCTATGGAGAAGTTCAAATGTTTAAATATAGGCAATTTGTGCAAAGCCATTAAAACACTTTGAAGGACAAAAGTATTGTCTCAATAATGCATTTGAGGGGGGCGGGGCAAATTGAATAAAAATCTCTAGGTAATTGTCAATCAATGCTTTCATCTTGAGTGACAACACGGTAACAAACATTTCAAGGCTAATCAGTTGCAACAATGTAAGTAAGTCCTTTTAAAAAGCTTTCAATGTGTCTTTTCTAAAGTGAAGTAAATGGCACATCTTTTAAATTGCATTCTGTTGTTACAGGGTATTTCAATTTCAGCTTCTCTGATTTATTTTCATAGACTAAAGTATGTACATATATCTCTTTACGGTGATTCATTTTAAACCCATAATTCACAATAACTGAACAATTTGGTTTCTTAATGCAACTGAATTCAAATGAACATCATTTCTACTTGGCTGTTTCTTCTTTCCTTTTCTTATTCAACATTTTCCCATCACATCAAGAGAAGAAGAAAAAAAATATATAAAAACTAAATGGAAAATAATTTTCAATTTTCTTTTTCCGGACAACAAAAACAATCACAACCCCCGCCCACTAAGGAAAATCACCTTATCCACATTCAGAACGACAAACAGACAGAGAGAGAGAGAGAGAGACAGGATGCTAGAAATATTGTCGAAATATATATTGTAAATGTATTTGAGTTGAGCCTTAGTTATTTCTGTTGTCCGTTTTTTGTCCAATTTCACTCGGACCTTCAAAAAGACCCAAAACCGTCCAAGAAGAACAACATGGCTATAAAGGAATTGGAATCAGAGTCGGGAGTAGGTAAAGGAGACGAATATATACAACGGTAATTGTAGACGCTCGGTATGCGCAGCTTGTGGTTTATTATTACCATTCCCGCTCCAGCCCCTGCTTCTAACCAACCACACCCTCCCATCCTTGTGTGTGTGCAATGCTCTTCTTGAGGAGCAGCACTGGGCAGGCAGCCAAGCAAACATTTCCACCAGAGGAAACACACAACAATATAAGAAAAACAACAAAAAAAAAAAAATAAAGAATTGCTGGCCAAGCTTCTCTAACAAGCGAGACAATGGCCAAAGGCTGTAAATTGTTAGTAGCGGTATAGAGGTGGGGTTTGGACGGTGTGGGGAGGGGATATTGCAAGGTCTGAAGACAAAACACAACAACTGGAACAATGTGGAAATACAGACATATGTATGTTTGCATGTATAAACATACATATATACGCTCGACGACGCTCCGACGCCTTGTCTAGAGGAATGTCTACTTATAACAATGCCTCTGCAACTGTAATTAAAACCGCTGCAGCTCAAACTTTAGCAAGTATTTCATGTATTTAAGTCAATGACGCCTCCTGCGACACACTCTTACCTTGTAACAAGTAGAATTTAAAGTAAAATAAAAAGTAATTCTGTGCACATGCCAACAGATGGATAAACCTTGGTTAGTTGCCAGATTTATGGCCTAACGTTGTAAGAAAAAAAGAAAAGCTATAAATCATAATCTTAATCCAATCAACTTCTACTATGAACTAATTTAATGAATCTACGTTAAGTAGTCGCCATCGTCAAGTTCTTACAGTTACTCACAACTGTTGCTGCTGATCAAATACTTTATATAAATAAATACTTTAAAGATTGCCTGCCTGTGGTAGACCATTTATTTTTGTATACTTTTGGGGGAGAGTTACGAGTGAAAGATATGTGCAAAATGCAAAAGGCCCACCCAGTCGAGTCGAGTCAAGAGTGTCAAGTGCAAAGATATGCAAAAAAAAAAAAAATAAAGAAGAAGATTGTATGAGTGGGTGGATGGGTCAATTTTTGCCAACGTTACCTTAGGGGAATGCCAGTGAAGAAGGAAATCATTTTACGGGCACATGACAGACAATAAATGAAAACATGAAATACTTGGCAACATGAAGATGGAGTGAAAATACAAGGAAGCCATTACATTCTGCAGGTGTATACATACACACATACACACACAAATACACATGTTGATGTAGCAGCAGTAACAGCAGCAACAAAGTCAACACCTTGAACCAGTTTAGGAGAAAGAAGAAAATTATGACAGAGTCAGAGGCAAAAAAGCAGCAACTCAAAATAATGAAGTGCGAGGCAAGCAAAAGTCATTAGCGAAAAGACGCCCTCTACACACACTGAGACCCCGTCACATAGCACATGACACCTTCAACTGAGGCACAGTGGTTAAAGAACTAGCAAAACATATACATACATGTGCAAGATTTGGGAATTATTTTATATTCTTAGCTTTCACTTCAAATAGTTTTAACTTTAGTTTTTTCTCATAAAATCAATTTGTTTAGAAGAACCAAATAAAAAGTGTTGTCTTTCGAATTGGAGATTAATTTACTTAAGTTTAACATTTATTGTGATATAGTTTTGAATAAGTAATCAACTAAAGAAGGGATTTATAACATTTGCTTCTTCTATTTGCCTTTTCATGTGGTGGTTAAGCAGTGTGCTGTAGAACCACGGGCTGGGCCTAGGCCTCTTGTCTACACAATTTCGCTGTTGTTGTTTTTATTTTGTCTTGCCGGTTTGGGGCTGTCAGGAAATGCAGTTGCAGAGAGATTGCCAGCCTTAGGCCAAAGAAATTCTACACGAGATGCCTGTACTTCTCCCTTCCCCCGCTCCATTACCACCAGCACCACCACGTGTCCATGTCAAATATTTAACACTTGGTTTATTTTGCATTTGTTTCAACCTCCTGGCACATGGAAATTAAATGTTTACGCTTTTTGTGGCAGCAAGTGGGCGACGAAGACGAAGACGACGATGACATCGAGTCGAGTTGCGTTGAGTTGAGTGGCAACAAACCAACCAAGAAGCGAACCCAAGCAAAATGGCAACCAATTTAAGAAGACTCGCGCGACATAGCCCAAAGCCTCAATCACCACACAACACACAGCAAACAAGAAAAAAAAAAAACAAAATAGAATCCGGCCCATACTCAAACCCAATCCCTCCAAAATCCTAACTTATAGCCCACGCAATCAATGCGGCAAAAATATTTCACAATTGTTGAAATGCAATCAACAGTCATTCAAGCGACAAGCCAAATGCTGTACAAATCACGTAGCATAATATTTTGTTATTTTAGTTGTTGTTGTTGTTGTTGCTGTTACCAGACTACCAATAGAAAAACGGAATAAACTCAAGATGGTTTAACATAGGATGGAGAAGGGTGGGGACCTTTTAAGGGGCAATACTATAGCGTTGCATTGACAAGCATAAGTCAGGAAAATATATTCTCAGTAAGAGGGCGCAAAAGTCAATGTATGGAAACCGATTTTCAAAGTCACGCGCAGATAGCACAAAAAACTGAAAAATAAAAAAGGGATGCAATCGAAGCTAGGGATGATTGGAGGGAGTGGAAAGAAAATATTGGTGTTTTGAATGATATTCTCCTTAAATTTAAATACACTTTAGATTCATAAGGGGCCAACATTTAAGTAGATCATAAACAAAAAATCAAAACAATTTGCCATTTCTCATATCAGTTCAGTCAATTTAGTCTTTAATAAACAAAACTCATTAAAAAATCTGTAATACTTTTGAAACTTTATAGTGTATACTATACACAGCATATAACAATAAGAGACATCAGTTGAGAAGGTTCTCCAAAACGAAAGACGGAAAACACATTTCTATTAAAATGCGAAAAGCCTTTTGTGGTCGGTCGGTCGGTAGTTTGGTTGCTTGGTGATGTTTGCTCGGCTCCTTTATCTTCCTACCCCACCCTCTCTCTCTATCTCTCTCTCTTTCTCATCCCAATCCCTTGGCACCGGTTCCGTCTTGCCAAGAAACCAACCTTTGCCTTGTTTATACGCTGTCTGTTTATCGCTGACTACGGCGGCTGCTGCTGATGTTGGCATTGCACTTTGCATGCAAAAAACATAATAATCGGAAAAAGAGTGTGAGAACGAGAGAGGGGGTAGTGGGTAGAATGAAAGAAGGAGAGAGTTTAGACATCGGAGATACCCTAAACAGAGAAATCTATAATCAAACTAAAATCATTTGGAATATAGTAGGAGATCCAATCACTTCGAGTGGGAACATTTCATTAATGCCTTAAGCTCTGCTTCTATAAAGTACTAAAATGTCCTGGAAATTCTTCCTAATGGAATGATTCAAAAGATCGACAAATTAAACAATCTAACAATAGCTTAATATACCCCTTCGCCACAGCTGATTACAGGGTATGAACAAAATAAAAAAGAAATGAAAGAAAACCACCATTCTCGAGTGTCTGACTCTGATCGCAAATGTCGTCGCCGCCGAAAATAAACAGCAAAAAGAAACCCCATAGATAAACAATAAATAAACACAAGAAATTGCAATTGAAAACTGCATTAAAGAAATGAGGAAACAAACAAACAACAATAACAACAACAAAAAAAGAAGCAGAGTGAAAGAAAAACGCCAAAGAGAACTTCAAGTCATTGAACGTGTTTTTTTTTTTTTCTTTGGCTCTTCTGTGCTGCCAAAAGCCCCAGCGAGACATTAAGGCGGCAGCTAATTGTACATTTTTAAAAACAAAAAAAAAAATGGAATAGACTCAAAAATTGTGACTCTAAAACTGTAAACTAATTGAATTCAACAAACGTTTTCCCCTTGTTGATTTCTTTTCGTTTATGTTTCTGTTTTGTTTTTACAAAAACAGCCAAAAAGTCAACAAAACCTGAGAAAAAAAAAAAAAAACCAATAAATAAAACAAAAACAGAATTTTTTTTTTTTACGATTTTACTTTGGAAGGTTGTGAATTTCACTTAAAATGCTTTTATTATGGGCTGTGCGCGATGGCTACAGCAAAAATACCTACAACAGAGGCACTTCACTCCCCTTTCTCTCCCCCATCATCCTACCGCCAATACCCCACCCACTGTTAATGCCAACTACTCCACCATCTAGCGAGACTCTGCTCTTATTCAAGGCACGTTCCCGACAAACGTTGACGCTTCGTTGGACATGACCGAAATGGATGGTGTAGGGAGGGGTAGAGGGCGAAAGGTAGCAAAGACTGGTAGCTATATAAGAGGCGTAAAGGCAGAAAAAAACTTTGGTTTTTTCTTTATCCCAACACACAGCACAACACAACGCAACACACACACAACACATGTACCTGTAATGGGCCTTTCCATACACCACACACACACACACATGCCGTTTAAAAACAAATTATCGAACATGTACGAGACGCCTGTCATTGACAGAGAAAAGTAAAATAATAAAAAAAAAAAAAAAAAAAACAAAGAGAGAGAGAGTCAGATAACAAAAGTCAAAAGAAATGTTGTTGTTTATAGACAGAAACAGAGAAATGGAAAGACAGAAACAGATACAGAGACAGAGAGACAAAAGCCCAATGATAGTGTAGTATAAGCGAAAAGAATGTCAAGAGATTTTTGTGTTTCGGTTTTTTTTTTTGTTACCGGAAGGGCAACTTTAGTGCATCAAAATGTGTATGTATGTATGTACATGTGTTTGTATGTGTATCACCTGCAGTTGTCGTTCATGTTTAACATAGTTTTTGCACTTTCTTCCTACCTCTATACTAACATCAATGTCGACAGATTGTTTTTATGTTCTTTAACAAAAAACAAATAGTTTATTCCAAGTGATTTTAACAAATAAATGAATCTGAAGCCTATATGGCAAAGTGAAGACTAGAGAGAGAGAGAGAGAGAGTGAGAGTAGAAAAAGCTTAAAAACTACAAATTTTGCTTACAGTTTAAGAATATATACTATGGCCTCCTGCCTCTACTCCATTCAAGAACGTACAAGAACCCCCTCTCTTTCTCTCTCCTTTTCATGCTGTTGCTTCAATAAAATTGCATTTATCTGTTAATGATTTTAAATCTATATTTAGCTGCATTCAACTGTCCTCTCCTTGAACTATGCCACAGGTCACTGCCTCCACTCTCAATGTCAAAATGGAATATAGCTACATACATACATATGTACCTATGTTTACACCTTTATATATTTTTGCACCAAATTACCCAAATTTGTTATATATACATATCTAGTACTAAAAATTCTCAAATGTATTTCCTTTCAACGCGCATAGCGTGATAAAAAAAAAAAAAAAAAAAAAAAAAAATTTTTTTATGTTTTTAGCCTGGTACAAGTTGTAGAAATTGAGTTCAGTTGATGAATGGCAGGCGGGAGGAAGGAGACATTAAATGTGTTTAAGCAGGCGAAAGATCATCTGCGTGATTACTCCGTATATATACATACAATATATACATATGTATTTAGAGAATCTCTTGGCAGATTCTCGTCTCAATGGCATGGCACATATTGAAAACGGCCACCAAAAACGGATTTAGCTTATATCTTTAGATGAGACGCTTTTTCTTTTCACAAATCAGAGCGTAAATACAATGAAGTCGACTCACATATGTGCACACACACTTTTTTATATATATGTATGTATGTATATACTTATATAAATATACTATATACGATGAAAGGCATTGAAAGGCAGAAAGAAAAAGAAAATCCAGACCCAAGAAGCGAGAAGCGATGCGTGTTTTGATAGTGCAAAGTCGCCCTGAAGCATTTCCTATATTATACAGTGGAAACTCGTTTAAGAGGTTAAACAAAAAAAATTAAAGTTATGTCAGAATAATCTTTTCTACGGCTTCTATATATACAACTGATTCAATATATCTTTTAAGACGGACTAGAAATTACCAACCAGCCCATTCATCACTTCATTTTCATTTACTAACTTAGTTTATGAGCTTACAGTGATTTAAGAATGATAAGTTGTTTAATGCATATGTTCACTGTAGTCACATATGCGGGCCATAGTCCACATTTGTCCAGTTGGGCATTGAAAAGACTTTCGCAGAGAGAGATAGAGAGAGAGAGAGAGATTGAGCCGAGCACAAAAGAGGAAGCATCAGCAGTCAGCGGCCATTAGCTGCTTATCGCGCATTTTTTGTCATTGAGTAGCACAGCAAATAGAAGAACTCAAACAGAAGGAATGATGGGTGAACAAGGGGGAGGAGGAGGACTGGACTGCCAGTAGAGAAATGTTGAAGTTGCAGCAGTGAGCTCAAGTGTAAAGTTATCAAGTGGCTCAATGGCTGAATGCTGCTGGACTCTGCTGCTCCTGACTGGAACAGCCGCCAGTCAGACAGTAGTCAAGGGTTAAAGTCATAGACAACGTGGAGTGTGTTTGGCTATGGCGGCGGCGGTGGCGGCTAGTGACATAAAATGTTATCAAAAGGGATTATGACAAGGCACACACTAAGAAGAGAGAGAAGGGGTGGGTGTGGCTATGGGACAGAGCGGAAAAGAACTGTATCAGTAGCACAAAAGCGGCAGACAACATCGACTCTATAAGAGTTGATGATATCGTTGACAGGCCAGAAGTAGTGGACATCCAAAGGCAAAAAACTTACCAACAAACAAGCCAAAGTCATAGACCGTTTGCCTTTTGGTCATTGCCATGAAATATATATATATACAATATATATATTTTTGCACAAAAGGAGCAAAAGAAGCCGACAAACGATAAAGGAGCGCATCAAGTTATCTCAAGCATTGCTTAAAGTGACTAAAAGGCAAAACTCTATAGATAAGTGTCACAATATTGGTAGTTTTATAGGGTTAAGTGTCACCAAAGTTATTTTGACTTATGTATATACATATATACATACATACAATATAAACAAAGAACAATGAAAGTAAAGTAAAAGAAAGTAAAGAAACGAAGCATCTTCTTATCTATTTGTGATATTCAATCATAAGAGAATTAATATCAATTTAGTTTAAAAAAACCTATCAAATTATTTATCTATCTTATTTAGTTTGATATTAAAAAATAACTAAAATGAAGTTTTCTTTTAGCTTAATTGTCATACTTCGTCTTTGCGTTAAAAGAGAAGGACAAAAGCAAAAAAAGGTTATCAACCGACAGCAGGAAACAGTGTCTAATCATAATCTACAATTTTTCTTACTTTACCTTATAGTCAAAGTGAATCACTTGAAAAAAGTATCTATGGCAACCGAAGAGGGAAGAAAAACCAGCAACAAGAATCAAAACCAGACTCTCTGGGGCTAAAACTTGTGAACGACACTTGGCAGCTTCACCAAAAAGCCGGAAAGCAAAGATAAACTATGCCAGAGAGCGGGAGAGGAAGAGAGTTAAAAAAAAAAGAAAGAATGAAAGACGGCAGGCAGGGTTTCATATTTTCATCTACACCCTATTGGAAAGTGAGGTATATAGAAATTGTAAACAAATGCAAGTAAATAAATTTCTATAAATAGTTCTAATTAAACAAGTTGGCAATGGCTATAAGCAGTTGTAGTTAAAACCTTAGTACATAGACATAGATAGATGATCAAGGACATTGCTTAATTCCTAAAGTTAGATATTGGTGTTATCAAACCAGATCTAAATAACAACAATTTCAAAGAGGGTATAAGAAATTCGTGTAGTTTATATATAAATTTCGGCATTGTGTGATGGTTGTCTCTACATTTTTTCTTCGTTCTTTTTTTTTTTACTTAACATTCTCTAGTTAAATGCAATTTACTTAATGTCTTGTCTTGTCTTGCTGTTGCTTGTTTTCCTATATTACTTCATAACTTTTATTGCCGGCATAATTAGAAAGAAAAACCCGTTGAAATTAAAAAGAAGGCAACACAGCGGCAGCAGCAACTGGCAACAACTAGCAGCAGCAATTAACGATAGTTAGTTAAGCTTACTGCCTCCACACTGACATGAAAACTGACAAGTCTCTTGACTACAGTTAGGTTTTTGAGTAGTTTTCTTGTCTACCGCATAGTTGGTTACATACAACAAGTACAAGTATGTTTAGTTTATATGTATATATATATATATACATATATGTATATATATATATATACATATATGTATATATATATGAATGTATCTAGCCTTGACAGCAAACTTGCCCGTATCAGTAGAAACATGTTGTTGAAACTGCTGTGACATTCTGTTTTCTCTCTCTCCCTCTCTCTCTCTTCTTGTTTCAAGTTGCAAGTTGCAACAACAGCAGCAGCTGCTGCTCAATAATGCAATGAAAACATTTAGACTTTAGTCTTTCTCGCTCCATCCATCAGACGACAAAAAAAGGGAACTTTGTCTGCCAATGTTTTCATCCGAAATTCAAAAAGAAAAAAATTGGAAAGAAACCCAAACTGAAATGAGTACCGAAATGGGTACCGAAATGTTTCTTCAATTGCAAAATTTATGTGCTTGTCATTCAATGGCGAAATTGTGTGGAGAATTGCATTGAGAAATTGTTTTCTTTGGCTTAAAGATTGCACAATTGTTCGGAGAATAAGAGCAACAGAGAGAGAAAAACAAAGAGAGAAATGTGCAAAAAATGGTTATATGAAAATGTTGATGGAATTGATTGAATTTTGTTATGAGATTTATGAGTAAAAAATAACAAAATAAAGTCGTATAAATCAAATGGAGAAGAGTTTTCAAATTATATAAGCGAAATAGTTAAAGAAACTAGAAAACAGTTAAAAATTTTGCTAAATTGTTTATGGTAAAAAACTTCTGCAAGTATTTTGAGTCATTTTGTTACCCAAAAGAATTATATAATATTCAGTATTTAAAAAAAATATAATACATAAAAGTTACACTTTTATTTCGTCAGTATACATATCTTCTTTTCGATTAAGTATAAGAAATTTTGCTCGTTTCTTTTGCTCAAATTTTAATATTAATTTTATCAACACTTTTGTTTTGTGTTTTTTTTTTTTTTGACATTGTATATTTGGTTATTATAAAAGTTGAAAATACAATTTTTCTTGATTCGTTGCCATATTTAGGTAATATCTCTTGACTACCTTCATTTGTATGGAATGTACCTTATATATGTGTATATATACATATCGATAGACAAAACCCTACCAAATATGGTCGAATCATTATTACTGAACTATTATCCAAACTATCGCATTAGCCATGCTTCAGCTGGCTAACAGCAGACCAAACAGACACAGATATATGTATGTACATACATACATACATATGTATATATGTATGTATGTATTTGTATTGCTGACTCAAACCTAAAAGCTACACTCAATATGGATAAAACAGCTGTTCCCATTGCCGCACACAGAAACCAAAGTGGTTTGGTTTGGTTTTGCTTTTTGCTCTTTTGTTGTTTTTAGACGAAAAACAAAACTTGTTTCTGGCATGAAGCATGAAAACAAACGATTGTGGGCGTTGAAAGACAATTAGCCGCATGCCGCAAAATCAAGCGGCCGAAACGGGTTTCATGTTATTCTATGGATGGATCCGATCTATGTGAGTCAACTAACTATAGATATTTTTTAATATTGAGGGAATGCGGGAATCATAGATAGAATCATGTGCATACATATATCATAAAAAAAGAGGCCTCCAGCTGAGTGCAGCAGAAAATGTATGAAAAATCAAAAATGCAAAATGTGAAATATATACAGGAAGCCTGCAATCATTTGCCCTATAAACCAGCACAGCAGCCAATTGCAGATACACTGAAAACAATTGCTGGTTTAAATTGATATCAAAACAATAAAAAAAAAAGCGGAAGGAAAATGTTACTCAGGCAAATTATCATATCATATTAACAATTTGATGAACAAACTAAAAATTTGGAACTTGATTTCAGAACTAAAATTTGATTTAAAATTTGCGCTAAAAGTTTAAATATTTCAAACATTTTTAACTCTGTCCATTTCTCACTTTATTTTGAAATATTTTAATCTAATTTATAAAATCTTGCTGACTTTTTTTTTTCTTCCTCTAAAGTTGCTATAGAAATTTCGTCAGAAAATCTTTCAAAAGTTTTCAACACTGAACCACTTAACTGATTTATGAATGTCTTAGCAGAATGTTTCCCAAAAGAGCTCTAAAGATGATATGGAAAAAAAATATACATATACATATGTATATGTATATATATGTATATGAATAAAATCCAATTATGTATTGCTTCGTATGCATTCTCTCTCAGCACTCTTGCAAAATTTCGTATAAACTTGAAAGAGGCCTTGGGAAATATTTCATATTTTGATGTAGCAATTTCTCAACAATTTCAATTCATCTTCATAATGTTCTTGACAAAAAAAAATATGACTCTTTGTATGAGTTGGTTACACTTCCCCACCCTCTACTTCCTTCTGCTCGTTTAACCCCATCCGCACCGGCAACAGCGCCCAAACCAACTTTCCGCTTACCACTCTTCCCACTTCCCCAGTTGCATGTCAGTCAATCAATTCTTCTCTGTTTTCAGTGACTACATTCAATTACCCAGCAGTTGGGTAGGTCGCCCTCAATTCTCAACTGAGCTGACAACCCCAAAAAATGTGTTTTGGACCATTAAAAGCTTTTCCTAAATGACTCAACATTGACAGTTTGTCCGTCTGTCCGTCTGTGTTTCTGTATATATGTCTGTACGTTGGTCAGTCAGTCGCGAATATTTGTTTTTGGTATTCTTTATTTGTGTCTGCAATTTTTTTGTTTTGCAGTTTGTTTTTTTTTTTTTCTTTTTTTTGAATGTGAATGAGAATGAAAAGTTGCGGGCAGCTGCAGCAAAAAAATGCATTGAGGCAGAAATTGAGGCAAGTGAAGAGTTTTGTGGAACCATCCACTGATAATATGGCAGAGACTAAAACAGAACAGCAGAAAGCAATGCAAACACCAAATGAAATTTCATGGAACAAAAAGAGAGAGAGAGAGAGAGAGAGAGAGGGGGGGGGAAAACTTTTAACACAAAGCTATATCAAAAATCATATGTAGGAAACATATATACATATAGATAAGGCTTAACTTTCGATGGATTTTTCCTACAAAACAATAGATGCAAAATGTTAGATTATGTTGAGAGATTTTATGGCACTAGTTGGTATATACACAAGAGCAATTTTTACATGAAAGAAACTTTGCTCTGGCTATATTTGAAATATATCTTATTAATATTACATAATGGAACTTGATTCGTTTCATAAGATTTTGTATCGAGATGTTTCTTTTTCGGCACCGTAAGGCAATTTTATAGCCAGGTAAAATGTCTTAGAAGTAATTCAAAAATTATGTTTTTGATGAAGATTCTTAAACAAAGGGTAAACGGCTGTTAGCTAGTGTAAACTGTGATAAAAAGCCTTTACGATGTCGTTTTTGTTGTTGACCTTTTTTATTTTTATGAGAATACACTAGAGTTCCGCAACAATGATCATAAAATAAAACACATTTCATGATGTACTCCAAACTAGATTTAGACATTAAGCAAAATATATAAAGTTCCTTTTAAGTGTTTCACACAACATTTCACCCATTATTTGGTCTTAAAAGTAAGAAAATTCTAATTTAATAAAAAATTTATTATACTTTCAACTAAAATTTATGATACTGTAGGTTTTTAATAACATTTGTTTAAAGATTTTAACACCCAATTTACAGATTACCAATAAATGGTTTAATTGTTATATTATCTTGACTTTAAAATATCACAAAATTGTCAAATTTTCATAATTATTTTAGTATCAACTGATTCAAATGCGTTTTTTGGCTTTTTTTCCCACAAAGTTTGAAATGTTTTTAAACTTTCATTTCTCTTGCTAATATTGTCTAGTTTCCTCAATAAATTTCATTGTCTGCGTTTATGTACATATATGCATTTCCCAACTGAGAAATGTAAAATTGCTATAACTAATTTCCACAAGTCGATGAATCATTTGTGATGACATTTTCACATTGCTCAATGGCAATGGAAAACAAGTTTTAAAAGCCACAACTTTATATATATACATAAATCTTATTGTATTACCATATCTAACAACTGCACCCACATAACTAACTCTATCTTTATGTCTGTCTTTCTGTCTGTCTGTCTGTCTGTCCGAACGTCTGTCGCAATCATTTTTATGTAAAAAATGGTCAGTAGTAGTTTTGTTTACAAAATAAAACATAAATGAATATTTATTAAATATTTAATAAACAATTAGTTGTTTTGGTTAAACTTTGGGTAATTTGTCAACAGATGCCATAAAGATACTTATGAATTTATGAATTAAAAATACTAATGAATTGTTAAATCTATGTGATCTATAATTGGTTCTTGTAAGGTTGATTTTATGGATATGGAAAATTATTTATACAATACTAAATAGATTTGACTAGGAAACCAGCTCATTTTCTTTATTAGATTTACATGTAAAAAGAAGTATCTCTTTTGCAGCAGAATCTTTTGATTCATTTCAGTATGGAATACTAGTTCATTTTCTATAAAACATAAATGAAAATATCCTTCACTTTGTTTTAGTATGGGGGGACACACGCAAGTTCTAATCTTTCATTCAATATAAAAAGGAGGTCTTCATACCATATTCCATTAGTATACATATTAATTTATTATATTTATTTAATTTCTACTTACTTAATCTGCCAAAGCTATGAGAGAGCCTCTTTTTAAGCTTTTGCAGGGCGCCTCCTTTTTTTTCCCGCATGGTGACGCCTGTGAAGGACAAAAAGGAAATACAACAAATATAAAATTAGAATAAAATACAAATTATTTAATTACTGAAATGTGTCATTTGACATGGGTTTTTTGTTTTGTTAAAACAAAAAATAAAACATTTTAAAGTTCTATATATTTTTTCTACATATATATTTTTTTTTTCCAAAATTGATTACAAATGTTGTTGTCTCTACCACAATTATCAATACCAAATACATAAAACACAGACATCGAGACACAAGAACTGACATTATAAATTAACATAAATCAGTCGAGCGTGCTCTGCCATAATAAATATGCATACACATACATACATACATATATATGTATATATGTATTATAGAGTGCACATATAGAGGACGACCCTTAGAGATAAGGAGAGTGGGTAAGAGAGACGAGGTGGTGGTATGGGGGCTTGATGAAATGAAAATGTCTAACTTAAAATAGAAAATGCATTTTGTACGAGTGTATATTTTTGGTTCAATATGAATCGATGGAAGTCCAACGATTTTCCCCTCCCAGCCAAACTTTCCTCCTCACTTTTCACATTTATGTATATAATTTGGTTATTATTGTTTTTCGTTCCGCCGATCAAATAATAACATTTAGCAAAACTTATTTCAGTGCTCATTGAGGCTTGAAAATTGTGTTTTCAAACTATTCATCATACTCATTTTGAGGGTATACTCTATTATTTTGCAAATGGATGGGGTATAGACAGTTTATTATGAATACTATTATTTAGTAATACTTTTTCTGAAAAAGTTCAATCGGTTAAAAATGCCAAATGCAAATATATGATTATCATCATAATAAAGAACTGACTTGTAAAATGTTTTATTTTCTTTAGATTTCAAAGTTAAATTAAACTTTTTGCCAACACCTTTTTTTTAAATGTTAAATCTGTTTAAATCAAAGATATATTATAGGAATTTATCAATGATTTTGTTCTATAAAGATTCCTCTATTATATCATGCTTATATAAGTGAGGGTAAGGGTTTTAGCTGTTTGAGTGGCTCAACATCCAAATGATAGTATTGAAAAGATGGGCGTGTCCTTCATAGAGAACACAGTAATTTATGTGATTAAAATGCTGTGGGGGGTTGGAATCGGCTGGGGGAGGGGCACTTTGATGTCAGTATTTGATATTATTTTCGCTGTTATCAAATTTTTGCTACGAAACTCATTTATTTGCATTTCATAAAGTCTAATTAGATGTCAAAAGCAAATGACAAGAGTATTTTCCTCTCTTTCAGTCGTTTCCGTTTTTTTTTTCCTGTTTTTGCTATTTTTGCTTATTGCATGCCTGACTGGCCACGCCCACACTTCAATACTATTGAGGCTATTGAACTCAATCACCTGTCTCTACAGTTTCTTCTCTCTCTCCCTGTCTCTATCTCTGCTTTTCCATCTCTCGCAATCAGTGAGAATTTGTCTGCCTTTGACATTGATTTTGATTGCAAACTTGCATCTCATTAAGTGGGCAAAAGTAGCAAAAAAACTAAAAGTTTACTTGTCTATTTTGTATTTCGTTTTAATTGAATAAGTTTATATGAAAAAAAATTGGCCAAATACCAAAATGAATGAAAAATTGAATTTAAATTTGAATTGCTGTTGTTGTTGTTGTTGCCTGCATCAAACTATTAACATTTTATTGCATTTTATGCAAATATTTCCCGAGTATGCGAGTGTGTGTGTGTTGTCTCTCCAATTTACATGCAATCAGAGGAGTTGTTTAGGGGTCTTGTCCGATGTCAACCCGCATCAGCATCATAATCACATTCACATCTCCTACCCTCCCCTCTCTATCCTACATACACACACACACACACCCACTTGTTTATGGTGTTGTTCTTTGTCTCTGGCTAGCCCCTCCCCCTTCATCTACTGGTTTCCTTCTTCTTTGGTTATGATTTTGAATAGCCATTTTAGAAGTCAACAACAGCTTACAGTTATGACTATGATGGCCTGTAATTGAGTTGGAGTGTTTTTTAGGATAAGAGTCGAGAGAGTCGGGGGATTGGTGAGGTGTAAGTGTGGGGGGGGGGGGAAGACATGGCGGGGTATAATATGCAAAGTACTTCAAACCATAAATTGCTTTGCTCGACTTGCTCGCTTGCATTGTTTAAGCCAAATTGCTTTTGACAACAACAACCACAATAACTATAATACACAAAGGGGGCCCCACAACGATATCTTGACACTATAGAGAGACACTTATCATATGATTTAGTGCTAGTAAAATGAAAAAAAAAAAAAAAACAAAAGCTCTAACTTTAAACGTACCGTAATTTGTATACTCTTGCCGACTTCTTTTAGTCGATTAAATTGGTATATTTCGTATGTTGCTTTTCTTATATAGAAAACTATTCAAAATTTAGTTTTACTATCCAAAACTTTAGAAACAAAGAAATTTTGTTTACTAAACTTTATTGTTTGACTGCTTCTTGTAATGGAATTTTTCTAGAACTTGACAGATACTTATCTTTGACAAGTCAATATACCCCTTCTTTCAAAGAGTATTAAAATAAATAAAAACAAAGAACCAGACTTACATTTATTACAATGACATTGAAATACTCTTAAAAACCCAACTAAATAATTGAAACAATAAAAAATTATAGCTTGTAGCTATATAATTTGAGTTACACTACTCCAATTTAAATTTTAGCCAGACATTAGATTTCAAATCAGTCATGGACCCGCTTTTCGGTCAAGTGTATACACAAATTTTTATGTACATATTTTTTTTCTCTGTATATATATATTTAATTGTTCAAGTCAATTTCAGAGTTCACTTCAGTTTGGTTAACTGGATTGTTGGGTTAGTGGGTAGCTTTTGCTATGTTTCTGTGCGAGTTGTCATATTGGAGGTCGCTTCTATATGGAGTGGGCATTACTGCATCCACTGCCACCACCACCACCACCACCACCACCATCAACCACTAGCAACCAGCATCAGTATAATCAGTGTCAGTTTTATGGTTCTGAAGAGCTTGACAAATGACTTTTCAAGTGCCAATTTCCTTGTTCGGTGAGGATTTGAAAACAAGAGACAAAGAGAGGAGCAAAAAATATATAAAAAAAAAAAAAAACTGACTCCATGGCGGAAATGTATGTGATTTATGAAATATAGAAACTATATAAATATTTATATATATATGTATAGAAAAGATTTTTAAGTAAGTTATGTGCTTGTGGAGTCAAAAGTTATTTGCTGAAGTATAAATTATTACTTAAAAGTCATTCACATTGAAGCAAGTTTAATAAAAAGAAACACAAAAATCTTATTGGAATTTAATGAATGGAATATTACATGAGTCAAGTCAATCTTTAATAAATTCTTCACATTTATGGAAAATGATAAAGTAATATTCTGAAATCAACTTTTCAAATCATTAATCCGATACGATTATTTTCAAATTTTGTGTAAACGAAAATATTAAATAAAGTAATGTCAAATCAGCTTATTTTTTTATTATTACCAATAACAAATAATTTTGTTTATAAGTCTCAAAAATGAATCCTTAATCGCCCTTATCCATTTGCAGCTAATTAAAGGGCAATCTGTGTCTCAACATTGAATTCTAACAATTAGCCATACCACGGAGAAAGAACAAAAAAAAAAAAAAAAGAAAGAAGAAAAGTGGCATCATTTACACCATCATAAGGCTCATCAACATCATCATTATCATCAAATGTGAACATTAGAAATATCATTGACAAATTCTCCTCACATGAGAGACATGGTAGCAAAACGAAAGAGAAAAGAAATAAAGAAATATATACAAGAGCAAAATAATGATGATGATGAGAGAGGGAAAGAGTTCCCCCTCTCTGTCGTCTCATTGCTTATTCTCTCTCTCTCTCTCTCTGTCTCTTTTTGAAATTTCTTGTTAATGACGTAATTACTAAGGCAACAATCATAAAATGCCGGCAAAATGACAAACCGAGAGAAGGCTATGCGGCGAATAACCAAGCCATGTTCCGTTGTCATGGCGTGCCACACGTCGTATACGTGACATTTTGGCCATGCCATGCAACAGCAACTAAACCCGCCATCATACCCCCAGACCCGCAATTCCCTCCCCACCTCTGTCGCATATTCGCATCTCTCATTCATTCATCCATCCATCCATCCACCTATCCATTCCTCTTCATCTCACAATCTTTTCTGTCATTTCTGGGCTCTTGGCCAAAGTTAAAAAAAATTTAATGCAAATCTCATTTGATACGAACTAACTGATACCCTGGTTTTTAAAAAAAGGTCATTAAAGAGATATTTGTCTTACTTGAAAATAATGAATTGCCATTTTACTCTTATGTATTATTTGATTCGTTTTTAGTAGTCTAAATTGCAATACAAATGCATTGCTTTGCCTGTTCTAACCTTTGCCACCAAATGACGAGTAAAGGGTATACAAATTCTGATTCTATGCAAGTGAAAATAGAAATGGTGAGTAAAATACACATACAAGAATTTTTTGTTTTTTTTCTTTTTTTTGCTTTTCTTTTTTGCACACCAAAAATATTTTGACACTTTTCTTTCTAAGAGCGGGTGTTCGTAATGGGACAAGTGAGTGGAGGGGGCTAGATGACAAGCAGCTGACTAATTGTAAGGGGTGAGTGTAAAAGAGTTTAAGTGCTGCAACATTAGGAGGCCGCTGACGGAACTAAAGAAACGAAACTCAATGATTAAATGGCTTATAAATGATGGGGACACTTTGACGGCAGCTTGCCGGCCGGCCGGCATACAAAATTTTCAAATAGAAAAAAAAAAAATTGAAAAAAAAAAAAGGAAAACTAAATTCCAGTGGCTAAAAATAATCGAGCAGCAGAGAAACGCAATGGACGCACGGTGAGGGAACTATAATGGTTCGGACACGTTAGCCACAGCATGAATTGGTCATAGATTGGTAAACGGGGGGAAAATTGTTGGTATTGCTGCCATGGGCGATCAATCGATTGGAAGCCCAACACACTCTCCTCCCACGACTTGCCAATGTCTGGTTATCTCACCTCCCTCTCTCTCTCTCTCTGTCTCTCTGTCTCTGTTGCCCTCTTTCTACTATTCGTCTTTCTGTTCTGCGTTCTGACCTCGTTGAACTCGCTTGAGTGTGCAGTATGAAAAGGTTATAATTGATAAGCCCGAAGGGGGGGAGGCAGCGGCTAGCCAACACGCGGACAGGGCAAAGCCAATGAGCGGGTTCAACGAAAATCCAATTCCCGGCTATTCCCCGCCTTTTTTTTGTTTTATTTTATTTCATTCTCTTTTTTTTTGCTCCCTTTTTGTTCCCCTCTGTGAACTTTATATGAAATTTGCGTACATTTTACATTTCATTTCGTTGTTTCAAGTGCATAATGAGATTAGCCAACTCGGAGGTTGCAGGAAATAGGAAGAGAATGCGATTAAACAATAATTAAAATGCATTTAAGACCAGTTAAAACAAATCGGGCTGTAAATGTTTAACATTAAGTGAAAACCGCAAAGTCCCGGTCAACGGAAATTCGTATACGCTAACTGATAAACATTGTTTTTTTTTTTTTTTTTTTTTTTGCAACATTTTAAAACTTAAAGTGTAAAATTTCTAAAGTAATTATACAACTTTTTAAATTTTTAACATCTGCCAATAAATGTAAAGTAACTTGTATTAACTAGCAGCTTATACACTTTGATTAATTTTTCAATTCAGAGACTATGTAGTTTGCCTAGGAGTAGATCCAATGTTCGTGGAGGTCACGAGAAGCATCCGAAAATCGAGAGAGAGAGAGGAAAGAAAATTATATATAAAAACCTGTTTAATGCAAATTGCAATTGTGATAGCTCCTATGGGAAATAAATCTTAACTATTAGCTGACTATCTTGATTATCATAATGATATTGAATCAGCATCTTGCATAAAAACCTATAAAAAGTATATAGATAGATATAATTTCTATATTCTACCCATCCTATTAAATAAGTTAGCTATCTAAGTTGGCCAAGCAACCAAAAGAAAATTGCTTAAGGTCATAACCTTACTAAACTTAATCAATTTAACTCTAGTGGAATGTTTTTCTTTAATTATTTCACTTTATTTATTCAACTCATACCGATCCATCAGCATTTCCATTAGCACACAACACATAGCCGAGTAATAAAATTAAAAAACCATCAAAAATTATACCAAAATATAAATAATTCTCCCCAGGGTATAAAAAAAACACACACGCACACTACATACATATAACACGCTCTATCATTCCGCTCCGCTACTCTCCTCTTCCATCTACCTCATCGATGCCTTGACGCCTGCCTGCCTGCCTGGACTGCCTTTGGGGTCGATCCGTCGATCCGCCTGTTCTGCCCTGTCCGTTCCATCTATCCGTCGTCGTCTGCCGGTTGTCGTTCATTCAAACTCATTTAACATATTTTATTTTATATGATTTTTATGCTAAACACACTTTTCAAGGCAGCGCACCGGCGGCGGCAGCAGCAGCAGCAGCGGCAGCAACAGCAGCTAGTTTTTATTACCATATAGAACTATTTTTCTTTTATCGGTAAAATCGAAGGCAAAAGATTGGGCGTGTCCGATAAGAAGTATTTTCTTGTTGTTGTTGTTGATGTTCTTCTTCTTCTTCTTCTTCTTATTGTTGTTGCTATTTTATAAGAAACTCATTTTGTGTGTTTGTTAGAAAGAATGAAACACGAATTAGTCAACCAGTTGCATGGAGTTGACGTATTATTGCCCACCTGTTTTAATAGTTTTTGCACACGGCAGTCGTCGAAACTTTTTGACTAACTTTGCGTGTTTGCCACTCGTTTATCAGAGTTGCCAAATCGCCATAAGATGCCAGCTAACGAAACCGACGCCAACTGCTATAGTTTTTGTGGAGGAGATGGAAACCAGAAAGAGAGAGAGAGAGAGAGAGGTGGAGCCGAAAACACAACCTAATTAAAATTAAAATATATTTTTTTTTTCTTCTTTTTGGGGGCGAAACGAAACGAAATGAGAAAAAAAAAAGAAGAAATGAGAAACACCCAAACGAACAACTGGAAAATCTTAATTACCTTTGTGGGACCCTTTTTCCTCTGACTTTCCCTTCATTTCCCCACATACCACCCTAAACATTTCCTCCGTTTTCTAACTAACCAAAACTGATTTAGTCATCAGAAATGATCCAATTTGGTAATACTTATATATATAATATATATGGCATTAAATCAGATTGGGCGAGGCACGATTACAAAAGCAACAACTAACTAAAGTCAATCGGAAACCAAAAAGAAAGAGAGAAAGAAACAAACAAAAAAGTGTGATTAATTTTTCACCTTAACCAGGGGAAAACTTCCGTTGAAAATCTTTAGTCATTCGATTAATAGGAAAATTGTTTACGGAACAACAAAAGTAGATTTAATCAGAGCAAAACTGTATTACCTGTATGAACTATAAATGATAAAGTTAAAAAGGCTTTATTTACGAATGGATTATGGATTATATAGAAGATGCTTAACATCCATCAAAAAATAACAGTTTAATTAAAAATTTAAATTATTGGCTTTAGATTACTACACTTTTACGATTATTTTGATATTGCTATTTGGTTATAACTTGCCTAAGGTTTAGGAGAGTAACTGACCTAGCTGGGATATAAAAATCGAAAGCTTATAGAGATTTTTCAACTACTATTTTATATCCTTCAACTGATTTGTAATTGATTTAGCCATCAAATAGTTATGATCAACAATTGAGTATGATGAAAACTTGTTTTAAGGCGGCTTTAATTACTCTACAAATAAAATAAAAAAAAAACATCAATTTATAATTAAATTGCACTAATCATATAACCGATATGGAAAGTCGACACTGACAAATAAATCAATCAAAAAATTTGCTTCTATCTTTGACTAGTTTCGGTTGTACATATGTACCTCCCCCACTCCGCCTTCTCTTCTCTCTCTCTCTTTCTCTCTCTCATACACTCTGTGTCTGCTTCTCTCCGTCTGACTATCTGTCTCAGTGGCTATCTGTGTTTGTTTCTCTGGTAATGAGTTTTGGATGCCTTGTTGATATTTACTATATGTATATAAATTTATACATATATATTGACAAATATCAGATAAGAGTAAAGTGCTTCCATAAAGCATAATGCCTGATTAAACATATGATTAGAGGAGGAGTAAGCGGCAGTTAGATGCCTGACAACAATATTGTCGGGATACATATTCGATTCGATACGATTTGATTTCCTTATCGTACGCAGTATTATGCCTGCCAACACTGGCGGGACTGGCACTCGAGAAATGACGTTCGCGACACGATGACTTGGCTTGGGTCAATGTTCTAATAAAACAAGTTCAATTCAACTTGAATTAATTTCAATTGCAGTACTGTGAATAATGCTGCCACCATACATGATGAGGGCTCAAATTCTTGATTCTCTTCTCTCTTTTTTCTGTTGTGTCTGCCTGTTGCTCTGGTTTTTGGGTTGTCAAGTTGCATAAAACTGGTTTTTCAACAACTATACTATACCATATACATATATGTATATAGAGAGAGTATATATAATATATACCATATATAGTATATACATGTTCTTATTTTTTGATATCAAAAAATAAATTTTAGCCACTGCACAATTTTTCAATTAAATGCATTTATTTATGCTTTTCTGTTCTTTTTTTTTTTTTTGCTTCCTTTTTGCGCCCGCCTGTCAAAATATTTACGCTTAATTTTAATAAAATTTACTTTGATACTCTGTCTCATTCACTCCATGTATCTCTTTCTCTGTCTTCATCACACATGGATGTTATGTGTTACTTTTTCGGGTTTCATGTTTCAATATTTGCATAGCATTTTCATTGGATTTTTTATGCATATTTTAAAATATACAAATACAGGGTGTCGCCCACAAGATGCCTTCAAGGCATCGTCAAATACAATTTCAGTTATGAAAATCTGTAAATAATATGGTCAATATCAATTGAAAAGTGTCCAATTTATTCTCAGCAAAATTTGGTATAAATTCAATCTGGGCTCTTATTATATTATTTAAGAGAGAATCTTCTGGTTAATGTTCCGACCTACTCAATATAACCAAAAATCGTTTAATGTTCCTTTCACATTCCCCTCTAAACTTACTCCTCAAAGAACTTAAGGACGATCTTTAACTTAAGAAAAGCAAAATAAATTCTCAAATAAAAATTTCATATATTACGTACTTTGAAAATAACTTTGCAATAAATCACCCTGTATAAAATTTGCACATAAATTTATATATTTTATTTATTTGTTTTATATACAAGTACTACACATATAAGCTTGGATGTATGTATGTATGGAATGTGTGTGCGTGTTAAATCTCTGTCTGATTGGAAGAAGTTTAAAACGCGTGAATCATTGAAAAGGAAGTTGAACAATTCAGTTCACTTTATACCACACACATACACACACACACACACACACACAGTCCACAGTCATTTCCTTAATGAATTCTTTACTTAGCAATGATAACAATGTTAAAGTACATTTATCTCTAAATATTTGGGATCATGTTTGTTTCTCGTAGGCCTTTACTTATTCCAAACAAAATTCCTTTGGACTAAGCAAACGTACATTGTTTCCATATAATATCATAGATAGTGTAAATTGATGACTTATGGCAATGAAAAAATTACCAATTTGCATTGTTGTGGTAAAGTTATAGATATAGTCAATTGATTTCTAATTGATAGACCACCTATTTGAAATTAATTTCTATTTTATTTTTAGAATAATAAGAGATTCTATAGAAAATGCATGATGAGAAGTGAATAAAGATAATCTATTATTATACATATATATTCTGAATATGAGTAGTAAAGAAAAAAAGAGAGTTTCAATTGAAAGTTTCAATTATGTTGACTAGTGTTTTTTTTTTTTTATATTGCATTTTCTTTACCTCCACAGAAACTTTCCATTTTGCTTATACTCATTTCATTTCGCACAGTTAAATTGTTTATATATTTTAATTACCAACAAATAATAAACAAAATAAGAAGCAAGAAATATAATTTAATTACACACAAAATACACTGGGTAAGAAAAGAGAGAGAGAGAGAGAGAGAGAGAGAGAGAGAGAGAAAGTGAATTTCGTTAAAAATTAAAAATAAACCCAAAACAAATTCTTTAACCAAAAATAAATTGGCAAAAAACAACAAAATTGTATTAAAAAATAATATTTAATTTGTTTCACCAAAAAATTTGTTTATTTGCGAGAGAAGGCGGGCACTCCCTTTCCTTTTCTCTCACTATCTCTCTCTCTCTCTTTTAGTGTTTCTCTCTCTTGGGGCACTTAAATAAAAACTAATTTAATGTTTATACGCACCGGCACCAAAATTGTTGTTGTTAATTTTTGTTGGTTGATTTATTAATTCGGCAATTTTGAGGCTGTTTCTTTTCTCGTTTCAGAAGGAAAGAGTAAACACACACACTGTGGAGGCGGCGGCGGGGGGGGGGAATGAAGTTTTAATACACACCCGCGCTCACATACACACAAAACACACACGAAAAAAAATTTAGTTTCAATTGAATAGTTAGTTTAGTTGGGTTTATTTTTTTATTTTTTTTTTTTTTTGGGTGGTTTTTTGTTGTTGTTGTTTGTATTATTTTTGATGTTTATTTATTTATTTATATATTTTTTATTTGGCCAAATGGAAACTTTCATTTATGGCACGCTAGACAACATTTTGATGAATTTTTCTTGCAGTTTTCTTTGGGGTTTTCCTTTTCTTTTTATCAATTTCACTTTATGGATAGCTGATATATTTCTGGTCTTTACGTATATATATGTGAACTGTATTTAGATATATATTTGTATATTTATATATATAGAAATACTCGGCGCCCTGTTATCGGTTGACGCTAACGATGAAGTTATGCATAAAAAACGAGGTCAAATATTATCTACAGACAAAACAACAATAAATAGAAGTCAGAATGAAAGATACTCGACGGACGAGACAACGACAACGACGCCGATGACGACCACAGACAACAGCAGCAGCAATGGCAACAACGGCTACAACAATAGCAACAGCAACAACAACCACAACAACAACAGCAGCAGATGCCGCCGCTCTTTCACTGATTTTCTTTAGAGGGTTGTTGCTGTTGCTTTTGTTGTTTTGCAAGGGGTTGGCGGTGGTGACAAAACAAAAAAAAAACACAAACAGAAAAAAAATCCTAGCTTAGATTTACTACAAAGAATTAAAAAAAAAAAAAAAATTTACAACTGTTTTACGTTTTGTAGTTAAGCCAATAGAACTTCTCGTCAACTGTTTTTTTTTTTTTTTTTGTTTGTATTATTTTGTATTTTTTTGATAAGGGTTCCTTCTTAAAGTCTTTGGGTTTTTGAAATATATTTTTGTTTTTTGCCGGAACACACAACCTGCCGCTTTGAGTTTCGCACACGAAATGAGGTCAACAAGATACACGGGACATAACAGGACGTCGACAGCGACGCTTTTACTACTACGTACAGCGCGAAGACTACGTCGACAATTTTACGTTACACGAATGAATCGACGAAGTAGTCGAAGCCTGCTGACTGCCTCCCCGTGCCCCCTGGCCAGCCCTCTCTACTCTGCCTGTTTGCCATTAAAGTAGCGCAAGGGCGCCCACCACCTGATTGAAGAAGCTGAGTATTGAGAGGGTGGTGGGCTGCTGCTACTACTAACACCACCGCCACCATTACCACCACTAATACTACCACAAAGAGAGAGCTCTCTCTCTCGCTCTCTATATCTCTTTCTGTCTCTCTTGGATTCCTTAGATGTGTGTGTGTGTATGTCTCTTACGCTGTTGCCGGCTTGTGGAACGTAAGCGAAGGTTCTCTTTACAAACGCCCGGGCATCTTAGTTTATTACGTATACGCAATGTTGATTACATGATTTGAACGTGAGTAGGTCGTGGGCGGACTGGCTTAAAAGAGGCGCGCACCAACATATCACCAAGACACCCGTATAACACCATCATTACCATCACCAGGTGGACTTTGTATGGTGTACTTCTGGGTCAAAGGCAGTCTGTGAGTCAGTCAGTCAATTGATAAGAGATCAAAAATATATAAGAGGCAGTCCAACAGGCAGGCAAGAATACAAGCACAGGCCAAAGATATTCTGTTCAAGTGCCTCTTTTCTTTGTCATCCCAACGACAGTTTGAGAGTAATTGTTTGTAGTGGAAGTAAGTATTTGCGTCACAGGCACCACTCAAATTTTTTGGCCTGATGCATGCAAATTGTGCACGAGAGCACAAAAGTTTTCTAGTCAGCTGACTAAATGTGGAATTATCTACCCCTTCTTACACCACCCCTCCCCCTTCTTCGACCCAGTGTACTAAACAGAACTAACTAACTAACTACCCTCACAACACCATGGGGACGGAAATATTTGGTGGCTTGTCTAATGATATTTATATCACTTGTGACACAGTTTTATTTAGCAAAATGAAATGAATTCTTATTTGATTGCTTTGGGTTATCAAAATGGAAATCTTTTAAAAAAATGAAATAAACTGAAAAAACTGATCGAAATGAATACAAAATTTGTGAAATTTTTGAAAAACTTTTCTAATCATTAACATTAATTTAAGATACTTAAACGTGATCTTGATCTTAGTTAGTGTTTGCATTCAGATTCACAAATAAAGATTATGATTGGCGCATATATCTTCTTCTCTATTTTTTTCCTTTGGTTGATTATCACTGTTGAACTTATTAACAAAATGAATAGCTAAAACTCAACTGTTTACACTTCAAAGTCACGCACCGCCTTGAACTTTTTGGATAAATTATATACACAATTCATTTAACTATCTTCTATCTTTCATCGCAAATTGAGCATCATAAAAAATGCGAGAGTCATAATTGCCAAAAATAAAATTGTAAAGAAAACAAAAAAAAAAAAACAAAGAAGAGGAGAGGGAAGAGAGAGATATACCACAAAATGTGTTTCCGTATAACCTTCAGAGCACTTCGAACGCACTTCAACCCGTGGCCAAGCAAATGGTTTAGCTAAACAATGAGCCGTAATTACGGATCACTAAGCGCATTCCCCATGAAACAGACATTTGCAAAGATCAGATAGTTATATATACATAGGTACATATATGTATATTGATAAAATGCCAGGTTCTGGATGACAGGTGTATGCCAAAAGGGTCTAATTGAAAAAACTGGAAACAAAAGCAGCTTTGGTATGTGTGGTGTGATCTGAGATCTCTATGGTCCGGCTGCACAAATAAACGACAAAACTAACCATAAACACACAAATAGGGAGAGAGACAGAGAGGGAATATTATTAAGTATGATTATGATTATTTTATTTATTCATTTGTTGTTACTCTTATTTATTTTTTTTGTCTTCTTTTTTGATGTTGTTTTAAATTTTGATTTATGATGCTGCGGCAAAACGGAACGGAAGCAGCACGTAACTGACTGACTGAGCTTCTATGACGTACAAAACACGACGTAGGTTTGAAAGCCACTGGCTTCGATTGAGAGCAAACAAGAGGAGATACGACAAGATAACGAGAACACGAATATACGAGCTAGCGAGCCCAAGAGATACTTTTATCGGGGAATAGAGGGGGCGTGTTTGTGATAGAGAGAGAAGCGTCAGCCACGGCGAACGTTCAATTGTGAACTGAAACGAATGCCAAAGCAGCAGCAGCAGTTGCTGCCACTGCAATTTGCTGCTGCTGTTGCTGTTGATTTTGCTGCTGCTGTGGTGAATTTGTTTTGAGCTATGAAATTTCATTCAAGCAAACCGCCGGCAAAAAAAAAAAAAAACAGAACAGAAAGACAAAGAGAGGGAAACAGTTAGAGAAAGAGTGTGTGAGAGAGTGCGAGCGAGCGCCAAAGCTTTGTTTAACTTACGTCACAAACAGCAGCAGCAGCAACAACAACAATACCAGCGTAAGCAAGTAAACAAAAGACAGCAACAACAAAAATTTATTGTTGCTGTTGGTGTTTTTTGTTTTTTGTTTCTTCTTTTTTTTTTTTTTTTTTTGTTACAAGGAAGTGGGGGATAAAAATAAATTATACTACACAGCAACAACAATAACAGCAAACAACGCTGCCACTAGCCATTGTTTTATGCATAGCCAGAGACCGAGACCGAGGCAGAGAGATCCACGGCAAGTCAGCAGCGTCAGCCAAAAAGCATGAATCATCCAATCCCAAATACCAGGAGCGGATTCATTTCAGGCAAATAATTGTTCCTTAGCGTTGTTATCATTTAAACTTACAGTCGAATACCAATAATTCAAACTTTTTTTTTGTATCACAGTTGTTTTTTGATTTATTGGAAAGATGCAAAGTTTTTTTTTAAGATATAGTAAGAAACTTGGGACTTTCGATTAAAAAAGGTGGTTTTGCGGTATACCAACATATATTGTGTAAATATTAGTAAAGCAGATTATAAGTTCCATTATAATATACCTATACTATAGTACCTTGCAATAAATTGGTATGAAAAACGGTACAGAATTAATTTATTTAGGAATCAACAAGATTGAAAATTGGAATCAGAAACTATATAATCATTTTGTTAGTGGAAATTTCTTATTCAAAACTTTGTTTACAGTTGTAAACCAGTGAGAAATATTGTTTACTTAAAAAAGAAAACAAACATCTGTTTGGTGTTTTACCTGCTATTGCCCCTCTTAGTATTTTAACAAATATTTCACAATGATTTAGAGAATATATTTGCTACGTATGTATGTATATGTATGTATATGTGTTAAAATTAAGTAGAAGTCCAACGGGCCTAATAAGCACTTGTGATGTCATAAAACGACTTTAGAAATATTAATTCAATTGAACTGTTTCCCCAAGTTAGTAGGTAATGGAACCTATTTCAAGAATGTCTGCCCCAAAATCCGCCTCTGATCCCCAAGTGTAAAGGCATGCCACAACACACATACACACTCACACAGAGAGAGAGAGAGAGAGAGACTAAAGGAATGTAAGTGAATCAAAAGAGATTCCAAGTGGCAAGCAGCAATAAGCACTCTCTTAGCTTCCACAGCGAAACATCAAACAACAACAGCACAACAATAAGCGAACTCACCACACAAGCAAAGGCAACGTGCCACAACGTGGCGTATGACTCTCTTTCTCACTATCTATCTCTCTCCCTCTCTCTCTCTCTATCTCTCTGTCTCGCTCTCTTGGGGACAGCACAAAAATATTGCATATTTTTGCTCTATTTTAAATTATTAATGAGCGGCTTGTTCAGTTATTAAAAGCCTGGGAATATCGGGTACGGGAATATCCTACAGAAAGTAAAGAATCGTGCAGGTGAGTTTGAATTTCGTTATTCCCCTCTATCCACCTCATCACCCACCAGCAGCACCATCAACCCAAGGGTTTTGCAACAGGAGACCAGCAAAACGAATCGTATTCCCCAATTTGATTAGGTTTACCCTCTGGTTTATGTTTTTATTTATTTATCTTTTACTTTTTTTCTGCTTTTTTTTTCTCCTTTATTTTTTTTTTTTTGGTATTTAGGTTTTTGGACAGTTTGATTGTGGGTCGGCAATAAAAAGGTAAGACTTGTAAATACTGTTACAAAATAAAATGAGTGAGACACAAACAAGAAGTAGAAGAAGAAGAATGGAGTGGAACGATACTAAAACATTTGAAGAGGGCTAGGTTAGGGTCAAGTCTCGAGGTTTATTGTTTGATATTTAAGTGCGATAATAAAAAAATGAGACATAAAGTAGGAGAAGAAAAAGCCAAACACAAGTTTGTGATTAGCTTCAAATAAAACGACAAGTTAGTCATTTAGGAAGATAACAAAAAAAAAAAAAAAAACAGAAATTAAAGGGTAACCCCCTTTAAATCCAGGAGTAGTCTATGCACCTAGTTCAAAGAATTCAGGATTGTAGTTTATTCTATTTGAAGAAGAAGAGAGATTATTTCAGAAGAAAAACTGGTTCTAATTGTTAACTAATTTAAAATTGAATTAAATTAAAATGAGAGCTAGATTCAGAAATAAAATGTTAAAAATTAAATTGTAATTAAATTTGGAAATAAGTTAATTTTGACCAGAACTAAAAGTTTCTTTTGATTTCAGTTTATGTTCAATTTCATCTGATAATTATGAGATTTAAAAACTGTTTCCATCAAAAGGAACTAGATCAAAGCTATTACTCATATAACAAACTCCTCTATAGAGTATAAATTTATTAATAAAGTCAATTTCAATATTATATCCAATTATTTTCTTAATTTAAGCATTGCCGTTATCTATTTCCTTATCTTTTAATGAACATTTCTAAGAACCGAAAGAAATATCAATATACATAGGAATATACATATATTCCCACCTAACGCTTAGCTAATTTACATTTTAAACGCCCTAAGTAATCTATATATAGTATACCTCCCTGCAATACCAACAAAACCGCCCCTGCCCCCGCAAAAAAAAAAAAGAAAAACTTTCGTATTTGTTATTTGTGCCTACTCGTATAGGAAAATAAATTTTGTAGTCATGGCACTCGCCTGATGGTTTGTTGCTTTGTGCCCCCAAAAGTGTTGCATTTGTTTAGGCTTTCCAGCTCAGGTGAGTTGAGGCAGAGCGACAGCGCAAAAGAGGATAGGTGGGGGGAGAGAGAGGTAGAGAGAGAGAGAGAGAGAGAGAGGTGGAGTAGCTCAGCTTCTGCCTTTCCCTAGTGACCAGGGCAGCAAACAAACAGTAGGCTAAAAATTGCGTGTGAAATGGTTTTAACTTTTGCTTTTTATCTTCAATGTTGCAACAACACGAAATGGTATGAAACAAAAAGGGACTTTGAGAGTCCTTATGGGTTACGCATACGCCATGTATGTGTGTGTCTGTTAGATTATGGGCGATGGGATGGGTGGTAAGCAGAGTAGTTCCAGTTTTCTCTGGTTTCATCAGCACTGCGAAAAGAAATTTGAAACAATATATGTACATATAAAGACAAATTAGACAAGACGACTTTTTAATACCCAGTATCAAGTAGAGGTAAAACTTAAGCTATTTATGAAGTTTGTTTACTTATCTTTATTTATAACAAACTGACAATGGGAATAGTCAATGTAGTTTATAGTTTAACCCAGTCATATATAGATTAGGATAGCTGGACATACCCTGGACTCGAGGGGATACAGGGTAAAGAAAACTCTTAAACTTTTCTCAGTGTAAGTAAGAATATGCGTGTCTTATTTCTTTTACCTTTTTTTTATTCTGTTTTTTTTTTTTATTCTTTTTTGCTGTTTGTTGTTTTGTAAGTCAACTTTTCGAGAGG
Organism: Drosophila austrosaltans; assembly: GCA_035045865.1. Taxonomy (NCBI): domain Eukaryota; kingdom Metazoa; phylum Arthropoda; class Insecta; order Diptera; family Drosophilidae; genus Drosophila; species Drosophila austrosaltans. Next base: position 9,656,937 of record JAWNOQ010000207.1, read on the forward strand.
TAGAAATGCAAAAGTAAAAATCTCATATGAAACTTCTTGGCTTGACATTTCTTTTCCTCTTTATATAGGCAAATTTAATGGAAAACGACGTGTCTCTGTACCTCTGTGTTTGTCAGTGTGTGTTTGTGTGTGTGTGTGTGTATGAGTTTGTGTTGAGTGAAAAAGGAAAAAGCCACAAGCCTAACTCAAGGGAGTGGGAAAACTTTCAGCATACGAAATGTGGAAAATAAACAAAATGAATTTATTTGAAATCGAAACGGATTAGACACAAGCCCTATGAATAGAGAAGGAATGCGACGATAGCGATATGTATAGAGGATGGAGTAAAATTGAGGTAGGGGGAGGGTAAGCCACCACAGTTAAGGCGTGAAAATGTAACAGGCAATCAATGACTTTGTGTGTGTGTGTGTGTGTATATGGGCGTGGTCCCCCGAAAACCTAACTGTCCAACTTAATTGACTTTTGAAGTGATGCTACTGGAACCCAAAAACCAAAAAAGCAAACGCTTTTCATCCTTCCCAATCCAGAAGTGATATACCTCCACCTTCAATTCCCCTTCTCCATCGACAGCCATCCTAAACACATATACGCACACACATGTGAGCGTGTGTGTGTGTGGAACACATAAAATCATTTAAATAATAAATGCCCCTGGACTTTTTTCACCAAACTTTATTATAGATAGAATGAGTTAGAGTAAAGAGGAGGAGAAAGCACACACACGCACACATACAAGAGAAGGAGGTAAAGGAATACAGAGATAGAGCTTAGCATGTAATCAAAGTTAGTCTAATGAAAACATTTACAAAATTTTCTTTCTTCTCCCCTCTTTTCCTCTTTTGCTAACCAGCATCAGCATCATGTATAGTCTCTCTCGCCCCCATCCGACCCATTTCTAGTTCTACATGCATGTATGCATATATGTATGTGTAAAGTATCTTTGGTCATAAAATCAATAAAGTTAAATAACTACAAATAACTGAAATTGGAGCACGAAGTGAACCTAATTGCACATCACAATGACATTAACTGAAACTTGTAATGGGTCCCCCCAACCATCTCAATAACCCGTACTCCCCAATCTTCTTTTGCTCATCATACTTGTGCTTGTGTGTAACTTGTATGAAAGAGATGCAATTCTATACATACATATATGCCATCTCACTTTAACTTTCCACACACACACAAACACACCATTCTAAATGTTGGCTAATGTGAATCGGATTAAGGGATTCAAAGTTGAGCTTGTGTCCTCGCCTAAAGGCATCACCATGACGATGTTAACATCATTCCAGTTTTGCACATTTTGCCACAATAATAATAATTCATTTGCCCAAATAAATATGCTAAATGATGTGTTGGTTGTACACAGTAGTTACCAAAAGTCCATTTATATAAATTATAAAACGATGTAAATGTCTTAATTAGCTTCAAATTTTGTAAAATTATACATTAACTCGTTTAATTTAAGATTGATTAAACTTCTTAATATGATAGAATTAAAAACAAAATTGATAGAAACTAAAAAAGCATATCTTTTTGGTACTTAAACTTTTAGTGTGTACTGTTTGCTTAGAATGTTTTACAGGTGATGCGTTCAGGTTTATATATATATGTATATATACATATATGTCGGTGTCCATGGTGGTTTATTTTGTTTGCCATTGTGGTTGACTTTTGTACTAACATGAAAATGTTGTGGTTCCCACATGGTTGAAATTTTTAAATATTTTCAATTGACAGTTTGGCAAGCATTGCACTTTTAATGTGTTTTATGGAAAAAACATTAATATCAATTTAACAAACAAAGTAGACAGCAAGTAGTGAGAGAGTTTGTAATTAAAAAAATATTTGCATTTCAATTGACTATACAATGCGATGAGGAGATTCCCAAATATTATTTTTAATTTCGTTTTGTTATGTGAAATATTTTAAGTGTTGTGTAGTCAACAAATAATTTAATTATATATTCAATCTAACTCTGTAATATTACTTATAGTTTTCAACATACAATTTGAATTGCTTAGATTACCTTTGTTCTTTGACTGCTCTAATAGAATGATATAAAATCCTCCCCTTCATATTGGGAATGACTTTCAACTCTATTTCCCTAGCCCCATTAATCGTTCGTTTGTGCTCTGAAACATTTAAGAGACTTGATGTTCAAAGAACTAAATATTCCCATGATGAAACAATAACGAATCGGCCATGAACTGTGGAGACTCTAGTGCCCCTAAACCCCCTAAACAGACTCTCATATGTATATCTTTTCATATATGTATGTATGTATGTAGGAACATCAGAGCACATAGAGAGCCACTTGGTGTATGCTCCTCTAGCCGGCAATCACAATCAGAAGCACACACTTCCGGTCTCACTTTCATTCAATTTTGCTACTGCACTTTATTGCTATTCAAAAAGTAACAAATACAACAAGAGAGACAGAGAGGAAGGCGGGTGGGGGGAGAAGCGAGGGAAAAATAAAGAGAGAGAGAAAAAAAACGCATAAAATGCAAAACGTTCTCGTTTCAACTAAAATGGTCTATAAACATTTTGAGTCATTGCCATGAGCAGCTCCGCGACTGGGTGGACGACTTCATGTGCCGTGAGAGTGAGAATCAATTTACAGCTAGCAACATAGCGTTGCACAAGAAAAAAAAAAAAACCATGCACACACACACACACGCTCATATATACACTCACAAGTACATCCTACACACACACATTGAAAGCAAAAACAAAAAGAAAAATTAAATCAAACAAACAAACTGGCACGCACAAGCATTTAATGGAAACGAAAAAAGCCAAAGGGATCGCCTCGTTCGCTAGCTCTCTGCATCCCCCCCTCCCCCCTGCCATTCAGTTTCTATCAGAGGATGAAGCACGGGGAAGGTCCACCACATGTGTGTGGCAGCTTCAAAATGAATTTGAATGAATTGTGCAAAAAAAAAAAAGGAAAGAGAAACCACAAAAAGAAGGCCCACATATAATATATTGACTTGCAAATACCCTAGATTAGGATCCATTAACATAGCATAAATCCAACATCATCAATCGGTAAATAAAAGTTTCTTGCTACGGTTTTTTTCTTACACAGATCCGATCTTTCAATCTTTTCAAGTATATACATACATATACATATACATATGTATATCCTATTCGTTTACTACTCTTACTTCTTCTTAGTTTTAATCTCATTGCTTTTACTCTTTCACTTTCTCTGCTATACACAAAATACATATTAACATCAGATTATTCGTATAAGCCCTCTCTTTGTCTTTAGTTATGGGGTATCAAGAGATAGATAGAACAAAAGAGAATTGATAGAGAAGCAACCAAAAACGGAAATCATTTGCAAAATTTTTGAACAGGAAATAGGAATGAGTTAAAATCTTTTGTCTCAAGTGTTTTAATTGGAGCTTAAACAACAACAGCAACAACAACTACAAGAACAACAAATAAAAACAGAGAAATCAAATTGGAGACAAACCAAATTTGACAGGAAACTTGCAAAAATTTAATATAAAATTGAAGATAAACTTCTTCTGCTTCTTGTTCTTTGCCAGAAAAGGAAAGACCACAGTCAGTTCATGAATTTTGCATAATTAGACAATTAACCAAGTTGAAGGAGAGAGTAAGAGAGAGAGAGAGAGGAGAGAGAAATGTAGTGGGGAGGGGGAATGGATATGACAAGCAGAAATACTAGAAGAAGAAACAGCTGATAAACGAACTTTGATAGTCATAAGAAAATAAACTTTCTTGGCTTCTCGCACTCCTTTTTACTTCATCTCTTTCTCACTCGCACTTTATCTATCTCTTTCTCTCTCTTTCAGTTTCGTTTCCACTTACTGGCAACTATTTACTAGTTATATTTTTCATTTTCCATTTTGCATTTTGTTTATTTTGTGCTTGAAGATGCAACTTTTACAACCACAAATCTTTTATTCTATGGAGGCGAGTAAAAACTGTTTCAAAAGCCGAGAAAAAGCTGCAGCAACTCGGCAACTTGTTATTTATATGATTTCGCCTCTTACATGGCTTGGATGCAAATATATATATATATATATACATATATATGTATATAAAATTACAGTTAAGATACTATGTCTTTGCGTAATGTTTGGAAATAGTTTTATGACTGAAAGTTGGAAAGCATTCTACTTTTTGTGATCTCTAAAAAGGATATTATCTTCAGTTTAAGTCGAATTATAACGATAGTTTCGATAGCTATCGATAAATGATTTCAAGAAACTGTGTACTTTTCAGCAAAATTTAAGTATTTGTTGTTTAAAAGATCGCTTAAAATTATATAAATAAAGTGTCTATTGAAAGCTTTTAAAAAGTTGGAAAAATTGTCCTTTTAAATGAAATTTCATATATACTTTTTCAACATTAAAATATATAATACATTAATGAACAAATAACTGAATCTAATAGTCTTTTCATATATTGGTATTTAATATATTAATAATTAATAACGGATCCTTTTAAATACAATCTTAAAAACCAACTAAGAAAACGTTTTTAAATCTTAACAGATAAAGTTTAATCTCTGAAAATGATCTTGAAAAATGTGATAGAAATTGTTTTGTTTGATTGTGTGACTATCTTATAATATCTTAAATTTACCATATACAAAAATATATATGTATATATGCTTTCTAAAACTTTCTATTAATTGATTCTTTTATGATCTTTACTCAAAAAAAAACCAAATGTTCAGAATATTTAGTTTTTTATGAAAACAAAAGGAAAAGAATATCTATCTCTCTTTTGCTGTACATAATTCTTTTTGTCTGACTGTATGCATACATACATAGAATTTTCGTTCTGTGAGTTTCAAGTTATGAAATTTATTAGCTTCAAATGCTGTTTGTTTATTATCGTTGTAGTTGGTGCTGCTGATGCTAGTGCTGCTGCTGCTGCTGCTGCTGATGTTGCCGGGAGAGCAAGGCATTCACTCAGCTATTAATGGGAAGTGTTGCACATTAAAAAATTTATGCAAGAAAATTCCTAGAATTTCTTTTCATTTGTATTTTGCCCCCCTGTCCTCTCTCACAACTCACACCACTAACCACATTTTATGTCGCTTATTTGATTAATGGAGTTGAGTCGAGTTGACTGGAGGAAGTTTTTGCATAGTATTTGTATTGAATTTCAAGCGTTATTGAGTTAATTGAGCATCTGAGCGACCAATTATTATTTCGTATTCTAAATCGATCTAGAAGATGTTAGATGGAAACCAAATATCACATGAGTCAGTCTGAATAATAAAACCTGGAAATTTGTTTCGATATTATTATATTTGCTCAGTTTCCAACGATATGTTTAAACGATGTTTTTTAATAATTTAATTATCCATAAATTCACTGAGATTGGTTGTTAAGCGTTTCATGCTTTCAATTTCGTTTTTGTGGGTTATTTCACAATTTTTATTCAATTGTTTTTATATAAAATATATTTTTACCTGGCATTATTGGCTTAACAAAACATTTTCATTCGTTTTTTATTCTTTTTTTTTTTTAATTTCTCTTTTCCTACCCCTACAAATGGATCCCAAATTGAGCCCATATGACAGAGCAAATTGCAAACAGCTCAATTATGTTGGAAAATTTACTGAACCAAGCTGTTGCCGTGGCTGCCGACGTGCCTCAAACCCAACCCCAACACCGACAACAACACCAAGACCAAAATGAAATGCAATGGAGAAGAACAATATGAATGGGTAAGGCCGGCCAGTTGGTGTGTGGTAGATGAGAAACAGGAAGCTCAGGAGGAGAAGCAAAAAAGAATCGAGGAAACGCAAGTCAAGCAAACTCTCCTACCATCAGAGAGAAGAAAATTAAAAAGCATATACAAAGGGGTTAAATGGGTTTTTGACCAGAATAAAAGGCGTGGCACTCTTGTACTCGGTGTCGGCAGGGCATCATATTGGCCAATAAAAATACGTGAATAATGTGTAAAATGGGGGCAGTTCCACCATTCGAGGTAATAAATTGATTGTGCAAATAAAATGCAGAGGAATGAAAAGAGACGGAGAGGAAAACAGAGTGGGAGGGGGACACATAGAGGCAAAAGGGGAAAAGAATGAAAGCAAAACAATTGCCACATGCAACACACAAATACACACACAAACAGTGCACAAGCATGCGAAATGAAACCAACACCAAACACTTTCAACTGAACTGAAACTTAAAATCACTTTTATGCAATTCACCGTCCCACGTGGCGTATGAGTGACGCGAATTTATGTAAGCTGTCCAAGCCAGGAAGAGTAGGATGAAGACGAAGAGGAAAGGGGACAGAAATGAGGTAGACGTGGCACGCGGGTAAAGGAAATTTAACTTGCCACGTTCTAATCAGTGAATGCAACTCAACTGCAATCCAGCAAGTTTTTGTTAGAAAACTTACTAAAAACAAGAGCACAAGAGAGTACAGAGAGAGAGGGAGAGGGACAGGAGATAAAGGCAACAGAACCAGTTCCAGGCAGTTGTTGTTCACCTTCAGCGTCCTTAAAGCTACCCACTAACTAAACGGGGAGTGGCTGCCAGAGTGGGCACAATAGCCAACCAATGTAGCATGCCACACACACACACACACATACATACATATACATAAAACCAAAGAACCAAACCGAAACACCAACAACAGCGACAACAAGCGAACGGAATGTAATAATAGAAAAACCATGGCAAATAGACTTAAATGATAGCCTATAAAATAGGAAATGGGCGGAAAACATTTAAATGCATTCAACCACAGTTTACATTTTCTATAGCGCCAATAACGCCACATGGAATTATAATTAGAGACATACTAACTGTATGTTTAGAGGATTAGGTTGTTGAATTTTGTTGGTAACAAAGGAATTTACTAATAAAAACATATACAACATAATAACAGAAAGGTAATATCTATATGCTCCCTAAGCCAATGGATGATGTAAGCTCGAAGGGCACATAAACTGTTTTATAGAGAACTCTATAATGGACAATGTTTCATTATGTTATCGATACATCGTGTTAATACTTAGATACCATGTTGGTCACACCTTTTCAGAAGCATGTCCACCCTTAAAAACAGTCAACTATATTGCATTCTTTATCAATGGATAGATCAAAATATGGGAACTTTTTATATAAAGGAGGATATAATCCTTAGGATTAATAGAGTTTCTATGTCTAAGTAGTATTTATTTCTCTAATTTTTTTCCAAATTTATTATCATCACAATATCAACATACCCTATTTTGCTACCCTTTAGATAAACCTAACAACAGAACACAAATCAGCGACTACATTGGCAAAATGCTTGGCATGCTGCACACAGCTTGGGAAAACTCACTAAAGAAGTGGTAGAGATGGTGATGGAGACCTGGCGGGGGGAAAGGTGGGAGTAGAAGAGTAGGATATGGAGAAAAACCAGTTGACTGGCAGGCTGAAAAGGCATGCAAGAGGCAACAACTCTCGACATTTACTGCAACTCCAACTCTAAACTCCAATCCCGACTGCGATTTTGCTCCCTCTTCTTACGTCTCGCCGCCTCTTAGTCTCGCTGTCTCTAAATCGTCGACACATGGCAACAACAAAATGCCAAGACATAAAAACACTTTACAGTGAGACGACGTCGGCAATTACAATTCAATTAATGCGCTCAGTGCAATTCTTCTATTTTTTTTTCCCCCCGCCCCCTCCTCCCTACTTTACTTTTGCCACCCATTTTGGTTTTTACAGTGTAGTAAACACATGATAAGAAGCAGAAAAATGAATAAGAAATTTCAGTGAAAATAATGATGATGATGATGATGAATGAAAGAAAGAGAGAGATATAGAGAGTCCAAGAAGTTGGAAATTTAATCGCCACCACAAAAGTTAAACGACCGCGCAAGTTGCACAAGGAACACAGTGAAAAAGGGATGACGGTTAGTGCAGTGAAGGCTCGGTGAAGGCATGTAATCAGCTCATGTGTGAGCGAGTTGAAGTCTTAAGGTTTAAGTCTTCGTCATCGTCAAGAAGGAAGGAAAATGCCAGAGTGCCGACCCTTGCGTCCTTATAAACTGCACATACACACACACACACACACACACACCACACTCGAACCATTGGTGTCGCTTTTCAGGTTGTCGACAGAATTGAAAAAGCGTTTGGTGGGAGGAAAGGGTGTTTAGCCCAGGGAGTAGCAACAGCAATTGTGCACAATATACAATGAACGGTTTTAAATTGCATTTTATTTAATTAAGCCAAATAGAAGAACTGAGGGGGAAATATTTGTTGAAAAAGTTTCCACTTGACTGCAAAATCAAAAGATCTTAAACTTATTCTAATGTGTACATACAATGAGTAAAGCACTTGACAGGCAAATTGCCTTAGTTTATTTGTTTCTTCTTACCTCAGATCAACAACTAAAATTCAATGTAATTCTTTTATATTTAAAAGCATATTTTCGAAAACTTTAAACAACACATGCATTTACTGAGTAAATTACCAAAAATCAATCAAAAATAATTAAGGAAACAAAATATATGTTCCAAGCCCAAGAGCCCAACTAGAACCGAAATAAATTTCAATGAATGAATCGATAATTTAATGCATTGCTTACTCTGAATCGACTTTATATATATATCGATTATACTGTTTAACAACGACTTGGCACTATTTTAGTTGTCACTTTTAGTTTAAAATGTCAAAATTTTTCAATATTTCCTGCTCTCATCTAATATACTTAGTTGTGGTGGAAACCCTGGTCACAGCAAAGTGTGGCAACTTTAAAAAACAAAGTAACCATTCATAACTTGTCTATTATTATTACATTGAAAAGTAGGTCAAATTATTTGTCAAGTGTAGAGGCAAGCAAGTTATACATTACAATAATATTTTTCGTTTCTGTTTGATTCAATTTTATATTAATTCATTATGTGTTTTCATTGTTCCTGGTTCCTATTGCTCTGGTAATTATCAAACAATTCATTTGTTTTTCATATCCTGGGACAATCACACACACACATACATACACACACAGCTTTTCAATTTACCACTCAAAGAGAAAGAGAAAGCAATTCATATTGCCTGCTTCCTCTTGGTCCAAGAAAAATGACACAAAGCCCGTGTAAACAGTAGCCGCAAAGCACAGGACAAAAAGTTACATAATAAAACTAATAATAATTATCAACGCTATTCTCAAAAGATAGGAAAAAACCAGATGAAAAGCAAACCGAAAAGCCAAACAAACCCCGAGTACCGAGGGGTGGCATAAAACTTTACTGTTGACAAGAACAACAGTTACACCATTTGCTTGTAGTGTTGTCCCTCAGCTGTTGCCGTTGTAGAAAATCACTCCCACACATCCGCACACACACACACACAGTCATACACTACTACATAGAATGAGAACTAGAAACGTTTCCCTGTGCTGACAGCGGGCAGCAAAATGCGCGTTTGACATAACATTTTGGATACCATTGGATGCCTGATCCTGCAATGTCTGATGGTAGTCTCGTGGTCGTCATTGTCATTGTCATTGTCTATGCCATGGCAACAACAACAACAACAGCAGCAACAACAACAATAACAAGAGAAACATCAGAAGCAGCTGGAGCTAAAGCTGAAACTGAAATAAAACTGTGAGAGGGAGTAGTAGCAAATGGTCGCCAGGACAATAAAATGCCATAATGAAAGTTTTGCCAGCCATTTTTGAGAGCCAAGCGTCGGCATTTTTCACATTCGGGGAGTTATAAATGCTGGCTTAATGGGTTTGTTGACTGGTTATGCTACTCGGTTATGGCCATCTTCTTTTCATACGTATGTGTTGAGTGTGTCTATGTGTGTGTGTGTGTTTGTGTGTTTGTATGGATTGTGTGAAACAATCAAGTAGCAAAAACCAGAAAGAAAAAACAAACAAAACTCACATTCACACACACACATAAAGTGTGAGTGAGAGAGAGAAAGAGAGAGAGAGACAGACACTCTTCTGTTGGCTGCCATTTGGGCCTTCATTTATGCATATGATGAATGTATGTCCTTGACAATGGGCCCCTGGTCGTGGACTTCAATGTGTAAAAGTCTTTAAATCGTTGCCATCTGTTTTTAATGACGTCACTTACCTAAAATGAAAAAAAAAAGAACAACAAAATATATGTTTGATTAGTGTGAGGATATTGTAAAAATGTAAATTTGTTTATGATAAATTATTACATTGAAATATACTTGTATATTATTTGCATAGATTTTCAGTAAAATTCTTTAGCTAAAATTTTTTTTCATAAGGAATAGGTTTAAAAAACTTTTATAGGTTTAAACAGACCATGAAAATTTAGCTACTATGGAACTTAAAAGTAGAGTCTGAGATAAGTCCGCAAAGTCCTGAAACATAGGAGCAAAATTTAAAAGAATTTTTCTTTTAAAGAGAATCAGAACTTCATTATATAGCAACTATTTTTATATAACAAGATTATAAAATTAAAACTGTCTAAAGTTTCAAACAAAATTTGGCCAACATCTAATCTCATATTTTATGACCCAAACTGAACATAAATAATAATAAAGCAAGAATTTATCACTTAAAATATGCAGTCACACTAATTGACGGAAAGAGAATGACACTTTTGTATGCCTTAGAATAAATTTGTCAAACTTTTCGAAAATTAAATATCTTTTTGCCAGATTTCAAATTGATTTTTGGCCAACACATTGCAGGTATTTTTTAATCTATCTCATTTATATTGTGTTGCCTGTCATTCAAATCAACACAAATGATACAATCACGTCCAAACATTTGCCTTTCAATTATGCCGGAGAAAAGTTCAAGGCATTCTTTCGGTTTCTCTTTCTCCATACTTTTCACTCTCTCTCTCTCTCTCACTCTCTCTCGGTGTGTGTATTTCTGTTGTAGGAAATCTTTTGGCAGACAATTTATAACAATAAATTTACTGCAATGCAGCCGCCGCCGCGCCGTTTATACATACATATATTGTGCAATAATTTATAAATGAGTATGCCTCCATTTGAAAATTTGCATAACATAATTGTGAATTGCAATATGTTTCCTCTCATTCTCGCCATCTTTCTATATATATATCTCTTTCTCTCTCTCTCTTTCTTTCCGTATCACTGGCATCTTTTGTCATTGACATTTTATTTATATGTCTGTAGGTATACATGTACAATTTGAATGACATGCCTCTTCCTAACTGACTGACTGACTGACTGACAGACAAAGACTGTGTGTCAGATTGACTGTCTCTCCCTCTCTGTCTCAGTCTGTGTGTGTGTGACTCAGTCAGTTAGATTTTATTTGCCTTGGGGCAAGGCTAATGTCAAGGTTGGCTAAAGGCCTCCCATCTTCATTCAGCAGCATCATCGTCATCAACTGAGTTTTGTGTTGCATTTGAAATGGATTATAATTGAGTCTATGTTGGAGGTCTTTTGTGCAAATTGCAAGATGAAGAAGCTCTTTAAAAAAAAAAAAAAAAGAAACAGAAATAAAGAAAGAAAAGATGACTTGTTAACCCCAATTAGTATGCATTTGTGTCTGGAAGAAACTCGGCGAATTATATGTAAAGTCTGGTCTGCTTGGCTTTGGATCTGAATGTGGATCTGGTCTGGTTTGGTCTGGTCTGGTCTCTCTGGGGTCTGGTCTGCCTTGACTTAATTAAAACTCGGCAGAAGCTTGGGCTTACTCATGCATTCTTTTCTTATCAGCAACAAAGCAACAACAGCAGCTTTAACGTGAAACTTCCAAGCAAAGACCTAAAGTCTCTTGGTTCGCCTGTCTGTCTGTCTGTTTCTTTCACTTCAATTAGTGGTTTCATGTTGTGTATTTTCGTATGTTGCATGCTCTCTGGATTTATATCAAGACACATATGTTACCCCTTACCCTGCACACTGTATATATACATATATCTGGCAATTGCATGTCTGCCTGCATGTTGGCTTTGCACTTAAGGATTAAATTGTATGCCTTTGCGCGCTTCCCAGAGACAGTGAAAGAGAGAGATGGAGAGAGTTACTTCGTCGTTCATCAACGTCTTACTACCGCTTCAATGTTCATCTTCGTCTTCGTCTTTGGTCTTGGATCTTGGTCGGAGTTGAAGTTGGTTGCCTGGTTGCTTGCCTTTGCTTTTATTTTATTTTGTTTGGCTTTAGTTGTTTTTTTTTTTTTATTTTTTAGTTGCTTTTGTGGACCGAGGTTTTTCGGTGGCTCCAGGTGTTGCCGCGCGCTTACCTGATAGACAAAGTGTCAAATGAGTAATGCAAATTGCAAACATCAGTGGATGGAGCCCAAGAAGGAGCATTCAACATCAGGCACTGACATTTGCATATGCAGTAAGGAAGTCAGTTTTGGCTTCTTTTCTTATGACAGGCAATTTGCAAGGGGTTAGAAGGGGGTGAGCTAGTGAGCGGGTGATTGGGAACGTTTGGTAGCCCTTCAAAGACGGTTCCCTTGGTTCGGTTCTGGTTCTGGTTCTTCTGGTTAGTTAGTTAGTCAGTCAGTCAGTCACTTTTGGAGCATTTTGCAGCTGTCATGCATATGAAAGTAGGTCGTAAATCTTTGCCACTTTATTGTTGTTGTTGTTGTTCCTGCTGTTGCTGTAGTTCTAGTTGCTCTTCTGTTCCTGCTTTTGCATATTTGATGAATGACAAGTGAGACGTAGAGAGAGAGAGAGAGAGGGGTGCCTGAGCCGGAGCCAGGGCCAGAGGATGAAGGCATTTTGCTTGCATATTGCTTGACGCCTCTTTGATTAATAACTGCAAATTTTGGTGTAATAGATCGTATGATTTTTGAATGCATTTAAGTCATATGTACAGATGTTCTGTCTGCCAACGTTATTTTTGCATTTTGATGTAATTTAGAATGTCAAAGACCATGTTTGTAAGGTGTTTACATAATGATTCCTGTCTTCCATACTCATAATTATCTTTATGGAATGAAATTGAGCATTATTAATGCATTTAAATTTTGATTCATTTGAATAGAAAAAGCTGGGATAACGTCTATGCAATAGTAATTGGCAGTCGATTCGAAATTATAGTACATAATTATTTTGTGAATGAGTGTATCTTCTGTTTAAATGAATTACTTAACTTGTAGAAATTACTTTCTTCAAGACTGACCCATTTCAGTCATTTACTTTTACAACCATTGCCTATCTTAAGGGGCTGTCGTAGGCAGCTTTTAAGTAATTGAACTTAAAACCACATTTGCCTAAAAAGGAAAAACATTCCATTTCACTTTTGCATTTTGTTGACATAACGTAATTGATTTCATTTCTCAATTCATTGAACTTAAATTTTCTCTCTTTAAAGTGAAAAAACAAAATGAAAAGAAAAAACAAGGAAAAAAAAGAGAAAACTATGTCAGTTGCAGTCATCCAACAATGTTAAACCAATCGACCCACTATCCGTATAACCTTTAGCATTCACCTACAACCTCTTTATCCTCCATTTCGTTCAGTCTTTGTCTCTCCATCTCTTTCTATCGCTTAACCCCCAATCATAATTGGTTCTCCTTTTTTGCGCAGCTGTCACACAATTTGCCTTTCGGCCAGCATTTACAACATTTTACATGTTGTACCTACTATACACTAGGAGGAGCCTCCTTTTTTCTGTTGTCTCACTCGTTGTTCGGCTGGCTCTCTCTCAATCTCTTTCTCTCTTTCTCCTTCTGCCGCCTGTGTCCACAATTTTTTTTAATTGAATAAAGTGCACTTTGAACCCTCCCATGGGCTGATAACACCACCATTGCTGCTACCCTTTCCAACCCACTTTTGGTCTTGAAACAACTTGTCACACTTTTATTGTGAAAATGTGTCCTAACCGAAAAAAAAGGACCAAGGCGAGAGAATCGTGCGACAAGCATTTTCCGGTCATAAAAGTGCGCCAATAACCCACTGCACTTTGCACCATCCTCCCCCCCACTTCCACATCCCCTCAAACCCTTAACACTCCCTGTCGTTTTATCCTGCCTCTTTTTTTTCAGGCCTACTCTACTTACAACACATAAAAAGGCAAGACAGACGAGTTGTAATAGAAGAGGAGCAGAAGAGGTTAAGGCAAACGAGTAGGAGTAGGAGATTGAGTTGTGTTGGAGGCCACTCGAATGATGCCCCCATTCATTTTTGTTAATTTATTGCCCTGTGATAGCCCAAGAAGGATAAGAAGAGTCGGGGGCGTCGGTATGAGTGGCAGCCAGGCAGTCACTATATGGGCCGAAAAGGATTGCGGGGAGTAAGAGAGAAAGAGCCATTGCACGTCGCAAGTGCCTATGCTTAAAACTTTTTGCTACGTGACTCGACAAGTGGGCTGAGTAGAGAGCTCTGGCCCAAGCAAGAAGGAGGCGGTAAATGAGTGGGCACAACACAGGGAAAGCAGGGTGAAGAAGGGGCTAGCTGCTCAATACGTGGCTCAATATGCGCGCACGCACACCATGAGCAATACACTGAAAAGACAAAATCTATTCAACAAGATGATAACTGCAGGATGAGATAAAACCATCAAAATACTTTTGAAAATAATCTGAAATTCTTTTGAAATTTAAAAAGATTTAAGATGAGTCTCTAAGTTAATCATATCCAAAGTTTTAAACCAAAATATTGAGCAACAGTTCCCTTAAATACTCTTAAAAAATATAAGAATGATAATACTAAATCAAGAACAAAACGCAATGTATTTGTTTAAATTGTTTCTATTTCAAGTTTTAGTTTAGAAGTTAAAGTAAATTGCCTTTAAATGTTATTCAACTTTCGTTAGATATTTATGTAAATTTCTCTCAGTGTTGAATCACAGTGATGTAAAAGAAAGAGAGAGACTTATAAGATGGAGTAGATGGTATGGAGGTGCCCATTTCTACCAATCTAACCAGACTGTTGCCATCATCATTTCTTGTCTTTGGTCTGCCTAATTTCCTTCCCGCAGCATCTTCTCACCCACACCCACACACACACACATATCAGAGACACACGCATACATATTTATATAAAAATCAGGTCATGTTCGTTGCTCAAAGTAATGGAATTTGTAATGCGTTTCTTTCCTTGTACCCCTCGCACCATCAATTCGTTACCCCTACAAACCCAGCGACCTCCCAACACACACCGCACCATTCCCCTCCTTTTGCGCTTCGTTCCGCTCATCAAGACTTCTTTGCCGCGGAATGTCGTTTTGTGTGCTCGTCTCTGTCTTAACCTTCCCCTTATCCCTTCTGAGCTCCCACCTATGTATGTATGTGTGTAGTATACCTCCCTCCACACCCATCTTTCAGCCCTTTTTGCGTGCCCGTCGTTGCAAATTAACTTCTTCTTCTTCTTCGTCTTCAGATGGTGGTAGTGATGGTCCGCTACCGCTTTCAACTTCTTCTTATACACCTCCTGCTCCCCTTCCATCTTCCTCTTCGTGTTCATCTTCATCGTATTCTTGGTCTTGTTCTTCTTATTTTTCTGTTAGCTGTCAATGCTCAAGTGGCAAGGCGAATGAGGGGGGATGAGGAAAACTTCAGTAGCTTCGCTTGTTTGCCATTATTAACAATCTTTGTTGCCATTTTGTGTATCTGTATGCGTGTGTGTCTGCGTGTGTGTGTGTGTATACCTCTTACCCACTTCTCCTTATTTTTAGCAAATGTATTCAATTAGTTAACTGAGAAAAATTATATCATTAGCTATAGAAGGGTAGGGGAGAAGAGAGAAGAAGCGGCAGACAGATGCCAGGGGGGGAATGGTCTCTAGTGAAGTTTATTAAAATTAATAACTGCTTTGGCCTGACGTTCAAATTGAGTGTGAGGACAGGTTTTCCTCTTTTCCTTCTACCATAATTTGTTCCTTTTTCGTTCCTTTTCCTTTCTGCTTGTAATGTAAAAAGGTGGGCTAAAAGGATGTCGGCGATTGAAAGTGGCGCCCTCAGGGTTTGCACAATATTGGCATAGGTTTCAGTTACTAGTTTGCCTTCTTCTTTCCATTCTTTCCAATTTAAGTGGCTATAGAAAAGGCAACAAAGTGGGAGGTGCACAGGTAGGTCTGCCCCTTTCAAGTAGAACCTAAAGGCAAGGATAGAAATCTACCGAAAAAGGATCCTTTAGGGGGTGGGCAAGATTAAGATTAGTTAGCTAAACAATTTGTCGATTTTTGTTTCACTTCTTCCCGCTTTACAAATCGACTAAAGTTAAAAGTATAAATAACAGTTTCAATTACATGCTAATATAAAATTTTCCAGAATTAGTATCAGAAAGAAATATTCTTAATTGGTTACACTTCTTTACTAGAAAATCAGTTCAAATTTTGTGTCATCTTTAAAAATCTTTCTTTATTATATATTATCCCTCTTGGACTTAATAATTTAAAAAGTTTACTTTTTATTGTTGCAACTTGATTGCTTTAGTTTTCTTCCGTAAAATTCTCAGATTGCTTCAATTTAATTATTAAAAAAACCAATCAACTTCTTTTAGCTTTTGGCTTTAACCTTAAACCAGAACATTTTCCATCTGCTTTTTGGTTTTCTTCTCAATAATTTCATTTCATTTAAGTTGGCCATTCTTGTCTTGCATTTTAGCTATGTCCTCCAACTTCAATATCCTCTTCAGTACGATTGAATTCTCTTACCTAATATCGCTTATACCTAATTCCGCATTTAGGTATTTCCTTCAAAGTTTCACTTCAAATAATTATTTTACAGAAAAGAAATCCCATTAGAAGAAATAATAGTCAAGCAGCTAGTTTCAATTTGCAATCTTTTCTGTTTGCACATTTTGAAGTTTGAACCCAATTAAATTCAATTGAGCATATTTTTGCAAGCGACACAATCTTTAACTTTCCATGTATATACATATATAAATATATATATATATAACTGTAAAAGTCTATACATATACATTTATATAGGTCATATCGGAGCAAACTTTTCAAGTGGTCTAATGACGAGGCAAAGAGAAGAGAAACTTTGTTGGCAAATTGGCAAAGCAAAAGTCGATATTTGTACCACCATCCCCATTATCCCCCGTTCCCTCTACAAGACCAATCCCTCCCCCTACTTTTCTTACTCATGCCTTGTAGAACAACGCATAGCATTTCCTATTACTCCTCCATACTACTTCTCTCCTTTCGACTCCTCAAACATTGGCAAAAGTTTTTTAAGTAACTATAACATTTTGCAAATTGTTAAAAAAAAAAAAAAAATAAAAGGGGGGAAAATGAAAGAGGCGCCGCAGCGGGTATGGGGGTGGGTGTAGGGGAAAAAAACATTCAAATAGCAACAAACAAATAAACGTACAAAAAGAACATGGCACATTCCAATGCGGAGAAAAAATTCTATTTTCACACATAATACGTTGGCCAAAATCCAAGAAATATAACCAGAATATGCAACTATATGTTACCCACACACATGCATGCATACATAGATACATATGTATAACTATATAGAGAGAGAGAGAGAGAGAGAGAGAGAAGCAAGCACACACTCACACACGTATGGGAAACGAGATGTGCGAAAAGTGCTAGGGAAATCCGTGGAAATAGCTAGCAAAATCAAAATAATAATAATATCATTCCTTAGTCTGCATGAGGCAGACAGAGAAACACACGCGGCGTATGAGTAATGTTCAAGCAATGTGTTTTCAATTACGTAGAGCAGAGTAAAGCAAAACGGCAAGTGGCAGAGGGTATCTTACATATGTACAGCATTATGGTTAAAATTTAGAGCCCAGGTAAAACATTTCATTTAAATATCAGACAGAAGAAAAAAAAAAAACTACAGGGCCACACGAATTTCTGTTGTAGTTCCAATATGTATTAAAGAATCAATCGGTATTTGATGGGAATTAAACAATTTAAAGTAACTTTGAAATAAGGTTACAGAATTATAATTATTTTATTTAAACTTTTACTCATTTTAAATCAAATATTGCTCTAAATAAATAAATCATTTTTTATATATTTTTTAGTTCGTATTTTAAGCAAATTTATTACTTAAAGTGATTGGAAATATAACTTTTTAGCCAAAGATGTAGAAAAAAATTGCCCAACTAATCAAAGGAAACATTTCACACTAAAATATGTTTATTCTCGATCGACATTAATCGATTTCGTTGCTATTTAACCCATTTTTGTCTGACTTCTATAGAAATGAGTCTCATAATTTTCAATCCATTGATTCCTATGAATACAATTTGCTTCATAGAACTATACCTAAAAACTTGTTTAATTTAAAAAGCGAAAAACTAATTTAAGTTTAACAAAATAAACGAATTTTCAGCTTACTCACTCAATTATAATTTGCCAAAACTTTATATAATTCTATTAAAGAATTTTGACTTTATGCATTTGTTTTATTTTTAGTTGATTAGCTTTATGCATTTTTTTCAAGTTATTCAATTTATTTCATTTGTTTTGACAATCTGTTTTCCTGATTTAACTGAATAGTTTATCTTTTAATTCATTTAAACACCCTGTGGTTTGTAGAACAACTGGGCAATACAAATAAAAACAGAAATCAATTTCGTTTATGACAAATACGTGTAGATGAAACTTAAGTACATTGTTATACCCAAAATCCTTATACGTATATGCAGTTTGCAACATGGCATTGCATTCCAATGGAGAATTTCAACAGATTTAAGTGTTAAGCTTAAGCCATTTTGGCTATTCTATTGTTTTTGTTTTTCCTTTTGTTCCTTCTTTGGAAGGATTTGTCATGAAACATGTAAGCCATAAAAATAGTTACTCTTTCAAGCAACTAATTGATAGACAAGAAATAAGCTCTTTACCGCCAACAAGTGAGTGGGATTTGTATAGAGAATAGAGAATTTAATAAACACGAGTCCAAGAGTTTCAAGGATTTAAGGAGTGGACACAGTGAGGGGCCAAGTGGCGTAGCAACCCTTTGACTTTTGCCCTATTTGTGTATGTTGTACCTAAAGTGCAACGATTTGTAGCACCAAATATTCTGAGAAAAAACAACACATGTGGTGACACACACACACACACACACACACACACACCATGGCGGGGGGTCGTTGTCATCGTTGTTCTTGCTGTTGACACGATGGAAAAGTTTTTGGCCAAAAAAAAAAGAAAAAAAAGGACACACACACAGACAGATAGAAGGAACACCAAGTAAATTCAAAGAGTGACTTTTGCATAAAATATGTAATTCAATTTATATATTTTACTACTTTAGTTCTTTTTTTTTTGTTTTTGTTTGTTTGTTTTTGTTGTTGTGGTGGCAATTAGAATTTCTGATAAGTCCATTAAACCGACTGCCTGTCACTGTCTGTCCCGTTACCACCAGGCACCACACTCTCAAATCCCAATCTTGTTTCTCCTCTTGACCGAACACTCCAAAGTGTGTGTGTGCGTGTGTGTGTGTTTAGGAGGCAACAAACAAAAAACTTTTTTCCCTCTCACCAAATCGTGTATATGGGAATTAGTGCAAACAGACGCATAAATAACACCTAAGACTTTGATGCCACCACCAAAAATGATGGCAAAAGAGGTGTCTGCTAATATCCCACGAATGCTGGCGGTGGCGATGGAGGAGATGAAAGAGGAAGAGGCTGGTTGGCAGCTTTAAATGCAAATATTTTACATTGATATGCTAAGCAGATGCGTCTATCGTCTGTGACTTTGTCTGGTCCTGAGGTAGCAAAACTGATTTAGTTGAAGATTTTCGCCTTTTTCTTTTTCACTCTGTCGATTTATATGTTGTTTTCGAATGCATTTTGCATACGCAGTGAACATTATAATGAGCATGTAATAGTTTCCGATCTTTACGACAATATGTTTAAATAAAGAAACATTTCTCTTTATATTCAATGAAAAATTGATGACTTTGTAGTAAATAAGAAAAAAAAAAAACAGAGATACAACAGCTTAGTAAGGTTAGCTAAAGTAAAAGTTATGTAATGTTAAGACAAGACTTAAAGAACAGAATACTGAAATCATTTGGGTTGTAAACAATTTAATTTAATTTAACGATTTATTATTAACTTTGAAATTAGCAATTAAATATAATTTTAGACAATTTTCTACATATTTTGGAGCTGTTCTAACCGTTATGCAATCCACAAAGTTAACATTATAATTAACTTTTCTTAATCAAAAAAGTGTTTCTCATCATCTTCTTAGTCCAATGACCGAGACGAGATGAGATGAGATGCGAAATGCGAATTTCTATTTCTATTCAAAATACCGTTATTTCCACCACTCAAAATTCAAAAATCATGAATCAATCTTTTCATCTTTTTGATGTTGCTTTTTGATTTCATCTTATTCTCATTGTCACCTCAACTCACTTCAATTATGCATGAGTTTCTTGTTCACGCCTCAGATTGTTGTTATTCGAAGAAGATGAAGTTAAAAGAGTGACAGAGAGAGAGAGAGAGAGAGAGAGTGGGAGAGACAGAGATGAGAACAAAAAACAAAACAAAAATCGAATAAATTAAATTAAAATCAGAAAATGTCTGCATAATTTTGAAAGCCGCAACGTGAATATAAATACATTTAGTATATATCACAGACAATGAAAGCAGCAAATTTCATTTTGTATAAATGTATAATCAAATCAAATTCATATAAAATAGAGTACAAAATTAAATTAAATTTTTAGTTGCACAACTAAATCAATTAACACAATGCAGAAAAGGCCACTGACATATACACACGCACACACAAAAGATTCCAAAAGGGTAAAAAGAAAATAGAAAGGATATTCCTTTTGTGTTGAGGTTGAGGCCAAGTCAAAAGACGAACGACGGGTCCTTGCACTCTTCAATATACAATACACCAACTGAGTATGCGAGATGAAGAAGGATGGAAAAGGAGAAAGGGTGGTAGGTGGCAAAGCGAAGCAACAGCAGACAAAGCAACATTCCTAACCGGACCAAGGCAAAATTTGTATACACAACACGCGCCGGGAATTGAGTATGTGTGAGTGTGTGTGTGTGTGTGTGTGTGTGTGTATGGAGGCCAACATATGAGATGCTTAGGTAACTATAGGTAGCAGCATCAGGAAGCTTGCCAGGACCTTTGGCCCAAGGCTCAAGTGCGCTAAAATGCAAGCGGCAACATCCGTTTCATAAACGCAAACGACTCCAAGAGAGAGAGAGAGAGAGAGAGAGAGAGAGAGGAGAGAGCTGACAGCGGTTTCAGCTTCTTGGTATTAGCCCCAACCAAGTAAACCAAGCAAACAACCAACAAACCAACCAACCAACTAACCAACCAATGTGCCAACTTCTTTTCATTCAAAGCACACGACAAAAACGAATCCCCGTGTCCCCCGGCCCCGACACTGACTCCAAACGTCTAAGTCTCTGAACTCTTTTTCACTGATGTGCCACAGGAGTGCATTTGCACATATGCTTATATAAGGGGCCGTGTCAAGAACTTTTCAATATTTACTTAATAACTTTAACGGATTGATTTACTAAAGAAATATTTATAATAATATTCATATTAATACTATATAATACGTTTGTCATTAAGGACCTTTTTAGAAATATTTGTTTTTTTTTTTTCTTTTGGTTCCAATTGAAACACTTCAATGGAGGATCACTCAATGAAGCAACTATTAAAATTTCAAAAAGATTTCAATCCGGTCCTGTTTTGGTCTAAAAGTTCTTGTGTGGCAATTTTTCTATAGGCCAACCCCCCCATCAATCCCCACCTCCTACTTGCCTGTCTTTTGCCATAGCTTTTGTGTGTGTGATATTTTCGCACGCTTTTAAGCCGCAATTGTATGATGTAGGGCAAAAGGAAGGGTGGCGTTTGGGGCCGGGGCCGGGGCCAGGGCCAGGAACTTTGCATTGAAATATGACTTTAAAACTAAACCAAACAATTTTACTTTGTATTTCACAGTTTGACAGTTACTAAGAGGAAGCCAAAGGAAGTCTATTTAGGCCGGCGTCTATTGTATGAGTTCAGGTCACTGAAATTGCTTGCCAAAGTTCATGAACTCCATCAAAAGAGAGCCAAAGCGTGAGGTATACATATAAGTACAGGGAAGAGTGAGAAAGCGAAAAACCTTAACCAATCAGTGAGTGTCAAACTGTATACACCAAATTCACAATTGTTAGAAAAACTCATTAACAAATTGACCCGCACAGCAGACCCGTCCCCCTTTCCCATTCTTGTCCTCTACCCCATCAGTTCACTATGGCAATTGTCAACCTGTCAGGCCAATCTTCTCCACCTGACCATGACGCAAACGAAGTTGGATGTCTGGTTTTGTACAGGGTTAAGAGGGACGGGCAGGTAGACACGACACATGCTCTACATTTGTCGGAGACTGAGGCCGGGGCCACGCCAGGCCAGTCAACATCACAGAAAGTCAGAAAGTCGCCACGTCACGACTATGACAATGTTGATGGAGCAAGCGAAACAGACAGAGCGACAAAAGACACCACATAGAAGAAAGGGCAAAATAATAGAATAGGGAGAAATGGATGGAAAGAGGGGGGTCTAGACAGATAGAAGAAAAAAAAAAAAAAAAAAAAAAGAAAAGCGTGATGGAACACTTAGAAACCATTAATAACTGGGTTATGTAATCGAGACGGGAATTGAAGAGGTTACCCGATGATGATGATGATGATGGTAAGAAAGGTGTGGTGCGGTGTGCCATAATGTTTGTTCTCTGATGCGTTAGGTTTCTATATAAATGAATGTGGGACAAATAACTGAATATCAAATATGAGACAACAAGAAATGACAGTTGGTAATTTAATATACAGTTTTCATAAGAATATATGATATAAACATACATATATGTTGGTAGTCTGATGTACTTAGCCTTTAAGTGCTCGAGAGGAAAACGAATCGACAAATCTTCTGGTTTAATATTTAAACGTTTAGTGAAAAAATTCTAGAAAGCTGGCAATTTTTTTTATGATTTTCTTTATTAAACAAAATCCTTGAACTTATACATTAAGAGTATGAACTTAACATCGATCCTTAGTCATCTCTGTATTCTGAGAATCATTTAAACCCTTCTCTGCTCATTTAAGACTAGTTACTGAGATTCATTAAGGACTGTATCTTATGTTCACCTTGGTATGCCAAAAATGACATCAATCAATCAAAATCATAATTATTTGATATCTTGATACGACATTTGTTTCCAACTAAGTTATCTAAGCAGATTTTCTTTGGGGTTTTTTTTCTTCTTTTTTGCTTATGCTGTGGATGCTACTTGTTTTTGATGGGCAACTTGTCACACGAGGCGACAACAACAACAACATTAACAACATTCGGCTCAAAGCTGAAACGATGTGAAACGATGACGACGCCAACTTACTTGTAGGAAAACTGCTACAATTTCAATTTAATTGCCATGGCAGTGTGACAAGTGTCAACAATTATCAAGTATACGCCACCTGGCTCTCCTGATGCGACTCAGTGCGGCTACAGCGCGGCGCGGCGCTCACGTGCGTCAATTGCCAGCAAATTAATTGAGCTCACTCATGAGACTGTCAATTAGCAGAGTTGGGCGAATTTATGGTCAATCAAAAACCGAATAGTCAAACACAAAACTAACAAATATATACGAATAAAAATACCAAAAAGAAAAAAAAGAAACCAAAAAGATACAAAAATTAAGCTCAACCATCAAACTGCCTGTCAATTTGTTGTGTTGTTATAGCACAAAACGCGTGTCCAGCCCATAAAGAAAAAGAATAGGAATAAATGAGACAGACAACAGAAGAGCAAAAGCAAAAGAGGACAAGAAAAAAAAAGTAACGCTAATAAAAAAAAAAAATCTAAAAAATATTTTCTGAAACAAAAATAAACAGAAACGAGCACCAGAGAGAGGAGAGGAGACAAGTGAGTGAGAAAATGTCAGAAATTAGCAACGAAAATAAATGAGCTCAAACCAAAGGAGAAAGATAGCGAATTAAAAAAGATAGCAAAGAACAAAGACAATAGCCGACTATAAAAATGCTCTCTACATCAAATCAGGTGGCGCCATCTAGCGATCACTGTTACAGTTAAAGTATTCAGATTCATTTTCGTTCAGATGTCTTTCTTGACAAACTTTTTCCAAAATAGACTGCTAAAATGAATATAGGTCACCTTATAGGCTTTTTATAACAAATTTGTAAGATCTTTACCATCTCCTCTATATACCCTTTCGATCTATGTTTATATAGGGTATCCAACAAGAAAAAAAAACCGTGGCGGACAAACATAAACTGAAAAGTTTCTATAAAGCCGGAGTTTTCTTTTTTTTCCCCCATCTCTCTTCATTCCATTGTGTAAAATTGTTGTTATCTTTTCTTTAACGTTGACAACAATAAAAAGTAAAGTATTAAACGACAAAAAAAAAAAACAAAATTGACGCTTATTTTGACAACAATTTGCAATATTCCCTTCTCTTGGCCCGTTTATGGAAACTTTGTTAAAGCATCTTAATGATGGCTAATTAAAAAATCTCAACTTTATCTACTTTGTCAAGTCATGGCAGAAGAGAGATAAGTCCTCCGACATGGCAATTAAACAATTTTTTTTTTCTTCGCTTTTTGTTATATTTTTTTTTTTCGCCTTGGTTTTTCATTTTTTTTTTTTTGTTTTGTTGTTGTATTTTGTCTGTTTGTTTGGAAAACAAAAACAATTCAGTTTTATTTTTTGTTTGACTGTTTTAAAAATAGCCGAGAAAAGATAGCCAAAAATATTTGAAAAGTGGGAAGCAGCAGCAGCAGCTGAAAGCAAAAGTGGGAGGGTAAAGGAAGAAAGGCCTCCAAGCATTAGATGAATAGACATGAAGAATGAGTGAGTGAGAGAGTACATAGAATAGAATAGAATTGAGTGCTCGTGGTGGTGTGAGTGGTGGAGGAAGGGAGTGGGGCACCGTTGGGATAAGTTGGCGCAAACAAATTACAGCCGCCAAATGACAGCTGAAACCTAACAACAAAAACTATAACAATGCCAATGACAAGCATGTACAATAACACTTTTGCTTGTCCAGCGAACAGACAACCAAAGAATAAAGAAAGAGAGAAACATAATGCAAGCGAAAGAGACAGAGATAGAGTGAAAAAAAAGTTAATCAATAATTATACCTAACTAAAAGATACCCTAAAAAGATCATTCAAAGCTGGCATTACATAATGCAAAAAAAAAACTTAAAACTATTCTAGACAAGTTAGAAAAATATAAACCAATTTCGTAAGATTTTAATATGGTTAAATTTTTAGTTTAAATCGTTCAGATTGCATATGTGTATATATAAAAAAGTTAGTTAATATCATATGTAGAACCTAGTACACATAATCCTTCGATCACAAGTTCATAGTGGAAATGTAATTTGATTTTGGTCTAAATTGGCCAAATTTGAATCGCCATTGCTTCTTTTCAATAGAAAATTTTAAATGAAAAATTTAGACCAAATTTTTGAAAATTTAAAAAAAAAAATCGAAAAATTGCTTTAAAATTTTGTTTTTCAAATTTAAAATCTAATTTAAGGATGCTTTTTTAACAAGCAAAAAAAAATAGTTTTTGAAAGTCGGCCAAAATTTGACTGAATTGGAGCCTTATGAAGTTAAGGTTTCTCTTAAAGGATATGTCCAATGTCCTTTTCAAGCTTGGACTTCTTTTTGCCAGCTTCAAAAAGTTTTCTATCTTTGTTATCGCAAAGAAAACTTTCGAAACTTAAAAATAAATCGAGCTGAATTTTATAGTTTCTGGATGAACAACCAGTAAAAAAAAAAAAAAATTTTAAATCTGGTCAAAATTTTTTTTTAATTTTTTCAAAGTTTCCTTACAAAAAAATCAAGAAAGTCGTCTCTAGTTGCTGCGATCAATATTTATATATGAAATCATATGGATTTAGGATTGAAATCATTTGGATTTAGGATTTAAAGCAGTTCTCAACAAAAGTTTTTGAAGTATTGAACAATTGTCTAAAAGCAATCTTCTTTTATTCGATTTTTTTTTGTTGGTTTAAGTTTAGGCAATTGATTAAGTTTTCTGATTTCCTGATTTCGTAATGCCAATATGCTTTCTGTCAATTACAGTGAATTCTACACTTGAATGGCAACAATGAGCAGCAAAGAAAAAGGCACAAGGACTAAAAACTAAAAATATAGCCAAGCAATAACAAAGCGAATATAAAACACACGGACACTCGAATCTACAGACACACACACACACAGCCAAATACAATAGCAAAACAGAGATGAGAGAACTGAGAAACAAATGTTATAATAGGCTTGGGCGTGTAGGCGTGGCGCCGTAAAGTGAAAACAGAGAAAAGCGCAATCAAGCGTAGGACATACTCGTAGTTTTCGCAAAACATACAAAAAAAAAAGAAAGGAAAAAATTTTTACAAGCCCTTACTACCAAAACGAACCACCCACCCACCAAATAAACAAACAAACAGCAACAACAACAAGAACAGGAAAAAAGGTAAAAAATCATAAAAATGCTTGAAAATAAAAAAAAAGGATGGGAGAAAGAGGCAAAAAGAAAAAAAAAAGGAAAACGCAATACTCATAAAAATTTTTACGCACATTGAGCAAAGAAAAGCGGAGAAAGCGCGTGTGTATGTAGGGAGATCCTACAACCACCTGACGATACACACAGGATACACCAAGGACACAGCTGGATAATGTTTGAGAGACAAGAGAGAAGGCAGCAACAATTCGTGAGCATACAGGAGGGAAGGAGATGCGATCCCGATTGTGGGTAAATGGGTTTGGGTATAGAGGTACTGTGTATAAGGTGGGGGAGGGGGTAAGTCGGTAGAAAGCAACAAATTGAAAACAAAAAAAAAAGAAAACCTAAAAAAAGAATGAAAATATACAAATTTTTTTGCCACATAACATTTTTGTGCTGCTGCTGCAACTGGCAGTAAAATTAAATGGAAAATTGTGTTTCATATATACCATTTGTATTTATACTATATATATATATAGATATATGATAAAGGATACACATGTAGGAGTGTGTGTGTGTGTGTCTGTGTGAGTGGGTGGAGAGGCTAAAGTTCTTCGAGCCTAGCAACTGTATTACGTAGACCAGAGATGCCAACACATTTACATTTAATTAATGTTCATTAAATATTTACTAATTTGCGGTAATTTAACACACACACACACACACACACACAAAGAGAGAGAGCGAGAGAGAGAGAGAGAGGGGAGGCGAAAGTGCCATCGGTTCTCACAGAGACTCTGGCCATCATCGGAATCGCAAATTGAAGGTGAATCACTGTGTACCATATCCATACCCCGCATATCGTTTTTACCCCACAGGCTGAATTTGATTCAGTTGCATTGTTTGCAATTGATGCCTCCCTCTCCTTCCCTCCCCTCCCCGAAAACAAACGCCCCAACTTCTGCTCACCACATAGATGCAAATTTGTCTCTAGGTGTGGGCGTCGGCGTAACTATATATATACATATATGTATACCTCTATATAGTATGTTTATCTGTATGTATGTATGTACATCGAATTGTCCGGCATTTTACATTTTGCGGTGAATTTCGGTTCACAGCGTGAGAATTTTCGGTTCGATTCGATGCGTGTGCCTCTGCGGTTAAACACTTGAACTGGTGCTTGCCACCTACAACACACTAAAGAGACACAGCCCAGAGGAAGAATGAGAAAGAAATGGAGAGAGAGAGAGAGAGTGAGAGAAGAGATTTGCCGATGCCATTACAACGAACAACATATTGCAGCACAGTGGTCGCTATAAAACATTAAACAAACCTCACTGAGAAAATCATATAAATTGATTTATATGTCTTATAAAGTATTTTAGTTATGATACAAAATTTTACGCTTTAATTTCATTTTACTTTTTCGTCGCTATAATAATGCGGCTTGCGGTTGTTACTCTTTTTACCAGATTTATTATTTTTTGTTAATAATAAGGTGCTTAAGTTGTTATTACTATAATTTAGGAGAAATTACTTTTTAAATACAAACTGTTGCAGTTGAAAAAGAAAAGTATTTTTTTTCTTTTTTCTATTTAATTATTTAGACTTTTTTTCTAGTTTCAATTGGCTGTAATATATTAAAACTAAACAATTTTATAACTTACTTAAACGACTTGCACAACACGTTAAAAATTGTTTTAAACTTTCAATTCTTTTCGCTAATCAACTTGTATGTTTCTCTGTTTAGTCTGTGCTAAAAACTAAAAGAAATTTTTTATAGTCTTTAGCTCTCTCCGAAATTTAAATTTCTTTATCTTTTTTCTCTGAATAACTTTATGTTAAACATCTTTATTTTTATATTTAAATATAATTCCACTATAAAATATCAATTTGTTGTTTTGGCTAATTGATTTGTTTATTGTGTTTACTTTTGGTTTATTAGTATAACGAAATTGGTTTCATTATTTTTTAAATAAGTTTATTATTTTTGGCATTGGATTTCAGTTTACGGATTCTAAATTCTAAAATTTTACTTTTGCATTATCTCTACCTATAAATTGTTAAAATTTTCTTTATTCCACTGTAAAATAAAATGAAATTGTGTGCATAGGTTTAGTTTTGGGATATTTGGCGTAAATCCGACATGCCTTTGATATGCAAGTTTAATTAGTTTGAGATGCTCGAGGAAATTACATGAATTTGGCAATTGGAAACTGTTGCGTTTGCGGCTATTGGCATTTTGAATGCGTTTCTGATTAAATGAGACTATTCATGATGTCGGGAAAATGAAGGTAAGGGAAATTAAAAGTACTTAAAGTGCTAATAGCACATACATACATAACCGATAAATTGAGATATTTGTCCAAAATCAAGTATGTATAATTGCAATGACTGAGCACATTTTCCAGCCCATTTGGCTGTTTGTGCGTCAGTGGAGTTTGGCCCATCAAATAATAAAAATAAAAAAATTCCACAATTGTGGCTTAATATGCAACAATATGCAACAAAAAGCTTAATAAAGATATATCTATACAGATATATAGATATATATATATATGTTTATATGCATATTGAGGATGCTCGATGCAAAAGCAAAATACAAAAAAAAAAAAATAATAATTGCGAGACTCCCATTTTGGAATACAATTTTTTGATGACATCCAAAACAAGCCAGCCGACAATTAAAAGCAAAATAATAAACGAAAGAGAGGGAGTGAGAGAGAGAGAGGGAGGAAAAGGAAAAATTGTTTGGCGATTGCATCAAGAATGTCGATGGCGATGATTCCGCACGATACGTCACAGAACATTCAAAGGCATTCAAGTGGAAATTGTGCGCCTAATGAGGAAGGAGCAACTAAAATTTGCTGCATCTGGGCACAAGAGACCGTGGCAGAGAGAGAGATTTGTATGGGTTCAAGGTTTTTGTGATGGGGATAAAATATCGTTAAAATAAACTATTAATAAACAATATTTCAGTTAGGAAGGATTTTCCCCATGACCCTAACACAATGATCTCAGTTTTAATGGTTTGAAATTTTTTGCAACTAAGAAACGGAGAAAACAATTCGAAATGTATGATAAATTGATTACCACTTTATTGTCCAATTTCTAAAATTTTAAGACATTATTATTACATTGAAAAGTAAGTTGAATTTAATACTTTTAGAGCTACAAAATGCAACTTGCACTTGATAATTCTTTATGAAAACAATTATGGGAACAAACGAATAATCGGAAAAAATTTTCAATTCAAACATCGGCTGACTGTTAGGGAACTTCTTTACTTAAGATAATACTATATTAACTGAAATGTTAAAATGTAAATAATTCTTATCTAATAAAGTTAGAAATTTAATAACAGTTGATTCATTGCTAAAGGATACCTAAATCTAATGACTGAAATCGAAATATATGTTGTCATCTCTAAAATCGTTAGCCAAGGACCATTGAAAACCAAACAACTAACTTGGAACCAGTTTTGATGCCATTGATGTCTCTGGACCACGCACCATTTGATTTATGCATGAAGGTGCAAACGAGAGAGAGAGAGAGAGATAGAAAAATGAAAACCTGCGGGCAGCAGGTGGATCGCCCACTTTATCAAAAAGCTAGATGCTCTTCAAGATATTCCATTTCCATTTCAATTTGGTTTTCTTTTTTTTTTTTTGTTTTTGCTCTGCTTTTCCATCTTTACAGGAAATTTTTAATGAACTTTCTTCTTTTTCATACCACTTTGAAGCAATAAAATTTGTAATGAAGCAAGCAACATAAAACAGAACGCCAGAATGGACATTAAAGGCGAGACCAACCGGGACCGGACCGGACCGGATCTGGACCCGTACACGTAAACGTACACGTACCCGGGTAAAAGGGGGAAAGGAATCCATTTGATGCGCGTAATTAGCAGCAATTACGAATAAAGAAGAAGAAGAAGGAGTAAAAAAAGTGTGGGGCGGGCTATGAAAGATATTCAATATTCTGGTAAACAGAGCTTAACATAGGTGAAACAATCCATTCATTAAATTTTCACCACGCAAAATTTGAAATTGTAAATTTTTCCCCCCTCCTCCTTCTTCTTTTCTATTTTGTTGTTTTGTTTTTTTATTTTCTTTTTGATTTTATTCACACGCCTAACCAAATGGCATTTTACAGAATGCAAATTACGCTAAACAAATTAGCGCGGAAGCGCCAAAGTGCAAAACGAAACAAGGCACAAAAAAAAAGGGTAAAAAAAGGTGAAGTCAGGTTGAAATTGTAAGACAAATTAGTTGAGAAGTTAGCTAGCAGAATGCCTGTCTCACTGTCTGTGTCTCTGTCTGTCTGCCTGGTTGGTTGGTTGGTTGGGTGGGCAATTAAATTGCCATGCATTTTCCTGCAGTTGTTTGAATGGATAATGCAGTTGAAATAAGTTCAACAATTAAGTAAAAGGGGAAGAAATGTGATACGACCTAAAGTACTACACAAAAATACATACATAATTAAATATACATACATATGTATATATAAACATATCTACATACACACATATATTTATGTGTGTGTTTGCATGTACTTTTTGTTTTTGCTTTATGTATGTTCATGTACTTGTAGCAAACTTAAATGAGTCACTGTGTTTTATAGGAAAGACGTGCCAATTTATTATAATAGACACAAGTAAACAAACATTTCATAATAATAGATTAAATATAATATTTCAACACGTTTCAAAGATTATTTTATCTTCACAAATGACAACTTTTAGTTATCGTTTTAAAGGGACATATGATGCTTAAAGAACCTAACATTAGACTAAGCAAAAAGACAGGAATAATGATCCCTTTTTGCTCTTTGGTTTAGCATAAAAAAATTTTGTTTTATATTTCTTAAGTTTCAAGCTGTTTTTTTTTAAAACTTCTTGACCGATTTTATTTAAATTTGATACACAAATTCTTTATATAAAATAACTTTCCTCAATGCATAGTTTAAGTTATTTCTTACAAGATTTTATGGAGATTTTTCACTTTAAAAATTACAATAGTTATTTTAAACAACAAAACTTAGCATCTAAGTCAAGCCCTGAAAATATACCAAATAATGGAAACAAGTGAAAAAATGTATTTGAAAACTCTGTTTCTAAATTTAAATGATTTACAAATTTAAAAAGAAAAAAATTATTTTACTCAAGGGAAGTTCTCTTACCAGTCTGCTTTTGATTACTAAGCCACAATTCTCATATATAAAATAAAATACATGAACATTTTCAATACATTTGCTCCAACTATATTTCCACGAAATCTTTAAGCAGATGTTTCACTAATCTTAAGAAAGAATTAACGAAATATGTAAGAAGAAGCAATATGGTCATGGTATAGTTCCCTTACATATGGCAGGACATGGGTTAGGTTACAGTATTAACTTTATCAAAATATATGGAGATAAGAAAAAGATATTTAAAACTAGATAAAAAAAAAACAAACTACTGCTGTGGAAAAAAGACTCCTCCGCACCTCTTCATATATCGTATATATGTTTGTATATATCTCCCTATTTTTTATTTGTATATATAAATATGAAACGCACCTTATTCTACTATCATAAAAATGTTTCATTTGGTGTTGGTTTCGTTCCCTTTTTTTTCCATTTTTTGCGCTGGCTGGTTGGGGTTTGTTTTTTTTTTTTTTTATCAGTTGTGATTTCGTGCTTATCAGAGGGAAAAGCAAATGCAACGTTAACCATTTGGGTAAATAATAATAATAATATATAGTAGAGAAACATTTTTCCTCTTGTTGGCTTTTTCAATTAGTGCACAGAATGAAAATATTTTTTAATCGCAAATCAGATAAATGTTGTTTCATTTTTTTTTTATGTTGTTGTTGTTACTTTTTTATATAATATTTAATGATCACACGCTCCGAGAGATTTCTATCCTTTATTTGCACAGAAAATACACACACAAACACACACACACACAAACGCTCACATAAAAGGGCAAAAGAATTTGCAATTAGTGGCGTGAAAAGGTAAGCAAATATGCATATATGTATATATATATATATATATATATAAATATATAGATATGGATATGTATGTGCATATATATATTGGCATATTGGTGGGGGTGTTGCTATGGGTTAAAGGGGCGGTTGAGGCGGTTGTCTCCACCCAGTTAGCATGGCTTACAAGTGGCATGAAAAGTTGGCAAAAACAGAATTTCAACCAACTGTTTCACGTTCCACATTCTCGATGATATTTTTCTTCTCTTTTTTTTTTTTTTTAATTCCACCCTTTTGTGTTTGCACTTCACGTGGCAAATACACAGCGTTTCAACGGCTGTGCATCATTTATCTTCAATGTGTGTGTGTGTGTGTGTGTGTTTGTGTCGGTCTATATATGTATATGTATTTGTTGCATCTCTCTCAATTTGATTTGTGGGCACGGTCTGTGGGCAAAACTGTAACATAATTGCTATAAGTTAAGGTTAGACGACAGATGATTAATTTAAAGTTGAGCTAAGAATACCCTATAGAAAGTAGGGTTACATCAACATAGATCAGCAGTGCCGCCTAAAGATGACTATTCATGAACTTCTTCCTTTGGCAAAACTAAGCAAAAGTTCTTCAAAAACAGGAATTTTAATCTCTCAGATAATGTACATATGTATGTATGTATATATTTTACAGGGTATACACAATACTGATACATCTCAACCAAATTATAGTTGTGGCATAATTGTGGGAGTTGATTGCAAATGTTGACAGACAGCCTGAACTGACATTTTCACACATTAGTATGGGAAATACAAAAGAAAAACAAAATTCGTATGGGAATTCTCACACTTGGAGGCAACAAAAACAACAAACGGAAAAACTTGTCAAAAGGTGCAACAAAAATGTATATTGATAATGACAGTTAATGATTTTTCTAATAGGAAGTGACAAATGAAATTGAAAATTTACTAGTTAAGATTATAGTTTAATGAGCGATCATATGAATATATATCTCCATATATGTATATATATATATATCTTATTTCTAATTCACCAAAAGTAGGTGAATGTAGGTAATGTTAGCTTTGTCTTTTCTCAGTTGTAACACACACACACACACACTTTAGCTGTAGCTTTAATCCTAATCCATCAAAGCTTAATCTTTTAAAAAACACATGCTACGGTACGGTTCCATTTCATACCATCTCCGTGTCTGACGTAACTTGTTGAGCAATCGTTTTGGATTATTATACATAAAACAAATGTGCCTGTGTGTGTGTAGAAGAGGCAAACAAAACAAAACCAAAAGCAGCAAAAAAGTTTGTAACAAAACAAAACTTAACGCACACACACATTGTATAAGGCAAACGATAATTAAGAAAAGAAGTGTAAAATACAAAAAAAAAGTCATAATTATATATATATGTATATAGTATAATATATATGTATATGTTTGTATATATATATATTTATAGTAAAGTATAAATTTAATTGCCTGGGCCAAGGCGAAACTGAGCAACGAAGGTCGCAAGCATTTCGACATTGTCGTCACCTATGAACCCGCTCGAATTTATTGATTTTACACGCAACGGCACAACAAACCGAAAAAAAAAGGAAGAATGAATAAAAAAAAATATAAAAAATGAAACAGAGAGCCCCTGCGGACAAATTGTCTAAGAGCAACATGATGACTTATTCAATACCCTAACTAGCCAAGAGCATCAAATGTGCTAGCCATAAATGGTAAACTGTAGAAGACTATTTTACTACTTTTAAACCACTGTGCTATTCTTTAGAAGATTCTCTTCTAGACTAGATTAACCGTTAATCATTTAAACTTTTGTCTCTATGCTATGACTGAATGCATTTACCCAATTCTGTGGGTGAGGGTAATTTGCGAAAATAAAAAACTTTTCTACATACATAATTCGCTGACTGGTTAAAGGTTTTATTTACATACCCACACACACACGCATACATACATATGCATACATATATGTATGTATATGTATAACTTCTTTTTTTTGCATGGCTAAAAACCTGCTTTTTGTGAAAAGGTAAAACCATAAGATATAAGCCCAATCTCAATCATGGCCAATGTTTCGATATTTTTTTTCGGTCATAACGGTTCAACTGTGCGACACCCAGCCAGTTGGCAACTGATTAATGTCTAATGAATGTTAGTTAGTTAGTAATAGTAGATAAAAACGAAAAACTGTGACGTTGATCAATATTTTTTCGTTGCCTTAGATAACATATTTTTTCTTCTTTTTTTCATTGTTCAATGCAATTTTATATAAAGTCTTAAAGTACATATAAATTTGTGTTTTGTTTTTTTTTCTGTTATCAATCAGGAAATTGAATCATATGTTTTATACAGTTGAAGAGTCATTGCCATCTATATATATATATGTATTTACTAAGTTAGTTCGGTGCATTCCCTGTTGTTTAATTATCATTACTTAGAATTATACAAAACAACATAAAACTCAGCTAAAAGGGTAAACGATAGAAACCAGTTTGGAAAACTGATACCATATTTGCTTTTGTTATTATAACAGAAAAAAAAAATCAAAGCAAAATTTGAAAGAATGCCGGTATACCGGTATAAGTAAATATTTAACGAAATTTAAAACCGTAATCCGTATTTTGTTATTTTTTTTTTCTGTTTTTATTGCTTAAATTGTTTTAACCACTATTTGAAAACATTTTGTTGCTGAAAATTACAGCAGTTTTTATTTTTCTTTTCCTTTTTTTATTTGTTAACAAATTTTGTTTCTATAAAATTTCCGACGGATTCCATATGGGCTTAACGAATCAGCTGTTGTAGTTTTTTTTATTGAGAATTTCAAGTCTTGCTTAAACACAGTTTTAGAGTCCTAACACCAAGGAGCCATGATCTGGTTCACTTAAGTTTGAGAGTCTGTTGAAAATCTGATCAGATGACAGTTTAAGAATCATAGAGTTCTCATGTCATCTCTCTTACACACACACACACACATTGCTTAAAACAGTTTGCAAGTTACCTTGAACTTTAACCCAAGTTGTTTTTGGGTCAACGGGATTTAATTACTTACCATCTTTAGGATTTGTTGCTGCGGCTGCCGCTGCTGCTGCTGTGACTGATGTTGCTGTTGTTGTTGCCATTGTTGGCGTCGGCGTTGTTGCAGTACTGCTGGCTGCCGCTGCCGCTGCACTAAAAAAGGTTGTTGTATCCGACGTGACGCCAGCAGCAGCAGAGAGGCTACGCGAACAATGCATTTAGTTGACAACGTTGAAGCACAATCACAATTCCAAAGGATCGAAAATTGTTAACAATTTGTTGCTCTTGCCACATATGAGAGAGATTCAACATGCGGCATGCGACA
Organism: Drosophila austrosaltans; assembly: GCA_035045865.1. Classification (NCBI taxonomy): domain Eukaryota; kingdom Metazoa; phylum Arthropoda; class Insecta; order Diptera; family Drosophilidae; genus Drosophila; species Drosophila austrosaltans. The sequence goes on from JAWNOQ010000207.1 coordinate 9,692,624, forward strand.
AGCAAGAAGAACAACAACAACAATTGAAAAAAAAAGAAAACCAAACAAAAAAAACACGAATAAAACGCGCACACACACAAACACACACACGCGCGCAAGAATGGCCGCTGCCACTAGAGCTGCTGCTGCCGCTGCTTCTTGGACGTCGTCGCTGAGGGCATATGATGAAGTGATGGTGGCGGTATCGGTAGCAGTGGAAGAGGAGGAGGAGGAGGAGGCAATGTCGAAGACGGCGCTGACAACGGCGGTGTACGGTGAGGGTGAGGAGCTGGCAGCGGGATCGGGAACGGGAATCGAGGAGCGGGACTGAGGGGGACTGGCCTCTATATTTATTTCAATTATTTATAATTTATTTAAAATAACAATTTTCTGGCTCATTTTGCACTCGAACAAAAAAGGAAAGTTCATTAATTTCAAAATATTTTTTTATTTTGTAAATAGCTGGTTTCGTTTCTTCTCTTTTTTTTTTTTTGATTAAATTTTTATATTTATTTTGTTATTATTTTATTTGGCACGTTGTTGTTGTTGGGTGCTGCGCTTGTTGCTGCCGTTGGCTCTAATTTTCACTGGCAATTTTAATGCCTACCGTTGCACAACAACAACCTGCACACTTCGCACATGTTTTAAACAATTTACGCGCACATTAACTATCCTATATTATTTATTGTTGTGCTTTTGTTGTTAATTTCTGCGGACCCTTCGTCTCCCTTTTCCTCTGTTAACTAACAGGTAGCAACTAACATAATATGTTACTTAACATTGCTCGCAAATGATACTCTTACGTTGCTCAAAAATGTCACTGTTAACTCTACGTTGCTCAAAATGAAGCTGTTAAGTTTAACGTTGCTCGCAAAAGATGCTGTTAAGTTTAACGTAGCCATGTTAATAACAGCGATCTGTTAACTGACTGTTAATTAAATATGTTGGCTGAAAAAAAAATAAAGAAAACAAAATGTAACAAATATTTAAGGATTTGTGAGCTACTATAGGCCAGATGTTGATAAACCAAGAATCGGAAAAATGATTTGTTTCACATACTACCGGAGGCCACATGCTCGATATGGAATTTCAAATGTGGACTCCGTTGGGGTAAGAGTTTGAACTCATCATTTGGCTTTCCATACTAAAGACATTATTAATTTTACAAGAACTCCTCGGCATGTTTCTCTATTGAGAAAGAGATCAGAGCAGTAGACGATGTATTTATCTGATGACCTGCATGGATGAAGCAAGTCCGCGCCATGGACGACAAGGAACTCGTGTATTTTTAATAAGGATTCCTTAATGCGCTTAAGGACCTTCAGTTCTCCAAGCGCCCGTCGAGCTTGATTGTGATAATCTGCGTTAGTTCTTTTGGGGCAAATCGTTTGCTGGATTACACTTATGAAGTAGCACAAAGTCTATTGCTGGGGCTAGGCTATGGAAAGGCTCCAATTTATCTCTTTAAGTAGCTTCGAATGCTGCAGTTGTTGGTATCGAAGGAGAGTCGACAATTATTATGGACATGTATATATGAGCAGAGCGCCACCCTTTCGAAGAGGCCCACTAATCACAACTTAACCAAGAAGTATATATCTTTCAACCTGGACATTACTTTCAACTGTCATCTATATACATATATACATACGTGGATCTATGCATACTAGCTTTCTTGGTTGGAAATCTGTGCCCCATTTTGCTGCACCTACTCTGTGGTCTATAGAAAGCTGGCTGAGTCCTTTTTTCTGACAATTATAAAGCTTTTAATAAAAGAAAAAGCAACTTGAAAATATTAAAACAAATTAATAATATATTTTGATATAATGTGGAAATTTAAACAGATATTTTGTTGCTGTTCGAGAATGTAGCCAACTAAATATATTTGCCTTTCAAATGTGCAGCTAGGTTAAGTGTTCTCTATAATTGCTACATATTGCTAGTTAAGACTGTTGCCAGCTAAATATGTTGCTATAATGGGAAACCAATCGAAAGTCCTTTTGATTATCTTATGAAAATTCTACTATATAGTCATTATTTGCGATTAAATTTTGTAGTAGACAAAAGTAAAAATCTTAGGTAAAGCATTTATGAATGAACAAATAACAAATGAATTTTATAATATGTATTTAGAGATATTTTTGAGAAATTAAAGGGAATTTTTTATGCAGATTTGTAATAGATTTAAAGATCAGGGCTATAGCTTATTGTACTGATCAAGTATAGATATATATAGTTTATATAGTCGGAGATGCTTCCTTCTATACATTATACTAGAGAAACAAATTACATTTTGTTTAAAACCACTAAACATTCAATATTTTAGGAATTGTAACACTACCCTTTATTTAATTTAGAATATTTCGAAATATTTAAATCGAATGTTTCAAAGAAGGGACAATTGAGTGGAATCATATGGACTAATACTTCTCCATCTCAACTCGCCCAGTGACAAGTAATTGATGCCTCAATTGACACCTTCTGGAATTTCGGATGAAAGTAAAAAAAAAACAAAATAAGCAAACAAACAAATAGACAGACACAAATTGTGCCCAATTTATGTGCAGATTTTCGGCATTTGACCTTGACAGAAATATGAATACAATAATATATTACGACAGCCAACAATTAAGTAGTTTACCATGTCTTTGTGTGTGTGTGTGTGTATGTGTGTGTGTGGGGGGAGTGTGGTAATTTATTATGACGAAGATCACCCACTAGCTACTACTATGGCACCCACCTATCTCCGATTCCCAAGTCACCCAACGGCTGGCTGGTCACCCACTTTGCATGTACTTTAGCTTAATTTTTTTTATTATTTTTATTTTTGGTGTTTATTTTATTATTCCGCACGATTGTTGAGTGAAAGTTGCCACCGTTTTAAAGCAGCAGCAGGTGAAGGTGTGTGTGTGTGTGGGGAGGAGGGGGGAACGTTTGTATACTTGACTTGCCACGCCCCATTCACTCATTTAGCTAAAGCGCCCACTTGCTATGTGAGCAAGGTGTTAATTCGATTTGCGATATTTTGTGTGATAACAAAGAAAACAACAATAAAAACACACACAAAAAAAAGAGCAACGATTCGAGATTACATAAGACGAGAAAGAAACAACAAAAAAAAAAATGTTAAATAAATTGAAAACTAAAGACTTGAAAAATAATTATAGAAATCCAAGAAAATCCCATAAAAAAAAAAAAATTAAAACCAAAAACCAATAAAAAAAAAGGCATACAAAACGAATTCTGATTAAGAAACTTGTTCTCTTCCGACAATCAGAACTGAAAAGAAAACGATATAAACTTGGCAAAAAAAAAAAAACACAAACAAAAATGAAAGGTTTTTAATCTTGAAAACAACGAAGTTTATTTACCCTAAACCAAGTGAAGACTGTTTAAGATGAAAGAAAATCACAAAATTGTAGTTGAAACAAAAAGTGAAAGAAAGAATTTTCAAATCTATACTCTATAGCGAATCTATACTATATAGTTCTCTGATCCAAAAAACAAAGAGTGAGCGAGAGAGAGAGAGAGAGGAGTAACAGTTTTGGTAGATTTCTGTAATATCATAAAGAAAGCGGATCCTATTGAAAACAATAAAAAGATAATTTGTTAGATTACTTCAGTTTTATACAAATATTTCTATATACTTTGTACCTACTTTCATAACTTTTGTTTGAAATATATATTTCTTTATCTAACGATCTATTCTATATACATATATTTATATGAACTTTTTTTCTGATCATTTTATAACAAATTTCTTTTCTACATCTTTGATGTGAAAAGTCACATAATTTTTTTTTTTTTTCATATTAAAGAAAATCCATTTATTATAGTTTGATGATCTGAAAACAAAGATCCTTAGATACCAAAAGATCATGGAAATATATTGTTAGAATTTTTGAATATTAAATGAACGTTTGCTATATGGACTAGGATGGTCCATAAGTTGCATTTTTCCTAGAAATTATTTTTTAAAATCAAAGTACTATAAATAGAAGAAACAAATGAATAAATAAATATTTAAGACTTGAATAAGTAGAACGAATAAACGACTATTAACGAGTTGAAAGCATAACGAACGAGTGGATTAAACGAAAGAAACAACGATTACGAGATAACACGACAAACGAGAGGAATGACACGAACCGAATAAGAAGTGACGAGTAATTAATAGCGAGTGACGAGTGCAAATAGTCATCCTTCACCTGTACAAAGTTTATGTCGCCCATATCAAATGCAAGATCATCTGATAGATATAAAACGCTCCTTTATTCAATCAGTATTAAGGATTCACCCATCATCCTATATATAATACCTTGGAGTGTTGATTGATCCTATCTTTAAGGCAATTAAACTGCTTTTTTGACATAGAACCATCGTCAAATGCAACTATTTCGGAAAGGAAAATTCAATATTTCCATTGATCCTATTAGTTTTAAAGAAGGACTTTTTCATAAGGCAACAACAAAGAGCTATAGCCCCTTTATTCATCTGCAAATTCCATTTTTGATTTTCCATTGTAACTTATCCTTATGACTTAAGCTACTGACAAAAGTGATAATACCCTTTTTCCAAGGGTATTGAAATACAATCAAAGTTGCTGAAAGTCAATGTCCTTTTGGTAGACAACTTGTGGTTTGGCCTGTTTGTGGAGCTCTTGAAAAGGAAGGGCCCCAAAACATCTTCACTTTGGCTCTCTTTGCAGTTGTTGTTAAGACGGAAAAGAAAACAAGTTCTGCAACTTCTGCAAATGTCTGCCCAACAGTTGCAATTGCAAAGAGGCAGACGCATGTGCATCTCTCTCTGTGTGTGTGTATGTGTGTGTTTGCCAATTGTTTTTTTTTTTTTTTTTGCATTGGACCAACAAAATTTCCATGTCAAGTTCAATAACAATGGCGGGAAATGCTTAAGTATTTACATTCTCCATACCTCATACCCATCCCCCTTTTGGGGTAGGGAAATCGATGAGTTTCTCTAATTTTCCCCCCTTACCACCAGACCAAGTAACCTGTCTAACGATCTAACCAATGCTTTTGACCCATTTAACTACATTTGCATAACATATTCTCAAAAAAAAAAAAAAAAAGATTTGTCGTCGTCTTCTTTGTGGGCGTTGCATTTCTAATGAATTATTAACCTAGATGGAGGGTATATGATAATGGGGTGGGGGTGGGGGGGATGCATCGTCAGGTTGCATCTTCTGTGGTCAGAAGACACTGTCGAACCAAAAGGCTAATTAACTTTAAAAATAAACTAAGCTGGTTTTCTGCTTAGCTGCTGTAAACTTGAGAAATTGAATGTGGTGGGAAGAAGGGGGGAACACTTAATAGAGATGGGCGGGGTAATGGAAGGAGGGTAAGGAGGGACAGAGAGGGGCATGGTATAAACTTGTTTCCAAGAACTAAAAACGAACTTTAACAAAGACCAAAAACAAGAAAAATCTGCTCTGATCAAATTGTCTCTTAGGCTGAATCTCCAAATGGAATGAGAGTGAAAAACCAACCAAAACCAACAGACCGTACAAATTGAGGGAGTATAGAGAGGAGGGGAATGAAGGTATACAAAAGGTACAGACTGGTGGTTGCTGGTGATTGTGGTGCGTCTGTGTTCTCCTGATCAAAGATCAGGGATTGGTTCAAGTTACTTAGGATTCTTAGCTAAAAAACTTTCAATTCTTTTTGTTGCTTGTTCCATGTTTATAGAGATTCGATCTAGGTGCTATATATAGTTAGCAAAATCTATTTTATTATAGCTGCCAAAAGGAGTTAAGAATCTACCAAAAGTTACTTAAATTTTTCCATTTTCCATTTCTTAGTTAAGATTACTCCATATATATAGGTCATATAAGCAAATTGATAAACTATAATATAAAGTTTATGAAAAATATTAGTTTATAGTTTTAATATTTTCAGAGTAACTCAATTTCAAGTTTTTCTTAAAACAAATTGATTCACATTTATTTAAATTGAAAGAATTTCTACAAAAAATGAAACTGACTGAAATGGCAAACCGCAAGCACTCTTCTCTCTAATGGAATTAGAAAAGCTTTTCTTTTTGGTAAGACATTTCTATTAGCCGACTCTTTTAGATTCAATTTGGTTTATCGATGTAAAGAGACAGAGAGAGTAAGACCCTATCAGTTGACGACTGGCCACTTTAGGCCTGCATTTGGATCTGGATGTGGTATCCCCTTTGCAGAGTATCAGTTCAATGACATTTTACATGAATTGGCCATCAGCAGAGATCTTCTGCTGCTGCTGCTGCTGCTTCTGCTTCTTCATCTGCTGTTCATCGTCTTGATTTTCTTCTTGTGGCCTGGCGTCGCAGTTACGCCGATGCTGACGCCGAAGCCGATGCCGATGTCGATGTCAACGCCAACGCCAACGCCACCCGAACCAAACGATCGGCGGGTGTATAAAATGCGTCGAGGCTAAAGAAATTTCAAACAGTTGCGGCCGTGAGGCGCTAGTAAACGCAGCTCGCGAGTGTATTAAACAGAAAAGAAAAAAAAAAAAATCATTTAAATAAAATTAAAATTCAAAGAAGAAGCAAAAATGAAAGTAATCATCTTGATCTTAGTTAGCCTGGCTGTGGCCAGCCATGGTCGTGTATTGCCAAAGGAGGAGGAACAACTGCAAAATATACCCGTTACCATTGTCGAAGATAAGCCAGCAGAGCCACAGGCTTTGCCTCTAGTTAAAGAAGCAGAGCCAGCCAAGGAACTGGTGGAAAAGCTAGAGGAAAAGCCAGCGGAAGAGCCACCAAAAGTTGAGCAAGAAGTGAAAATTGAAGCAAAGCCAGAGAATTTGGAGGAGCCAGAGAAAACAATTGTAAAGGCATTGCCCGCTGTCAATGATGATGCAGAGAAGGAGAAGGAACCAGCTGCGGGTCCTGTCATTCAGGAGAATATTGAAGTACAGGATGTTGCGGCTGGTGGTCAACCACATGTACGTCAAGTTACCCAAGCCACGCCCATACAGCAGAGTACAACACAACAGAATTTTGTACAACAATTAATACAAAATTCACCAATTGGACAATTTTTGAATCAATTCCAAGGCCAATCCCAGCAACAACAGCAGCAACAGCAACAGCAGCAACAACAATTGGCTGATTCACCAGCAACACCTGCACCCACAGTACCAGGATTCTTGAATCCTGCTGCCGCCATCACCTCTGCCCAACAAGCCGTACAGAATGCCGCCCAATCTGTGGTCAATTCGACAACTCAGGCCTTCCAGGGTATACAGCAATTTGCCAGCAATTTGGGTAATCAATTCCAGAATACTCTCTCGGGTCTAACCAATCCCAATCAAGCGAATGCCGAGCCAACCACACCACGTCCTCCAGGTCCAATCCAATCGTTTGTCAATAATGTCTTTGGTGGTGGCAATAATGCCACAGCTAATCCTGCCCAGCAGCAGCAGCAACAGCAAGGACCACTCCAGGGCATTATCAATTTCCTTGGCGGCAATCGTCCACAGAATTCACCTAGTCCAGTTCCAGCTGCCCCAATAACCGAAGCACCAGCTGAAAAGCCATCCGTCGATGATAAAATTGATCCTGCCAATGATGAGATAGCCGAACAATCGTCATCCTATTCCGATGCCGATTTCAATGAGGTACGCAGCAGTGGCGAGGCCACAGATGATTCCTTCGAGGAGGCAGTGCCCTCCAATGAGGTTATTGTGGTCAATGATGATCCCAGTGGTGATGTGGCGCCCGATACTGTACCCGATCCCATTGTTGATCAACAGCAGCCACTAGTTGCCGATCCAGTTGTTGCCCTCTAAAAAATTAGCAGGAAAAGATTTCGAGACGACAGACTGAAAAGCCCAATTAAATCGCCGTCCAAATCGAGTGGAAATGAGAGAAAATTTATTGCGACAAATTTTTCATCCTTTCTTTACTTATAACTATATATTTTTTTTTTTAACTAGAGTTCTAAGTGCATGCAACAAAACAAATTATTTATTTCATTTTTGCAGGAATTTACACACAATACACACACATAAAACACACACACACACACAAAAACACACAATTAAGAAACCGAAAACTCACTCACAAAAACAAACTATAAAATATAAAAAACAAAACAAATATAAAACAAAATGAAAAAAAAAACAAAAATTTAGTTGAACTTTATTTTTAAATTACGAAAATTTAATTTAAAAGGGAAAAGATAACTTTCTTTGTGAAAAATTGAAAACAAAGTTTTTCTCCAGATCTAGTTTGGGAATACATCATATAGTACATACTTCTATTTTACAACGACTTCAAAGTTTATTAAAGACTTTTCAAATCTAAAGAAGATATATTCATTTTGGTCAGAAGTTGGCAATGCATAGAGAGAAACATGTCCGACTACATACTATATGTATATATATTCGTAATCAGCACACGACGAGCCCTTACACATAAGACTTCTTTATACCCTGTACCCAAAGTGAAAAAGGGTATATTAAAGTCACTAAAATGTATATAACAGGCAGAAGGAAGCATTTCCGAGCCCATAAAGTCTTTATATTCTTGATCATTAGACAAGTCGATTGAGACAAGTCCGTCTGTCTGTCCATATGAATACTTAGATCTCGAAGACTGTAAGAGCTAGAGCTATCAAATTTGATGTGAACATCCGTCTAATGCATAAGCAGATCAAGTTTGTTTCAAATTTTTGCCACGCCTACTTCCGCCGCCGAAAATTGGGAAAAATCAAGTGAATAGAGCTATATTAAAGATATCGTATTCTTATTTGGCACACCTAATTATACAGCCAAACTGCACAAGCTGACCAAATCGGTCAACAAATATCGGAGATATATCCATATGCGTTTTGTACTCAAATTCCAAGGGCGTCATTGGTTGTCAAGAGTGAGCGAGATAGCATGCGTTCGCTATTGCTGCATGTCAAAGAGAATTTTGCATAAAATTGAAGACTATTTCGAGGGTGTTTGACTCCATTTAGTATAAATTAATGGTACAGGGTATAGTCAATGTCGACTTGCTTGCTTCATTTTTGTTACAGACATTTTTATACCCTTGCAAGGGTATTTTTATTTTGGACACAAGTTTGCACAGAAGGACTATATAAAGTATATATATTGTCGATCAGCACAATGAGCTTAGTTGATATACACACGTCCGTCTGTCTGTCTGGATATACATGATCTTCTCCCAGACCCTTTAAGCTTAAAGGCCGAAATTTTACACATAGACTTCTTTTTGTTGCACGATATACGATATTTCTCAGAATTATTCCGATCGGTTGACTATATCATATAGCTTTCAATGGAACGATCGGTCGAAAATAGGGTTTTACTCTCATAACTTTGTTGTTTATCGATCAAATTTGTTGTTTATAGGTTTAATATACTTTCTAATATATCCACCAAGTTTTATCAGAATCGGTTGACTATTATGATATAGAAACAATCGGTGAAGAATATATTTGTCTTTAGAGCACTTTGTTGTTTTAAAAGCAATTGTCATCAAATTTGATATGTGTATAATAAATTTCAGCAGAATCGTTCAGCTATATGTTTTAGCTTCCATAGGAACAATCGGACCAAAAAATTGTTTAAAATTAATTACTCTTTTTTCTCATGCCTCGGACATTAAATTTAGCTTAGACTTGTTTTCTATGTTTTCTAATAATTTATAAAAACAAGGATATCCTTGCAAGGATATCCTTCTATTATATCTGGAAACCATCCCGATCGGTTGATTATATCATATAAAAAGCAGATCCTCAGAGAATAGAGTTAAACGTTCATGCTTTTTTTGTTTTTTAATTGAATAGCTTCAGATTTTATTCCACTTTTAGCAGAATCGGTTAACTATATCATATGGTTCCCATAGGAACGATTAGTGAAGAATTTCCATGCCCAACTCTAGGGTAATTAAAAAACGATTTGTAAGTTAAATCTATGTATGGATATATCCCCATGGAGTTTCAGCAGGATCGGTTGACTATATAGCTGCCATAGGAATATTTGGAACAAAATTTATCATTAACTCTTTCTCTCAAGTCAAGTTCGATTTGTTTTATATGTTTCCAAAAAAAATTTCGATAAATTATATGTAATTGTCAAAATCAAATTTGAAAGGGTATATGAACTTCGGCATGTCCTTTTTAGTTATGCAAATTATTATTCCTTTGCATTAGAAATGAAACACAAAGTTTATTCAAAAGTTATTATTTCATATTTATTTTTAATTGTTTCTCGTTTTTATTTCTTTTTCTTCCTTTTTTTTTTGTTTTGTTTTGCTTTCATTTGTCATTTGTTTTTTGTCTTTTTTTCTGTTCTTGTTTCACATTAAGGTGGTTCAATAGCTCAAAAATGGTTACATCAACCTAGGCGCGCAAAATGTACACACACATTTATATATAATATATATATATATATGTATATATAAGGCTAAAGATATATATATATATATATAAGTATTACCGCTTATCCGACGGTGAAAAAAAAATTTCTTGTTCCTTAATTCTATATTTTATCATTTATATAAGTTGCGCAGCTGTCGAATTATTTGCTCTAACATTATTTTAAGTTGTCTTTTTTTTTTTTGCGAAATTCCATTTCAGATTTTTGGTTTTAATTTATATATTATTATTATTATTATTACTTTTTTTTTTGGTTTGTATTATTTGCTAATTTGATCGATTTTAAGCTGCCTTATATATACTATATATACTGTACGATTGAGCTGGGATTATATATATAAATGAGTCTACTTAAGTTTAAAATGAAATGATCGAGAGGGACAATTGATGGGCAGAGGGTTAGTGGTGGAATTTCTCCTACGGTTGTGCGTGAGGGGGAGGGAGGGCCTATCAGGGCTGGGCAGTGTTCTATTTGCTTGCAATGGGATTTATTCATCGATACACACATATATATATATATTTTGTTTTTTTTTTTTTTAAATATTTAAGTCATTGATTAAGTGGAACACACGTATTTATATTTCTCATTTTTTGAGCACTGAGTTACAAGTGAGTTGGTGATGGGGAGAGTGGGTGGAAGAGTGTGTGTGTGTGTAGAGCAAAACAGATTGTGTGTGTATGAGTGTGTGTGTTTAGATTTACCCTTGAAGCTTAGTAGAAGTATTTCAGTTCAGATCGAAACAAATGAACTAAAGATTTTATTATATCAGACAACAATTTCATTTTCTCAACTGAAATGAATGAATGTAAGTAGTTTGTATTCAAATATGTATATATATTTTCCTGATTTTAGTTATAACTTTCAATAGCATCCAATTAGAAAAATGTGTTCAAATGAATATTGATACAAAGTATCATCTATTAGGAACTTTTAGTTGAAGAAAAAATATAGTTCTTTTTATATAAATATAAGCTTTATAAAGATCAAAAAACTATACCTTAAACATATATTTAGAAGATTTCGTTCAACTACGAATAGTGAGATTATAAACTCAAGATCTCTAAAACAAAGATCTATAAAACTAAAGATCATAAAACTATCATAAAGAAATTTTTATTGGGATCTAAGATCCAAAAGACTTCTTAAGAAGATTGTAGTTCGCTGATTAGAGATCCTAATCGAATTGAAGACTAACATAATAAAATTCGCAAAAGATTATAAAACGTAGAAAAAACTTCAAAAAAAAAAAAAAAGAAACCTTCAAGGGTATACAAAAGTTCGGTGTACCGAATTTTAAAATTTTTGATATATGATTTTTTCTTTGTTTTCATTTATCTTTTGGTTTTTCTGGTTTTAAGTCTTTAAGTTTTGTATTGATTTCGTTTTTAGCTTTCGGTTAAACGAAACTTAGAGGATTTAATTGTTTAGATTAAGTAGGATTAGTTCTTAGATAGACAAACTGATGACTGTCTAATCTAAGATCTTATACAGATGTTCCATTTTTATTTAGAACAGATTTATGCAATGTGATTTTTATTTAATATTTATGCTAAATTTAAATGTTTATAAATGGGCCAAACATAACAGAGTTTTTTTTAAAGCATTTTTATGAAGCATTTTGCTCAGTGTATACAGTGGTAAAGTAATTGAGATTGCACATATATGCAGCATGTATGTATATAGTCGAGAGTAAATAGGCATTTCGATATAAATTTTGTCAGAGTTTTACGGTAGGAAGTGGATTATATGTATGTATGTATATATAGAAATATGATTTGATGTTTGTTTTTCTTTCTTTTTTTGAAGCCGTTTATATATAATAATTATGATGTATATATGGGGGAAGGATGCTTGGGGGGAGGGGGATGTTACACATATGTATGTTTGTATGCATGTATATAGTTGTAAATATATATATATGTATGTAAGTGTTGTGGGTTGCGGATATTACACTCATATGTCTGTTCAGATACGTTTATAATGGTTGTATATATATATATGTATATATATATATAGTAATGCATATGCCTTGAATTTTTTTGTTTGTTTTTTTTTGTTTACTTTGCTTCTCGTTTTGTTTTCTTTCACATTCATATATATATATATATATATGTATATAGCAATTATAGCAGAGGATTATATAGGTTCAATCTGTATGAAGGTCATCTAATGGGCAGGAGTTGAGTACAGTTTTGCTGCAAATTTTTACTAAGAAGGTACAGTACTTGTATATATATGTTTTGCTATAGTTTTCTTTATCCTTTTTCTCATTATCATCATCTTTCATTATCATTTTGTGTTTCTTTTTTGTATATAAGCTGGAAAGAGTTTTCAATCTTAGTAAACAATAAACACTCAAAAATCTTAAAATTATATATAAAAAACAAAACATTTAAACTAGGAACAAAAAATTTTAAAAAAATTTACAATTTTTGGTCGCATTTTATAAAAATAAAAATTCTTTTTTTTTCTTGGGTTTCTTTTTTTTTTTTTTGGTTTTTTTTTGGTTTTCTTACTAAAAAATATTGCACAATTTTTTTTTTTTTGTCTTTTTGAACTCTATCAAATATCAAGTTGTCCTTTTTTGTTTTTTTTTTTTATATAATATAATGTAGCATAATTATTATATATATATATAGCCTAGGCATACACATCGTATATATGTTGGGAAAATTTTGGTATATATATATATAGAATATATACTTATTAACATTCAGACACCAAAAAAAAAAGTATTTATTACGAATATCAATATGTAAGTATTATCCATTATTCAATATCCATTATCATTTATCGTTAATCGTTAATCGTAATCATTAATCGTTTATCTAGCTGCTTTGCTCTGAATATGGAAAAATCTGCGACTCTCTGTGTGACGTTGGCCAAATGAAATTTGCAATTGAAAAAAAATATTGGGAAGACTCTCAAAGAGTATTTGTTTGATTTGCATTGGTAATTGGAAAATGGAAGACTTGAAATTATCGTAGGATTGGGAATTGAAATCAAATAAAGAAATGTTAAAGTGAATAATGAGCTAACAAGCATTGAAGACTGATTTCAAAGTGGCCAAGTGCGTCTTTCAACACTGGAATTGCTTTAATTACAAGTTTTGCTTTAAGTTTTGGATAATTTTTCTTGGGAACTCTAGCTGTTTGTGGTCTTCTACAAGAAATCTCAATACATTTGTGCACAAACTTTGCTCTACAATTTGTATCAGTATCAGCATGTTTTAGTTTTTATGAGATTCATATGGAACTTTACAACACTACACACTAAAAAGCTGAATGCTATATTTGTTCCAACAGTCTTCTCGTTCCCTTTCATATATAAAACATGGAAAACAAGAAATGAACGAATACCTCAATGATTGATGAAGAGAACAAAAAGAAAAAGTAGAGATAATGTATATTTTAAGCATGTTTTTCAGTTAGAATATTGCCAACGCCCACTTATCTGTTTAATCTATCTTTCTCTTTCGGTTTGACTATATGCTTAGCTGCCTAATTATTGTGGCGCATGAAGCATTCTTGGCTAGCTTAAGTGTATTAGATCTGTTCAAGTATTATTATTATATATATATATATATATCGTACACATAGTGAATCATTGCTATATATAAATAATCCCCAACTTAAGTAACATCTAGCGCATTGCTTAGCCATTTATATAAGTATATATGGATGAATATATTATATTGATCAATCAATGTATATCTGATTCGATTAATACAAACTTAAATTCCCATTTTTTTCCCCCCTTTCCTTTTGCTCTAAACTTGATTTAAACTAGAATACAATTTGGTTTACTCATTTGGATGTCTCAGATTCATTCCATTCATTCATTTGGTTGTGTTTTTGCTTATAAATTCGTTTCAGTTCTATGTGGCGCCAGGACGCCAGGTTGATTGGCCACAGCACCACCGGGAGTTGACATACGGACACGTTCACCCACACCCGGTCCTAGGAGACGTGTGTGCCGTACTAGTCGTGAGGCTGCTGCCGAACCATTTGATCCATTCGCTGAGCCGCCAACAATGCCGGCCAATTCATTTGCCATCTTATTGGACGAACCATCACCATTATTACTTCCCCTCATGGACCATTCATTCTGTTTGAGTAGAAATTGCTTTACATTATATTCCATTTGGGCTATATCCACATGCTGGGTTGTGGTATGCAACTCCGCCTGGACAGATCGTGTCTTATCTGTATCATTTGGATAGTATTTATAGTTGAGTATATCACACGTGGGCTGTTCGGGACAGATGAGAGACGGTGAACCCGATGATGAGCAATGCTGAGAGTCACCAGCATTTGCATTGATAATGGGATTAGGATTGGGTGATGATGTCAATGTGGTTGTAGTGGTTGTATATGCCACTGGTAGACCCGATCGCGTAGTTCTTCTATAATATGTTGTGCAGAGTTCCGCTTTCTTTGATCCATTGGCAATGGCAATTTGCTGTTGCTGCTGCTGCTGCTGCTGTTGCAACTGCTGTTGTTGCTGCTGCTGCAATTGTTGTTGTTGCTGCTGCTGTTGCTGCTCTGGCAACGAATTGCTAGTTATATCAGTTTTTGGTGATAGAGAATCCTCTGTAGATTTACCAGGATCTGGATAACCATTTGTAATTTGTTGTGGTGTGGTCTTATAACCCGAATCCATTGATAATTTCTCTATAGATATGGAATCCATGCGATCTAATGTTGAATAAGAACTCTGCCGTTCGGTACCAGAATTCGAATCACTAGCTATGGTCGGCTGTTGGAGAGATCTTTGCTCCAATTGCTGGGTATTATGTTGCACCCATTCGGCCACACGGCTCAATTGTTGGCGACGTAGAAGGACACTCTCCTGATAATCGATCGCATCACTCAATGAACTGGAATTGGCCGAATGTTTTGGAGAGTTAACCAGGCCAGCTGCAATTCCAACTCCACTGCCAACGCCGTTTAGACCAACATCAGCTGTTGTTGATAAGGCGCCAGTTGGCTCTATTTTGGTTTCCACCTTCTCAGTCTCTAGTTGTTGCTGTTGTTGTTGCAGTTGCTGCTGCTGCTGCTGCTGCTGCTGTTGTTGTTGTTGTTGGTTTTGTGGCTCAACTTGAGGCTCAAGCACAGGTTGTAGGGCAACCGTTTCGTGTGGTGTTGCCGATCCCTGCCAGGCCTCGACAGCCGATGCCGCATTACTATCCTTTGACGTGATAATATCCTTGCCATCGTTGAGCTCCTCATCGAGTAGACGTTCACGTCGCTTATAGATAACCGGCGTATAAGTCTCTATGGACTCGAGATTGTCTAGCAAAATGTTACTCTGACCATTCTGTTGGATACGCATTGCACAGAGACGTGGTCCACGATATTTTGGATTCTCCGCCTGCAGATGAAAAGTTTTATTAATTAATTTCCATTGAAAATAGAGAAAATGTTATAAATGTCCATTGAGTTAATAAGTTTATACAGTGGAGGTTATAAGTTTAACTCCACATGACATTTGACATGCTTTCTGTTAGTTTCTATTCTGATTATATCGGTTTGCAAAGAATAAACCCGAACTGAAATAGACTATTCAAATTTTTATGGAAAAAGAACGCATATAGAACTAAATTTATGTCCATCACTGTATATACTATTAACATATTGACACACACACACACACAAACCTTAATCGTCTTGATC
The DNA here is from genome assembly GCA_035045865.1 of Drosophila austrosaltans. Lineage (NCBI taxonomy): Eukaryota > Metazoa > Arthropoda > Insecta > Diptera > Drosophilidae > Drosophila > Drosophila austrosaltans. The sequence goes on from JAWNOQ010000207.1 coordinate 9,708,672, forward strand.
AGATTCCTATTGAAATTCTCAAACATTTTGGCTCCTTCACAGCTGCTGGTCTTATTGCTCCACAAACTTTGAACACTGCCGGAATTGGCAGATGATTTCAATTGATTACCATTGGCTGGCATTGGTTTATTTGTCAATGGTAATGGCTCACATATATCCTCCAGTTTGGTTGATGTCTCAGTCTCAGTTAGTAGATGACCCTGTGATATGGATGCTAACAATGGTTTACTTGATTCATCCTCCACCACAAGCAATTCCTCGGTTGCAGCAGCAGCCGCTGCAACAACAGCAGCAGCAGCAACAGCCGCCGCAGCTGCAGCAGCTGATGGACCATTTCCGGTTACCACCGATCCACCACCGATAGCCGATTGATTCTCAAACTTATTCAAAAGCTGTAATGCTGTGCCGCCGCCATCAAGGAATCGACGTTGATAGCCATTCCGCAATTGTCCCAAATTGCTTGTCTCTAGGAGATATTTTTCAGCTGCATATGCACCCAAATGAGTGGTGGGATACATCATGGTGGAGGCTGTCAGTTTACCAACACCACCGCCACCGACACCGCCACCACCTGGAACACCATAATCCGATTGTAGTCCACTTAGGCCAATGGCTCCAACACCACTCAATGTAGTGGTTCTTTCGCATAATCTGTGATGACCCAATATTGGATTAACCATTAAATCATCCTTCTTTGCCGGTGTAAAGAGTTTATCCATATCATTGAGATCGGAGACGGAACTTTTTGTTTCCGAAATCACAGAATCGCTTGATTTAACCAATTTCATTAGATATGGACTATTCGTGCGTGAGGGTGAATTCAGATTACTGTGACAGCGTAGGCAAAGTTGTGCCATTGGTTCACTGCCCACCAGAGTGGAGCAGCCTTGCTGCTGCTGCTGATGCTGCTGATGATGCAATTGATGTGGCGTCTGTGTGGCCACTGTATAGGAACGTGAGACATCGGCCAATACTTGTAGATCCTGTTTATTACATTGGCATGTATCGCAATGTTTTATCTCATTCGCTTTAAGCTCATCTTCCAGAAATTTGGCCATTATTGTTGGTGATATCATATCGGGATCGCCAACATTTGTATTACCTTGTCCATTACCATTCACCGATGTATTTGAACAATTAAATTTGTTATTATTATTATTATTATTATTGATGTTGTTCTTGTTGTTGCTGCTTGGTGTGCTATTGTTGTTATTGTTGCTATTGCTAGTGTTGTTATTATTGTTATTATTATTATTATTGTTGTTGTTGTTGTTGTTGATGATAGTATCCTTTGTGGCATTATTGTTGCTAATATTATTGATATTATTATTGCTCGTTGACTGCAACTGTTGACTACCATTGGCCGGATTGCCATTGCTGGCATCTAAATAACACAGAAAGGAGAAAAATTATAAATTAATTATTTTTATTTAAATAATAAACCAGTAAATAAAAGACAAAAGCTGTGTGCAATTTGGCCAAGGATTGGTAGTTAATTTTCTTCTCTTTTCTGATGTTCAAATGTTTTTTCTAGATATTTCAAGTCAAATTTCTTTAGTTTCCTTTTATTTTCTAATAAATTTTTATTGAATTTTATTTGTATAATTATTTTTCTCTTTTAAAATATATGTATAATACTTATTTTCTCTTCAAATTTAATTGCTTTCTTTTATATACATATTTTGTTCTCTTACTTTTGATTTATAAATTTTTCCTACATTTTTCTATTTACTGTTTAAATTGTAAACTATATTTTTTCTAAAACTAAATATAGTTATTTTTAATTTTTCTACTAATCTTATCTTTATTTTTTCTTTTTATGCCATTTTCTGTTTTATCTTTATTTTCTTTTTATCCCTAGATTTCGCACTTCAGATTTAATTGCTTTCTTTAACACAATTTCATTTTCTCTTTTGACATTTATTAAATTTTCCTACACTTTTCTATTTAATGTTCAATTTCTAAACTATTTTTTCTATCTAATACTTTTTCCATTACATTTATCTTTTTCTTTTCTTTAAATACCATTTTCTATTTCATCATTATTTTCTTTTTTTTTCTATATTTTACTTTTTATATTTAGTTGCCTTTCCATTTTTTTTTTTTCTTTAAATTTAGTTTCCTATCGTTTGACTTTATCTAATTTATTGGCACCATTCAAGCATAAAATTAATTAAATTTTATTTTTAATCATATTTTCATTTTTAATATTTTTCAATATATATGAAAAATATGAGAAATTTGCTTTATCAAATATTTAACTGGCAATATATAAACTCGTATTTCAATTATGAAAATTCATCAGAAAAATGTTTGTTGGCCGGAGCACAAAAACTAAACATTCCTTAGCCAAATTCAACACACGCCCACACACAGTACAGCACGGCACAGCACACTCACACACACACACACACACACATCATATCAAATTGCATATAATAAAAAAAAAAAGAAGCAAAATGTAAATATTTCATAACAACCTAAAAACAAGAAGAAAAATTAAAATAAAAAAAAAAAACAAAAGACAACAAAAAATTAAAAGGGCAACAAAATATAAATATAAATTAAATATATATACATAAATACCAGAGAGTAAAATGTTGTACAAGTTATTTACAGCAATTTGAAAGTCCAATTAAGGTTATATAACAAAAAGAAAACACACGCACACATACACAAAAAAAAAACATACAAATTAAATGAAAACGCTGGCAATTAATGAAAATGAATAACAATAATAAAAGATAATAATTAAAACTTGTAATTTATAAATAGTGTGAAGAATGGAGAAGAGGAGTAGTAGGAATTGAATTGGTTTTTGCCCTAAAGTTATTTGTAGAAAAAATGAACCCAAACTTTTCGTTTCGGAAGGCTGCGCCTAAAAGATGCAACAAAAATGTGGTCAAATAAATCATAAGAGAAGTGCCGTTAATTCAAAGTTTTTATATAAATTTAGACAAATTAATTTAGTTTTTTTCGATCTAAAAGAAATTTGGAAAATCAGTGCGTTTGAAGAACATTTTTATTGATATCTTTTTCTCTTCGTATAAACTTTAACCGATTTTTAAAAAATATCCAAAATAGAATTGAAATAACTTTGTGTAATTCAAAATATGCAAAAAAATAATAATATAAAAATATAAAAATTATATTACAAATAATATAAAACAAAATGATAATAAGAAGCATGGTCTACTAACACTTACCAAGTCCCCGCATCGAATATACCATAGCTGTGGGCGGAAATGGGCATGCCGCTGGCGGTGGTGAATCGGAGGCCGGAAGCACTTTATAGGAAGATGTTGTAACCACGCCCACACCGCTATTACTACACTCGGAATCAGAATGGGAATTTGTCTCCAATCTCATATAAGCTGACACTTTTGACTGTATATCAATCGGTAGCTAATTAAATCGAAACCAATTCCAATTGTTATAAATATATAATTAGTTTGGGTTAGTGGTGGGGGGGGGGAAATACATACCGAGGACACCTTTTGGGGCACAAAACTATCCGGTTTACATTGCAGCAATTGTATGGCAAGACTTATGTCGGCCTTGTAGCGTTCCTGCAATAATGGACAAGAGTCTTAGATAAGAATGTGACGGAAGTTGAGGTTGTGTGTGTGTGTGCGAGAGCGTGTGTTGGTTAGTTTATTTGGCTTTCTGCTTCTTTTGACACTTTCTATTTTTTTTCTACATTTTTTTTGTTGGTTTTGTTTCGTATGCAAATGTCAAATATGTTTGCTGTTGGCTTTTTTACCCTAACCTCTCTTTCTCTCTTTCTTCATTCAACTCTTTCACTTGGTTTCTCGCTGCATTCCCTTAAACCCTCTAACATATTGTTAAACTAACTTTTTCTTTTCCTTGATTTTTACTGAGAAAGGGGTATATAAGTTTTATAAGCGATTAAGTTTGAAAAGAAGATAAGCAGGTAATGAGATATATTTATAATTGATTTGCATACTAATCATTTAGCGGCAGTTTAAGTTTAATAATTGTTTAAAAATTTTCCCTCTTTTTTTCTCTTTGTTGCAAGTGTAGTAAAATCTTTAAATATTTGTTTCAATATATATTGTATATAGATATACTTAGGATATATGTATATATCTAGTTTCTGATGAAAACATAATTTCCAAGCATTTGATACTTTTTAAACGGTTTTAACTTTAATCTCAACTCATGTTTTAGTGAGTTCTAGAATCAATTTTTTATCTTTATATAAAAAAGAAAATACTTTATTAGCCTTTTCTTATTCTATATAGCGAGATGTATATATTTCTATATAACAATATTTGTTAGATTATACTTAAAGCAAGGATACTTCCGAAACTAGATTCTGATGAAGAATTATGTTTTTCATAGCATTTGATACCTTTTAAAGGTTTTAACTTTAATCTCCTCATCTATTAGTTAGTTTTAGAATCAATTCTTATATATCTTTATGTCTAACATTAGTTTTTGCTTATTCTATATAGCCAGATGTATGTATATATTTGTGTAATAAGGGTAAGATTGGCTTTCTCTCCCTTGCCAAAATTGCCAACTAAGTTGTAAAATTTCACTACAAAATGTTAAAAGTAGAAATTAAAAAATTAAAGTTTTTTTTTTTTAACACATTTGCATTGGACTTTTCAGCTGTAGATTTTGTAACTCAAAGTAAAGGTAACTTATAGTCGATACTTTAGATTATTTTTTTAAGCATTCTTAACTTGTATATTTTTTTTTTTTTTCGTTTTTTCGTTTTTTGTTGTTTTTTATTGTCGCTTTTGTGTTTTGGTGTCAGCGACAGCCTCAAAAGTTTGTTCTTGTTACGTTTTGTTGTTGCAGTTGGCGTATTCTCGTTCTGTTGTGTGTGATTTTTCTCTCTCTCAGTCTCTTGCTAGAGAACTTTTAGATGCCTTTTTAAATTTTTACAAATGCGCCTGCACTCGAACTTGTTAAACAAGCAACAACAACAACAAGCTCAGTTGCATTGGTGACCCAAATACAAATACAACCAGAAAGAAGCACAGTCACAACTTTTCAAGGCTTTATCACGAAGTTTGTATACACTTTGCTTACATTTCCCTAATCAGTTGATATAAAGACTTGGCTATAATAGTTTCGAGTGTTATTTTGCCTTGAAAACGAGCAAAAACTCAAGATCACTCTCGGGCAGGACATTTTGCTAATCGTATATAGAGCAGCTGATTAATACTCTCTTCTCCATTGGTTATAGAGTAGAATGAATAACTGTGAAAACTGGCAGCATCATTTCGCATTACGTTTACCAACACTTTTACGCTAGCATATTCTGCTGCCCCCCCCATCATTTGTTGTTGCGCCCTTCTTTGGTTTACGTTTCGGGTTTTGCACGCTGCATAGCATTGCGATGGCACACACACACACACACTGACACAACAACAACAAAAACTAAGGGAAAAAAGGAAAAAAATAGAGAAAAAAAAAGGATAAAGGAACTGCAAAATGCCTCCGCTTGCATTTTATGTGCACTGTTTTCTTATTTTATTTTTATTTTTTTTTTTTTTGTAGTTTCGTTTCTCCCTAGTTTAGCCAGGCATTTTTATTATTTTATGCTCCCATCGCTGGCAGGCGAAAAAAAAAAAATGCATAAAAATGGCATGAAATAGAAATGAAATAAATTCTAACGAGAATGGGTAAAAGGGCCAGGGCATAGCCCTTAAGGGTAACTATAGTAAGGGAGAGAGAGAGAGAGAGGAGGAACTCTGTTGGTAAGTGGATTGAAAGTGGCATCTAAATAAGCTGAGGCATTGATTGAACACCAACTCTCTCTCTGTCTCTCTCTCTCTCTCTCTCTCTTTCCCTTTCTCTCTTTGCGTGTGTGTGTGTGTTGATTACCAGTTATTAGTTAAGTCTTTATAATCGAGCAAAGCGATTGATTTCAATTGAAACACTGACATTTGAATAAAAAGGATTCTCTCTATCTGTGTGTGTGTGTGTGTGTGTGAGTGTATTTGTAGAATATTTGAACGTTACAAAAGCAATTACTTTTAGCATCAATTAGCAATTAGTAACAAGAATTTTAACACTAATTACTCACAAGATTCAAAGCGAAATATTTTGTGGTTTTATTTTTTTTATTTTATTGCATTTACTTGAAATTTAGTTTGTGAAATGCAAGAAATATTAAAATAGATATTAAAATATATTTGTTATTTATTTTAATATTTATCTTCCATTTTTTTTTATATTTGTCTTGGGAATTTTATCTCTCATCTTAATGATAAAATGAAAAGTTTTCTTTTTTTGCTTTTTGCGAAATGTATTTCACGGGGGAAAAAAGAAAAAAGTAAATCGAATTCGTGATCTATCAGCCAAACAATTTTTATGGGCACTCAAATTCAGCTGGCCAAATGGTTAGTGCACTTACCCACCACTATATCCAACCGAACCCCCATCCTGCCACATTGCATTTTGCCTTTAGGTCATCATCAAGCATTGCAGAGGCACTTGATATATATGGAAGAGGAGTGGTGAGTAGGTGGGAGGAGGTAGAAAATAAAAGGAAAACAAAATTTTGCACGTTTTCGTGGCATAAAAATGCAAATAAATTTTCAACTTTACTGGCTTTAATGAAGTGTCCATTGAAAGGGTAGAGGGAGTTGACTTGAAGAACCTAGCAACCTGAATCCTTCCATCTCTTTCATTTTATTGTAATAGGAAAAGCTAAATTTAAAACGTGCCACAGCAGCAGCAGCAGCAGCAGAGGCTATCGATTCGTATCCGTTTTAATTAAAACAAGAGCAAAATGCAATGTGAGGCTGATTGACGTGTGGGCGTGGCCAGATTGTTTAAGCCACATATTTAACATAGCTAGTGTATATTGCAGATTCTGTGTATATGTGTGCCTGTGTGTGTGTGTGTGTTTGCTATAAGGATAATTGAATCATTAGCGCGTGTTGCAAATTGTATGCATTTAATTAAAAAAATTCCACCAATATCATGGCCAGAAATGTCATTGTTCGGTTTGCTTGCACATCTCTCCACCGCTTTGGCTTCCTTTCTAGCCCGCTGTTTGATCCTAATCAAACATCATCAATAGAGCATTAATTGGTATGATGATGACTATAGTGAAAACTAGAAGGAGAAGTAGCTAGAGGAGTATAGGCTAAAGAATGCTCATTGCATGTCAATTCATTGCATACTTTGTGGCTGCATGCGAGAAGTATGTATGGCGAGGACATTCATAGGCCGCAAGTTTGATTGCCATTTGTTTTTGGTTCCGTTTTTCTTTCTTTCCTTTCCCCTCGCTTCCCCGCCCCCTGAAACCATTTTAGAGAAGAGTGAAAATGGGTAGAAAAAGGTTCCGTACTCTCCTTCATGGCTTTTTGTGCAATTTCACGCTCGTTTGCTGACCAACCGGCGACCAACTGACCGCAAGCCAAAAGCGGAACCGAGCCAATGAAGACCAAAAACGAAGAGAAGAACGGAGAGAGAGGGGAGATTGAAGCAGAAAAATGCCTACCATTGAGTGTGCGTGTGTGAGTGTATGTGTGTTCGTGTGTTAGCCATTTGTGGTGGCTTTTGATTTGCTAATAAAAACGCGTTGACATGCAAAGGCCAAGTTTATACGATGTGTGAAGATTGTGAATAAATTTATTTTGCCAAAGCTTTCAACTCATGTGAAATACAAAGAGAGACATACGAACACACACACACTCACACACACACGCTGTCTTGGGCTATCACCAACAGAGTCTATATTTAGTTGATTAATTAAATTGCCAAAAACTTAGTAGAGATTTTGTCTAAGTAATATAAAGGATCCTGGTTAGTTACTTATAAGTAACAAATTTACACTCGCACTTAAATTACTGAACTTAAATTTTATATTCCTGTCAACTTCTTTAGCATATCAATCTGATTTAATATATATTATATATACACTATATTACCATAGTTGTTATAATTATGTTTTATTATCATTAAAACCAAAAGAATATGCTGTCAACTCATTTGAAGAGAAACAAAAAAAAAAAAAGAAAAGTGTCAGGCGAACAATTAAAGCAATTTGAAAACTTTTTAATTTCTTTTCAAGTACATTATTAATGACTTTTCCTGGTACTTTTGAAAGCAATTGTTGTAAAATGTGTGGTAAATGTGTTGCACACTATACATAGTTTGCTCCACCATAGCACAAACTCATATGGAAAAGTATAAAGTGCTGCCAATTTGTTGCTTGAAAGCTATTAGTCAGAATATTTTGTCATCATAATTGTTTCACAATTAAAAGGACCGGTAAAAGTATTATACTTGTTGTGATGAAAAGCTTTTTATGAAAACTCTATTAAATGAACTGAGTTGCTATTGCTATTGGATCAAAGAACTGACCATAAGTTCATTGCCAACTTGTACTAATATCAATTCACAATCTTTTGACACGCATAAACATGGCAATGTTAATTACCACAAATCTCTGATGTACGCTAAATAACTAGCATGTAGTCCGTATTTATGTCATTTGGTATCCCCACAGCGTGTACGTACATACATACATACATACGTAGGCAGGCAGGTGAGTTGGTTGCTTGGTTGCTTGGCTTGTTGTTGCTCTCTGTCGAAGCATGTGCACAAATATTATGGTAAAATTATGTATGTGGCACAGTTACCCACTACTATTACTGCTACTACTCTTCAGGCACATTCACATATGTATAACGACAATATATATATATATATGTATATTGTATACTATGATGTGATGAGAAATATTCTTTTTTTTTTTTCTCTGTGCTAATTAAGGTTTTTAGTGCTTTAAAGGTCGACCAACCGCAAAATCAAAACCGCAAATGCAAAATGCCAACTAAATTATGAGAAAATTAATTTTCACAAATGACAAGAACAACAACGGCAACAAACGATATATAAACATATATATATTTAGAGAGAGAGAGAGAGAGAGAGCGAGGCAGAATTGCATAGTAAATTAAGTTAAGAAGGGGGAGGAATAAAGGGTCTGGCGGGACTGAGAAGAAGATGGAGAATGAAATCTAATTAGTTGCTCAAAAGCTTGGCAAATGCAGCAAGCATCCTAGATAGAAGATACAAGATACAACTACAGGGACAGAGACAGAGAGAGAGACAGACAGAGAGAGACAGAGAGGGGTAGTTGGTTAAGTAAAGTGAATCTGCATGTCATTCATGTCAGGACATTTAATGCAAAAGGATGCTGACTACGCTTAAGGGAGACATATGCCTTAGTTATTGTAGGCAATGGCTCTCTCTCTCTCTTTCTCTCTCTCCTATATAGGGTGTTCCAACATTTATGCTTCAATTTTCAAAAATATTTAAAATTTCCAAGTAAAATATCATAAAAAAGACACCTGTCCTTGCAAGGATAATATTACTCACAATCATTCCATTTTTTATCTTTTTACTTTGACTTAATTGAATCTTAGCCTAGATAAAAATGTTCTTAAAGGACACCCTTTGGTAACAACTGTTTAACCATTAGGATTTCAGCGTAGTGCAATTTCATTTGAGGATTTATGGATAAAAGGGGAGGGGGTAGGGTTTGGTTATGAAAGGTGTTTGAGTTGATGGTTGAAAGGGGTTTTAAACGTTCCACCTTGTTTGCCTTAATCGACATCTCGAATGACTCTTATGGGTCCAGGCAAAAGAACAAAATTTTTTATTGCATATGTTTGGGCAACATTTTGTTGGGCAAATGTCAATGCAAATACACACAAACACACACACACACACACACACATATATAGATATACATACACTTAAAATGGACTTGAAGTTACCCCCTAAAATTAGCATAAGCGTAAACATTGCCAAGTGTTTCCTTCTTTCCTCCCCCTTCATCTCCTACTCAAAGTCAAATATTTTTTTCTCCTTCCTTTTTTTGGTATTTCTTTTTTTTTGGCAGGGGATAAACATTGCCTAATGCCAAAAGCAAATAAAAATGGTCAACCCACAGAATTGAGGATTGTGGGTTGAGTCCTGAGGATTGCCCGGCTGATGGACTGAGTCTCATCTCTTCGTTTGCTCCACTTGATGGAACGGGGTAATGTGCGCTTGTGCGTGGAAAATGTTGAATTTACATTTTTATTTCGCACAAATAATATGCGACACATGGGCAATGGCAATGGGACTATCAAGCGACAACTGACAAACGGACAGCCAAGATACATTATTTTATATCTAGCATCTATTTTCTAATACTAACTTGTAAATACTCTACTCTGGATACCTAGATAACAGAATACTCTATATTGATTGAAAATTGTTTATTCTTATCTAAAGGCAATTATATGGAATATATATTAAAGCTAATTTGTGGATAATTGAGAGAGGAATCTCTTTTCTTTCCTCCTATTTCTATAACTTGCATTATTTTTAGAATTTTCTTTGCTTTTGATTCATATTAAAGACAATTCAAAGAAATTTAAAAAAAAAAAATAAATAAACTAAAACAAAGCCTTAATCTATTTGTTAAAGTTTTGAAGTTAATAATATAATTTTTCAACTAAATGTTACTTTAATCTCTTTTTACATAGATTTCTGATTTTGTTAACTAAAGTTCTTCACTTTAATTAAGTTTGAATAAATCATTTTGTTTGTCTCTTTGAAACTTAATAGTTTTGGCTCATTTCATCTTGATCGGTTTACAAAGTCTATATGCTCAACATTTTGTTGTAAGATATTTTCGAACGCTTTTCATTTGATAGTACAAAAGCAAATCTACAAAAAAAAAAAAAAAAAAACTAAAGCAAATCATTGGAACTTGACTTGGTCGCATCATTTATTCATCACACACTCATACTCAATACACACAATACACATAGACAGAGACAAAGTATACACACTTGAAATGACAGAAAGACATGGGCCCATACATTATTATATGGGCTCACCCATGCTTACTATATGTATATGTATATCCATATCCCTTGCAGAGAGAGAGAAAGAGACATTTGAAATTGTGTGCACAAGTCGGTCAATCATGAAAATGGTCATAAATATACATATACATATACAACTATACATATATGTATGTGTGTACTTAGTTGTGTGTTTTATGTTTTGCTTCGATTTCAAAGTGAGTGAATGTCTAGAACCCACGTGCCAAAGTGCTACCCAAAAAAACAACAAAACCAAGTCAAAAGTCATCCCCAAAATATATTTTAGATCCCCTCTTTTGTTCTCTTCATCTCCCTCATCCCTCTCTCTCTCTCTCTCTCTCTCTCTTGGTGTGTGTGAGGTTTTGATTTATTTGTTTTGTTAATATTTAAGGTGGAAAAGTTTTGCAGTTGAAACTTGTTCAAAGTCATTTCAGTGAAAGATAATCAATGAAGTTAGCTAAATTTACCTTAAAATTTGTTTAAATTTTCACCATTTTTGTAACGTATGTATACTCTGCCTTGAGGCAGGTTCTTTTTTGACCCACACCATCCAACCCCACCCCACCCTATCTCATTCCCATCTCCCCATCCATATCCCTTACTCATTTCATTTGGAAATATTTTTTCTTTTCTTTTTCAGAATTTCTTCACCTGTTTTTAGCCGCCCGCTGCCTTTTTCTTTATTTACATTTATATATATTTTTTTTTTTATATTATATATATAAATATTTTTTCTTTTTGCCCATTTCTTAGCAAAAAGAAAAAAAACAGCAGATGTAATTATTTTTAATGAGCGACTTGCAAACATTACACATCAAACAGTCTCGAGAGGGTAAGGGAGGAGAGGTGGTTAAGGTTTGTAGGTTCGATGGGGGTGGTAAAGTGTAGAAGTAGAGAGAGAGAGAGAGAGAGAGAGAGAGAGAACCATCTTGTTTATGTGGGTCGAAAAGTTGCAAAAAAGAAAATTAAGTCAAAATAACAAAACACAAAATGCCATCATCAAATCTTTTCAATCTGAAAATCTAAATATTGTAACATCATCAGCTAAGTGACTTCATTTACCTCGTACAAACACACAAACATATACTGACTGACTGACAGACAAACAAACAGACACACACACACATACAAGAACCAATTTAAGTTTAAGGTCAGTCATAAAAAAAAAGCCAAGAAATTTATATAGAGTAAAGACAAACACAATTTCTTTTCTTTTCACTCTTTTACGCTCGCCTCACATACATACAAACATATGTGTATGTATGTGTGTGTGTACTATGTGCACTAATTTGAGGCTTGTGTTTTAATTAAAAAGGACAATATATTTGCATGACAAGGATGCCTTGCCGAAAGGTAGAAAACGCAGCTGGCATCAAGCCATCAAACAGCACAGGACATAGTCAACATATAGATAAATCTATGTATATATGTATACAACTATATATGTATATATATATGTGTGGGTGTGTGTGTGTGTGTTTTTGTGCAAACTGTAAGCAAAAGTCTTTGGTTTAATAAAGAATGCTCAATTTCATTTGGTTCACAAAAAAAAAATTGATTGCCCTGAAAAGTAGACTACACTTTTTGCTTCTATCCTTCAATTAACAATTGATTGAAAAATTTCCTTTTTCTCTTGACCACAAATTAAAAACTAAACAAAATAAGCAAACAAGTTTATTTGAATTCTCAATTACTTATATAGATGAAGTAGCTTTTGTTACTCAATTGAACTTTTATATGGATTCAATTTGTTAAAGAGATTTCATTTCTACAATAGGTAAACCTTTGCTGTTGATAAATGGATGATAAATAAAGGAAGATCGGCCAACGACTTGATGGTTCCTCCAGTCCAAAGTCAATAGTTTTTTATTCCATTTTTCTTTGTCTTCCATGTTCTTTGACTTCTAACAAATTATAAAAAGTGCGCTTAAACATTTAAGTGAGCTAATTCACCTTATTCTTTGCGTTACAGTGGATAAAAAAAGTATATGGCTATATATCACACTGTTCGATATTATCCTTTTGAATGTACAAAAATCACGACAACAACAAAAAAAAAAAAATAAAAAAATTAAATTGACGGATCGATAAAAAACAGATTTTCATAAAAATGCGCTTCAATCAAAAAGGAAGCAGAGCAGACATCACGCACAGCACATACACACACACACCATACAAACACACATCATACACCCGGTCGACCCATCACATTGCGTAAGCGATACGTGCAAAAAAGAAAGGACCCTAAAAAAGGAATCACGACCAACAACAATAACAATGATGACGACGACGACGGCGACGACGCGGAGGACGTAGAGGGGTCGATAGGGTCGTAGTAGTAAGGAAGGAGTAGAAGCAGTAGCGGGACCCAAAGAACAACGACAACAACGACGATGACGACGATGAATCATGCAGCCAGTTGGCGCCGAATGTCAAAAACAATGCAATGCAAAAATTATGATTTACAATAACAAAATGCCAGAACCCCAACAATAATGCGTAGCAGTAATTACAAATGTTGGAAATACTTGTACATACATATACATACATATATATACTTTAATGGGGAGGTTAATACATATATATATATAATGTATATGTACATATGTTTCATTTACCCAAGGCGAGAGATGCAAAGCACAACAAAAAGTTGAAAAAGAAAATTTATTTTGCGTGTCAGAGCAAAAATGCGAAGCATGAAAAACAATAAAATGGCAACGAAGGGTACAACCAAAGTGAAGATGAAAAACCAAAGGAGTGTGTGTGTGTGTGCCACATCCACCCACATCTAGCAAGAAGCGTTAAGCAGTTGCAATTAGTGTGGAACGGCATTGCTGAGATATATATATATGTACACACACAAAAAAAAAGGTTTCAGACATATTTCTCTCGTTGCCTATGTAAATGGCTTGGAGTTGGGTAATAAATCTAATAGAGAGGGAGTAGGTGGGAGAAAAACGAGGGAATATACATATGTAAGAGATTGATTGAAATAATGAATAGTCAAAAGGTGGTCTGGTTCAGTTAAGTTTGAGTGGACTGTCAATATCAATTAGTCAATTCTATTCCGAGTTTATTTCAGACAAGAAAAAACTATATACAACAAAATTCTAACCAAATAGAACATCTTGTTACTTGAAACTGAACTTCTCTTACCTCTTACATATCACAAAATTTCAATTCACTTTGTATATCTATTTTCATTAATGGAAATTGTTGGCCAATTATGCTGAAAACCGTCTAGCAGCGGTTTCACTAATTGCCCCTAGATAATTGTTCATTATAATTGCATGCATCTCTTGATGGCACATCTTAAGCCAAATTGCAGCTCATTAACTTGCCGTTTAACACTTGGTCTAATTTGGTATACACACAAGTTAATTAAAGTGAAATTAAATGTGCATTTGCAATGCAATAAAATAGAGGAGAAATATAAAGTAAAAATTTTATTAATATTTCTAATTGGAAAGAGAACATCATTTAATCATTTGTCAGACAAAATCTTAAAAAATTTTACAAGTAAAAATCACAATAAATGTAAGCTTCTACAGAAAAGTTTTCTATTTTTGTTTAAGAAAGAAATGATCATTAGTTAATTTAGATTATTTTGCAAGAATTTTTGAAATTTTTGGCATAATTTTTGGCTCTGACTCAAATATTGAGCCAGTTTGGTTAGTTCACTGAACTTTTCTAGTTTTTGGCAAACTAACAAATAAGCAGAAGGAAAACCACTAAATAACAGACACACACACAGTGACAAAGAACCACAATTTAATAATTATTAGTCGAAAATCTATAACTTAGATCAAATAGTTTAAAAATTTCAACTCACAAAAACGAAGTTAACAAATATTTAAATCAAATAAAACTATAAATATCAACCTAAACTTTAGATTCTAAATTACTAAAAATTAATTGTAGGATCACACAATTTTTAGATAATTTTCAATTCGTTTACGATGAAGCGTTTAGCACGAGGACAAGTAAAAAAACTTTTTGTATAACTTGCAAGTTAATGTTAAGAACTTGTCACTGTATTCCACATGGAGCCATAAAGAGGCTTAACTCTAGGATTCATAACTCCTTTTTGGTTGAGTGAATTCTTTTGGCATTACCATTACCCACGCACAGTGTTCGGAAACTTAACTTTTGGCCATGCTGTCGCCTTTTTTTTCGCTCTATTTATTTAATATTTATTTCAATTTTATTTATTTACAAAGCCGCCACGCACGAGAGAAAGGATAGCAAGAACAACTAAAACAGCTGCCAAACAAAAAATACAAAAAAAAACAACAACGAGAAACGTAGCTAAGCATTTTCCTTTTTCCTTTACTTTTTGGTTGGTTGGTTGGTTGGTTAGTTGGTTCGTTGGTTGCTTGGGACGAAAAACTTTGCCATCTTTAGCCAGCCGCAAAAGCCTACAGCTGCTGCCCAGTAACACCAACAGCAACACCAACACCAACACTAACAAGCGCGGTGGTTGCCGTCAGGGTATAGTCAAGGGGCGGGCGAAGGAGAGTGTTACCAAAAGACCAACTAAAGGTGTTTCAAGTATGTTTCTAAAGTGCTTAAAGTGCTTGCCAAACTATTTGTTGTGAATTTGTTTTACTATATATTTTGCTGGGCATACACACACACATGTGTGTGTGTGTGAGTGTGTGAGAGTGTATGTGATGGTATGTGCAAAAGATCGAAGAAACTTTCTATATATCTACTTTTTTTTTGCCCCTTTTTATACTTTTTTTTTTTGCTCAATGGGTGATAATGTGCACAAAGTAAAAGTAACGCAAAAGAATCTACAACAACGAGTTGTGTAAAGCTTTTACACTAAACAACAAAGTTAAGCTGCTTTTTTTTTTTTTTGTTGGTTCGATGCCAAGTTTTATGGCAACAAAGCACTCTCAATGTTTCAAAATGTTTTACAACACGCACGTGCAATGCGAAAAATGAAAAAGCGTATACAAAAAAAAAAAAACAAAAACAAGAAAGCTAAAGAAAAACCCCAACAACAACAACAACAGCATCAACAAAAGTATCTCATAGTCTCTGAATGATTGTAAATATAAAATACAAAAAGGGATAAACTGTGTATCTGTGTGTAAATGGAACGATAAAATGCTTAAAATATAAAAAGAAGCTTATGCATTTCATAAAGAACAACAGAGACACACGGCGAAACAAAAACAAAATGTGATATATATATATATAAGAAGAAGAAGGAGGAGGAGAAAAATGAAAAACAAAGGAAAATATTTTATGGCACCAAGTAAGTAATACCATCTTAACCATCATCATCCGACACCTTAAATTAACGTATAGTCCAACTGAAGACCGACCATTTTGACTAAAAGGAAGTTTTGAGATGATCCTAGCAGATGTTGCAACTGCAACTCAAAGTCAGTTAACGGAAGTGCACAAGCAACATAGTGACAACAAACAAACGTGAGCATATTATGCAGTACATAACAAGGATGTGAGAATTCTATTCTTGTCTTCAATCGTCCTGTATAGCAAAGTCATATGGCAATGTTTCTTCCAGTTTTTATACCCTGCACGCATAGGGCAAAAGGGTACATTGAAGTCGCTTCATTTGTATGTAACAGGCAGAAGGAAGCGTTTCCAACCCCAGAAAGTATATACATTCTTGATTAGCATCAACAGCAGAGTCAATTGAGACATGCCCGTCTGTCCATCTGTCTGTATGAACACCTAGATCTTGGAGACTATAAAAGCTAGATCTACCAAAGTTGGTGTAAACATCCGTCTCATGTCTAGGCAGATTAAGTTTCATTCAAATTTTTGCCACGCCTACTTCCGCTCCGCAATTTAGGAAAAAACAAATTACTGGATAGATATTATATTCCTACTTATCACACTTAATTATATAAACAAACTCCAATAACTGATTAAATTTAATCGAAATCGGACAATAAATATTGGATATATATATTGCTATATATGAAATGGCAAGGGCGACATTGGCTAGTAAGAGTGAGCGAGATAGCATGCGTTCGCTGTTGCCGCATATTAAACAGAATTTTGTATAAAATTAATGGCTATTTCGAGGGTGTTTGACTTAAGTTAATCTAACTAATTGTTACAGGGTATACTTAAAGTCATCCCTTGTTTGCTTCATTTTTATTTTATTCTGTATCTGAAAAGTGTTTTTATGTTAACATTTTCAAAATAGTGTAAGAAAATTTGATATCATTTAAAGCAAAAATTTTCTAGCTCCCTTCTTTTAATGTTAACAGCGGCTTTTCTTGAAACTTCCAATTAAATATTGAAAATATTTTGAGAAAATCAAAGAAAATTTTTCGTTTATATTCTCTATAATGTGAAGAAAGTTTCTCTAAACTTTCTATACGTACCGCAAATGCTAATTACTAAGTAATCAATCAACAATTTCGTATTCTTTATCTAGAACTATTTAACAATTTCATGAACGACAGATTCTTTATCTTTATACCCTTGCAGAGGGTATTATAAAATTGGTCAGATGTTTGTAACGCATAGAAATATACATTTCCGACCCCATAAAGTATATATATTCTTGATCAGCATCAATAGCCGAGTCGATTAAGACATGTCCGTCTGTCCGTCTGTCTGTTTCTATCAAGTTTTAGACCATAAATTTTTAAGCTACATAGTTGAAACATGAAAAGTTAAGTTCCTTAATCTATGAAGTATGAAAAGTGTGAAAATGAGTAGGATCGGATAATTATCACCAGAGCAATTAACTAAAACGTGGAGGTACCTCGAGTAAAATAGCAGTTTTCTCTGGCAGCAAAGAAACAAAAACAAATTCCAAGCAATCACACACACACATACATATGCAAAAATTGGTCACCACGCGGTGTGTGAGAGAGACAGAAACATTTGCGTTGTGACAGAACAGAACGAATTTTAAAGAGCGAGATGCCATGCGTTTGCTATATGTACATACATACATATATGTATGTCGAACTAGCTTAAGTGAGTTAAGTGAGGATGGTGACGTAGTACGTAAAGATCGGTCGCACGATGGTTCGGTGATTGGTGGGTTCGATTCTCCGTGAATTCGGGAAAATTTTTAGTTGAGTTTTCTCTTCAATTACTTTAAAAATTTAGTTTTTAAATTAAATAATAAAACAATGAAGCTGCAAGGGTATACAAACTTCGGCAGAGCCGAAGTTAGCTTCTTTGATATTTTTGAATCAAATTCTTATTAATTTAAGATAAAAAAAATGAAGCAAGCAAGTCGTCCCTGCCGACATTGAGTATACCCTGTGCCAACTAGTTATATTAAATAAAATAAAATATCCTCGAAATCGTCATAAATTTCATGCAAAATTTTCTTTAACATGCAGCAACAGCGAACGCATGCTGTCTCGCTCACTCTTGCCAGCCAATGTCGCCTTGGCAATTCAGTGCAAAACTCATATAGGTATATCTCCGATATTTATTGTCCGATTTGGACAAAATTTGGTCAGGTGAAGCAGTTTGGGTATATAATTAGGTGTGCCAAGTAAGAATACGATATCTTTTATACAGCTCTAGTAATACGTTTTCTCGATTTGCGGGGGCGGAAGTGGGCGTGGCAAAAATTTGAAACAAACTTGATCTGTCTATGCAATAGACGGATGTTCACACCAAATTTGGTGGCTCTAGCTTTTATAGTCTCCGAGATCTAGGTGTTCATACAGACGGACGGACAGACGGACGGACAGACGGACGGACAGACGGACAGACGGACGGACAGACGGACGGACAGACGGACATGTCTCAATCGACTCGGCTAGTGATGCTGATCAAGAATATATATACTTTATGGGGTTAGAAATGTATATTTCTGCCTGTTACATACATTTTAGCGACTTTAATATACCCTTTTACCCTATGGGTACAGGGTATAATGAAGCAAGCAAGTCGTCCCTGCCGACATTGAGTATACCCTGTGCCAACTAGTTATATTAAATAAAATAAAATATCCTCGAAATCGTCATCAATTTCATGCAAAATTCTCTTTAACATGCAGCTACAGCGAACGCATGCTGTCTCGCTCACTCTTGCCAGCCAATGTCGCCTTGGCAATGCAGTGCAAAACTCATATAGCTATATCTTCGATTTTTATTGTCCGATTTGGACAAAATTTGGTGAGCTGGTCCAGTTTGGGTATATAATTAGGTGTGCCAAGTAAGAATACGATATCTTTAATACAGCTCTAGTAATACGTTTTCTCGATTTGCGGGGGCGGAAGTGGGCGTGGCAAAAATTTGAAACAAACTTGACCTGTGTATGCATTAGACGCATGTTCACACCAAATTTGGTGGCTCTAGCTCTTATAGTCTCCGAGATCTAGGTGTTCATACGGACGGACGAACAGACGGACAGACGGACGGACAGACAGACATGTCTCAATCAACTCGGCTGGTGATGCTGATCAAGAATATATATACTTTATGGGGTCGGAAACGCTTCCTTCTGCCTGTTACATACATTTTAGCGACTTTAATATACCCTTTTACCCTATGGGTACAGGGTATAAAAACTTAACCTGCCTACAGCAAAACAATATTGGTTTAAAATGACTCAATTCTGGTAACTAACTTTGCTATTATATTGTTTATAAAATGACTCAATTCTGGTAACTAACTTTGCTATTATATTGATTACAATAATGCTTCAAATTGTGCAACACATTTGGAAAGGTGATTAAAGTCTTACTCTAAAACTGAACTTCAACAAAAAGCTCATTATATCAATCTATTTCTCAAAACCCATTTTCCCCATTTAAGTTGCTTCATTTTCTCGACAAGTGTCTAGGTAAGCGATATATCTATATATCGTTGCATTCACTTTTAAACTCTCTCTCTCTTTTGTGTAAGTTTATACAATTAATTAAACAATGCAATTTGATCAAGCAAGTTTGATTATAATTTTTATATTTTTTGGCCTGCACTTTTCGTCTTTTAGGAAAATGCACTTCTCCTCTTACCATTTGACATGCATCTTGTGTTATGTATGTTCATAGTACAGGAATTGTCTCTCCGACACTGGCAAAGTCACGCAACTACTTTTTTTCCACGGAAAATCAACTGATGTAACATAATCTATGCATAGAGATATCCCATAACATCATGAGTGTGTGTGTGTGTGTGTGTGTGTGTGTCAGAAGTGAATTTATAGTCGAAGTACAAACTTCCAGGAAACAAGAAATACTATACACACATCAAAGTGGAAAACGATCAACTGTATAAGTATATGGAAAGCGTGTAAAATTTAATTTTAAGCCAAGTTAAATCAATTGAAAATCGTTGGTAATTTGCATGAGATATAAATGGCAATGCAATTGGCATAATATAAAACAAGCGTAAATTTCCATCATCAGGTAATCCTGTTGAAGTTAAATCCTTGAAATACCCTTTTAATGGATCATAAAAAAAAAAAAAATCAAAAAGAGGATACTAAAAAACAAGGAAAAACAGAAAATCATACGAAATTGTGTGCGAACTATGAGCAATACAAGCCTAAAAGCAGGCAATGAAAGAATTTAGATATTTACATTTGCACGCACACACACCCATACAAATAGACTGTTGGTCAGCCACACACACACATACACACAGATGAGAAAAACATCGAAATTTTACAACGAAACGAACAATTTTTGTTGATGCGAAATCTGTAAACCAAACAAAATGCACAAAATGAAAAATAAGCAAAAAACTACATAGACACCAAATACATATGCACAGAGATATATATTTATACATATATGTACATATATACTACATACATATGTACATTACGACTTATATATGTGTGTATATATGTATAGCTTACAACGCATCGCATAAAACTTTAATACGTCCGTCGAGTCGAGTTCAAAAATCGCAAAGCGTCAAGTATACTCCATACGCTCCATGTATCCGCCAAGTCCACCTTCACCGATCGCCCTTCCCCCCTCTCTTTCATTCTACATGTGCCGCATGTCCCTCATGTGTCTATATGTACACATGTGTCTGAGTGGCAAAATGGTAAATGATGGTTTGGGGAGAGGGGGGGAGGGTGGAAATGAAACGATAATGCCCAACTTGGAGTTATGCAATTTTCATTTTGAAGTTTTCGCATGGCTCGACCATAAAAAGCAGGGCAAATACATACACACACACACACACACACACACCAGTACATGTGTGTGAATGGAATGGAGCATTGCAAAGTGAAACGAACCATGGAAGCCATGTGTGTCCAAATGAGTTTCGTGCGGTCCATTAGCCGGGAGTTGCCTTTTTAATTTTTTTTTTGTCCAGAAACCAGAGAGAGAGAGAGAGAGAGTGAAACCCAAGTGTCAACTATTGTTATACCAATTGCAATTGCATACAACAACAACAAATAGTTCAATTTTGCCAATTTTTGACCTACGGCTGTGTAAGCAAACAAAAGAAACATTCTCTGCTTTGAAAATTTCATCACGTTGCGTCTATTGATTGTCGTCTGTAGTGACGCAAATACAACTGAAGAAATATACATGAAGAATATTTGCCTGCAATTGACAGGTGTTTAATATGAAACTGAAGCCTATTTTATTTCCTTTGCCTCGTGTGTGTGTGTGTGTGTGTGTGCATTCACATAAGAGTTTTCATTTCATATATCCTGCTGTGGGGCGAACACACGTGTCCTTTTTCAATGGCAAAAAAACTTGCATCATGTCCAACAATCAAAAGAAAAAATAAGTGATAATAAAAGAATAAAATGAAATGTGAAATATTTTTTATACCAACTACACAGTAGCAAGCTCCCATCCATTCTCTTTGTACAAGGACTTACAAAGGATTCTTAAAAGTCACTCAACACACTGGACTTAAGGTCATCTTAGAGAAGGATTGATTTATGTAAATGATGGCCATACTTTGTTTTACATAATAAATAACATAGAATGGCCAGAAAGGAAACTAATCAAGAACTAAAAGACAAACAAAAGTGATAAAAAGAAAGAAATAAAACAAAAGACTAGTAAAAGATGAAGGAGGAAAGCAAAAGAAAAGAAAAGGTGGAGTTATAGAAGTCACAAAAAGGGCACTGCAAGCGAGGGGAGAGATAGAGAGAGAGAGAGAAGGAATAGTAAGACTGACGTTGAATTTTTGCATGCCACTTAACTAAGGCTCATCCTTAGTTTTAGTTTACGTTCACGTTTTTGTTTTTGTTTGTACCTTCTTCCCGGGGCAGAAGTAGACACAATGATATATTGCTGATTTGCGTGCCATCACCATTCAACATCCATCCACTATCCATCTAGAATGGATGAGGGCAAAATATTCTTCTTCTATTTTCTAGTTCCTTGCCATGCTAAGGGCAATTCAATATGCATACATCAAGTGCAAGGAGGAATAAAAAGATATGTATGTATATGTTGAGTATGAGTATGATGATGGTAAAACTCTAAAAACCCGTTACGAGCCACGTTCAAAGTTGTTACATGGCAAATATAACACGCATTGAGCTTGACAAATGGAAAAGTGTGAAAAGTGGCAGAAAGTTGCAAAATTAATGCCCCCTTTTCTTTTTTTTTTTGAAGCAAACGAAAAATAAAAGAAAAACTTGAAATTGCTATTGAAACGTTTCATATAGTCATAAAGTTCAACGATCTAGAAAGAAGCTTCAATTTCTCTTTAACCCAAAGAATATTTAAAAAAAAAATGGAATAAGATAAAGATATAAATTTCAGATTTTCTTTCTAGGCCTTAGGAGGACTTATTCAATAAACCAATTGAGGTTAAAATCCAAAATTTGTACATACAGGAAAATAAGAATCTTTAGTTAAGTAGCTTAAGATTTTCCAATTGAAATATATATTTTTGGATCTTCTTTTCTTAGTTTGTCTCTAAACCAAATCCTGTTTTGCACTCTCTATATAATGTTCAATTAAGAGAACAAAAGAGCACAAATCTTCTTATATATACTTGGTCCATAAAAATTATCATTTTCAACCCAATACAGGATGGCAATTATCTCATATTTTTATGTGTTGCTCCGTAAATAAAAGAAGGAAGAAAAATCCTTTAAAAATTGGCAACATTTAGGTAAAGTATACTTCAGCATTTCCTCTTCACCTGCCCATTAATTTATCTAACTCTCCAATTTGCTCTGCTTTTGGCATGCAAATCGCAAGCCACAGCCAACCACCGGCACCACCACCATTAGAACTACCATCACTCCACATTTAACCTCTCGTTTATGAACACTCTTTATTCAAAATCAACCCACTTCAAACTTAAATGCTCTTAAAACTAAAACTCTCTCACACACACACACACACAAGTCCCTGTGTTATTTTTTTTTTTTTTAGCCTATCTCTCTAGTCGAGTTCCGGCTAAATATAAACCACAATTTTAATGGAAAAATATCGCTCGACTAAAAATAAAATAAAAGTTCAGGTTAAGTCAAGGCATCTATTACAGGAAAGTCAGACTTGTTTTTCCTTTTTTATATATACCTATAAGTATTATTTTTTGCTCATTTTTCCTTTTATCGTTTTTCGTTTTTATCATGATTGATTTAGTAAATTAAGGCTAATTGCATAAAAATATGAGTTGCACATGCTTTCAGCATTAGGGTTGAAGCTCAATTATGGCCAGAACCAGAACAGAACAGAAAAAGGAACGGGACAGAGCAAAAGCAGAACTGAAATGGCTTTGCGATGGTAGCGGCTCTACAATCATGAACATGAACGCGGACATGGGACACGGACCACACAGAGAGAGAGAGAGAGAGAGAGAGAGAGGGAGGGGGTTACACTCAACCCTGGCCTCAGAGGAGTGGAAGTTTGGTTTGGGTTTGGAAAAACTTGGCGTTGGCGCCAACATTTTGCGCTTGACGCAGACATTAAAATGCTTAAAATATCGATTTGTTAGAATGGGGCGCAAATGAAATGCCGACATTTGGGCCTTGGCTGCCCCCCAAAAACGCCAAACAAAGGCGCCCAAAAAAAAAAAAAACAAAGAGGGAAAAAAAAGAAAGCCAAGCAACAGTCTGCCACTTAAATAGGCAAAGCAACATGAGTGGCATTGGAGAAAAAATAAAAACCAGAAACAAAACACAGGCCACAAAGAAAAGGGGAAGAAAGAGAGAGAGAGAGAGAAAGAAAGAGAAAGAGACTAAATGTGAGAAGGGTGAGAAAAGGTAAAAAAAAAAAAAAAAACAAAAAAGGTATTGTTGGACAAACAAAAAATCGAAGCAAATGTTTTAGTCCTCACTCACCGCAACACTTTTCATTCATAATTATACTTTTACACCGATTTTCTTCCTTTTTTTCTTTTCTCTCTGTTTTCCCTACACAGTTTTCTTCATTTCCTTTTTTTTCGGTTCTTTTTTTTTTATCTATCTTTAGTATATATTTTTTCTTTTAACTTTTCCTCACTTACTTTTGCACATCATCGCTTTATGTACATTATTTTTATCATCATTTATTACTTTACTTTCTCTTTCGCTTTATGTTAATATTTCATCATTAATTTTTTTGTCTTTTTCTACTTTGTTTGATTTATTCTTTATCTACCATTATTATCTTTGATTTTGTTCAATGTCTTTTCTTGCTCATTTTTGTTTGTTTTCTTTATTACAAATTTTATTATTCTTTCTACTGTTTTTTTTTTTTTACCAAGAACTGATCTTTTTTTATAGAATAAATCAACCAAAGCAAAATATATCCTTTTTAGCTTTAAAACGGATCACAAATATATATATATAGAATATATACTCTACATTATATGTACATATATGAGAATAAAGTATATTGGAACAAACTTTTAGCATGATTTTGTGCAAAAATTTCTATCAACATTTAACCAATTCAAGTTATTCAATTTCTTTTTTTTTTTTGCCAAAAATTTTCCAACAAATAAAACAAAATGGAGCTCACTGAAACAATGGCTGCTATCTGCCGTTACTTATTCTGTGTGTGTGTGTGTGTGTGTGTGTGTGTGTGTATATGTATTTGGCGAATGTAAATGTATGCGTATGGGTAGACATTTATAGACCAGAAGTTTGGTCGAATGTACGTCACGGTTGCCTTGGTTTTATTTAGTTGGGCGGCTTTCGAATTTCAGCTTTTCCCTTTTTTTCTCTCTCTCTCTCCCTCTCTCTCTCTCTCTCTCTCACACTCTCTACCTGATGGGTGGTAATTTTTTTGTTTGTTTGTTTGTTTGATTTTGTTTTTCCTATTTTTTGCAAAGGTTTTTCTTTTTACTTTTCTGACAAAACGTGTTTGAATTTTCAGCATTCTGTTTTATACACTAATAAGTGGGGTATATTTGAAATGTTGTTAATGCAAATATAAACAAAGTATATAGAAGAGATTTCATATAATCTTTGAGTCTAAAACTTATCCTATATTGAATATAGATCCCGAATATATCATATCTTAGATTTAATCTGAATTATATCTACATAGAGTATAAAAACTTCGTTATGGTTAAGTTAAGTTTAGATTTTTCATTTGTTTGTTGTCGAAAAGAAACAGCTAAAAGAGGCATGAAAAAGAGTAAAGAAAAAAAAGAACCAAAACAGAAAAAATGTAAAGACTACTCATAGTACATAGTAGGATTCATGGCAAAACTGCTGGCCATCGGTTCAGAATTCAGATTTGATTTTGCTGCAATGTTATTGCTGTAATATGAAACACATTTTTTTGTTGTCTGATTTCTACGTGCATTTTGGCCGCATATTTTCCGGCAATTCTTACTGTTATTGTTGCTGTTTTGGTTCATTTGACATGCAACCGGAACAATTTTCATTGTTTGTGCAGGGAAATTAAAAACAAGAAACACAACAAAACAAAGAAGAAAAAAAAAGAGTTACACATATGTAGAGGGAGAGAGAGAGGGAAAGGGTATGTGGTATACATTGTGAAATGGTCAGGTTGTTTACTTTGGGGGATTTCGATATTTTTATTTGTTTTATGTTCCAACAGAGAAAGAGAGAGAGAGAGAGGGAGAGAGAGATGGATAGGCAAAATAGTTATGGGTTTTATGGAGTATGAACTGGGATTTAAAAAAATGGCTGGCTGAGTGAATACAGGGATTTTCGAATTATTTATTTTGTTTTCGTTAGCGAAGTGTGAAATGAATTGTAAAAGTATATATATAGTCCTATATTTAAAATGGATTATTCAGGCCAAAAATAATACCTTACATTACATATGTACATATGTATATCGTGAAACTATCTTTAAATTCAAGTCAACTTTTGTCAATAAATATAGCAAAATCAAAGAAAAGATAACCCATACATATGTATGTACATGCAATCATTTCATAATGTTTATTACAATTTAAACAAATATTTTTAAACAGTTTCCCTTACTTTAAATATCCTTCTTCCTTTATATTTTGCTATCTCTATTGAATAATTAGAAAATCTTTAGCATTTCGACTTTAGTTACCAATTAGATATTTGTATTTGTTTCTAATTGGAAGGATGAAGGCCATTCAAGTGCAATGGAATTAATATCTTTTGTTGCAAAAATCTTCATTTAAAATATTTCATAATTGAATCATTTTCAATTTGATTGCGCATAAATTCAAAGCAATATTATTATTTGGGCATGAAAACCAAAAATGAAATGAAACAAGAGGCAAAAAGCAATTTCATTTCAAAAATCCCAAATAGCCTAGGCCCATTTGTTGATACTGCTTGTTGTTGTTGCTAAGCTGCTGGCTTTAGCTTTAACTTGGCTCAGTGGTGGCAGTGGCAGTGGCAGTGGCGGTGGCGTTGATGGTGGCTGTGGTGATGGCGCCTGGTGGTGCTATGCTATGCTATACTGTACTCTGCTGTGCTGTGCTGTGCTGTGCTTAGTGGCAAGCCACATTAGGCAAATATGTAAATAACTTTTAAGGAATTAAGCACACGCACACAGACAATACCTACAGATGTTGTCTTCTGGTCTTTGGGGGGTTTATGTATCATCAGCTTACCAGTAGCAAGTGAATGAACATGAAGAAGAAGACGAAGAAGAAGAGGAAGATGACAACGTCGACAACGTTGACAATAATGAAGGTGAAATAGATGGAGAGAAGGTGAAAATAGAGAGATGAAGATGTAGATGTAGATGTAAATATAGAAGATGGGCCTACAATGCAATCACTTATACGCCATGTTGCACAGGGCATTTCTTGATATGGGAACAGGGGAATCCAAATAGTAAACAAGAAAAAAAACAAGAAAATATACCAACTGTGTACAGTAAGAGAAATTTTGCTACCATTTCTTAATCTTACAGATTAAAACAAAACATAATTGAAAACTCAAACTTAGAATTTGTGAGATACAAATATTCGAAAATGGAAAACTTTTAAATAGAATATTCACATTGACTTTTGCCCAGTGCTGTCAAGTGAAGTGGCCATTAAGGGGTTACATTTTTATTGTCGTTATCGTTATTATATGGCATCATCTGTATTGGCCCATCTGATGGTCAATGTATTGGAATTTAATTGTATGGGGGCAATTTTCATTTATATATTTTTGTGCCCAGTGTATTTGCAGGTAACAAAACATTAATTACACACACACACGCATACACACATTTGCTGGGAGTAGCAGAAGGACATTGGGCCAGTAGTAGAAACCAGAACCAGCACAGCCAAGGCGAACACAGAAGGCAAAACCACAAACGCGTCATTACATACTGGTAAAGCAACAACAATAACAACAAAACGAATGTAATGGGGAATTGGGAATCGTCCATTGCTTGCCATGTGAACTGCGAGACCTGGCGCTTGCATTTTATCTGCTCCAATTGCAGTCGCCTGGAATCATGAGGAAGAGGGGTGGATGGCAAATGAGTTGGCAGGACCCTCAGCATATTTACAGTTACTCGGCATTTAATGCAAGTGGGAATTACAGAACAAAAAAAAAAGGAGAAGAAATAGACAAGGGCGGGGCCCTGTGCCTGTGCCTGTGCCTGTACCTGGCCCTGTGCCCGTGCCCGTGCCTGTGCCTGGAAGGCGATTTAAAACATTCGAATCATGACCAGAATGAGAAAGAGAATGCAATGAAAACATAAACGGAAGCGGCGTAATATGCATTTTTTTTTTGTAACCACCCTACTGCCATCATACTCTTTATAACCAGCTCCTGCATCATCTTCTACGCCAGCTCATCGTTGTCTATCTGGTTCTTCTCTGACTGCTCCTCTCTACCTCTACTTGTGTTCCGTTGTATAAGAGCAGTAAACAATAATAACAGACAACAACAACAACAAAAACAACAACGTAGCTGGAGGATTACAGGACAACAGACCAGACCAGACCAAGAGGTGGGCTGTCGCTTGGTTGATTGGGAGACAGAGGAAAAGAGACAAAGAGGACTATACAGTTAGCGCAGCGTGAGGGTAAGCCAAAGGGAGAGAGATAGAGAAAAACGGGATGGGTTGGGGGGGAGCATGCGACTAAGTGTTTTGCAACGGAAATGCCAAGCTATCATGCAAAAAGCCACTGGCAGATTAACGAACCATGGCCAAGGCATGCCAAAAAGGTAGTAGGAAGTAGATAGAGAATGAGCGGAATGGTGGATATAACCGGGTGCGGAAGAAGAACAAATGAATGGGGAAGGAGACATTGGCGGTTTGTCCGTAGCCAGAAGGTAAACTGGCTATAGAAGATCCGACCTCGGCACGTGACGCAGCGACAGTCCATGACCAAGTGCTGATTTTTTATCTGCCGCAATTGGAAAGACGGATGAACTGAAGAGGTTGGGTAGAATGGGGTAAATGGTTGGGTGGGCTTCTCGGCTGTTATAGTGACTAGGGAAGAGGGAACGAAAAACGACAAAAAGGTTATTGACATTGTGTTTGTCCTATCCACCTCTATACCTTCGTCTCTCCCCATCCTCTCTCTATCTCTATCTTATTCTCTTTTTTTACATTTCACCAAGTCAGCAGACAACAAACAGTTAACAGTTACATGACATAAATGCATTAATTTTAACCATTTGAAATAAAAGAAGAATGAATGATAATCCAATTTGTTACTTATCATCTTATATAAAATTATAATAATTATCACTAGTTAAAGCATCAAATAATTAGTATTAAAATAGTACAAAGGGCATAAAGCTTGGCTTATTTGAGAGATGACAAACAATTTAAAAGTGTTTCAACTGAAATTAAAGCTCATTGGAATAGTTTTTCTGGTAACTAGAATTATATAACATTCATATATGAATCTTTTTTCAGATCTTTACTAATTTCATGATATGTATTATAAATACTAATTTCAGCAATCAAATTAAACCATGTAATTTCTTTTTGAATTGTAAAGATATGCTCTACAAAAACATTGAAAGAAGAAAGAAGTTTCTTCAACTTTATTTCAAAATTGTGAAATTTTCAAATATGTTTGAAAATACAGTTTTAATATCTTTCTATAATATATTTATAAACAAAGTCGTTAAGATAAAAATTTTTTTTTGCTTGCTGATTTCTTATTCCATTATTATCAGAATTCGAAGCAAAGATTATACAGATGATATAACTTAGTTTTCTTAGTTTTCCACTTTGATTAAATTGAACAGATCAACAGTTTTGCAATAAGACAACTTTATATATCTTTTCTCAAGACAAAAAAAACAAAAGGTAGGTAAAACCGCTTAAAAAGGCATTGCCTACCTAAAAGGGCGCCTCCTTGACAACAACAATCAGAGAAAGAACAGAAATGGGAAAAACAAGAAAAAAAAAAAAAAGAAAAGACAAAGCAAAGCAAAATAAGGATGGCAAGTTAAGAAGGGAGAAAGGGAAAGCAAAAAGAAAGAAACAGAAACTGCACAACTTTTTAAAAGGTGGAAATGCTTTTTAAGTATTAATTTGCGCAAACACTCGACAGCAAAGCAAGCAGAAGCAGTAAAAGACAAGGAAAAAAAAAAATAAAAATAAAATACTACAGCAACAAAAACACACACACAAAAAGAACAAAAGAGGAAAAAAAAAACAAGTTAATAAAACAGTTGCAGCTGCCACCGCCATTGCTGCTGCCTCTTTCTGGCTGGTCTTTTGCCCCCTACTCATTCTCGTTCTCAACGTTATGCTTCCCTTGGCAAACCATTTGGTGACCAAGTTGCAACAGCTAGCTACCGCCTCCGCCTCCGCCTCTGTGCTGATGCCGCCCCTCATCATCATGTTAAACACCTTCTTTTAGCCCCACTCTCTCGTTTGCTATTCTTTGCATTCTCTTTGGCCATTTGGCCCACTAATTGTTCACAACATGGGCTATCGCTTTGCGCAAACACCTAGGACAACAGCCACAGGACACCTACGTTAAAAGGCTTCCTTTTTGCAAACCTCCTGTCACCGTTCCTTGCACCCCTCTGTCTATGTTTCCACCAACCAACCCACTTAAGCTCACACTCAATGCCAAGCTCAAGTGCATTTTGGGCCAAAGGCATTTTTGCTGTTTTGCGTTAATTGAAAACTTTTGAGTAGATATATTCGTCTATATATATATATATATGTATGACTGTGTACATATATCCTTCTTGCCTTCTTTTTCTTCGACGCATAGCCGGAAAAACAAAGTGAATTGAAAAAGTTCATTTTTTTTTTTTTTGCTTCTAGTTTTCATTTCAACCAACGAGTTTTTAACGCTTTGCCGCCTTGCATTTGTTTAGAGAGTTCGGTCCCCGTTCCCCGTTCCCGTCACCTTTCCGCACGTTAAGGGGCTTCCCAACAGCTTAAAGTTACCTCCTTTTCATCACCCCGATTATCCCCGAACCTCATGCCAACAAAGTAACAAAAAAAAAAATAAAAGAAAAAGAACACAGCTACCAAAAGTTGGCGGCCAATTAACTAGTTAGGATACCAGAGATGGTTTGCGACGGGGAGACGAGATGGTAAGTCGTATTTGGCTAAGGAAAATGTAGAAGGAAAACCGAATCCGAAGTGTATTTCAGTTTTTGGTCGCCAAGTTGACAACGTAGCGGATTTAATTGAAAAAAAAAAAACACACACACACATACCGACAAATAGAAAACTAAAAAGACGAAAACCAAAAACTCGGAAAATTTGTTATGTCTGGGGATTGCAGTTTGACTAGATTGGAAATCCACTCTAAGCTAGCAAGGACTACATATGTAAGACTAGATGGCGGACAAAAGGGTGTGGGATGGGGTGGTGTGGGGTAAATTTTGGAGTGGGTGGTGTAAATGTCAGCTACATGAACAGACGGCAGAAAGATTTTCATGGATTTTCTATAAGACTTTAAGTGTATATCGATTTTGGTTGTGTGAATTTGAAATTCTCATTGTGTGGTTAACTCAATTATATGTGGATTCACATCCGATTTACCACCTACAAGTTCTCCTTTTAACTTAATGATTAGAGTATAAGGCTTTCATTAAATGAATTCCTACAGTTGAGGCCTATTGACAATTCTCTAATTGGAAAGGTAAGTATTATAGACGACACACTGAAAGGCAAACTAAAGACAGTGGAGCAGTTATATATGCATATATCTTAGAGAAAAAGAACTCTATAGTACAATAAATCGAGCAAAAATTACAAGAAGGAATATGTTTTAGAAGGAAACTAGTCCACAATAGAGCTAATAGATTGTAGTGGTTGGGAATGTATATTTCTAATGTAATCCCTTATTCTAAAAAACTTCTCATACAGACTTAATACCCCAAGTCATGCGATTCATAAATCTAGCTATAGAGATACATATATACATCAGTAGTTGATGAAATGAAAGTATATTCTACTTTCCAGTCCTTACTAAAGGCAAGATTCATGGTAATTCCGTTAACGATTCCTCTTCAAAAATAACTTTCCTTCTCTAACAAATTGATGTAAACTCATTTCAAGGTAAACTGCAGAAACTTAAACTTCCCAATAAGTTCGCTTATAACTTTCAGTACATTCATATGTATAATAATATTTTTAGATACTCACAATTTCTCTTTGAAGTTTGGCTATATTGAAATTGGCCTGGGCCAAACGTACACTCAGCGTTGCCACATCGCTGGTCAGTTGAGCCCTTTCACTTGTATTTCGATCGACCAATTTTAACATTTTATCCTCAAGACTTTGATTGACCTTTTGGACACGCTTATGAGACTCGTATAGGCGATCGTATTTATCCTGCCAGGCAATGACACTATCCTCCAATTCTACTTGACGTTCCGTTTCCCTTAGACAGGCTGTCTCAAGGGCATAAAGTTGAGTTTGCTTTTCGATTAATGCCTGTTGCAGTTGTTCAATTTCCGCCACAGACGGCAATACACTAACAGGGCCAGGATCTGAACCTGGTGCCACTGGTTGAACTGATGTCGGTCCTGTATTGCCAACTGTTGTGGTTGCTGCTGTTGTTGTTGCTGCTGGTGCTGCTGCTGGTGCTGCTGCTGCTTCTGTTGGTCCACCTTCGCCTGCTCCTGTTGTTATTGTTGCTGTTGCTGTTGCTGTAGTGCCCGCTGTGGACACTGTTGCCGCCTGCAAAAATTGAATGGAGGAGAAAAATGAAATTATGAGAAGAAAATATTTTGTAATTAATTTTACTTCCGTTCGTTCCGTGGTGGGTACGCAACCGGACGCAAAGTGTCACACTGTTTCGACTGCAAAAACGCTACTAAAAACAAAACAAAAACAACAACAACACAAAAAAAATAAAACAAAAACACAAAATGTTAAAAAAAAAAAAAGGAATGAAATTAAGTGAGGGAGAACCACACACACTCAAAGAGAGACAGAAAGATAGGAACAGAGCAGAGAGTATGCGTTGGACAGCAGCTACATGACATTAAATTACATACACAGCGGATCTTCTTCTACTTTTTTTTTTTTTGTTTTGAAACGTTTCATGTCATAAAAATGCACGTCATGCTTATAAATGTGGCGAAACTGGCAGATAAATATATACAAACACATGCCATATATACATACATATATTTACAAAAATATACATACATTTGTGTATATATTTATATAGAGTAAAGAGATACGTGTGCTGTATACTTAACCCGTAACAGCATCCCAATAGAGATAAGATTTAACCGATCGGCTATAGAGAATACTTTGATGCTCTCTAATCACATCAATATGAATCAAGGCCAATTCAATCTTATCAAAAGGCTGTATACGTTCAGTGGAAGGGTATTATTGTATATTATTACTGTAAACTACCGTTGTCTATTCCAAACCAGAGCTCGCTGCTGCTGATAAGCGCAACAAAGAGAAAAAGAGTCTATGTATGTGTACTGTGTCTATGTATGTGTGTCTGAGAGTGGATGATAGAGTTGAAAGAGAAATCAAATCAGTGACAGAGATAGGAAGGGAGAGAGAGAGAGACAGATAGAGATTGTGCGGGACCCCGCATATGTAATAAACAGATTAGCCAGATATTCTATTATTTGTGTTGTTTTCTTTCCTTTTCTTTTCTTTTTTTTTTTTTGTTTTTGGTGTTTATAGCAAAGCAACTGTAACCGAAAAAAAAAACAAACTGAATTGAAATGATTTTTAAAGTGAAGGATTAGTAAAAAAAATAAAAATTTAATTTTTAACTGACAAGTTAAGCCAAAAGATTAGTTAGTAAATATTTTTGTCACTTGGCAACAACTTTTAGTTTATCTCAAAGGAGATCTCACTATAACGCCCACTATTAAGGCCATATTATTAGTATTGTATGTATATACTAGTGCATATGTATGTACATATATACATACATACATACATATATATGTACATATATATAGTACATATGTGCATATAGATTCCCAACCCCTCCAATCCACGCATAAAACTTTGCAGAAAAAGTCAAACCGCATTTGGCGAGTCTCGAAATCAAAGTGCA
The DNA here is from genome assembly GCA_035045865.1 of Drosophila austrosaltans. NCBI lineage: Eukaryota > Metazoa > Arthropoda > Insecta > Diptera > Drosophilidae > Drosophila > Drosophila austrosaltans. Next base: position 9,742,369 of record JAWNOQ010000207.1, read on the forward strand.
AACTACATTCTCATACATGTAATTGGATTAACTTGACAAAAAAAAACAACAGCAAAATCAACAACAACAAAAACAAGGAGTAAAGAGCAGCAACTAGAAGAGCAACGTAGAACGTCGCCAGTTGAAACTTTGTCTTTTGGTTACCCCCACGAACTCATTCAACTTCAAGGAGACACATACACAAAGATACTTACACACACACATACACACATATGCACACACACACACACACACACTCAAACCTTAAAAACTGCACAATATACAGAAAATTTAATTAAAAAAGGATTTTCGGGCTGAAAAGTTGTATGGCTTCGCTGACTTAGCCTCTTCTACAATTTGCCGTTTAAATTCAGTAAGAAAAGAAAAAGAAGAACAAGATGGAGAAAAAACAGTAAAGGGAAATATATTTTCTTCATTTTTGGTTATATTCTTTTTTTTTTTCTTTCTGCCATAAGAAAATTCAATTTATAGTTTCCAAAGACGGACAAATCAGCAAAGAGCAAAGAGTTGCAAAAACGACAGGCAGACAGACGGTGGCATAAATTGCCAAAGACAGACAATGCTATTAATTAATTTAGGAAGGCGGCAACATTTAAAACGGGATCTGCCCTGCCCTACTATTACAGTAAGTAAGAGTTAAAAAGCATAAGAGCAAGACCAAAACATACATAATAGGAGAGAAAGAGATGGAGATGAGGTCTATGGTTTTTTCATGCATTTTGGTAAAGTTTTTATACCCTAATGGGTAGATTGATGGGGGGTATATTGAGGTCTTTACATCTTGAAAGTAACAAAAACAAAATTTATACGATTTTTGATCTGCATTAATATATAGAAAAGTTGATCTTTCCCCCTAAGGATTCAACGGTTTAATATATATTTATATATCATCTTCAAATCCAAAAACCTATATAAACCTGGACATTCAAAAAATGTTGACATCTTTTACTAGTAAATATAGTAAAAGATGTCAACATTTCTTCTAACATATCTTCATATCTTCTATTACTATATCTACTATATCTTCCTTCAACATATCTTCATTGAGTTTTCTATCATACCATCTTCAAATCCAAAAACCTATATAAACCTATATCTACTATATCTTCTTCTAACATATCTTCATAGAGTTTCCTAATTTTTATCCTATTTTTCATCCTTTATACTTTTCATAATTTCAACAATTAAAAGTTGATCTATATACTATAAAGGAAAAGGGTATCACATAGTCGCCTTTATAATTTATATATATTTATTTATGGTATATTTTATTTTACGATTTGTTTGCTTTTTGTTCATCAGGTCATAAAATGATTTTCATGTTGCAAAACATTTTGTTTCTGCTTGTTCAATGCCTTTTTTTTTTAAATAATTTAATAAACGTTTTCTCTCTCTCTCTCTCTCTCTCTCTCTCTCTCTCTCTCTCTCTCTCCACATAAGTGTGTGTGTCTACGAAAAAAAATAAATAAAACTGAAAAGCATATTCATTAAACAAGCTAAATAACAGGCAACGAATAGACCAAACTTTTCTTGTTTGTTAGCCCAGTTAAGCTTTTTCGTTTATACGATTATTTCATTATTTTCGTTGACGCTTTAAACACTTTATACCTAATTGGATAGAGTTATAAATTTGTTAACAAAATGCATTTATATATACATTTTCTTGTGTTTTATCTTTAACTTTATACTGACATATGACTATATATGTATATCTTTGTAGAACGTACATATATCTCCCATATGGAGTCTTTTATCTTGTATCTCTTGGGTAGGATAGAAATTATCTTATCTTAAAGCTTTCTTAACTCATTTAAATGATTTATAATATTTAATGATATGATAAATGAAATTAATTTTTGGCTTCTCTTTAGAACTTCTAAGAGTGAAGATATTATAGAAATATCAATTTCCACTTCATTTTATTGATTTATGGAAATAAATTTTTAATATTATTAATGAGAGCGCATGACTATTATTTCGCTTGTATAAATATAGATTTCTATTTGTTTTGCTTATTAACTTTATTTTTTGTTTTTTTTTGTTTTACTTGTTTGTATCTTTTGTCTCTTAATGAGTAAGTAAGTAAGTATTGCAAAGAACTTTGTCATCAAAGTTGACACACACACACACACACACATACAGACACACAAAAAGTTCCTCATCAATTTCAATTTTCATAAAAAAGAAAATCTTCGTCACACTTCAATTTGTTTTTCACGACTTTTCTCTTTTCTTCAGTTCATTTTTCATGACTTATTTTGTCCCCCCTTTTATTTTTTTTCTTTTCTTTTTGTTGGTTTGTTACTTTAGTCGAAGACATTTTCTAATTGTCATCTTTCCTACCACTTGCAGGATTAGTTTTTCCAGAAATGAAAAACCATTGATGGGTGTATGAGGCATGTCCCAATGGTATGGGTGTATGTGTGTGTGTGTGTGTGTGTGGGTAGGGGGAGGGAGGGGATGGGTTTAGTATTGTGAGTGGTAGGTAGAAGTTGCCATTATTTATTATGTTGCTCAAGTCTTTCATTAGAGCAACATTTTTGCCTTTCATTTGTTGCTGTTCCCTTTGCGTTTTTGTGTGTGTCACATTCCTACTTTTGCCTTATGCCTCTTATTTACAGTTATTTGGCTGCTCTGTTGCAAAAGGCTTAAAAAAAAAAAATGAAAAGTAAAAGACCAAACCAAACGGAAGTGGGTGGGGTGGGTAAGCAAAATGAAAAAGAACAAAAAAAAAAAAAGAAAAGAAAAGGAGAAGGGCGAGAAAGAAAAGAAAGAAAGAAGAAACAAACCATTTTCCCATCATTATCTGGCGCACTGTGCGTAGCTAGAAGCCTGCTTACAAGCCTGATTAAACCTTAGTGAAAGTTATCATCATCATTATCATTATCTTGATTATCATTATCATCGTTGTTGTTGTTGTTGTTGTTGTTGTTGTCATCGTTCAGGCTCATTTGAAGGGATAATTACAGAAGAACGCAACGGTATGTAGATAATATGAAGGCAACAAATTTTTCGGCTTTTCCTTATGTTATTTTAGTAAACGAAACTTATTCTCTTCCTTTCTCTCTCTCTCGCTCTCTCGTTTTCTCTCTTTCGGTAATCAATAAATAAATTTTGTAAACATCAATAGATTGCTTCACAAACCGCTCCCTTTTGAGAATAAAAAAGGAAAACAAAAAAGGAAGTAGATGGAACGAAACTTGCCATTAAGACTCAAAATGCTTTTGTAAACAATATTTATGCCCCTTAACTCCACCATTCCCTCCCCTGTTTAGTGATGAATGGAAGGTCAATTGCTATGACCCCAAGAGCGATGTCCTGAAAGCGCGTTACTATACATACATATATGAAAGTGTGTATGTGTGCGTGTATGTATATATGTATGTGTATATGTTTATTCTTCAACCATAGCTCTGACATTTAACACAAAACGACGCGAGCCTGTCAATGCCAATGTGTCCTGGACTGCCAAGAAGGCGATGCTTAGGATGGGGTCGACTGGGAACTTCCCCTAGATGGCGGAATGTTTATGCGAATGCTTGGGCACAAACATACGTGACATGCCTCCCGTCTCTCTGTGTGTGTGTGTGTGTGTGTGTGCGTGTGTTGCTTAAGCGGCGGAAGCAATGTGCACCAACTGACATCTGGTAGGAAGCAAAACCCAAGTTGATAGCTGAAAGAGTCACAGATCCTTCAGTTGGAAACGGCAAAAAAAAAAAAGAAAGGAGAAAGAAAAAATGCCACAACTTGGCTGACAGCCGCAGTCACTGATGCTGCTGCTGCTACTGCTGTTTCTGCTCCTGCTGCCGCTTTCAGTTAACTCAAGTTCAGTTCAGTTCAGTTGTTGTCATATTTTTCACTGAACAAAAAAAAACAAAAAACAAAAAACGACAGAAAAAAAATTGTTTCTTCTCTATGACTTTTAACACAAGTTGAAGATATTAAATGCACAGTGTGTCAAAAGTGATGCTAAAGCAATTAGTGGTTTTATGGTAATGACACTAGCATCATTTTCAATTTACTTAACTCACTTGGCAGCGGCATTCATCATTAATCATTTAGATAGTTAATGAATGTGCCTCTCTATTGTTATCCTCCTCTCTCTCTCTCTCTAATTGTTCTCAACGAATATATTTTTCAATATGCTGCACAAATATTTTATTGGATCTACAGTTTTATGCATGAATATGCTTGTCCAAATGGGATTAGTTATGACCCTTGCACAAGCTTTTGAGCTTTGATTTGATTTGTTGTGGCCTTTAATCGGCTTTTAATATAAGAGAGAGTGAGAAGAGAAAGGAAAATTATGCCTTTTAAAAAACTAAAGCTTTAATACACAATTCACTTGAAATGCCGCAAATTAAAAAACACTTAAAAGAAGCTTAAAATTAATGATAAAGTGAAAACAATATCTGGCTAGGGGGGATTCTAGGAAGGTAAAACAATTAAATTTTTCCAACTATTTTTGTTAGCATATTTCCCTTTTTTCAAGTTTTCTGAACTGAAACTTTCTTTGAGTTACATATTATTTGGAAAACTTTCTTTTGGGAATGTCTGTAAAAGTAAAGATTCTGAACTCCAACCAAAAAAAAATCCCATGAAACAGTTACTCAACTCAAAAACTAAGTAGCCTGCTATATATAAAAAGTTTTTTTTAACTATCTATTCTCATTTTCAATCATTTTTTAAACCCTAAAAATGACACTTTAATACATCATTGAGTTGTTCGAGTTTTAGTTACTCTTTCACTCTGCTATCCTTCCCTCATTTTAATAACTATTTCTCGTTTGTAATTTATTGTTATAATAAAAACAAATCGATATTCAAACAATAATTCCACTTCAATAGCCAAGGGAATTGATAAATAAACTATAAATAAAGGACATGAGAAACAAAAAAAACAAAAAAAAAGTTAAAAACTTGATTCCACTGTGCATTAACTGGGCCCAAAAAACACAAAACCAAAACCAAGAAGGCCCAGCAAATATGCTATGTATGCTGTGTGTGTGTGTGTGTGTGTGTGTGTGTGTGTGTGCATGTGTATGAGTGAGTTTGTCTTTGTGTGCTTTTCGCGCCTGACACATTATGTTAATACATCTACAGTTTAACAAAGGCAAATATTGAACTTTATGTGGCAGTTGCCAATGTTTCACAGGGGGCACTGTGAGTGTACACAGCAACAACAACAACAGCAACAGCACACACACACACACACAAACATAATAGTCAGCATATGTGTGTACACACATACACAGAGAAACATAACACAAAATTTATGCATATTTTGATGACATTTTGAACGCATAACGTAAAATGTCAAATACATAAAAATGAACAACAAAAACAGCCAAAAAAAATAAAAACCATATATGTATATATATATGTATGTATGTATATACATATAACATGAAAACGAGTAACGCAAAAATAACAAAGTGAAAGAGTAAACCAAATGGCGAAATCATTTCATCAATACCCATACGCACACACACACACATACGCACATACACACATACGCACATACACACATTCCAATTCCTTTTTGCCGGAAATCGATGACAGCCATTTTGCTGTAAATTGAGGCATTTTACCAGAGCGCTTTTGTAATTGTATTAGCGGACGGTGTGTTAGTATGTGTGTGTGTGTGTGAGAAAAGATGTGATCTGGCCGTAGTTGGGGTTGTGGAAGAGAAAGGCTATTCGCTCCATCTCTTTTCACTGGCGACATATTTGCCTTCTCTGCTATTTTTAGCACCATTTTCATTTAATTTGCTGCCCATGCTGCATAACTAAAATGCCGAACGGTAGCTAAAAGATGAGCATAGATTGTAGAGTGAGAACTGTAGGAATATATTTGGGCCGGTAAGAAGAGGAGGGGGTGAGGGGAAAAGAGAGAAAAAAGAGATAGGTAGTGCAATGGTTGATATTGGCAAGTATGAGGCGTGGTAGCAAGACCAGTTTATGTTTTTCAATTACCCAGACCGCAAAAATTTGCAATTTAGATAGCTAAATTTGAGTTTCAATACCCTGTACACCTGTAAACGTTTTCGATCTTGAAAGAGTATGCCCAAATCAATGGAAAGTAAAACCATATGAAAAATGTCAAAATCAAAAAACGAAATGTCTATAATTATTTACAATCTGCATTCTCAGGAAAACTATAGAAATGCTAAAACGAAATAAAAGTAAACTATTTGACGCTAGGTGCGCCAGTGTGTTGATGCGCCAAAATGATTACACAAAGAACAAAGTCAAATATAATTTAAAAAATTCAAGTAAAAATAAGTTTTCCAAACGATCCTTCAACAATTCATGTAAGTTTAAAATAAAATCATATGCTTACAGGGTATTTAAACGTCGACGACAACAAAGTGCATTCTTTCTTTTTTTTTTTTTTGTTACTTTTTTCAGCATATTTTTTTATTAGACATTTTTTTTGGCGGTTTTTTTTTAGGTAAATTCTGTGGCAACAACAAAGAGGAGGAATATAAAGTGACTCAGCGGCTTTTTGTTCTTGGTGGCAATTTTGGGAGTCAATTATTTAAATTTTAAATAGTTTATATTTGGAGAGTTCATTTTAGATTGAAATTGTTTTCAATTTTATTTAAATAATGTAAGAAGAGTTTTATTTCAACTGTATTTTTGTCCTTTAACCTTTCAAAAGCTAGAGACCTATTTTCCATATTCTAATCAATATCTGCATTGCATACAAAGGAAAATAACAAATTACATCATTTGCAACCCAAAAAGTATGCAATGGGAAAACTAAACGAAATCAGGTAGAAAATTTACATTTGAACTTTTGTATTTTGATTGACATTTAAAACGTTTTGCTATGCAAAATGTATACTAGCATAGTTATCTCTCTCTCTTACTCTAAGTCATCCACTTGTTGGCTTTATGGCTATCCCTCTTTATCTCTCTCAACTTGCCCCTCTGTCTCTCTCTCCCTCCCCCCGTTTGCCTTTCTCTATCTGGTTGTCAGTTGCATTGAATTTTACTTCAATTTCTTTCTCTTAAAATTCTTTTGCAGTTGCATGTGCAGGAACTTGGAAAAAATCCGTGTGCACAAACTAACTATTTTATATGAAATCAACGTGGCGTATGATTAATGAAAATGAAATATTGCGCATACATATGAACAAAAGTTCAAAAAAGCAAATGGAATTGTATTTTCATCTTTTTCTAACTATCTGTGCATGCGTGTGTGTGAGTCTGTGTGCATAGACAGATAACAAACAATAAAAAGGGGGCGAAAAAAAAAAAACAAAAGAGTAGAACTGAACAAAAGTCAAAGCCAAGGACTTAGACTTGCAAAGGAATCGATTAAAAACAAAACGTTGATTGAATTTGCCAATAGCAAACGCGTTATGGCTTCTATGTGAATGAACGTCAGAACGTAGCGTCAGAGACAAAAACGGAATTAAGTGGAATGAGAGCAAGGGAGTGAGAGATAAGGAGGTAGAGTTAGACACAGAAAAGTAGGGAAACCATAGAGGAAGAGAGAGAGAGACAGAGACAGAAAGCTGCACACAATGTAACAATGCAGAACCAATAATAAAGGTAGCGCAGCAAGAGTCCTTAGTTCCCTTTTAGCCCCCTCAATTGCTGCTGCCACTTGCTCTTACCTCCAAAAGAAAAAGAAGAAAAAAGACAAGAAAAAAAAAGCGAAAAGGGAAATAACCAATTTCAGCAAATAAATCGTAAAAAGTAAAAGTAATAAAATCAAGAAAATGAGAAAACAAACCACACACACGCACACCCGCACACACACATACACATATGCACATACGCTTCATGTCCTGTCTTTTGCCAAAAAAAAAAAAAAAAATTAAGCGCAAAAAAATTCTAAGAAAATAAACAGGAATCGACTTAAGAGCCATCCTGTAGCAAATTTCAGAAATCCTTCCGACAAGGACTTCAGATCAAGAGATCACTTTGATAAGAATATGTTTCAAATGGCCTTCTTTGATTTATTTCAATATACTCACTTTAACACTATGCCTACAGGGTATGAAAAAATTGATGAGAAAATGAAAATATCGCAGCTATCAAAAACAGACAGCAAAACACAATCACACAAAAGCAAGTAGCACATCGGAGTACAGAGTACAAAGATTCAAGAATAATAATAAAAAAAAAAAAAAACAACAACACAAACAAAACAAGAATCGCATTGGTACAATAAGAGAGTGAGAGAGAGAGATAATGCTTAATGCGGTGCAAACAGTGGGCCAAATCTTGTCGAGGATAAATAATCAACCAATTGCTGATTATTTCCAATCCACTGAATTCCAATGAAATTGTTTCTATTAGATATGAAACGAAATCATATTTAAATAAGTTAGAAATTTATGAGTTAAACATTAATTGAATCATCAATATGAAATAGTTTCAATATACAATTTGTTAACCATTCCAACAGTATATTATGCACAAAAGGCAATTGATGATCAATTTTATAGCAAAATTTAATGAATTATTCAAAGTTAGTTGGAAATCTTTTGTAGAAGCTTTTCTTTTTAAGTTTTTGAAATAATTTCTATATCATTTTGTTAACAACAAAAATTTAAATAACTTTTTAAGTCTTTCTAAACTTAATTCAATATGAAGATTGATATTAGAACTGAACGGAATCAGTAGCACACATAGAGAACCATTATTTGGAACTAGTTTTGATCTAATTGATAAACAATTTCTATATAATATTGTAGGACTTATCATATTTGAAACTACCAAAGAACTTTTATTCGAATTTATTAAGTATTTAGAAACATTTTTTAAGATTGTGTACCAAATAGAATCACGAAATTTGTTTTTTAACCAAAATTGAACTAATTTAGAAACAATTTCATTTATTTCTATCGAAAAATCTTAATCGAAAAATAGTTATATACTTTGTTATGTCGTAAACACAGAACTCATTCAATTAGTTTCAATTCGTATAAATAAATGAAAATAAATAGACAATATAATATATAGTTGGCATTTTATCAAAGTTTTCTTTAGATTAAAAATCGATATTGATTTGCCCACAAAAAGAGTTTGCAAACTAATCGCTTTATCCATATCAATTGCCAAAACAAAAGACAGACTCAGAACAGGACAGGGTGAGAGAGAGGGAGAGAGACAGAGAGGGAAATAACGAAATGTTAATTCATTTCATTGGAAAAATGTAGACAAAACGAAAACCAAATTAAAGAAACTGACAAACTGCCAAAGCAAACGATTCCATATGAAGTCATACACTTATAACTTTTTCATTTCCATTTTCCTTACTCCTTACTAGATGTCTCACACACACACCACACCACACCACACCACACCACATACCACACACACACACAGACATACAATCAGACAGGCAAAACAAACCACTTTCATTTTGACAAAGAAAACCCAATTCACCAAACTCCAACCAAATGTCCTGGCTAATATCAAACCACCCCTTAACCACTGTGCACACTGTGCAGATAAAGAAACTGAACATAGTTTTTTTTTTTTTTTTTCTTTTTGGTTCCTTTTTCTTCTTTTTTGGTCTATACCAAAGGAAATGAGCAAGACATTGAGTCACCTCCTCAATGAATGATAGTATGGATGGGGGAGGGGAGCGGCAGAGATCTGGCGGTGTGTGTGTGTGTGTGTGTTCGGGCGGGATTGGAGTGTGGAAAAGCAATCAAAATACGAAACAGAGACAAAAGAAGAAGATAAACAGAGGCAGACAAGCAAAAATATTGCCTTTTAGTGGTCGCAAAATACAGAACAAGACGAGAGATGACAGAAGGGTATCAGCAGCAGGAGCAGGAGCATGGGCAGTGGGAAGCCAAATGAAAGGATGAGCAGGTGTTTAGGCGTTTGAATTTTTTATGCAACAATAAATTAAATCAAAACAGTTAAATTTGACCTTGGTCAGGACGGGACAGGAGCCAAAGTGGCAACAGCATCAGTTCTACAGTACCAGCAATGGCATCATCAAGGATAGATGCATTAGGGTCTCATATAGTTGGCAATCCCTTTTTGCTTCGAGGCCATGAACCTTGACGTTGTGTGTATGTGTGTGTGTGTGTGTTTGTGTGTGTGCATGGCAGGACCCCAGTGGCTATGGTTCTTCCTCTTCTACTCTCTGCTCAAATAAGCATAACGAGACAAAACTAGAGAACCATTATCCTTGGGGATGCAGGATGCACTTTTGCATTACGCATACGCCATGTGACACTCACACACACACACAGTGGCATGGGAACCTTTTGATTATGTCGCCCAAGTTGAAATAATATGCAGGGTCAGCACACATGAGCACATAACATAAAAATGTAATATCAAAAGAAATAATAAAACAAAATAGAAAAACACAAAATACAAATATGTAAATCTATAGTATACTGTTTGGGGCAATCTATTGAACTCAACTTTTAAGACCAAATAGAAGATTAAAAACTTGAAACCAAAACGAAGCAAATAAGGGCAAATACTGTGGAAACAAAATTTTAGTGCAAAAAACGCAAATTGTTGGCTAATTAACTGATTTTTTAAGCTATTTCTTTAAAATTTGTTGCTACAAATTTCATATTTAATTCCATTACAAAGTGTGCAAAATGTGGAAGAACAACAACAAAGACTATAAAACAGGATGCATAAGCATGTAAACGAACAAGAGAGCGATAGACTATGAGAGAGAGAGAGAGAGAGAGGGAGGGAGAGAGATAGAAGCTACACTGTTGTTGCAAACAAGGCGAGTTTTTCCGCGTTGACTTTTGTTTTGGCAAACAGCATAAAATGAGTCCCACTCCCAACTCCTGCCACTGTATTCCTCCTCTTACACTACCCCTTTTCAGATCCTGTTTCCCGTTTGCGTTCCGCATTCTAGGCCGGCATGGACAGCATGGCATCATTAACATTATGTAAGTAACAACCGGCGACACTGACAGCAACAGCAACGGCAACAGACGTTCACAGCACCGTCCTCCGACTCGCTTTCCCCCTCTCAATTCAGCCCCATCTTTTTTTTTTTTTTGTGTTACCCTTAGCTCCATCCCTTCTGGCCCAGTAGCACCACCATCACCATCACCACCACCACCACACTTCAGGTAAGTAGCCCTGAAGTTGTAATTTACGCTCTGACAAAATGGCGCACCAAAAAGAAAGAAAGACAGACGAAGAAGAAGAAGAAGAAGCCTCTCACGTAACAGCGACATAGCAAACTATGCGGGTTGGGAGAAGAGCTGAATGAGACGAGGATGCCGCATAGTTAGCCTATGTATTGCAGTTGATGGGGTAGATATGTACATACATACATACATACATACACATATATTATATACATACTTTCCATATATATATATATGTATATGTACATATACATTTACTTACATATCTATCTATCTTTACGTTATGTATATCAGGTGTTTGGCCTTTATGGGCTACATAAATTAAAGCACCAACCATTGAAATCTTTCATTATGAGTTCTGTGGTTTGAGGCGACTACACTGAAATAAAGCTAAGCTGTTGTAATAATATTACAGAAGATGGCTCAGTGTTTGGGTAAACGGGAGAGGGGGGGGACTGGTGGATAAAGAGAAATTCGAGTTGTACTCTGCGATAAGAATTAACTTGAAATTATCTTAAGAACATTAAGGAATATTTTGTATTTACATTAGGCAAATATAATTCACTATTAAGTAAAGATTTTTTCGATCACAACAGATGAAGATATATTATCTCTGCATTACCCAAAAAATTAACTAAAAATTTTTTCTTTAAATACTTTTCGTTTGGTTTGTTTTTTTGATATGGTACCAAAATTTACAGCGTTGACTTTTACTCTATACGAACTAAATCGAATAGATCATAAATTAAAGTCAACTGTTTTGAGAGAGAGATATCTACAGGCCAATTGTTTTTTTATTAATATTTAAGTATTATTTCAAATACTTAACAGACTTAGCTTTAACAAATTTAAGTCTTTGTTACTGTATACCTATTTTAATTTATATAAACAACAAATATCAGATGAAAATATCACTAATCACTATAACAAAAAACTAGTTTAAATTTGAAATTCTACAAACAAAATTTGATCATTATAATATTATTATTATTAACCAAAGTTTATAAGTAAATTAGAAAGTAAAACATTCCCATTTAAAACCAACAAACTAATATAAAACTAACTTTTACTTATTATACATTTACCAAGAAGTTTCATTATGTATTCAATCACATTTGAAATACTTCTAGTCCAACAATATTTTATTTAGTTTAGTAGCATAAAGTTTTTTTTTTTTTTCATTTCATTATCCTTGATAATCTTCATATAATTTGACTATAATAAAAAATGATACCGTTTCCTTATTGTCAATGTATTTCCGTCATAAAAAACAAGAATACCGCAAAATGTTTATCTTTCCGCCGCAACTTTAAGTTGTGAACAAAAACGCAAAGTTTCTATATATATATACAGATAAACAGATATTCACATGCATACATATAGCTATATTATATGTGTGTGAGTGTATTATATATATAAAGGTATATACATGGCATTTTACCTAGCAAAAAGTTTTTGCTGGCAAACTGCATAAAACGAACTTCTTATAAAGTCTATAAAACGTAATGACTCGCGCTACATGCGCATACCCCTGAAAGTATGCAACAAAAGTTTCGCATTGACTTTGACAACCCAAAGGAACATTCCTTCTCAAAAATAAGAAAGAGGTATACTCACATACATGGAAACCGAGAGACAAACATACACACACACACACACACAGACACACACACAGTCTCAGCTGGGCAGGCATTGAAGTTACATACATATATAGATATAAAATTCAAATAGAATTAGAAAAGTTATATCTAAATCGGTAAAATTTAAATTGCAACCAAATAATGTTGAATCACAGTTACTACTATAGTTACAGGCTAGACTAAAAGTAACCGTTATTTTGCATCCCATAATGCGTCTCCGTCTGTATGTGTGTGTGTCTAAGAGTGTCAATTTGTACGAGTATGTGTGTGAAATGGGAATTGAAATTCATTTGCAAAATGGCAGCTATTTATATTTGTCAATCTGTGAGAGTGTGCACATATGTATATATGTTGTATATGTATCTGTATGTGTTTGTGCGTCTGTTTGCTGTGTGTGTGTGTGTATGTGTGAGTGTATGTATGTTCGTCGTCTGCACTTGTCACACTGATTTGGCAGATTAGAAATTAATCGAATTTTACTGTCAAATCGAAAGCAAGACTAACGGCAGGCGGAAGTACCGTTAGCCGTTGGCATGGCAATGCAAAAACAACACACACACACACGCACACACATATACAAACAGAAACAAATTGACAGACACTGAATGTTACGCAGTCGGCGGGCGGTCTTTGAACACACACACACACACACACACAATCAAACAGAAACGAGAAAGGAAAAAAAGAAGAAGTTAAAAATACCGTAACATAACAACATCGTATTCGATGTGCCGTTATTTCATTTTAATTCACCCGCAAGAAAGGAATGATAAATTTCCCGCTTCAAGTTTAATTTCCTTGTATAAGTAAATTAACTGTTATTTACAATGGCTTATCTTGAAACCCCCGCCCTCACCTGTTCCACAATTATCGTCGACATTTTTGTGCACGCCTTTTTGCACTAAGATTGGATTTGAAAATATTTTTTTGTTTCTTTCTTGATCACTTTTGTAGTTGCTATTTGTTGTTAATCCAAATTGTCATTTATCGCCACAGCACATTGTTGTTTTTACGGTTTACTTGTTATTGTTTCCTTTTGATATTGCTGCTTTGATTTATGAGATTTGATTAAAGTTTGCAACTCAAAGCAATGCGCGGCTTGGTCGCGACGAGTTTGTCCTGCTAAAATCAACTAAAAAGGATGGCACAGCAAGGATACGCAGGATACGCACCAGTGTGACCGTATAATCTTTATTTGAAAATCTCAAATAAATACCACACACACACATATCGATAAGCAACTATACCATATTAAGACAAAAAAAAATAAAAACTTAAAGTATTTATAGTTTACAACATTTTTAAAAAACTGATCATGACATATAAATATATGTAATTTAATAAAAGTATGTAAAAAGTACAAAATTTAATAAGAATCCTTTTTTAAATCAAATCAGTTTAAGTCAATTAAAATCAAAAATTGATACTGAAAGGTAATTTAAAACTTTAAACTAAAGTTAAAAAAATTACGCTTATAATTAAAAATAACTAAGCTTAAATTTAAAATTAAGATCTTAACAAATTTCCTAAGTAAAAAGTTTTTATTTAGGGAAGAAGAAATCACTGAAAATCATTTATTTTTCAAATTTCAAATTTAGTAATTTCCAATTTTACATTTTATGAAAAATACCAGAATATACTTTAGCAATTGTGGCCACATTGAATAATTGCTGGATAATCGATAATGCTAGTACGAGTATCGATTGGTCTTATTTACCAACACTGAAGCAAGTGATAGAAAGAACGCACGCGGTGTTTTTGTTGTTTAATTGTATTGTAAATTTCTATAAGACTCGTCCACCTGCCCAACAGCAAATATGTTCCGCCTGCAACAAGCCCAACCAGATCCCGCTGAGGAACAGAAGCGTGTTTCCGCCGAAGTACGATTCAATTTCTTCATATTTGGAACATTGTGTGCCGCAATCCGCTTAGGTAAAAGAAAACCTTATGTAAATTGCCTTCGAAACACTATTGAGCAACATTTTGTAACTCAAACCGGCACTTTTCGTTTCCAACTGATTTGCAAAGAATTACAGTTATAGAAATTCAAGGTGAAATACATCACGTCTAAATTTCAATTATAATCGTTAAATTGCATTTCTAAAGATAATTCAATTGATTTAATCATGTAGTAGCATTTCCCATCGGAATGCATTAATAGATCCAATTGAAAAGTGGTAATTAAAATCAAATTGGAAATGAAACTTGATATAAAGTGCTTGATAAGAATTGTGAAGTCTTTAACCAATCAGAAGGATCCTAATTCAAGTGTCCAAAATCAGTGTTGAGTAGTCTAATTAACAGTTTGTTTTTTTTTTTACTTTCTTTTTACAGCTCCGATAGTGTTGCATCAAATAAATACTTCCTAAACTGAAGCAAACACATCGAAAAATGCATTTATTATAACGAACGCACAGCCAGCCGAAAAATAAAATCAATTTTATCAAATTTCAATGCATTTTTATTCAGATTTTTGAACAGGTTTTTGTATCTCCCCCCACACACGCACACACACACACTCATGTATGCATTGGAGATACTAGGCGATATATGCGCAATGCCTATCGATATTTTTTACGACGTTTATCAACACACCCATACACTCAAATGAAATATAAAAAAAAGAAGTCAAGAAACAGCAGCAGCAACAACAACTGTATAAACAGTTGGCAAGGCAAACGGAAGACGAAGACGGAGCGAAGAAAAATGGAAACGTAAAAACGAATTCAATTTTTGCCGATACTGCCAAACTGTGTTAGCTGAATCACAATTACCTTTTACCTTACCACCAACCATCCAAACCCCCCTACCCCACACACACACACACATATATACACAAACAGATAACGGGCAAACAAATTGCAGGCTCATATACCACAAACATATGGATGTCGTCCATACTTCCCCCCTCTTACTCCTACTATAACCGAAGTTCCCATAAAGATTCAAGATAAAAACTAAAGGTAAGCATTTTGTGTTGCACTTGCTGTTGTTGTTGTTATTGGCCATTCTGTTGCGTAGCAATATTCACTTCCAACTCAGCAACTTCTATATATTTCACAGATACAGAAAGGTATAGGCAGATACAAAAAGATAGACATACACAGATACAGGAGAGCAACGACTGTGAGAGAGAGAGAGAAAAAGAGTGACCAAGGGGAGAGGAGCACATATATATATAAATATATATATATCACCTGGCTACCACGATAATGGTAGCAGCAAAATATGAACGCCTTAGTACTGGCAGCGGCAATGAAGGTGGCATCGGTACAAGCGGCAGCGGTGGAGGAGGCGGAATCATTGGTAGCGGTGCCGAAGACGATGACTGTGAGGAAGTTGAACTTAGTTTAGATCAAAAACTCGCCAACTTCAAATATATCAATACGCGGAACAGTGAAGGAATCTCGATCGGTGGTACTGCATCATCGGGTAATGCCACGTCGTCATTAGGCAAAGGAAATCCCAGCATTATGACCCGTCATGCAGATGCACGTTTTATGCAAATGGCCATTGGTACATTGGCCACAATATTGCTCTACCTAACGCTATCAATAACATTAACATTCTATCAAACGGATATAAATCGTGAGATGCCATTCCCATTGACAATTGTCACCTATCATTTGGTATTAAAATTCCTCTTGGCCGCTCTTATCCGTCATATATATCAAATGCGTGTGGGCAAGACACGGGTACAATTGGATTGGCGTGTGGCCATACGAAAAATGGCACCAACTGGCGTAGCCAGTGGCATTGATATTGGTTTTTCCAATTGGGGATTGGCACTAGTACCCATATCCCTATACACAATGACCAAATCATCAACTATAGTCTTTATTTTACTATTTGCCATCATTTTGGGTCTGGAGCGTAAGGTAATAAGAGTAAAACATTATATTTATATAAAACAATATATTATACTATAGCATTTTGTATCTTTATTATTTAGAGCTGGTCCTTGGTCTTTATAGTGGGTCTAATTGGAACTGGACTATTTATGTTCACCTATAAATCGACTCAATTTAATGCCTTGGGATTCTTTTTCATATTATTTGCATCACTGAGCAGCGGTGTACGTTGGAGTTTTGCCCAATTTATAATGCAAAAATCGAAATTGGGTCTACATAATCCCATCGATATGATTTATCATATGCAACCGTGGATGATAGCATCTCTATTACCATTGGTAATTGGCATTGAAGGTATGTTAAGTCTGTATTAATATGGTAATTCATGCCCCGTAGCGAATTTAATAATTTATAACGTAAATGTTTCGCTTTAGTCTTTAAATGAACTTTGCAATGGCAAATTCTGGTCGTAAATAATTATAAACTTTCTTGGGACATACCCATCATCACATTTGTCAACACAAAAGATAAGATAACTGAATGCTTATTTATTGTCTTTGCTAAGTAATTGAAACGGTTAAAGAATATATTTATTAACTTTTGTAGTCCTTTCGACTTTTTCTCATATAAAAATCTACTATTAACGGTAAAGTTTCACTTGCTCTCCTGCTTCAATTTAAAATCCTTCTCACTTGCTCCATGCCATTATATGTATTTCGCTTTCTCTCTTTAACACTTTATCCCCCACTATATACTTGTATTCACTCACTCCCACTCAATATGTAAAATTGCTGTTACCTACTAAAGGCATCTGTCTCTGTCATTTTCAGGTCATCGTCTTTATGGTGTATTGGAGAATTTGAAAAATGTATCAGAGGACATTATTATTTGGACCATAGCCCGTATTACATTGGGTGCCCTTATTGCATTCCTTATGGAGGTCAGCGAATTTTTGGTGCTATGCAAAACATCTAGCCTAACGCTATCCATAGCCGGCATCTTTAAGGATATATGTCAATTGGCTTTGGCTGTCACAATTAAGGGTGATCAATTGAGCCCATTGAATATAGTGGGTCTGGCTGTTTGCCTAGCGGGCATTGTGTGCCATCTAGTCCATAAATATTCCAGTATGGCACAGGCGGAGAAGCATCAACAGGCTTTGCATTTAGATAATGATAATGATGATCTAACTGCTGAATATAATTTTCATGGTGGCGGTCCTAATGGTGGAATTGGTGGTGGTGGTGCTATCGGTGGTAGTGGCAGTGGTGGCAGCGGCAATATAATTGTTGGTGTCCATAATGGGGCACATTCGGCCCTGACTGTACCATTGTTGGAGCAAACCGATTCGGATGATGAATCTGGCAATGATAAGCAAAACTCATCCGATGTTATATTCGATGTACTGAAACGACGCGATATGCAGCGATGATAATCTTGCCCTTTATCCTCCTCATCCTTCTTCTCCAATAAATAAACACCCCCCCACACACACACCCACCTGGCTTCTCCGGCGGCTCTTGTAAATGTTGTAAATTCTAACTGATAAAGAGGAGTTTATACTTGGATAGCAAAAAAAAAAAAGGAGACAGTCAAACCGTCATGAAATGAAAATTTGTGGTAAAACTTATTGTATTCCCAAAAAAGAAACATTAACAACAGACTTATCAAATCCCAGTATGAATACCTCTTTATATAAAACTTAGCATAGTTATATAATTTAGCATATTTTCTATTTTCCCCCCCCCAATTTGTTCCTAGTTATATAATTTTACTCCTCCTGACACTATATACTATATATATATACTTATATAGTTACTGTTTATTTTTTTTTTTGTGGACTTTACAAAATTATAGTTGGTTTTTTTATTTAAGTTTTGTAATAGTGTTTTTGTTGACTTTTATTTGAAGAAATTCCAATTAAATATAATATACATATGTATAATCAATTATACATACATACATATATATATATATAGATAATGATTAAATACTAAATTCAATGTGATTTTTCAAAAGCTCTTGTTTTAAAATGTGATGGGAGAAGAAAAAAAAAAACGCAAAAGAAATGAAATTTGAGAAAAAGAGACAACCGTGAGTTTTTAATGGGCATTATCGATAGCTATATATATATATATAGCATTTAGCGCCACTTTGATCAGGTACTAAGATACATAGATATACATATTTTACCTAGATCTTAAATAATAATCTTAATTAATTGGCTTTTCAAAAGCTTTCGAATATTAACTATATTGATATACTTTACGGAATGATATATGGCAAGAGAAAAATGAAAGAAAAAAAAAAACGAACCGATATTATTTTCCAGAAGAAAATACACGGATGTTTTACAATCAAACGAAAGTTTTTAAAATCAGTTTCGACAAGGTACATATACAAGATGTACCCATACGAACCGATTCTTTTTTTAATTTATATGGAAATTTGTGTTTTCATTCATTCCGTAATGTATATATAGTTTTAATTTAATTCGGATTTAAATATAGTTTTTTAGTTAATGGTTGCTCCAGCAACTCTTCATTCTCAGTTTGGTCTTCTTTGTCGTCGCGTAAACGTTTTAGATTCTTGTTTAACGATTCATCTGGAGAATTTGGTTTCTCGTTTTTCGGCATATTATTGGCAAATGAATTTGGTAGCTCTGAATTTGGTTTTCTTATTTGCTGAATGCTTATAATATTTATGATATTGGATTGAGGTTTAATGCCGGCATTAGATATAATGGATGTGTTGCTATTTTCATCAGTTGTTGTTGTTGTTGTTGGTGATGATGATGATATAGGTGTAGATGTCGATGGTAATACTGTGATATCAAAACCAGAATCTTCACTGGTCCAAGTCTGATATTGGCCATATTTTGGTGGATAATTATATTCGTCTTCTAATTCGGTTATAAGTGAATCTAATCCATCCACCGATGTATTTTGATAATAATGATAAAGTG
The DNA here is from genome assembly GCA_035045865.1 of Drosophila austrosaltans. Lineage (NCBI taxonomy): Eukaryota > Metazoa > Arthropoda > Insecta > Diptera > Drosophilidae > Drosophila > Drosophila austrosaltans. Next base: position 9,761,932 of record JAWNOQ010000207.1, read on the forward strand.
TTATTATATCCAAATATGGTTCAATCATATCCTCTGTATAGGAAGTCAACTGTGTGAGATAAGGTGTCCATCGATTGGGTAAACCGCTCACTTGACGCACTGCCCCAATGCATGCGGCTGCCAGTAAAGAGGGCAACTCATTGCCAAAACGAAGTACGTTCAATGTATAGTCGGCCATATGGAGTAGCAATTGGGCCAGAGCACTTAACATATCCTCATAACTGTCATAGAGTCGATTATTATCGTATTGGGCAACCATTTCCATATATTCAGCATAATCGGTGCGGGTGAGAAAACTACAGGCAAATAGCTCCACAAAATTGGCAGTAGTTGGACGTATCAGTTGGAAATCAAAGAAGATTAAGACTTTACGCTCGACAGCCTTATATTCGTTTGGAGTGTAGGCATTTTTAACGATGGGATTCATTTCGCTATAGCGCGGCACATTGGCATCGGTACTCTCGATTTGGGCGGCCAAATGAATGCAGACCAGTACAACAAGTGACAGCTTGTCCGGGCGTATTTTATAATAGTCTACGAAGCGATCCATATAGTAAATAGCTGCACAAAATATATAAAGATAACGATACAGTCAGTTAATCACGATCACGATGATGATAATAATAATGCAAACGATCATTATTAGGCTGTTTTTGATGCATCCTTGAGGATCTCACCCAGATGGAGGGCACAGCGACTCAACTTGTGTGTGCTTGTCACAAGTTGGCATAGTTGTAACATTTTCTGTCTCTCATCTATTTGGCTGGATATAAAGTACATGGGGCGCCGGCGCAGTTCCGTTTCCTTCATGGTAATATAAATATCTGCCGCATAGTCACTAACCCAATGACTTTTCCAAAGACGCTGAAAATAAATACAAAAAAAAAAAAAAAACACAAAAACACAAAAAAGAAGAAAAAAAAAAAAAACTTTTACACACACACAGAAATCAACGTTTTTGGTCTATCTCACATGAATTTCGTTTTGATCCTGCTTCTTATTGTCAGTCAGCAAAAAAATATTATTCTCCAGTTGCAAATTTGGCATGATGCGTTCATATAGAAATCGGAATCAATATATTTATTTACTTTAATGGCTTGCCAAAAAAATTCCGTAAACTTGCAAAAGCAGAATGCAAAACAAACGACACAACAAGTATGGCTGACTTAAAATATCATAACGGTTAACCTCATTGTACATGTTGTACATCTGTAAAAATTAAGTCCGTAACATTTTCTGTTATTAAAGAGTTGCAGAATACCCTTAACACAGATTTATCCTGAAAAATAATACACATTTTTATTTAAATAAAACGTTTTATTTATTAATTAAGACTATATGAGTTTGTAAATTCGGCATCATTTGAGGAATTGTTGTATTAATATTAATGAACATAATAGTAATGTAACTTAAATAAAAAAAATTCCGAATTCTTTATCGGTAGAGCGAAAATCATAAGGCAGCAGCTCCAAAATTTGAACACTATCATTTTGCATGATGGAATTTCTGTGGAATTCACCCCAAAGCTGTTCTTAAAAAAGATCTTAGAATAAGACAACCTGCTGGATTCTTCGTTACGTGCCATACCTGTGGATGTGGGTGAGAGGGGAAATGTATTAGCAATTGTCCTTTAAGCTTGATTCGGTATGAAACTTCCAATTCCAAAACTCACCTTGATTTTGGGATCCATCTCCTCCACATTACACTAAATTCATTATTAATCTAACTATTGACACCTGTTCGCTTTGCAAAGCTCCTAAATGATCAGTCTTGATGAAATGGCCTTAATGATAAAAGAGTTGTCCATTATTGCTGCGGCTTCCTCTCCAAACTGTCGTACATCCAATCCGTATCACTGATGTAATTCAATTCCTTACGCAAATCCTGTAGCCGCTTTAAATGGCTTCCTGTATTTTTAAGAGCTCTGTCGCTCTCCAGCACAGCATCAGTATATCCAGGAAGTTCTGTTTTCTTTGACTGACCATTATTGGAAATAGAAAATTTGTTATTTTCACATTACAATTGTCAATTGTTATTAATAAATAGAAAATCATCATTATCATACCCCTGACGGTGCACTGCCAATGCTGTTGCTTGTGCCTGCTTCCGAAATGCTGGTGCGACTTGTGGAGGCCTCTTCAGTGGACATTGTTAATTTAAGATGCTTTGATGTGACAAGTAGACACTGCATAAAACTAAAAAATACAAACAAATAGTTTTAAAAATACACACACGCAAATTGTTGATCAATTCGCCTAGCTTTCTAAATTCGCTTCGCTTTTTGAATTTGCTTCGCTTTTTGAATTCGCTTTGCTTTCCGAATTCGCCCCTCACATTAAACAACTCGCTGATCTCTTTGCTCTTTCACAAATTGTTCGCCCCTCTTTTCGCATTGTAACTTCCAATTAGCAAATGGCGGCAACTGAATTTTCACGCATTTTAAATTACCTGGCACATTTGCCAAAATATCTTAAGGATTCGCTTGAGGTAAGTTTTGACCCTTGTCCACTTGTATGGCCTACTAAAAATGAATAATAAAAAAAAAGAAAAAACCCGAAGCCCTTTTGAACAAATTTTGATTAAATATACAATTTAAGTATTTATAGTGAATGGCTAAGCAAATGAGACGCCGTCACATTAACGCTCACGATTGGAAACCCACCAGCATATCTAGAAATTCTGTAAATGAGTTAGCCAAAGCCTTTATAAATCAATCATTAAGCGAGCCGGTTAAGCGTGAAATATGCAAATTTGTGAAAGAGTGGTGCCGGAAATTCCTCATCCTGACATTTGAATATGTACGATATACGAGAGCGAAACGTGTCAAATGTACCCACCTGTATACCCAGGATTTTGATTTGTGTGTAAGAATTTTAAGGCTCAACAAACAGCCGGTAGAACAACCAGTTGAAACAGAAGACCTATTGAGGCAGACAGTTGCGGCAATGATAAAGGAAAAGTTTGACGAACAGGAATCACTTAACAGATTCAACAAAAAACGGAAATCTGCACCAAAGGCCACAATGTCACCCAATTGGAAAATTATACGAAATCCATCTACCCGATGGATTAAGCATGAACAGGTCTATCTGAAGCCGCACAAACAAATTCTTACCGAAGAGCAATTGAATTTCTTTCAACTGATCACAGAGACATGTATGGGTCCGTCGGAAAAGAAACGTCGTCGCGCCTTGTTGACCCTATCCACAGACTCGTCACTCGATGAACTGTTGCCCGCATTGAGTGTTTTCATTGCCGATGCTGTACAGGTGAATGTCGTCCAGCAGAATATAACTATGCTGTTGCATCTGATGCGTATGGCACGGGTCTTGGTGGCCAATCCGAATTTGTGTTTGCCCAAATGCGTAAGTAGCCAGCAGTGATTGGGTAAATTTTGACTAATGCTTTTGTTTTGATACCACCACCAGCTGCATCAGTTGATACCAGCCGTGTTAACCTGCCTATTGGTACGTCAAGATTCTACGAGTCCTGCCGTTGAAGACCATTGGGCATTGCGAGAGTATGCGGGTAATATTATATCTGAGATTGTTTGGCATTTCAACAATTCGCATAACGCCATCTTGCCAAGAATCATAAAGTAGGTATCCAATAGCATTTAAAGTCAATTTAAATCATTTTCAAATCATTTTCTAGAATCTACAATGCAGCATTGCGTAAGCAGCCATTGACCACAATCTATGGCGCCGTCATAGGATTGGGTAAACTGGGAAACTATGTCATCCGAGCCTGCCTAATACCACAGATTGCCTACATCTCTACTCGTATTGAGAAGCATTTAATTGACACAAATGGATCCACCTGCTCGAGTATAAACAAACAGACCGCCAAATATATACGACATCGTATACTAAAGGTCTGCACGCCAATTTTAATGAAATTACACAATCCCCCGGATGAATTACAGAAATATGGTAGGGCATATGGTTCCCTTGGCTATTCGCTCTGTGATGCGGTGTCTGTGAGTCGGATTAAAGTTGCGGCCATTGATGAAGCACAGAAAGAGGAAGCTGCTGCTAAGCTTCTAGCTGCAGAAAAAAAGAAACAAGAGCAGATTGAAATATCCTTAAAAAAAAGTACTCAAGAATTGCCTGTTAGTGGGTGTGGCAACATGACATCGTCAATCTTAGGAGCTGGAGCAACTCTAACAGCTGATAAACCGCTTGGACAATGAAAGAAAATATGTAAATAAAATGACAGTATGTATATACAAAACATTTGTGAAATAAGTTATTATTTAATTTGCCAAATTAAAGTCGCATGAGATCAAATTTGAATGATTTGAAAAAGTGCGCCAAGCGACAGCGGCTTAGTGAAGTCGAACTAATGCTCATCTCTAGGCTTTTGAAACACGATCATGAAATCGAATTATTGCCCATTTCTAGGCTTGTGCAACCTTGCTTCTGCCTAACATATGATTGGTGATGAGCAGTTGGAATAGTCCGGTGCCGGTCACTTTGGATATGGAAATGATTTTACAAAGCATATAAAATATGGGAATTATAAATTATATAAAATAATTTTCAGTTTTAACTTACATGTTCTAAAATAATTCAAAAGTTACGCGAAATCAATAAAATTAGATGTATATTTCTTTGTGTATACAAGCGAACACTGTCACTTTTCCTCGCTGGCAGTCACAGTTTATCCTAACATTTTACGCATCTCTAGTACCTAACCTCAACCTCAGCTGTGCAACAACAAAAACATTTTTTGTGTGTTGTCTGCAGCTTTGTGGCAAATTTTGCAAGAAATTGTAATTTTATAGTGTCAATTTGTTGTATCAAATCCTTTGGACGAATTGTAAGGAGAAGTCCACAGTAAAAGAGCCACTCAACAGTTTCCTCAAACACATTGCCAAACATTTACTAGCCAAACCGCGAGCAGGACAAGTATCAAAAGCAGCAGACGAGCCACAAGCAGGAGCGGAGCGGTGCAAAGAGACTGACAACAGAGGCAAAGAGAAAGAGAGAGACGTAGGGTAGTCGCAGACGCGTGCACACTTTACTTTCAGCAGTGAATTTCATACGGCATTTTGTGGGTGTTCAGCGGAGGAGCGTGTTGGGACTACGCCAGGAAAGATGGTTAAAGCTAAAAAGGGCAAGAAAGAGATATTGACCACAGCGGAAGGAGGTGGTTCCTCAGGCGATGAGATGTGAGTGCTAGTAGCCAAATGTGTCGTGTTGGCAAACTTTCTAAATGCATTTGCATTATTTTGATATTTTCCCTTTTCCTTCATTGTAGCATGAACTCTGATATGGACAGTGACCAGGTGAGTGTCAACAACAAGAAGAATCAGCAGCAGCAGCAACAGCACCAGCCGAAGGGCAAGAAGAAGAATAAGAAAGCTGTTTCTGATGATGACGAGAGCCCATCTGAGGAGTTGTCCAAAGCTGTAAAGAAACTGAATGTCCAGGATAAGGGTAGGAAAAAGACCACCCATGCAAATGAAGAGGACTCCGATGATGATGGAACAGCGGCTGCACCCAAAACCAAAGGCAAGGCATCAAAAAAATCCGCTTTTGAGTTGTTGATGGATGATGATGACGACGATGATGAACCGTCGCCACCAGCAGTCGAAAGCGATGATGATAACGATGAGAAAGTAGTGGCAAAATCCCAAAAGAAGAATGAGAAAAAGGGAAAGAAATCAAAACGCAAAGGTAAAGCAGACGATGATGAAGATTTGGATAAAGTATTGGCTGAACTCCAAGCGGAATATGCTGGGGAAGCTCCACCTCCTGCAGCTGCTAATGTCGTCTCCCCCGACGATCTGGACGATGAGGAGTTTACTAAGAAAAGGAAAAATAAGAAACCAGCAAAGGAAAAGCCAGATGAAAATGATGCTGCTGCTATAGATGATGAAGATGGCGCAGAAGAGGGCGGCATGAAGACAGCGGCTCAAAAGAAAAAGGAAAAGAAAGAGCGTCAAAAACGTGAAGCGGCTATGGCCAAACAAAAAGCAGCATCGGAACCCAAACAAAAGCCGGTGGAAAAGCCTCCTCCAGAGCCTCCAGTAGAAGTAGAAGTCACAGAAGAGACCAATCCAGAGAATGATGCTGATGCCGGCGATGAAGGTGGTAAGGCAGCAAAGAACAAGAAAAAGGGCAAGAAGGATAAGAAGGCGGAACCGGCCGAAGAAGAGACTAAGGCTAAGAAAAAGGGCATGTCTGCAGCTATGGTGGCAGCTATGCAGGAGCAGCTGAAGAAGCGTAAGGAAGAGGAGGAGCGTTTACAAAAATTGGAGGAGGAACGCATTAGGCTTGAGGACGAGCGCGAAGAGGCACGTTTGGAGGCCGTGCGCCTGGAGGCCGAAAAGAAGGAGAAAAAGAAACAGCGTGAGGCAGAACGCAAAGCGCGCCTCAAGGCTGAGGGTAAATTATTGACTAAGAAGCAAAAGGAAGATCGTGCCCGCGCCCAAGCACTGTTAGATTCGCTTAAGGCCCAGGGCTTGGAAATACCCGATCCCAATGAGAGAAGGGCACCACGACCAGGTTAGTATTCCTTATACAATTTAATAATTTATCTATTTTAATATGTCTTAATTATCCACAGGAACCCGTATTCGACCCAACAAGAAAAAGGGTCCCAAGGATGAAGCTGCAGAGGGGGATGAGGCCAAGGCTGCCGAGGAGAAAGCCAAGGCAGCTGCTGCTGCTGCCGCTGCTGCCACTGAGACAACACCTAAAGAGGAGGTGGTTAAAGACAGTTGGGATGCCACCGACAGTGAGGCAGAACCGGATGGCGAAGATGAATCCTCTCAAGCAACTACGAATAATGGCAAAGTTGATGAAGAAACGGGCGATGACGATGATAGCAACGACGATGACGATGATGAGGATGATGATGACAACGATGATGATGAGGATAGCGAAGACTCATCATCATCTGCTGATGAAAAAGAAGATGTCACTCTCGCCAATGATCCCGAATCTCGACGCTTAAGGGCCGAGGCACGCATTATAAAGCGTCAGGCCGAGGCCGAAAAGAAACGTACCACAGACGAACTTCGAGCAGGTGTTGTCTGTGTTCTTGGTCATGTAGATACGGGTAAAACCAAAATTCTGGATAAATTACGACGCACACATGTTCAGGATTCGGAGGCGGGTGGCATTACTCAACAAATTGGTGCCACCAATGTGCCCATTGATGCCATCAAGGAGCAAACAAAATATGTTAAATCTGCGGTTGGTTTTGAGCATAGATTACCGGGTCTGCTCATTATCGATACACCTGGACACGAGTCGTTTAGTAATTTGCGTAATCGTGGCTCATCTCTATGTGATATCGCCATCCTGGTGGTGGACATTATGCATGGTCTGGAACCCCAAACACTTGAGTCCATCCAATTGTTGAAAAAGAAAAAATGTCCCTTTATTGTTGCTCTAAATAAGATCGATCGATTGTATGACTGGCAGGTCCTGGCTCGTCGTGATGTCCGCGATGTGATCAAGGAGCAACAGAGTAACACTCAGTTGGAGTTCCAACAGCGTACCAAGGACGTAATCCTACAGTTTGCCGAACAGGGTCTAAATGCCGCCCTATACTATGAGAATACAGATCCCAAGACTTATATCTCTCTGGTACCAACCAGTGCCATCACCGGCGAAGGTATGGGCAATCTTCTCTTCATGATTGCCGATTTCTGTCAGAATATGCTGACCAAACGACTGATGTACTCCGAAGAGCTACAGGCTACTGTTCTTGAGGTAAAAGCCTTGCCAGGTCTGGGTACAACCATCGATGCCATTCTGATCAATGGCAAGCTTCGCGAAGGTCAGACAATGGTTGTTGCTGGCACAGATGGACCCATTGTGACACAAATTCGTTCCCTTCTGATGCCCCAGCCGATGAGGGAGTTGCGTGTAAAGAATGCCTATGTGGAGCACAAAGAGGTAAAGGCCGCTCAGGGTGTAAAAATTGCCGCCAAAGATTTGGAAAAGGCTATTGCTGGCATTAATCTATTGGTTGCTCATAAACCAGATGAAGTCGAAATATGCAAGTGAGTGGGATCAATATAATCCGATATATATTTATTAAATGTTTACTTTAACTTCTCGTTCCACAGAGAGGAGGTTGCCCGAGAGCTAAAGAGCGCCTTGAGTCATATCAAATTGGCGCCTTCGGGTGTCTATGTACAAGCTTCCACTTTGGGTTCATTGGAGGCTCTGTTAGAATTTCTGCGTACCTCGAAAATTCCGGTAAGTCTATCAGATATATACATATATAATTTTTATATTGTTCTAAGATAAACTCGTCTGATATTTAGATTGTTAGAAGTAGATTCTTCCATAGATATAATCAAATTTGTATAAATTTCTTTCTCTCAATTTGAAAGGCTTTCTTTTTCTTCTTCCTGCTGCAATATGTGGCAGCAAACGCATTCCGTTTCACTCACATTTAAAATGAAAGAAACAACAACAGAATATTGCACTCAATATGCAAGTTTCATTAGTCTATTTAACAAAATTGATCAAATTATATATGTATATAGACTTGTTTTTATTTATTACTTACTCGGAAGATATCTTTTTACAATTTTTTACTTTTTCATATATCAAATGAAATAAAGTAATGTATAAAAAATTAATACAAGGATTAGTTAAAGAATCTATGATAAAGCTTGATTAAATAGCAACTTAATATCACGATTAGTTTAAAGGATGATACAGCAGACTCATTGAGATATATTGGAATTCCTGTTAAATAAAAGAAAATATTATTTTATTTAAATAATTTTTGAATTTTAAATATGGCAATAAATTAGTTCATTTGAAACATTAACTAACTTTTAATACTTAAATTGGGTTATACGTTTGGTATCCCAAATATCCCTTTATGTTCTTTATGTTATTCAGTTGAACGATAATATTCTCTCACAAAATATGTTATATATTAATGTTTTTAAAATGAAGAAATTGTCATTCTAAAAGAAGTTTATTATTATTAAATTGATTAATTTAAAATGTATGTTTTAGTAAGTCAAGTTTTTAGTTTTCGCTAATATCTAAATGTATCAAATTTCTAATTATAAAATTCAATATTCTTCGACTTAAGGGGTTATATCTACTTGTAATTTTCAAAAAAATTCAGTGAACATATATCTAAGAATGTTTTGTGAAAATTTCACATCGGTCGGGCAATTAGTTTCAAAGAAATAAGCTTATATGTAAAGACGTCTACGCGCGTTCTAACTTAGATTTAACGGTTCCCAAAACTTTAACTGCGTTTTTCTCAAAACTATGTTTTCAAAGTCGGTGAGCAAGATTTCTCGGAATCGGCTTAACCCATTGAATTGAAATTTTTTCACACGATATTCTTAGATATTTTTTCCAGGTAATGATCGAAGGAAAAAGAATTCTAAAAATTATTTCGATTTTTTAAGCCACTTCAAAGTCAAAAACTTTTCGAAAAAAACGATTTTTTTTTTTAGGAATTTGTTAAAAATTAAAATTTTGACTAATCCTTCGATCATTACCTGTATTCATCTATTCTCTTTATAAATCTTTTGAATTTTTGAAATTCGGATAATCAGGACCAGAGATATCCTGCTCACCGCAAGACACCTTTTTTCGGAGGACCTTCAGCAGATGTCCTGCAGGAGCTATGCGTTCCAATACTTTTAGAAAAACATAACAAATTCTAAAATTTCATTGAATGTTCTATATGATCATTTCTTTTATGTTTTCATTCAACAAAAAATTTTCAAAAAAGCACGATTTTTCGAACTTACAAGTAGATATAACCCCTTAATAGAATAATTTGGATTTTTTTAAGTTTCTTAAAGCTCTAAGACCTTTACAAAAGAAAACTATAATATTAGTACCATATTGGTTAAGATTTTTCTATAATTTAATATATAAACGATAGATAGATAGACAGATAGTTTCAAGATATTGGTTAAGATATTTCTATATGATAATATATGTATAAACCGACTTAGTCAGAAAGACTGTACAGAAGAGGCGTGGGATAAATTAAAGCTTAAGATTCTGAATAAATACCGAGGAAAGCCTTTAGAAGCTGAAAGTTTCTGATTAAGAATATCTAAAGATATCTTAAAATCTGCTTTTCTTTTCAATACGGACACGTGTATGAGCTCAACTATATATGCAAAACAGTGAGATTATTCCACATTTAAAAATAATAACCCAAAATAAGAAAAATTAAAGGAAAATACCACTCGGCCGCATCAACTTAAATGTTTAAAGCAATTTTCTTTTTCGCACATTTTTCAATCATGTTTGTTTAGACAATTAACCAAATAATTTCAATTGGTGGTTAGTTAAGGGGGTGGGGGAGGAGGGCGGTAGAATTATCCCATTCATTCATTTATACCATTTACCTTTTTAATTGTTAAACTTTTTGCAATTTATGTACAAACATACATATTATTAATTTCTTGCTCTTGAGGGCATATATTTATCTAACAGCTCGTATTATATATGATTATGATAAACAAAAATTTTCAAAATGAAAATTACGCAGTTTCAAAAATTAAAAAAAAAAATAGAAAAGAAATTTAATTTTTCATTCTTTTTTCTTCGATTTCCTTTTCAAATTGAATCTAGTACGTGACAAAGTTGTAAATTTCAAAAACAAAAAAAGAAATATAGAAATTATTAGTGTGTGTATGTGACATGGGTGGGAGGAGGATGAGTAGGAGAAGGTGCAGGGAGGGGAGGAACATTTTTGACTTGGTCTTTTTGCCAGTTTGCCGGAGACAGCGTAAACATAAAATGCGTATTTTTGGGTAAATGCATGGCAAATAGTTGCAAACCCGGCCATGTCGCCCATCCAATGATCATGATGATGATGATGATGATGACGAGGATGATGATGATGACGAGGATGATGATGATCATGATCATGCTGTTGCTATTGCTGATGTAGCGGATGATTCATGCCAGAGGCAGCTAAGCGACGGGCGCATAGCCAACACGCACTATCCCATAGACCCGTGCGCCGTCAGTTTCCCCATCTCTCTCTCTCTCCTTCGCCCTCCTCGCCGTCTCCCATCCCGCCTAACCCCCTTTTTTTTTTTTTTGCACATAACATTTCATTTACTGTCTGCCCCCCAGTCTCGGATGAGATTGAACATTCAACTAAAAATACTGAGCGCTCTATATACTATTTAGATATAGAAATATTTTATACATATATGTATATACATATATAAATATGTATTCAGGGACGGATTATATAGTCTATCTACAAATATGAATTATTGCCATTTTGTTTTGAATTGAAAAAATATACTTTCGATATCAATTTCGAGAGGTTCTTGAATTTTCTTTAATTAAGTATAAGATTTTGAACAGAATTTGATTTTGAACAGATTTTGAATCTAAACCGAAACTTTTGGTTAAAGTTGATAAAATTTAGAACTATTATTTGCCTTCTAATTGATATCCATTCTAATTCTAGAATTAGATAAAATTCAAAACTTGCCTTAAAGCCAAGGATTGATGCCATTTAACAAGTTTTCGAAATGTTAAAAAGTTTTTCGAAACCATTCAACTAGTTTTGCGAAAAGTTTTTCCATATATAATTCAAGCTGCTTAAACTGAAGTCTGAATATAGATCGAAAAAGAAAGCTATAGAAGAGGAAGTTCTATGATTCTATAAAAAAAAGAAAAGAGGGGGAAAGCCAGAGAAACTTTCTTTGGGGTTAACACCTTTTGAGTTATTTTGTGCGCCCCATGTAAATGGATTGTGAATGTGCTCCTGTATTTATTAAAACGGATATGCCAACTCAAATTGCAATTAAAATTTCCATATACCATTTTCGTTGAATCAATTTCAAGAGCCTTAAAACGTATCAATTGATTAATAAACATCATAATTATAATATTTTTCACAATGAATTGTACCTATATATGTATATATATGTATATAGATTCTATATATATTCATACATAAATATCATTTCATTTGAGCTCTTGTGTTTTCTTTCCTTTTCTGCACTAGCAGCAATTTTCTATTTTCAAAGTAAACAATTTGAGTTTTCTTGTTGTTTTTTTTTTTTTTTTTGAGGGTCGTCGTTTTTGTGTTTAGTTTTTTTTTTCTTCTTATTTTGCTGTCTTTCTTTCTTTTGTTTGTATTAAAATTTTTTCTGCTGACACTACAAGCTCATTAGTAGCACACAGCCCACATTTGCTAAGGTTTCCCACAGTGTCATCATTGCCATCATCATTATTATCATCATCATCATTATCATCAAAATCAAGCCGCAACACTTTCCCAAGCAAATGCTAAGGTTCCAAATCGAAAACGCCAACGCCAAAGACCCACAGAAGGAGATAGAGAGAGAGAGAGAGAAAAAACTATGCAAATTAGCTACCAAATGCAGTCAAAGGCGCGTGGTTGTGAACTGAATGAATGGATGAATGAATGACTGACTGACTGACTGAATGAGTGACCTGTGTGTTAGTAAGCAAATGATGAGCTTTGCCACCAGGAGCGTATTCAATGCGTGTATACGATAAATATTTAAAGCTTTAAACTAGTACAAAAAAAAAAGAATACTCAAAATCTTTACTAAAAGTGTTATACACATATTAAATTTCCAACTATTGTTAGTAGAAGCAAAAAGTAGATTGGAAAAATATTAGTTTATAACATTATTATATTACATATGTATATTACATTAGTTTATTCCAAGTGTATCACATTTAAGTTCTATAATTTATTCCAAGTGTTTCACATTTAAGTTCTATATAGCTAATTAAGTTATGAAATTATATTTTATAAGGTAACTTTTGCGAAAATAAAGCTAGATGATCTTTATTTTCAATCCTATCAATCGTTAAATAATAGAAAATACTTCAATGTCCTTAAATTTAGGCCCTAAGTGGAAAATTCTCTATTTTATAATCTTCTTAATATACAACTTAACATAGTCTTGTATCTTATAACCTTCTAATATTCAACAATAATATTATAATAATCAACTTAAAGAACTGCTGATCTACGATTTAGTGACTCAATTCAAAGCTTTATAGTCTCACGATTAATATCTATATATAACATATAAATTCCATTAACTATATCATATATAGTAAAGGAAAGTTCAGGTTAAGGTTATTTATTTAGGAATTTAATATCATTCATTAGCAAGTATCTGGAATTAACTTGAATTTCAACTATATCTAGAATTTATAAGGTTTATCTTGGAGCCGCATTTGAACTAAATCAGCTCCAAATCACCAATTTTTATTCATTTTTTTTTTTGGCAATTGCTTCACATTTAGATTGAATATAGTATATACAAAGAGATATATACATATATATTTGCTTAAACTATGAATTCAATCCGCTCCTGTCATCTGCCAGTTGATGTATTTCCTTTTGTCTATATATGAATTCATCTTCAAAGCCTTTACCCAGACCTGGGACTCATTAGATTTAGTTTTGGTCTTCATCTGCCTACCCCTTTAACACAACCACCCACCCCTTGTATTCGACTTTATACTGAATGAATGAATTATAAAGTGTTTTTTTTTTGGTTTTTTTTTCTTCTTCTTCTTGTCGTCTTCTTTCTGCAATTCTATGCACATGTTGTCCATATGGATATTTAAGCCTTTGCTTCTTTTTTTTTTTTGTCACATTTTAGACAAACAAAATTTGTCGCCATGTCATGTTTGCTGCCGTTTCTATTGCTGTTGTTGTCGTTTTTGTGCTCAATTTTTTTTCAAAAATCAATTATGGCCAAGTTAAATGTGTGACTGACAAACTGGCAAACTGACAGACATACAGACAACTGACTGCTAGAGTGTCTAGTTGCTATGGATATAGATACATATTCATTCATTCATTCATGAATTTAAGTTTTGAGCTGCTGCTTGAGATGATGACCATGTGGGCGCAACAGCCACCGGCCGGCTGGCCGGCTACGTAACAAGTTTCGCCTTCATTTAAACCAAATTTAGTAACTGGCTAGTAGAGGAGGCTTTTGGACCGGCTAATGCCATGTAAAATGCCATAAAATTTTATAGTTATCGCTATAGCCTAGAGTCATTTTTTCTAGCCACCCACATGCTTGGCCATACTCTGCTTTTAATTTTACTTAATTTTTTTTTTTTCGCCTTTGCTTTTGAGTATATGTATGTATATAGCTATATAGATATATGTTTGTATATATACTTTTTTTTTTATATATTCACTTTTTGGCTTGGGCTTTGCTTGCTTTTGGCTGCGTGGCCGTTGAAATACGAGCAGGGTTGCCAATTTATTGGCACTGCCAAACTGACGGCCGGAAATTGTCATTTGAGTTGTTAGTCAGTCGCGTTGGATGTGCCACTGTATCTGTGTGTGTGTGTGGATGTGTGTGTGTGCTGAATGCCGCCGTCACCGCCTGTTTTTAACAGATACAACATTTTTTTGCGTAGCCTATTAATTTCCGACACGTTGTTTTTTTTTTTTTCCCTCCCCAACTCCTCACCCATCCCGCTTACACTTTTCACCTGTTAACTCCCTTTGATTGGCTATCTTTTGAAAAAAACTATATACCAAAAGTGTCTAGAACAAAGAAAGAAATAAAAAGATCATTAACTAATCTAATATATATTGTTAATTCTGTAATTATCTGGCATTTAATTCAATCGAAACTCTAGAAAATCTACAAAAATTAGTTTTTCCAGTTGGAAAAATCAAGTGAAAAACAAATTTTTTAGTATGAAATAATGCAGATAACTAAATATTTACTTATATTTACTTTCAATTGTATTTAGTTATAGCTGATTAATTAATATATACTATAATGATATTAAAATAACAACAAAATTGCTTGAAATCCAAATAAAAGAAGCATTTCCTTTTCCATATAAATGTTAAAAATGGAAAAATTTGTTAAGTTTGTACAGCAAAAAGTCGTATTTGATGGATTTAGTAGGTATAATCTAATTGGATCAAACAACTTAAATGGATTTAGACAGACTTAGAAATTGTGTTATTTCTACGTTATTTGATTTATTATAATTTTTCTTTCTAATATTGTTCACTTCAAAAACATTGGAGTGCAAAGCTAACAAATAATTTATTGCATTTTGAAATATTTTAAACAGAATTTAGCTAATTTTAGGACAAATGACTAAATTATGTTGGTAAAAAAAAAAAAGAACCTACAAAAACGTTTAAATCAGTTTTAGAGAGAATTATTTACTTTTACAATTTTTGGCAAATTTTTTAAACTAACTTAAATTTTTAATAAGCACGTTTCTATTATTTACTTATTTGTTTATCAAATTGTAAGACAATACTAATTCTAAATTACAATGAGAAAGCCCACAGCAACAATGGCAACAAATAATTATACCATATTTTCACTATAGAATTTCCTTATTTATAAAATTGAAAATTATTTATTTTATTTGGCAAGTTTTCCCTTCATATGCGATGAAGAAGAAGTTTTTATTTTTAATGCAATTTTTGTTAAACTGAATTAAACAATTTAAAATCTAAAAAAGAAATTTCTAAAAATATATTAAACAGCAACTAATAAAATATATAAGTTTATGGAGGGGGTGGGGGCGTTTTACGCAGAATCTTTACAATTTTTGTTTACTGCTTTTGTTGCCCCGGCAACAAGATGCATGCATTTAAGCCGGGTTAAGCTGCTTCAACTTGAATTTTCTTGATTCATACACATGTCAACTTTGAACCAAACAAATGGGGAAAAAAAGGGAAAACTGAAAAAAAAACAGAACTAAATTGCAAAAAATTGTATATATATTTTACTCACAATTTCTTAATGTTGTATATTATTAACACTTTATTTTTGCATTAAAAAGTGCTTTATCAAAATTTAGAATCTGTGTATGTTGCAGCATACATAGACAACACATACACACACTTGTATATAGTGAGAGAGTGAGAGAGAGCGAGAGAGAGGGGAGATAGGTTAATTTGTTAGACAGACGACGTATCCCATACATCATTTCATTTGGTTCCAGTTTTAATTAATTGACAATACCACAAAAACAGCGAAACACAACAAGTGAACCCCCGCCAAAATAACCAAAAAAAAACATGAAAATACCACGCACACACACACTACTACTCCACACACGCACACACACACACACATAATAAATTGTATGGAAAACAAATCAATTACCAATGTGTGGTATATTGTTGTCACACAGCTCTTTACTACCTCCACCCCCTCCCCCCCTCACACACTCCTACTCCTTCTTGTCTATTGCTTTGGCTTTGCTCTTTTTATGGAAGTTGTACACATGAACAGAGACCAAAAAAAAAAAAACAGATAGTTAAATGGTCAGCATAGAGGAAAGGGGTAATGGTGGTGAAGTGGGAAAGTTTTGCTATTGCTGGTGGCGGGTCTGAAAGACAGACAGACACTTGCTTGTACAATAATTCATTTCATTGATCAAATAAACATTTGCTACACATTTCGATAAATTAAACACGATGCGCGGCAGGGCGTAACGACGGCGGCAACAACAGCAACAGAGAGTAGAGAGGAGAGGAGAGAAGGAACATTCACCAATAGCAGCAGCAACAACAGCCGCCGTTCAGCGGCGCGTTTTTTTTTTTTTCATTCATAAAAATTGATTGCACTTGTTTGAGAGGAGGGTATCTCTCTCTCTTTCTCTCTCTCTCACTCTCTCTCTCACTCTTTTTGTCTCTTGGTAGCCATGTGGCCAATGTTTTGTGCGTCACAATTGAGATTAACCCTTTCTTGTCTTTCTTTTTCTTTTTGTAATTGATTTAATTTCAAGACATTTTATTAGTTAACTGGTAGGATCAGTCTCTTGATCTGTTGGCTTTATTGATTTCTATTTTCTAACAAGCTGCATTCCTTTCACCATCCATATTACGTCATGTGGCAGATTTATGGTCCGTTGGTTGCACATTTTTATGATTGGCCTGCCGGAACACCGAAAAGGAAAACCAAAAAAAAAAAAGAAAAGACAACTTGAAAATGAGTGAATGAATGGAATGAATGAATGGAACCAACGGGAACGGGTTGTACATGCATATTACTCTCTCTCTCTTTCTCTTTTTTCTCCTCCCGCCAGTCAGTCTGCCTGTCTGTCTGTCTGTCTCTTTCACTGTATTGCAAACACCGTTATGCATTTGGCCTGCAATTTCGTTCGGTTGCAGCGGCAGCGCAGCGTTGACTTCATTAACATTTGCACCTCGTAGACCCCGTCCTCCGCCCACCGCCGCCGCCGCCGCCGCCCCCCTTCTTCGACGTCCAAATATAGCGGTTGTGTCTGCTTTGCTGCCATTCATAAAAAGCAACAACGAGAAAAAAGAGAAAAAATTAAGTATATACATATCTCCCCCGTCCAAAACCAACTGCAATTGCTTGTGAGCAGAGCAACAGCAGCAGAGGCAGCTTCTTTCGCAGCACCCTTCTTCTACTTCTTTCTCTTTCTCCTTGCTTGTGTTTGCTTATACAACAAGAGCTTAGTTGTTGTTGCCACATTGGTTTTCGGCTACTGATGGACTGGCTGCTACACCCGCAACATCATCATCATTGTTACTTGTTGGTTCATTCATACATTTGGCAATACCCCATACCTTGCCTTACCATTTCATACCATTCGGTACCCTTACCATTCCATTCCAAACTTTACACAGCAGAGGCGCGCGCCCCAAACCATTTTTTTACAGGGTACAAAATGCAAAATGAAATGTTATAGAAAAAGAATATTGCAGCAATCAGATAAGTTCGAGGAAAAAAAATTATACAAATCGAAATTAAAAATTTTGTAAGTATAAAACGATAGAAAATTATATAAAAGTATTCAAATACAAAAACACAAAATAATAATTAAAGAAGAATACTCTTAATCCTCTAACAGGCATTACCACCTGAAGGTTAAGGTAAATCAATACATTTCGATTTATTGAAATATACTGATTTCAATTTTAAACATAAAAATGCAAAATTTAACGATAACGAAATCGGTAAGCTTTCTCGAATCTACAAATAATTTTTGTTTTAAAAAATCTAATTTCGGATTTGTAATTTTTACTTGAAATTCAGTACAAATTTTTTTATTCAAGAAAAAACTCGCCTGCTAGAATAGGTAAAATAAAATAAACTTTATTATTTCAATTTATAAAAAAAATACATTCTTATTATGAGAACTTAATTCAATTCCAAATAAAAACATTTATTTAGGGAAGTAAAACTTATGGTTTTCTTTTTTTTTTAATGGAATTTGAATTTGAAATCAAAATTGATTGTTGATCGCCTTTTTGGTATCCAAACATTCAATTTTATACTGAAAATGTGTGTAAAACGAGTATCAAGCAAATTAATTGAGGCATAAATTCATTCTATAGAAAAAATTGTGCAGAAATCATCAACATTATAGTAACCTTTATGACATTTGCATATCTGCTCAGATCAGGATGACATTTTTAAAGTTTTTTCTTAAAACAATTTCCTGAAAATATATAAAATTGACTTATTTTATTACCAATGAAAAGACTCAAAGAGATGTCATGCGTGTGTGTGTTTGTGTGTAAGAGACAGAGAGAGTGGGCGAAAGAGAAGCAACATGTTATACCGGAAATCAGTTTTAAAACTTTCTATGGTTACAAAAAAATTGTTAAAAATTCTCCATGCCAAAACCCCAGCGCCTGTCATTTCCATCAGAGTAACAAAGTAGTTATTTCTCTCCTTGAATATAAAAATCTATTCAAATTTTTCTTTAAGTAACACAAATTACTATATTTTAATAAATTTAATGTTATATAATGTAACAAAAAAAAAAAAAAAAAGAAGTTTGTTTAACTCGTTTGAATGTCTGTCTCTATGGTTTGTATGATGTTAGTTATTTTACATCTACCATTAATCCTATTGTCTACGCTCCTACAATGGTTATATGGATACAACATATTTGCACAACAACAAAAAAATTTTCCCGCAACTCTTTGTTGTTTTGAATGAAAAATTGCAGACAGACAGACACACACACACACACACCAACACACACACTCGAATAGATAACGTGTTGGATACTTTTCAAACCTGTCAGTTCGTCTTCGTCTTGAGCGGTTTTCCAGCTGCTGCTACTGCTGCTGCTGCTGCTGTTGCTACTTTTGGCTTTTTGGGCTAAAATGTAATTATGTAGCCATCAAGCATTTCTATGCATTGTTGGGTTACCTGCTGTTACTGGTGCCTCTACTGCTGCCGCTGCTGCTGCTGCGGTTACTTTTTGCCATAATTGTGTGTGCCACTTTGGGTGGGTAGGTAGGTAGGTCGGTCGGCCGGTTGGCTGGCTGGCTGGCTGGTTGGTTGGTTTGGTTGCCTCGGTTAGCTCGGTTTACTTGGTGGGTAGGCTGTTGCTATTGCTGCTGCTGCTGCTGCTACGTACGTACGTAATTTGATTCCCACATGCATTTTAATTAAAAGTAAACAACAGAGAGTTTCGCAACCCATCATGTTGTAGTTGTAGTTGTAGTCATAGTTGTTGCTGCTCACTCGGGCTACGTTTTGCCATTTGTAATCGAGACGTATTTGTATATAACTATACCTCTGTGTGTGTGTGTAGTTGCATGCAAAATAATGCGAACGTTATGGCAACGTCACTTGTCATCAGTGTCACATCTGCCCCCGCAGCTATGTATATAAATATATATATACATATATATCTCAACATACATAGGTACAAGAGCAGAAGCGGTAGCAAAAATAATTGGCCATTTTGGTCAACCAAAAGATATATATTTATATATATATAGGAAAAGTAGGAGGAGGTATATATTACACAGTATAATAATATTAACAATAATAATAACAACGAAAAAACAACCTGTCATATGTCAACTTAGATTATAGTCCTTACCAATACCCTTATACATTGATAAATGCGAGATTAAATTTTAAATAATTGAAGCGTAAAAAAAGAACAAATAATTCATAATTTATCAAAAATTGAATTGAATTTATATAGACATTATATTTTATATGTATGTATATAGAAAAAAGAAAGAGAAATGGACAAAAAATAAAGGCAATCATTTGAGTTACATAATGTGAATGGACATTCCAATTATATTTGGATAAACGAAACATTTTGTTTTTTTTTTATTTTTAAATTAAATTTTGAAATTATGTAATTTCTTTAAATGTGTCTATTAAGCATTTATTTTAAGGAATAAAAATTGAGTTAAGAAATACAAATATTTGGCAATAGAAAATAGCTAAAGTAATGCAAGTAGCTAAAGTAAGTTCTATTGGTTAAATTTTTTCATTTCTTATAATTCTCAAGTGTTGCTGTTCTTGCAAAATCTGTAGTATCAGTGGATAAAGATAGCATTACCTATTAGAAGAATGATGGATATATTACAATTTCAATACCTTTCCGATCATGAAACGTTAACAATGGATCCTACATTTGATGAAGGGATAAACAGATCGACTTCATAGACTTCTAATAATAATTGCACGATATTTGAAATAGAAATAGTATAAAAAGAAGAGTGTTTATATCTTAAAGAAATATGAAAAACAACAATTTACACACACACATGCACACGCACACACACACAGTCACACTAGGCGTATAAGACCTTGCCTGGCGTTGTAGCGTGACGCCTCGTTTCATTCATAAGTTGTCCAAAAGCAAACCAACGAACCGCACAGGCAACCCAACCAGCCAGCCAGCGGACTAACCAACCAAACCAAACCTAACCTTACCAACAACAAGCCCCCCCTCTCTCTTCTTCCACTCTTACCCATCAAAGGTCTTTCCATGGACTGATTTTCATGAATGAATTTAATTTTTGTGCGCCTTCTGTTGTTCTTGTTGTTGTTGTTGTTGGTTTTAGAAAGGAAGGAAGTGAGGGAAGAACAAGAAGAAGAAGAAGAAGCGGAGGCAGACAATGCCAACGTTTTCATTAATGCGCGGCGTAGTTGCCAAGAACAACAACAACGGGGCAAAGAAAGACAAAAAATAAAATAAAAGAGAGAGAAAAAAAAAACAATGAATGACTGAACCAAAGCAAGCGAATGAGTAAATGAATGAATGTATAAATGAGATACGAAAACAACAGCAATAATAACAACAACAACAACAACAACAACGGAAGCAATTCTTCCTGCCCTCAAACACACACACACACATACAAAAATACACTCACTGGCACACACACACATCGAAAGAGCTTATTGCTTAATTTTCATTCATAAACACGTCGTAGTCGCATTTTCAATGAAATCAAATGCCTAACATGACGACGACGACGACAGTTAAAGGAAGTCCATAGATATATGTATATGCATACATACATAAACGTATATATCTTTCTCTCTATGTGTGTGTGTGTGTGTGTGCGTGTAAGAATGAAAACCGAAACGGAAGTTCTCTAGTAAAAATAAGCGTAATTTTCAAATTTCTAAAAAAAAAGAGAAGAAAACAACAACAACATTTCCGCACGTTTTTGTTATACCCTTTGCAAAAGAAAGACTATAGACAAAATAATTCAATTGAAGTTTTTTTGCCATTCCCCAAGAATATGAAACTTATACATAAATAACATTATTACTGGACCAGCAAATTATATCTCTTTGGAGAAGATATTTTCTAGCTTAAAACAATTGGAACTGATCTTATATGGAAATATGAAATTAGTTAAGTTTTAAGTAAAGAAACTTGAGAATTGAAACTCTGGAATGAAACTAGATACGTTTAAAGTGCAGGAACATAGGAAGCGATTGAATCTCTAGAGCAGGGCTGGCCAAACGGTCGATCGCGAATATTAGTCCAGTCGATATAATTGGTAGTTCCCACAGGGTGTCGTCAATGAACAGTAGATCTTGGGTCTAAACAAGTTGGCCATCCCTGCTCTAGAGGAACGATAGGTATAAAAATGAAACATTTTTAAAATGTTTCACCTTTACGTATTGAATTGTTTTGTTTTATACATTATTTTTAAACAAAGAGATTATAAATGTATTAATTTTTTATTTATAGTTTTTCTAAGATTCTATATAAATATATTTACAAACTATTTAAAACTGTTTTCTTAAAAGTTAAGAAACATTTTTTTACAATCAATTACAGTCAGACTAAAACCAAATTCAATTGACCACAATTATACAGTGCATAAAATATGTATGCCTACATATACATATATTCATAATATAAGTTGTAGTTAAGTCATAATACCGTTAGTTTGTAAGAGTATAACATCCGAAGTTAGTCTAACAGCAAATTGTGGGGGGAGGGCGGGGGGTAAATGTAGATAATTGGATGCTCTTTTCTTATTTTATGTTTGACATTAATCAGCTGTTTAGGTTTAGTATTGACGCGCTTCAATGCCTTAAGAAAGAGTAAGCAATAGAATGAGTGAGTGCGTGCGTGGGGGGGGGGGGGGGGGAGTAAAAGAAAGGGAGAAACAGTGAAGGAGAGTGAGAGAGGTAGAGGAAAATGAGTGGCTGGCTATTGCTGATTGCTATTAATTTTAGTTGGCATTCGTTTTTCAATGATTTGTTGACGTCAGCGGGCATCACCTGTGCGCCTTTTACCTCGCTTGTTGCTAATTAGCTTTAAGTTACCTCTGCCTTTTACGCATTTCCATCATCGTCATCATCATCATTATTATCATTCCAAGCAATCTTTCCATCCGCCCACGAAGATTTCCGGAAAATCATGTTGTTGTTGTTGTCGTTGTAGTTGTTGATGTTTTTATTTTCTTTCTTGTTAGTTGACCGCTTCTTGGACACTGTAAGGCAGCTGGGAGGGGAGTGATGAGGGAGGGGGCTTCTTTTCTATTTAAAATTCGATTGCAAATGATATTCAAAGATTGGCACGTGGAAACGTCTTAGCCGCTCTCCCCTCTCGCTCTCAATCTATCTTTTCCTCTTGACTAAATCCCTTTTTGCATTTCCTTTAAGTATAAAGCATCTACATACATGCATATGTATATATGTAGATCGGTGTGAGTGTGTGTCTGTGTGTGTTAGCGTGTGTGTTTGTACATTGTACGTACACTTTTAACCCATAAAATGAGCATTTTTCGCTATCACTTCCGTTTGCCAGTTCAACCAAGCAACCAACGACTACAATTACCCGACTTTTTCTCTTTCTCTCTTTTGTGTGTGGCAATGTGTGTGTGTGTGTGTGCCACAATTGCATACAACAATAAACTTCCGATTTCATTCATTGTTTTGTCGATTGCAAAACTCTTTTTCTTTATTTGTGTGTGTTTGTGTGTGTTGTATTTGTATTTACTTTTCCCGTTAGTTACACAGACGACAACAATTACTTTCATAGGAACCCAATAACAACAACTACAATAACAACAGCAAACGCCAACGGACGGTGTCGAGCAGCGGCAGCTTTCAAAATAATGAATGAAATTTTTTATGAATGAAGTCTAAAAAAGAAAAAAAATAAAAAAACACACGAAAAAAATTGAAATAAAACAATGAGTCAAATTGTTCCAGTGCGACAATGTATAAATGCTCACTATTCATTCAAAATATTCATGAATCTTCATTGCCAATTGTAGAAAAACTTTAATTTCTTCTAGTTGTATTTCATCTTGCGTCATTTTTGCATATTCTTCTAGAAAACCAAATTATAATGAAATTTCATAAGTTACTTTTACTTGAAATTAACCAAAAAGTTTAAATTTTTGCTTTTCATTGTTGAGTTATATGAAATGTACGCAAGATATGATATTGATCTAGAATCTATAACATATTTGGTATATTGGAGGTTATTTTCTAACCATTTAATGATCTCAATATAGCCCGCTTTGTTTTCTAAATGCAGGGTATGAACAAAAAAAAAAAACAAAACAAATGTATGTTATTTAATTCATTTTAACAATTGCAAAATAGTAAATGAGTGACAAAGAAAGAAATGAGAGGAAACATGAGGGAGGAGGAGTAGAGAAGCGGCAAGTTAAACAATTTTGCAGAATTCAAATAATTAAAAACAATGCCATATATATAATACTTTAATTCTTAGAATAAGTACATAGAAATTTATTTGGTACTTTGATTTCTAACTTCATTAAAATTTATAACATAAAATAGGTAGAAAAAGGTCTAATTGCAAAGTGATTTTGATTTTTGTATTCTAACTAGTTGAAAATTTTAATATTTTGCAAAGTAACCAATACGATTTATCCATATTGTTAGCTCGTTTGGGATTGTCAATCTTTTCAAATAAAATTTTCCTGAATGTCAAAATTTAGGACAAGAAACTAAATTATTTTAATAAATATTGTGGAACAATTTAAACGAAATTTAAAAAAATATCTGGCAAAGTTAAAGCATTTTATGTTACGTTCTCTTAATGAGATTTTTCATACAGTGAAAAGTTTAAAACTATTTTCCCACTTGAAATCAATAACACCGATTTTTATACCCTTGTATATTAAGTTCGCTCAGAAGTTTCGCACAGAAGGAAGCACCTTCTACTATACAATATACATATATCATGATCAGCATGACGAGCTAAATTGATCCGCCTATCCGTCCGTCTGTCTGGATCAACACTATCTCGTTCGAAACCCTTAAACCTACAGAGCTGAAATTTTGCCCATGGGCTTCTTTTTGCTGCAAGCATTGTATGTCTCGAAATCATTCCGATCGGATGACCATATCATATAGCTCTCATAGGAACAATCGGTCGAAAATAGAGTTAAACTTCCATAACTTTGTTGTTCTTCAATCGAATTTTACAAAATTTGTTGTTTATGAGTATAATTATACTTTCTAACATATCCCCCAAGTTTCATTAGAATCGGTGGACTATATCATATAGCTCCCAAACATTATTAAACATTGATAAACGATATTTTATCTTTGATGTGCCATAAAAAAATGATTATAATGCTCTTTTGGTTTAAAAACTCGACAAACCTTAAAAACCCATAGAACTTCGTTGATTTTTTTTTAATTTGAATAATTTGATGGAAAAGTTCTGGTGTCCTTTGGAAAAGACTTAATTCCAGGGTGCCCATAACAAGTAACTGTTACAGGTTAATTACCTTATAATTTTCAATGGAAATTTCAAGATAATAATTGACAATAAAATGTAATTACATTTGCCAGTTTAAACATAAAAATCTGCTTTTATTTAACGAATGAACTCATAGATCAACCCAAGTTGGATTAGAAAACGTAAAAGAAAATAGTCTATTGCACAATTTTTCAATTTCCCGTAAAATGGAAGAGATTGCTATGCTTTGTCTCATTAACGGAAAATACTAAAGTTTCCTTCAAACACTTTGAAATTTGTTATATGACACACACACAAAGGATGAGATAAATCTGGACTGAAACTTAAATCTTTGCATGACACATTGCAGAAGCTTGACTTCTCCACCCGTCCACACATATACATACATACATACATACATATATTAACATTGTCCAGGCAAGGCACTGACAACTTGTAATGGAATAAAAAAAAAAAAGTAAAAAATACGACCGTTGCTATGAATTATGTTTATTATATACGTCTAATTGCCACATGCGCAGAGTTTTCTTTTTATTGCCATGACACGGCCAACAGAAAGAGAAAGAGAGAGAGAGAGAGAGAGGTGTGGTATGTACATATTCATTTTTGCTGCTTTTTACTGCCAATTAGGCAAGAATTTTCATCGATTTAAGTAGCTCATGAATCCTGGAAGCATACGCTTGTGCTTTGTGCTTGTTGTTGCCTGCCCGCCTGCCCACCTGCCTGATTGTGTAGTCAGGAAAATCAGCTTACAGCAAGAGTTGAAATGATGCGACCCACTACAGTTGTAATGATGGTCCTTTCATTGCATTTATCCCCATTTTCCCATCATCATTAGAGCGGGAGAGAGCGAGAAATCCAATTTTGATGATGGTCATTCCGATGGTCTTGAAGCATCAAATCAAAACAAAACCATTTCTTTGACTAACAGCATAAAAATACATTCACTGTGCAAAAATTTACTACGTAAATTCACTAAAAAGTATACATATATTCCCCTCTCACCACCTATACGAGTGAGATTCAATTTTTAACAATTTCAAGGGCATAAAAACGAAGGTTGAATATTGATTTGCTATTGCTAATGCAGTAGTTGTTGTTCTTCTGCTCCAAAAAAAAAAATTGAATTTTGTTTGTCCAGTTCTTAATTAGAGAGTGGAAATTGGCCTATTCAAACTACAGTTTGCCTAATGGATGATGATGATGATGGCCTGATGGCCTGAAATGTCAAACGAATGAATGTTCGATACACACACACATTAATAATGACTGGCACAAAACACGGACGGACCATCAGTGAAAGAGTAAAGTTAATTTGACCAGAAAACAAAAGTAGTAAAGAGCCAAACGAACGGAAGGGCGCATAGTGTTACTCGTTAGCTTATCAGTTATTTTGGTTACAGAGCTCCGTGCATATCCGGTGGCGTAATTAAGCCGCTATCGAAAGTAAATTTCATTCCCTTTTTCCACCCCCCCTCTACCATACACATTTCATTCAAGCGTCCATCCATCTGACCATTCATTCATGTCAGACACTAACACACACAACACATACACACTTGTACACTCACTCATCCAATGTCTCTCTGTGCTGTTATTTTTATCAATGATCATTTGTAATCATCTGGCGGACTGCTGCTGCTGCTGTCGTCTCTCATTCGACATTCGAGTTCGAGTCGACGAAATTGAACATCTTCGATGTGAATGAACTCATATGGGCCTGGTGGAGGTCTTCCTTTTACTCCTCTCTCTCTCTTTTTCTCTCTGTCTCCTACTTGTGTCGCTCCTCATCATTCCAACCATTTGCCTCACTTGTAGGCCGTTTAGTTTAGATTTTCCTCGCTTTCGTTCTTTTTTTTTTTTTTCATTCTCTGTGTTTCAATTTTGTTTTTATGGCCATGCACCTAAAAATACCCCCTAAACGCCTCTTTGGGTCAGACGCCCAACATACAAAAAACGAAAAAAAAAAATGAAGCAAAAAAAAAACAAATACACAATCAACAGTGCCGAAATAATGTTGTCTATATCGAATTTTGTATGCACTTCCTGCAATTTTGCTAGGTATTTGCTATAGGAAACAAAGCGATCTCTTCTTTTGATTATAAAGCTGCGCGATCACATGTGATCTTAATCTGAATAGATAGCAGATATGATTAAATTCAATTAAAGATACTTTCCTTATACTTTTTTTGTTGGATATTAATATTGGTTACATAAGAGAAAGGATCGCGAGAACGGTTCTCACATCAGAAGATCATAAGATGAATAGTTAACAGATGTAATTAAGCTTAAGTCCAGGATACTTTCATCATACTCACATCCCTTAAGGAAAAGAGTATGAATAAAGTAAAAAGGACATCTTCTTTCTGTTTAAGACACACTACGATCAAACATGATCATAAGGTAAATAAATGACTTTTGATTAAGTTTAAGTTAAGAACACTTTTCCTATACTTTCTTCATACTCACATTCCTTAAGGGAAAGAGTATGAATAAAGTAAAAAGGATATCTTCTTATGAATAAAGAAACACTGCAATCAATTATGATCATGAGGTAGATAAGAAAGGTTATGGAACCATATGGAAAGGGTACACAGAACCATATGGCTGACACTTTATAAAAGTACTAAATACTCTAACCTCTTTTTATCTTATTGTCTTTTATAGTATTCCGCTATACGCATTGGTCCAGTGGTCAAACGTGATGTAATGAAGGCTTCCACCATGCTGGAGCATGAGGCACAGTAAGTTGATACCCCAATTCTCTCTTTACTTTTACCCCACTTTTTCGACACTTTTTTCCGCATTCTAACTATCAAATTTATACATTGGTTTATTGAACCTTCTTTTCCCTAATAATTCAATGGATTGCGCAAAAACAAAATTATCAAGAAAAATTTGTTGACTACTCCGAAATTGTAAACCCTTTCGGTTGGGGTGTGTGAGGAGGATTATATATACATATATATAGAGAGAGAGAGAGAGAGAGAGATTGGATATTAGCTAACTGTATTGCATAAACACTTTTTTTTTCCTCTTGCCAACTTATTTCTGTGAATGAAAAATTGGTTAATAGAATTTGCTGATATATGTAGATTTAAAAATAATAAATGAATGGACAATTCGTTTCTGTATTATGACTACTGAATGTCAAATTACATTCCCTTTTGTTTATTATTATGCAATGTTTATTGATTCAATCTATCTATTATAACAGTAAGGGTGAGGAGGGGGGGGCATATAGAGATATTTTTCTTTATTTTTGCAAATTTAGCAAATAAAATGAGAATCTCTTTCAGCTCATATCGTTTGTCTTTCATATGAATCTCTATTTGCATTGATTTTGTTTATCAGATAATCGATATGAAGCGGATAATATCATCTAAACAATTGAAGTATTTCTTTGATATAAACATAAACTACTTTGATGTAGAGTAAAATGATTTTACTTTTACTATATCTGAGTACTTATCTGAACAATTTCATAGTTAACAATGTTCATTCAATATAATTTTATTTTCTTTTTTCCACGTTTTGCAAATTGAAAATCCATTAAGACGAAACGACATTCATATAAATGCCTAACATTAGTATTCAAAATCGAATTTCAATGCTTTCCAAATCTGTATCATCATTAAAATTTATGGCGATCATTGGCGATCATATTTAATTACTATAGCCTCCTCCCTCCCCCTCATCCAAAACCCATTCACTCTGACAAAAAAAACAGAATTATCGATGCATAAAAAGAAAAAAAAGTTCACATAAAAAACAGTTAAACATTTTATGGATGGCGAGCAATGTAGAAAAGATAAATGCGACAAGCCTTGGATCCATAACCGTTCCCCTCCTCCCCCCCCACCCACATATCGAAGTAAGGCCAAAAGAAGAGACAGAGAGAGAGAGAGAAAAAAAGGCACTCAGACAATTTTTTTTTTTTATGATCGCTCAGCGTAAAATGCAAAATTTTATGGTTAAAAAATTCCACACGTGTAAAAATCATAAATAAATGAAGATCAGCCAACACCAACACATAGTAAAGAAAGAAAAAACCGAGAGTGCTATATGTGTGTGTGCTGCTAAGTGATTGTGTGTGGGGTTTATCTTTTAGCATAGTTTTTGTTGTTGTTAAAAGGACGCATTATTCAAATGACTGCGTGCTGCAACTGGAAAGAGCCGCCGGAAATGTAGGCAAAATGAACGGAAATGCTGCATCTATCACACACGCGCCTATAGTAAAAGATACAATATATATGTAAGATATCTCTAAGATACATTTCTAGCTAGTTTCATTTGTAATCCGAGAGTGGGCCCAGTTTACATTCTGTGTGTGTGTAGGCCTAGGGTTTTTTTTTTTTGTTTTTGCCAAGCAGAGCACAAAAATGCATACAAAAAAAAAAACAATAAAAGTTTCAGTTTGCAATTGAAAACTAGTCACAGTTAAAGAGACAGATGGCTATGAGGCAGAAGAGGATAAAAGGGCGGTGAGAAAGGGGGAGTGACGGGGCAATGCCACCACTTAACGTCCACTCGAAGACGCTAATGAGACAAAGCTTGCCGTCCATTGTCAGGAGGGGGGGAAATATTTAAAGGTTCGCTCACTCTCTCTCTCTCTCTCTATAATAAATCATGAGGATCGCTTTCCACTTCATTCCACACACACACACCCCACACTATAAGAAAACTGACCAGCAATCGCTCCACCCCGCTGTCCCCACACCATTCTCTTATACTGTAAAGTGCATTTTGTGATTGCCGCTAAATGAATCACTTAACCCGACCCACAAGCTGCTACTACTCCTTAACTTATGTTTTTTTTTTTGTCGGCTATATCACACAATCTTCAAAGATCCGTCTTTGTTCTTGTGCGGCACACACACACACACACAGATAGAGGAAGGCGATTGCAAGCAGAGTGAGCAATGGTTGTTGGTGGTGGGGTTTGGGCCGGGGGAAATTGTGTTAATGAAGTTAAGCGGCAATAAAATTGCATTGTACATTGTCATATATCAAAAAGTCGTTTAGTCGTTTAGCCATTCCCTGTTTGCCCACTTACTACCCGTCTCTCACAATGAAAGATGGGAACGTCTTGCTGTGTGTCTGTGTTTTAAGTGTTCGAATATGGCACATTTAAATCCGAGTACATTGTTGCCAGTTGTCTTGGGCATTGCCATAATAATGAAATGTTTTATCCAACTACCAAATCAGCTAACACAAGGAATGACTTTATCTGTGACTTCAATTTGCAATTGACTGACTTCTTGACCATTGAGAATTTACTTTCAGAATCTGCAATCGTATTAAATTTACAAGCATTTGAATTTGCTAATGCTAAAACTGGATAACATATAAAAAATTTTACAAGAACAAACTTTTTATTAACTTTCAATTATAAATTCATTTTCAATTCGATAGCAAAACTCTAACAGGAACTAATTCGTATACAAATTGTTCATATTTCATAGATCGTTAGTCTTCGACAGTTTAAAAGGCATTAAATTGCCAACATTTTGCCTTTTCCTGTATACAAAATCTAAAAATGCCGCTCATTAAGTCACCGTCGTCACCGTCACTGTCGTCGAAGTCGTCGTCGTCGTTGTCGTCATTTCAAAGACTATCAAAAGCAGCCAGCACATAATTTGTAGACCCTTCCTGTTGGCGGCGCCACCATCTCAACCGCCAAACCACCAAATGCCTTTGCTGTTGCTATTGGTGTTGCTGTTGCTGTTACCCGTGCATGAGTCAAGAGTTGAGAGTCTTGAATCTTGAAATGCCAAACGATTCGTTTGTCTGTCCGTCCATCTGTTCATCCGTCCGTCCGTCTGTCTGCCCGTCTGTCGTTTCCTGTCATTGAAAGCGCGCCGAGCGCAAGTTGACCAAGCTAAAATCAACAACAACAACAATAATAATAATAAAAGAAACACCGGACAAGACCCGAATCGAACCGAGGTTTTCTTCTTGCTTGTTGTTGTTGTTGTTGTTGTTATTATTGTGATTTCAATTATTAACGCTTCCTGGCCTGGCCTAACCGGGGTGAATGCCAACCGATGCCCGCCATGTGGCAAGATCATTAAGATCCCAGATCCAAAAACTTCAGACAGACAAACTGAAGCTGGATTTAGTTTTAGATTATGTTGCAATCATTCTCCAACCCCCCCACCCCCACCACATTATCATTATCATTATCCATATTATTATTATACTTACTTACCTTTTAATTATATACATACTAAGATATGAAACAAACGAATAATTACTATTTTTCTTTTGTGACCTTCTCAATGCCCTTTTAGATATGCAACAATTTTGGCTTTCGATGTGAAAGTGGAACGCGAGGCTCAGGAAATGGCCGATTCGTTGGGCGTTAAAATATTCCAAGCGGACATTATCTATCATCTGTTCGATAAGTTTACCGCATATCGTGAGGAATTGAAACAAAAGAAACGTGAAGAGTTCCGTTCTATAGCCGTCTTTCCATGTAAACTGAAGGTAAGAAAAAAAAAAAAACTTTAATTTTACAGTGGCTAGCAGCGAAGAGGGTTAGAGGATTAGAAGTTGAAGATAGGCTAAAAGAAAACAAATGATTTTTAGTGAACTTTTCAAGTTATTTCTATATTACTATGATTCCACTTCTCTCACAATACTTTGTATAGAAAGCACTGCAAATCCAGCCAACCCCCCCTCCAACAAATGATATTTTAGTTGCGTGGCACGCCACTGTTGGGTATCATTATGGGCATTATTTTAATGTGGCCAGCCTGCAATTACCCCCAAAAGCTACAGGTGTAAAATGCAAACTGCTCTGACTACAAAACTAAAACTCTCAACTTTAATTCCAACTGTCCAAGTCCAACTCCAACTCCAGCTTTAACACAAACACCAACACCAAAATGAAGAAAAAAACAGATCGACTACAAACACTAACAACTAGTATATATATATATATATACCTGATAGCCGATCTCCAGCTGTGCCTTGTCTAGTCTTGGCCTGTCTTAATGATGCTGCTGCCCAAGAACAACATATAACTGGCAACACAGCAAAGAGCTAAGAGCCAAGAGCCAACAACAACTAAAGGCAGCCACTCAACAAGCGATTAAAGCTTTGAGTTACCCCTCATCACAAAGAGAGAGAGAGAGAAATACTAGACGCCTGCATCACGTCCACACTTCCTGCTCAAATAATGTTTAAACAGCGTATTTGATTTATAGGCAATCATTAGATTATGGTCGTATGCAATGTTGAGACTCCTCTCAACTCTAGATATCTAGCTAGGCTATCCATTATACCACTATCCACCAACTATACCACTAGACCGGGGCTCCCACTGTGCTGGTAATTGGACACACAGCTCACAGCTGTTAGAGAGCTCTTCAGTCAGTGGCTGCAGTGGTTTGTTCATGATGTTCTTGTTATTTCTTTTGCTGTTGCTGCTGCTGCTGCTCTACTCCTAAGTCCAACGTGTCTTCTTGTAATAACAATGACGTTGTTTAGCTTGAGTTATTAACTCGCCTTTTTCTCCCCTCTCCCTCTTTTAAGTTATGAAGAGGAGAGCATGCAGAAGAAGGTAAGGGAGAGAAGGTGGGTGAATCAAACAACCTGAACTACATTGGGCTACTTTTTCTTGCTACGTGCGATCGTTTTCCTATGGATGCCTGCCTGCCTGCCTGCCGTCCGTCTGCTGCAGGCGGCAAAACCATTTGAGGCCTTCTTCACCAGTTGACGCAACGGAAATTGAGTTGTTCTTGGGTAGTCCAATCTATATAACTTTCAAAAACCATAACGAAATTGAAATGCTCTAGATTTATATATACATTTGATATTCAGAATTGGTTTTTAGACAAGAAGTCAACATTAAGTAGTCTGAAGTGTTTGAAAAATGTATAATAAAGATTTCTTATATAAAAATTTTTAGTTAAGAGAGTTTTAGAATCGAACAAATTGAAGTAAGATTCCTTTATTGTAGGGTATATACACACACATGCTGATCAAAGCTGTTGTTAGTATCGCCTTAGACACTATAATTATCTAGCGTTATTTAAAATGTAGTTAAGATCTCCCCATCGTTATCGATCGTTCCAGATTAAGCCGCTTATTAGTTAGTAGATATAAGAAAAATGATCATTTGAAACTAATTGTGAATGTATCTTTTGTTTTGCTGTCTCTCTTTTTCCCCATCTGCCAGATACTGCCACAGTTCATATTCAATAGTCGTGATCCAATTGTTATGGGCGTAATGGTCGAGAATGGCATTGTTAAAGTGGGAACACCAATTTGTGTACCCAGCAAGGAGGTAAGTGATGAATTAACTAACTTAAAAAACATAAATTATGTAAAATAAACATTTCATCTCTCTAAGCATTGAATGGCAATGCTTTGTATGTATATATAAAATACCTTTTTATAAAATTCAATGGGACTTCTATTGCGACTTGGATAAACGAAATGAAATATAATAACAATGAAAGTCCTTGTCGTGTTTCGTTCATAATGAAAGGAAAATCGTGTCAAGTATCTAGATATTGTAATGAGCTTGTTTGTATTTGATTTGCGTTCTTTCTTACCTACAACCAAACAATCAACAAAACAGCCAAGCAAACGAACCAACCAACCGTCCATCCGTCTATATATATAGGTATAGATATTGAAGTACTGGTATTGGTATATATATATATAGTATAAATATCTGTATCTTTGGCTAGGGGTAGCTTTTTTTTCCATTGTTGACACAGGTGCGTGATGGCTTTGTTGTTGTTCGTGATGCAATTGAGTTGAAGAACTTAACAAATAATTATTAGCTCATCGCCTTAAAAATTGCGTCGCAATGTTCGTATATATACATACATACATACATATATATAAAAATTCTTTCATAATAACTTGGACAAATCGACTGACGACTTGCAGTTCAATTATTGTCGTTTCCATGGTTATCCTGATGCGCAGGAATGGGGCAAAAGAGGGCAGGCAGTCGGGCAATCAGGAAGGGAAGGATGGATGGATGGATGGTTGGTTGGTTGGTTGGTTGGTAGGTTGGTTGGTTGGTCGAATGAATGAATTGACGGAGGCAGCACTCATTTCAATTTATGCGCTGACATGTCCTGTTTCCCGTTTGCCAGTAACAACAGCAACAACGACAACAACAACTGTTTCCTCTTTGGCAAAACAACAAAAGACAACGACAACGACACCATCGTTGGCTACTACTGCATACTTTTGTCTCGATCTTGGCAAGGGTTCGCTTTATTCTTGTCTCCACACTATCCCCCTTGCCTCCCCCCCCCCCCCCCCAACACTGCCACCTTTAAGTTATCATTCTTTCTCTCACACACTTACTAACTCTCTCTCTCTCTCTCTTTCTCTCTGTGTGTGTGTCATTATATATAGCCATCTCTGTTTGTGTCTCCCTTGTTGCTCTTGACTTTTGCCAGCTGGTGGACAATCAGTTTGGTCGGTAAGTCGTCTTCTTCTTCTTCTGCCTCCTCTTTCTCTTCGTCGTCGTTGCCGTCATCGTAGTCGTCCCCGCCGGCTGCCAGGCATTCATTGGCAATTATAACTTCCTCAATTATCCAACAGAGCGCAGCTAAGCTGTGCGCTTCCCGTCATTCATCGTCATTCTTTTTAACGTTTTCCTTCTCCTGTTTTTTTTTTCTTTCGCCCTCTCCCCCCCCCCCCCCCCATCTCTTACTCTTTTTCTTTTCATTTCAAATTTTTCCCCTTTTTTTCGCAACTCAAAACTGATTTTTGTTCTTTTTTATACCCTAACCAACAATATTCTATCCCAAAAATATGTCAAATAATGGTATAACTGGTTTTGGTTTCAATTTCTAAAACAGAAAAGAAAAAAAAAACGAAATTTTCATTGTTTGCACTTGCAGAGATAAATAGAGAAAGGGGGGGAGAGAGAGAGAGAGAGTGAAAAGCTATCGATTGTGACTTGCTGATTGAAGAATGAATTCATTTTGCCAAGGACTTGATTTCTGCCTTGAAATATTTGGCTATTAATTTTTTATCTGAAAAACAGATCTACTACTAGATCATAGGAAACCTATATATGTATATATATGTACATATTCATAAGCTTTACCATCTAAAATTGAGAATAAAGTTTTAGTTTCTTATACTCTCTCTTTTGGTAAAGACTTTGGCTTAATACTTTTTCATGGCCTTAAGAAGGACGTTGTTTAAGTCTAGATCTTACTTTTACTATGATCTTTCTTTACTATGTTTCAAAACATTTAAATTGCCTGAAAAAAATAACATAAATATCTTTTTAAGTTTTCAACTTAATAATTATGTTGTTCTTGAACAAAGTCGTTCTATATTAAAAAGTCTGTGGAAAGTCATTTTATTACTTCACCTATTGTATATGCATAGTTAGCTCATTTAACAAGTTACCATGATTGTTCCAATCAAAATCATATATATATATATATGTATAAATGTATGTGTGGTGTGTTTTGTTTCCCCAACAAATCAAACTCTACTTTAAAACTGGGCACATTATTACCAACGAAGAATGCTGCTAGTAGTCGATTTCCGTTGACTCCATTCTCGATACCCTTTGCTCAAAAGAGTCCTTTGGCCATTGCAGCTACTTGAAATAGCGAATTCCTAAAGTTTTCCTTACAATAGCTAAGCAGATTGATCTAATGCAATATAAGGCAATCCCTATAGGACTATTTACTTTCTTCATATTCACATGACTGGATTGCGCAAGAGTATACAAAGTTCTGTGTGCCGGAAGTTTGTCTTTTCTTTGTCTTTGTCTGTCCGTCTCAGCAGCGACAACTTCCTTTTCGCGTTTCGTTTGATGGGCATGCGTGCCAGTGCCACAGCCACAGCCATTTAACTGAGCTGGAGTCCAGTGCAGAAGAGTTTTGTCTGCCAGTTGGTTGATTACATTTATTAATTATATAATTAAATCTGTAATATCAGCAGTTGCTTTTGTTTTCGCAAAGCATTTTTGCTTCTTTTTTTTGTAGCCGCTTCCCCTCTAGAAACAACAACAATAACAACAAACAAAAACTTCCGTTCTCACAGGCGTCTTTTGTTTTTTTTTCTGTTTTGACCAAAAAAGAAAACCACTTCCACTTCCCGTTTTTTGGTTAATGCTTGAGAAGTTAGTGGAAGTGGAGGAGGGGTAAGAGTTTAACAGGTAAATAATTGTGAGTACTTCAACCCTTAACCCTAAACCTAAATTGAGTTCACAGGAGATAGATTGTTGTCTTGTTTGTTGCCATCAGTCAGTCGGTAAGTGTCAGAAAGGTGTAAAATGATATTGACCAACTGCCGAAACGGAAAAGGCCAATTCATTGGGGTTAATCATTGGGTTACCCAAACCAATTTGGGGTTAGCCCAAAAAAGGATCATTGATCAATCTATAATATGGTCTCTGTGGTTCATTCTATTTTAATTATACATATGCAATTATATACATATATATATATATACTCGATTCATTAACAATTTTGTTTTGGTTTGCTGCTCTTCTTTTAACTCTGATTAAGAGGCTACGTTTTTATTTTTTTTTCTTCCCTCATACATCAAACAGTTTCTCTTTATCGCATCACAATCTAACTTAAACACGCCCCACTCACTCACTCACTCAGTCAGTCAGTCTGTCAGTCACTCATTCATTCATTCACTCACTGGAACACATATACATCTATATATCCCCCATTCAAATCTTCCACTGACATCACCTAACCGCACAACAGACTTTCAGTTGATGATCATGTCTCTCCCTCTCGTTCTCTCTCTTTCTCTCTCTCTTCTAACCAAAGGAATACTATGTTTCCATTTTGAAAAACCTCTCCCCTATTCTCCCCCACCCAAACCCTTGCTACCATTATGTTCTCTGCACCAGCAGAAAACCAAAACAGCAAACGGAAGTTGGAGGCGTTACTCAGCGCCAAATCCATCAGATCGACAATGTGTATATATATATACATATATATGAATATATATATATATATCTGTCTACGAGCTAAAACAAAAATTTCATATACAAAATCTACTACTGGTTGGCTATAGCCAAATGATCCCAATGATTGGTGTTGCCCCGCTTAAAGATGGTCTTTAAAAAGAGATCGAAAAATACCCTAGAAAAAAATGAAAGACGAGAGAGAGGGGTTATATAAAGAACTTAGAAATTAGGTTTAAAAGGCGACTAAGTTGTAATGAAAAATAATAATTTATTTTTATATTAACCTTTATTTATTTTTATATTTAAGAGTTTGCTTTGTTCATATTATTATAAATTTTATATGAACAAAATTGTAGACACATCTGCTCAGATCTTTTAACTGCTTCTAAGTATCAATGAATTTTTTTTCCTTATAATTTTTCATAAATTTCCTAAGTATATTTCATAAATATCTTAATCACTCATTTTATAAATATCTTTTGATTTCATATAAATGAATATTATTTTGTAATTATTTTAAATTTATTTCGAGATCCATTGCAAGTAGATGCAATTGTGTTCTATTCGAAAAGTAAGGGGTATCGTGTTACCGATACTTTTTATCTAATATATGGGGGAAATAAGTTTCGAATCGTTTCGGGATGGTAAAAGATTTTTGCATTTTGTTCGTTTCTTTTTCTTTTAAAAAGATCTCGTTGAGCGGGTTCCTTTTTCAAAACCACAAAGAAAAGAAAACAAGAAATCTGTGGGCAAAAGTTTTTGGTTGCAACACTTGAGTGAGATCGGGCACAGCCAACAACAACAGCAGCCAGCAGTAGGCAGAGGCAGATCGATATCTTTTAATATTTTCATTCATGCCTCCACCCCAAATTGTTGTTGCTGCTGTTGTGCTGTTGCCGTTGTGGCAAGTGTTTGCTGGTGCTGCTGTTGCTGCTGTAGCGGAAATGAAAGCTCATTCAATGTGCTGCTACTGCTGGTTTTTGTTAATTAAATGCCTTTGGGGGTCTTGCAATTTTTCGATTTATACTACTATATATATATATATATAATATACTATATAGGTGTAGTACTTGTAGCCAGTTTGCCTTGCCCTACCCAGTCCCAGCCCCAGCCCCAGCCCCAGTCCTGCTCTCTGTTTTCTCTGTCTCTTCTCACAGACATTGTGTTGATCTTGCTTAATTTATGGTCTGTGTAAGAAAAAAAAAAAAAAGGGTAACGATTGGATGAAAAGGGGAGCGAGAGAGAGAGAGAGTTGGTGGTAGTCTTGTGGTTATGCTGACATTTTAGCAAAAGATTTCAATTTCTGGTTGCCTTCATGGCTTATGATTTCCGTTGTGGACTTCTCAATGATGGTAATAACAATAACTGAAATTAGCTACGTTAGTGTTGTTGTTGTTGTTGCTGGTGATAATTATCTTTAAAGCCTTCTCTTTATTACCACAATATCGATGGTTGTAAATGAATGTCATATATACACATATATACATATATATATATATATATATATTTGTTGTTTTTATTCCTTTCGGTGACCAAAAGAGAGTTATTGCTGCTGTTTTATAGTACTTGAGTTCAACATTTCTATATATATGCTATGGCAGAGAATGTAACAAACATTTTGCTTTAATTTAATTCAATTTGTTATATATTGATTAACAGTTTGATCTAAGATATTTAGAGATATATGTATATGTAGAAATGTTATCCATTTCGTGTATGTCATGAAGATATACAGGCGAACTTTCTTATAATTAAAAAAACTTTATTATATAGATTACAGATATAGATCATTAAACAAAGATAGTACTTTATACAAATTTCATTATATAGAAATTTTTTATAAAGGAACCTGATTATATAGAAACTTTATAATATAGAATCTTCATTTTATAGAAATTTCATTATATAGAAACTTTATTATATGGTAGAAACTTTATTTTATAGAAATTTCATTATATAGAAACTTCATTATGTAGTAGAAACTTCATTATATACAAATTCAGTTATATAGAAGTTACATTGGTTCTTCTATATATTACATTTATTATATAGAAACTTCTTTATATATTGTAGAAACTTGTTTATATAGAAAGTTCTTCATATAGAAACTTTATAGTACAAAACATTCATTATATAGAAACTTCACTATTCAAAAAGTTCATTATAATAGAAACTTCTTTATATATATAAGTAAATTATATAAAAACTATCTCATTATATACAGATTCATTATATACAAACTTTATTAAACAGAAACTTTAATATATAGAAATAAAAGATATATACACTAAACAGGGAATGAAAAATCTGTGCCTAAATAATCAATATACAAAGAACTTTTTTATATAGAAAGATTCGACTGTTTGCAGTCCAGAGATTATTAACGCTTTATTTTTAGACCAAGTTGATAATATTATTATTAAAATATATGTATATTATATATTTCAAAGAAGGGCGGGCAATAAGCCTTTCATATCTTCAATTATCATTTAGCTGGGCATATGTTTTAATTCTTAATATGCGTCATAGAGAGTTCCTTTGTGAAAGAATATCCTTATTTACTTCCTTCCGGTTTTTGTTTTTATGAATGAGTTGAGGAACTGCGTCATATATATTTAGAAGGGAACCTTTGTTGTGTGTGTGTGTGTGTGTTTGTTAAGCAACCAAATCGGATAGACGCTACGTGTGATGACAAAAGAGCAATTTTTAAGAAGAACAACAACAGAAAAGCGATAAGAAGGCAATGGAAACAGCGTTAAGAACCGGAACAAGTAATTAAATACAAAAGAAATTGCAGCTGTAACCGACTGAGTGAAATGAAAAGACAGAGAAAGAGGGACAGAGAAGGAGAGAGTAGCGGGCCAAAAAGGCAGCTGTAGTCCCGCATCTGGCTGCTGGCAGAACGGAAGCAGCAGCGTCAACAGCGGCAGAACGGAAGTGAATACTTCCGCACGTAGCAAAAACACATATGAATGACTAAAGTGAGTGAATGAATGAATGAATTTTTTTTCTTTTTTTTTTGTGTGTAAGTACTTCAAAAGTGCTGCCAACGTCGGAAGTAAAAAAGGGCAGGCAAAAGCAACCCCTAAGAACCCAAAAACAAAATACAATAAAGAAAAAGAAGGGCAGGTGTTCCTCATATGCCACTGCCACTGCCGCCGCCTTGGCTCAAAGAATTTATGAATGAAAATGTTTTTTTTTTTTTTGCTTTTTTCTTCTTGTTTTTGTTTCTTTTTGAATCTCGTTTGCTGTCGTCAGCGCGATCATTTCGAAATCATAGAAAATTTATTGTCAAGTGTGTGGGCGCGCGTTCACTTTTTTTCTTTCTTTTTTTGTGTTTGTCTGTTGTATCTATAAG
Organism: Drosophila austrosaltans; assembly: GCA_035045865.1. NCBI lineage: Eukaryota > Metazoa > Arthropoda > Insecta > Diptera > Drosophilidae > Drosophila > Drosophila austrosaltans. Next base: position 9,802,199 of record JAWNOQ010000207.1, read on the forward strand.
ATACAAAAATCACACAAGATACAAAATAAAAGCTTCTAATATAAAATTATAGAACAAAGAGTCAACATATAACGGACAACAATAATACGCCTTATATACATATACATATATGTATAAAGATATATCATCTGGTAACGCAAAAAAAAAACAGCTAAATAAATTTTGAAATCAAAAGATTTCATACAAGAACTTTACAAATATGAACGGAGCATAGTAAAAAAAAAATAAATATTTTGCAATTTATAATAGTTTAAAATTTGAATTTGTGTTTTTCTTTAATGCAAACATACATATAACCTACTTTTAACACGAACTGTTAATTAACATAAGGCTATGGCCCACTGCTAGAGGACAAACATTGGTTACTGTTAACATGATTGCCTAAGGGCTTAAAACTTAAGAAGAGGACAAAATGAAGCTTTATACTCCTGTTCCAATCTCAGTTGTTTCAATTTAGAAATGTTTCCAAATTCTCTTGGCTTCATAATTGGAGTAAAGCTTAATCGAAATAATTCTATTTTTACCACCCCGCTCCCCACCCGTCGCGCTGACCTCTCACTCTCTCTCTTATGTATGTACTTGCAGAGAGATAATAAGCTAAACATTTTGCCCATAACTGTAAATGCTGCTGCTCCTCTTTATTATCCATTTGTATGTGTGTATCTCTCTCTCTCTTTTGCTAGTTTGCCAATGTGTGTGTGTGTGCTTGAGTGTTGTTCGTGTGTATCTCGCTTTCGTTTCATTCATAAAAATGCTTATTTCCTGTTGTTGTCTAGGCTAGGCGGGCTTCATGTTTCGTCTGTTAGTTTGCACAGTCATAAAATACATACACACACAGCCACACTCACAATCACACACACACACACACATGCACAGAAAGTCATTCAAGCAAACGATAAGATAATAAAATCCGCTTAGATACGCGCTTTTTTTTTCGCCTTCCGCGTCTTACTCGTCTCTGCCCTCTCTTACTTTCTGTTATTGCTGCTCTTCCACTGTGCATGTGTATGGGCTGGCTGTATCTATGAGTGCTTTATATTTACTATGAAAATAAATAGCAACAACAACAACAACAACAATGACTGTTACTGGTCGCTGCGCGCTGCGATTACAAATGGCAATTGCAATAAAAGCGGGCAAAAGCAACAACAAAAGAAATTAGCGTAATTAGCAAATTACTCGCAATTTTTGTTGTTGCTATTTCTTTTTTTTTCGCTTTTTGTTTTCTCTTTCTTTCCTTATTTCTCGGCGGCTTGAAAATTGACGTCGTCGTTTTTTTTTTTTTTCTTTTTTTGGGGGGGGTTTTGTTTGATTTGTTGTACTTGTTGGTGGGTCTGTATTTTATTTTGCTTTTGCCTTTTTGTTTTTTTTTTTTTGGGTCTCTTTTTATTTCTCACTCATTCACTCAGCCAGCTCGCTCTTTGGTCAAATTGTTCGCCTTCGTCACATTTCATTTGAGTTTTTCTTGGCCGGAAATGCTGAATTTGCACAAAAACGACGGAAAAATGGCATAAAAATGTTTTTAGTATTTTTCATTCTTTTTCTTCTTCTATAGAGGGGGGGATCTATTTTTTGGTTACACGCGCGCCCAAAATAAATATACTTAATTGACGTTTGTTTAATCGCAACCGAAACACACAGAAATACAGGAATAGTCATAGTGAAAGAGGGGAGAGGGATATGAACAGGCAGAGAAGGGTAAAGAGAAGAAGGTATGATGTGTAACTGTGTATGTGGGGGGCATATTATGTTGAATCGTTGTTTGCTTCCTTCTTGCATGGCATAAAACTTGTGTGTGTGTGTGTATGCGCAAAATACAACAAATGCAAAAAAAGGCTAAATGAAAAATAGCAAAAAAATATATAAAAACTAAATAGCAAATATGAGCACACAATGAAGCTGGCGCTGACGTTGACGCCGACACCGACAGCGACAGCGACGACCACATTGCTGATGATGACGCCCACGCAAATTTTCCCTAAGTAGAACAATAAACCAAAAAGGGCTGACATTTTGTCTGGTGTGGTTTGTGCTATTCCGTTTTTTTTCTTTCTTTTATTTCGTTCTTTGCTGTGGCTAAGAGGTGAATTATAAACAGAGAATATAGAGGGAAGAGGGTGGTGCTTTTGAGGTCTTTATTTTATTGCATTCTCTTTCAGTTGCTACTTGACATAAGCTAAATTTAGACATTTCAATTACGATTTGTAATTTTATTAAACAATTTTAAATGTGGCATAACTTTGTTGCTTACATATTTGTTAGTTAGTTTTACTAACTTTAATAAACTAATTATAGTATTTCGACTTTATAAATTTCATCTTACCTTATTCAAAATGTTTAAGCTTACTTATTTGCAAGCCAAATGTCATTTTGTATTGGTTCTATAAACGATTTCAAAATTATTATATACTTTTTCTTCCAATTCCTTTATTTGACCTAACCTTACCTTTTGGTTAGACATATTCCTTTCCTTCATTGGACCCAACTTCAACTTAACCTTAATTCTATATTCCTTTCCTTTCTGATCCCTTAACCTTGCCTCAACTTTAATTCTTTATTCAAGTGTATTAATTTGCTTTCTATTGCTTAATTTGAGTTAACCTTAACTTAACTTCAATTCTTTTGTTCCTTTTCATTCATTTACCTTAAGTTGATTTCTTTTTTCAAGTGCATTCCTTTCTCTTTGACCTAACTTTAACTTAACTTTAATACTTTTCCTCTTTTCATTTCCAACTTGATTCAAAACAAGTTTATCTTAAATTCTATATTAATATTTGACTACTTTTCTTACCACTTAACTTATTTTGGTTTAACCTTATCCCCCACAATCTCCCATTGCTTATCATGCATAACCTGCCCTAACCTCTTTCTTTTACTTGGGATCACAAGTGGCTTAGTAATAGATGTTGTCCCACTACTATATTATTCTCTATTTCGATAATGAAAATGGAAATTTACCAAAAAAAAAAACCAAAAAAAAATTCCTGTACTGAAATAAAGGAGAGAAACAAAGCAACACAAAAAACCCTCTTTTAGTTAAGCATGCCCTAGAACAATCATAATTCACTTAACTTAAATTAAACACTTGCCAGTGCCATAGCCAGTTCTGCCGCTGCCTGATAAACAATATTGGAAACCTTATACAATGAAGGTTGAACGAAAAAAAAAAGAATTCGAAAAACCTTGGTCTTTACGCCATACAATAAAACCAAGGCAGGCATTGAACTTGATACCAGTTAATTACCAAAAGACTTGAAAGTACAAAAACAGAACAACACCAGAGAGAGAGAGAGAGAAAGAGAAAGGGAGATAGAATTGAACTTAAGTCAATTACCAACTACCTCACCTTGTGTTCTGTGCAATTTATGTGGACTCACTTCCTTTTGGGTTTAGAGTCCATCTCTATCATCGATTGATTGCATTCTAGCCAAGCCAAAAGCTCTTATTGTTCGCATTTTGATTATCATTATCAATTTGCCAGTTATCAATAACCAATACCTAGTACCATCACCACCCGCAGTTCTCTATATAGAAAGAGATAGAGAGAGAGAGAGAGAGTGGGGCCGACTGACTGGCTTATCAATATGCCCATGACTGCTAGATCGTGGTGTAGTTTTAGTGTGTGTGTGTGTGTGTGTGTGTGCTTGTGTGTATATTTCATTCATTCACTCGTAATTGATTGTTTTGCACTTGGATTAATTTATGTGGGCATACGTTTCCAATATTATTGATTACTGATTAATGGCAATAAACAATGAAATTCTAGAGTGTGGGGAGGGGGAGTATCTATAAGTATTTCCGATTTACTGATATTACCAATATATATACACTTTTTTTTCCTTATATTTTACAAGTGCTTTTGACAACTTACCAGACGCTAATTAAAAAATGTATATAACAACAAACAAGTTGAAATGGAGTGAAGAGTTTTTAATCAATGAAAGTTTTAGCCAATACCCAACACTAAAATAATGGAGGAGGTGTGTGGTGGTGGTGGGGGGTTAACTTTATAAATATATTCATATATATCTTTGTGAACTCAAATGGAATTGTAGAGGTTTATGCAACTGAATAACAACAAATTTTTTCTATGCCCACTAACTTCCTGTGAGTGAAAGACTTTTGTTAATGTTATTTTGTTGTTGTTGTTGCTGTTGCTGTTTCATGCATGTTTTTGGCCTCCTACGAGCTTTGATTTTTTTATTTTTGTTGTTGTTATTATTGTTATTGTAGGCGTTGTGGGCGTTACTTGCTGCATTCACTGATACGGATGCTAATGAGCATGACTAGACATATGGCCCTTTTTGACGACGACGACGGCGGTGCTGGTTGGTGGTGCTGGTAATCATCATAATGATGATAATAATGATGATGCTGCTGCATCTGTTGTTGGTTGGCTCATTTAGTAGGTGTTTGTTGGCGTTGTTATTACCGTTGAAAGCCTCGTCAATTTCCTTACGGACCAAAGAACTAAAGCAGCGAACGACTGCCAAGAGAGATGATGATGATGATGATGATGATGCCTGTTGCCCGGTTGCGGGTAACCAACAAGTTGGGCACTCGAAATTGCTCAAAATGAAGTGTATTCGGTGAAGCATATTGCGTTGCGGTGATGTGATGATGATGATGGTGGGCAGTAGCTAGAATTGTGCATTGTCAAGTGATGTAGGGTTGCATAGAAGAAGCATAACATAACATAACATTAACAAAAGTAGAAAATGTATATTTCATTAGTGAATCGAGTTAGAGGGGAAGTGAGGGCAGGTTTTTCTTCTTTTTTTAGTTCCTTTTTCTCGATTACATGCAAATAAAGCATTATTGTGTCACAAGTATCAGCAAAGTGGCAGCGGCGCTAGTTTTCATTTCAAATTATCCTTTAAAACATTTCAAATGTTATTTAAGTTGCACAACATTTTTTTAAAACAAAAACAAGCATTTTTTGTTATTTTATTGTATAATTTTCAATGCTTGTCATTTGCTACATTATTTAAAACTATTTTAAGAAAATATTCAAATTGTTTTTGTGTTAAGTCAAATAACTAAAACAGACCCTCAATTGAGTTATAATTCACTTTCCAACACTGTTTTAATTACTCAACATGGAGTTATAATTCACTTTCGAACACTGTTTTTTCCATTTAATTACTTAAAATGTAGTTATAGTTCACTTTCGCACACTGTGTTTTCATTAAATAACACATAATTGAGTTATAATTTGCTTCTTTTTCAATTTCTTATTGTTGATATTGAGGGAATTAACAGTAGATACCACAGAAATAGATTTGATTGGATGTAGAATTCTATAACTACAGTACCTAGGGTAATAACCGTCAACGTTTTGCAACACTTCTTTTGATTGCTGATGGAGTATAAACTGCTTTTCTTTTTGTGCAACCCTGGTGACTTTCTTTCCTTCTCTCTCTCTCAGCACTTCTGCTTCCTAGGATCCCCCCACCCACTTACACACTCTCCCTCTTTCTCTCCCTGTTCTTCGGTGTTGCAGCTATTCAAACTAAAATATTTAGTGGGTAGTCAACGAGTGTTTTGCGTGTGTGTGTGTGTGTGTGTGTGCTCTAGGCTGAGTGGGGTTATCTGATTGCTTGCTGATCATAATGATCATGATGATGACTATATAACTGCGCTTCCTCAATATGTGGGCCCTGGCTGACTGACTGACTGAGTGACTATCTGTCTGGTTGGCGTTGCAAGTAACACTCGAATCAGCGACAAGTTCTTCATCTCTCAAACACATGACGTAGGCAACTTTTGTGTTTGTTGTTGTTATAGTTGGTCGCTTTTGTTTGTTGTTTGTGCTCGCCTCTTCGATTCATTTGAAATGTATACATATATATATATATATATATATATATATATATATATATATAGAGATTGATGTTGCTACTGGTTTATCATTGCTTTTGTTGTTGTTGTTCTTGAATGGAAACGAAGTTGCAGCTGCTAATATCATTCTGATGACGTTGCCAAATCTTTGTCATATATGAGAGATCAGCGACGGATGTTGCAAATTTCAATAGCTTTATATTTTTTCGGCACTCTGATTTTTATATATATATATATATATATATATATATATATATAATATGTATATATATGCCGTAATTTATTCTCTCTGCCGTCAACTAATTTAGTGTTTCCTGCTGACAACAGCAGTTTAAGCTTTTTTCAATAAAGAGAGAGAGAGAGAGAGAGAGAGAGAGAATGTGTGTATGAGTGAGAGAAACAAACTGAAAGAGAAATCACAGAACTGTGTCAAAAATGTTTGTACTATATATTATTATCTATCTACACACATACATAGATAGATGCAATTGTATGGCTTTGTCTCAAACATTTTACAAAAAGAAAAATCATAGAAACAAATATTTCAAATGCCCTTGCCGTCTGATAATGTAAAATAATAATAATAAAAAAATCATAAAATTAAAATTTAAATTATTAGATTTGAATAAAGTATAAAGTTGTAATTCCACAAAATAAAGTCGAAAGACAAAAAATGGATAACTAAACTATGTTTAGTTACAGATATGGAATGAAACTTTGCTTGCCTCAAGAACAAAGATTCCTCCATTCCATATAAATTAGTCAACAATTGCAAATGAATGGTTAAAATCAATATTGCTCCTACTTTTATTTTGTTTTGTTTTTGTTTCAAAATCAAAAAAAAAGTGAAAAAGAAAACAAAATAGAAATAATTTTTATTTGGTTTTCTTTTCTGTTTTTTTTTTTTTTGTGTGTGTGTGTGTATATGATTTGGTCTTGTTGCCTCATTCATTCATACAACGAACCGAATGTTTTATTTTTCTTCTCTTGTTGTTGTTGATGTTGTTGTATGAAAATAGACGACATCCGGTCTGCACGAAATATATAAATCATATTTTTAGATAAACGTTGATACACACGCGCAGCGCAGCCGCTGCCACTGCCGCTGCCACCAAGAAAAAGTTGTAGTAGAAAAGGAAAGAGAGAGAAAAAAATAAGCAACACAAATTTTCCTATATAAAACAAAAACAATCTTATTTGTTTTGCATTGTATTGGGAAAATGGAAAAACGATATTTCATAATATATATATACATATATATATTTTTTTAATATTTTCATGGTCGTTTCAATCAAGTGATCGTTATATAGAATATTTAGATTAATACAAATCGATGTTAGAGAAACGAAATATGACAAAACTAAAGAAACGAAATTGAACAAATTTTATTAAAGTTTTGTGTAGCTAGAAAAAATAAGAACATTTAAAAACAAATTGGTTGACAATAAAAAGTATTAACTTATGTGCATTGAAAAGAAAGTTATAGCCAAAATTTTGATATATTTCTATATAGTCCAAACATTTCCAGCTGAATTATAGAAATTCATTCAATGATGCTGCAAGATATAAAAGATTAGTTTGGCTATAAATTGCCTTTCATTTTCAGTAAAACTTATAAAAACTGCATTTACTATTTAGTTAGTTGATATTCCTGATCAATTTTGTATATATTGTCTTGCATATGCTATATCTTCCTGTATCATAAATAATAATAACATTCGCTTTGATGATTTCCATTCGCCCCATTTTTTTTCCATCTTTTTACTATGCTGCCACCATTCGTTGCCACTCAACAGAAGCGTAAATGTTGAAACGAAGAACAAAAATTGTGTGAGTGTGTGTGTGTGTGTGTGGAAATGGAAATAAATTAACACATTTAATGAAATTTTTTTCTGAGCTGGGCAAAGAAAGCAGCAGAAAACTAAAATTGAACGACATACAGAGCGTATGAGTAATCAACGACAGGAAATAGTGACAAATACGCCCCTGTGCCCATCCCTATCCCTATAATACGCATACATACATACATGCAAACATCTACATATATGTAAGTGTGTATGTGTTTGTGTATGTTTTTTGGTGTGTAAATGTGTTTTAGCTATTTGCACCGATAGCAACAAGCCAAAAAAAAAAAAAAAAACAGACGAAAAAAATTTCAATAATTTATTTGGTTTGAATGAAATACGAACGACGACGACAACAACAACAGCAAGAAAAACGACGACGACTACGACGTGGCCGCCATTGGGGCGCCCACAGGAAACGTTGAGTGAGGCGTCACTAGCACCAACACTAGCAGCAGCAGCAACAGCAGCAGCACTCGGACGACGTCAACGTTTTGGCTTGGCAACAGTTTCCTGTGTTATTGTTGTTGTTGCTGAGTGCAAACGGGTTACGACAACAAACATGTTACAATTTGGTTCAATGACTTTGGCCAGGCCAGGCCATAGAGATAGAAATAATACACTGAAAGAAATTTGATAACATTAACTTAATACATATAGAGAAAGTTTTACATTTTATTTATGTATATTTTTCGAATTTTTCTACTTTATTGAAAGAATTTAAAAACATTGCAGAATAAATCTTTACTGGCTTGAGATGGATAATATTAGTTCCACATGTGATGAAACGGTTAATCGAAAATCGAAAATATCGTTATAAAGAAGGTCACTATGGAGCAACTGAAATCCATGAAATTAAAGTCGATGCAATTAGATTTCAGTTTTTTTTTTCATCAGTTTACCAAATTACTATTCGGTTACAGATTGCTTTAATAGTTAATTTAGGTTACCGCAAAAAAACAAATTACAGTTACATTACATTTAAATATAAAAATTATTGGTTAATCTTACCTTATCTTAGGATATCACTTTGCCTAAGTTGTCCTATGTATGTATACAGTCGACTCTCGTTAATTCGAAATTCATGGGACTCTTCAAATACTACGAATAATCGAGTGTTCGAAGTTTTTGAGAGAAAATAAATACGACTTTGAATTGTCAAATGTTTTTCATTAATTGCTAATATTTTGCATATTTATAATGTGAATTGAATAAACTAATATTTGAAAAGAACTCATTTATATGGGCCTGTTTCGGAGCGCGCATTGCTGCTGCTCAGACTGGAAAAGTACATTTTTCATCAGTTATTTTTTTGTGGATAAAAGTTGTCAAATGAGGCTCTAGCTACCCCTCTACTGACACCTCTGTCAAAGGTTCTGCTGTATCCTCTTCATCGTTGCTCTTTTCATTCGTATCTTCTCATCGGTTAGAGATACTTTGATAGCAACATTTTCATCCATTCGAATATAGTCAGAAAAACTCAACTTATGGTTCTTCATCATCCAAGAAACTTTAAAAATTTTAATTGTCGAGAGTTTGACCATATGAGTTCGAATTACCGCCTCGTAACAGTGAATGTGAGAATATAAATGTATGAACATAATTCGAAATATAAAGAGATTTCGTATTAAGGTTTTGGTTTGAATTAATGCTAGTGGACTGTATGTATATATGTAAACAATGGAGTTGCCACGCAATCGAGATCCTACTCGTTTTGAGTCAGAGTTGCCGTTGGGTAGAAGCGACAATGCGGTAGATCTCTGGCAACCTAGAAGTCTTGGGGAGTCATAAAAAGTTGAAAGCGGTTCAGTTGTCAGCAGCAGAAGTCGAATTTAAGTTGTCTGAAGTACTTTATTTACTGTGATTCACACACACATTAACTTTAAGATATTTAATAAACATTATCAAATTATATATCTTACATATATATATATATATATATATATAGATTTTGTTAGCTTTAACCGTAATGCATTTCGGTTCATCGTAACTGAGTGCAAGTTTAGTTCAGTTCCCTTTATTTTTTTGGGTATTCAAATGTTCATTTTGTTCTTCATATGGAAGAATTTTTTCTTTCACTGTAAGTGACGAGTCAAATTCAGGAGATATGGCGGGGGGAATGGGTTGGGTTGGGTTGGGTGGTTTCTTTGTAGGGTAAAAAAAAATGAATGTTGGTTTGCGTTATCTAACCTCCCACTCCTAATTGTGGCACCACCCACAAGTTTTTATTGGTTTTTTTTTTTTTTTTTGTGTGTTTTATCAGTTTGGCGGCAATATTGAGGAAGTGGTGGTCGCCGCCACACATGGAACTTGGGCCAGATGCGTTGATAAGCCTAACAATTTACCCCATATCCATGCCCACTGCTGTTGCTGCTGCTGCTGCTGCTGCTTCTTCTTCGTTGTGCCGCCTTCATTTTTCTTTTTTTTTTTTTTTGGCAAACCTTTTTTTTTTGTTTTTGGTTGTGCGTGTGTGTGTGCGTATACTTAACGTGAAGTTATTTTATGGCATTGCCGTCCGATTACTGCCCGCACTTTACCCCTTTGCATACGAAATAAGCTTGTGAAACTTATCAGTGATTCAGTCAATGGCATACGGAAGTCTCTCGCTATTCCCCCTCTCTCTCTCTCTCTCTCTCTCTCTCTCTCTTTGTCTCTTTATCTCTGTGTCTCTATCTAATGTGGCATATTACACATACGCCCCATAAGCCAGATAATATACAAAACGTTACTAATTCTTAAAAATTTATTTTTTTTATTACTTTTTGCAGTTTGTGGACATTGGCATTGTTACATCAATTGAATCGAATCACAAGCAAATTGAATTTGCACGCAAAGGTCAAGAGATTTGTATTAAAATCGAGCCAATTCCTGGTGAATCACCAAAAATGTTTGGACGGCACTTTGAGGCCGATGATATGCTTGTCAGTAAGGTAAGTTTTCAAATGGAAAAAACAAAAAAAAAAAAAACAATTAACGAAAAACAAATATTTAATTAACCGCAAAAAGTGTGTGTGGGGGGGGAGGGGGATAGAAGAGAAAAAGCAAGCCACTTGTATGTGCGTCTCTCAAGTGGCACTTGGCCCACTTCAGGATCCCCATCATAGAAGAAACCACTTGTGGGCTCAGTGCGCAGAAAACTAAACCAAGAAGCGGAACAATCTACTTGTAAATTTTCCCTCTTGTTGTTAGTTAATAATAATAATAATAATAATAATCGTCAGGTGGCTGCTGACTCTGTCGCGTTTAAACACAAACCCCCCGCTCCCTTCCTTCCTCCATATCAATCTACTTATGCTTCTTATGGCTTACTCATAAACATAATCTTTGGATTGGGTTAAAATGACTTGGCGAATCAATATCTTGCCACGATTTGACTAGAATTTCAAATGAAAAATCATGTGATTATTGCGGATCATAATTTGAAATGTTTTTTTTTTTTGTTTTGTTTTAGTTGATTCTTCCCATTCCCATAGATATGGAAAATAATTGAAAAAAAGAAAAACAATTAAACGATAGTATTGAATTTGCGATTAATGTGACAGACATTCCATGCAGCAAATGAAAAGTCGAAAATTTTGGGGAAATATTAAGCTTTACTTTGCTATATATAGTGATACATAATATAATATTTTTTTTTATTTTTTTGAGTTATATTTTTAAATCAATTTTTTGTATTTTTTTTTTTTTTTTGAAACATACAGAAACCTAAAAAGGAATACCCTTAATGTTGTTTCTTTTTTAATTGTTATAAATTTAACTTGTTATCATTGAAGAAGCATAAAACTTGCGATTAGTTTATTAATAGCTTTGTTTTTTTATCTACAATTTTTGTGTAGAACAAATTGTACATTTTGATTGGTTTTTTAAATAGTTTCTTTCATATCTGGGGAAATAAAATAAAAAGTAGTACAGGGTTTTCCACTAAGAAGTGTTATTTTGGTATTCAATAAAAAATGCCATTATTTATTATATAAATGATTGGATATTTATTGCATTATAAAGAGGAAGTTGTGTGCGTAAATAGTGAAAAATAATATATGGCAAATGATCACGACTAATGAACCTTTTCCGAAAATTTTCCGTATACAAATCCTTGATAGCCTCTTTGAATCAAAGATGTTGCTATAGAAGGTCTCGTTCACGTGTTCACAAAGAAAGAAGTCGCAAGATCTCGCATTTTCTGTATTGCGGTCCAACAAGGTGCTTCACGATAACCCAAAAATGTTTGAGTTTTGCGTGTCTCCTGTAAAATTTTCACCATTTGTATAGTGAATTTTATGCTTTATTGAAGCTTGTATCCTTTCATTTTTATACCCTTGCAGAGGGTATTATAAAATTGGTCAGATGTTTGTAACGCATAGAAATATACGTTTCCGACCCCATAAAGTATATATATTCTTGATCAGCATCAATAGACGAGTCGATTGAGACATGTCCGTCTGTCCGTCTGTCCGTCTGTCTGTTTGAATCACGATGACAGCCTCAAATTTCAAGCTACATGGTTGAAACATAAAAAGTTAAGTTCCTTGATCTATGAAGTATGGTGGTATTGAAAATTAGTCGGATCGGATAATTATCACCGGAGCTATTAACTAAAACGTGGAGGTACCTCGAGTAAAATAAGCAATTTTCTTTGGCAGCAAAGAAACAAAAACAAATTCCAAGAAATCTGCCGTACAAACACAAAAGACCCGAGTTCGAATCCGCGCGGCACCAAATAAGAAATATATAAAATTATTGTTTTTTTGTTGTTGCATCTAAATTCAATTTTTACCCATACACACTACACCAAGTTTGAACAAGATCGGATAATTATTAAGGTTACAAATCAATAATCAATTTGATAGAAATTAAATGTATTTTAATGCACGCACACACATCCATATGCAAAAATTCAACCACCACGCGGTGTGTGAGAGAGACAGAAATATTTGTGTTGTGTTCTTAAGCAAAACGAAATTGAAAGAGCGAGATGCAATGGGTTTGCATATATGTCGAATTAGCTTACGTCAGCTAGGAAAGGACGGTGGCGTAGTATGTAGAGATCGGTGCCACGATGGGCTCGGTGTTTGATGGTTCAATGCTCGCTCGGTGATGAAGTGAAGATTTTAAGATGTGTTTTTTTTGTTTTTTTTTTTATTTTGTTAAACATTTATACCAATTATTTTGCTGCAAGGGTATACAAACTTCGGCAGAGCCGAAGTTAGCTTCTTTGATATTTATAGGGTGAAAGGGTATATTAAAGTCGCAAAAATGTATATAACAGGCAGGAATATACATTTCTGACCCCATAAAGTATATATATATATATATATTCTTAATCAGCATCACTAGCCGAGTTGTTTGAGACATGTCCGCCTGTCTGTTCGGATGAACATCGAGATCTTGTACACTACAAGAGCTAAAGGTACCAAATTTAGTTTGTAGATCCGTCTAGTGTATACGCAGATCAAGTTTATTTCATATTTTTGCCACGCCCACTTTTGCCGCCTTAATTGAGAAAAAACTTATAACTGAAGCCATATTGAAAGCATCGAATTCATTTTTGGCACATCCAATTAATAATATAGCCAAAATGCACCTAGTGACCAAGCTTTAGTCCAAATCGGACAATAAACATCGAAGATATACCCATATCCGTTTTGTACTGAAACGCCAAGGACGACATTGGCAGGCAAGAGTGAGCGAGACAGCATGTGCTCGCTGTTTTGTATAAGATTTCTGGCGATTTTGAGAGTTTTCGCCTACAGGGTATAATCAACGTTGGCAAGGACGACTTGCTTGCTAGTTTCTACATCTACCGAAATAGAGGGAGAACCCTGTATTTTGTAGATTATCCTTCAGACTTGGAGATAAGATCTCACCTGATTCATCTCTTCTCGAGGTCAGTTCTGTTCTCTTATCTAGCCCTTAAAGTTGCCTCTTCAGTAACTCTTAAGACCAACTTTAAACTCTGTTCTACTACTAATCTAAAGATAGTATATATAGGTTCAGTTAATGTATAACACCCAAAAAGTCTTTGACCAAATCAGTCTATTCAATTGTCATTTATTGTCATCGTCTATAACTATCACATATTGTGGCACTTTGCTTTAACTATATAGACATCTACCATTTTCCAAAATAAAACGAAAATATATCCATTCGACCAATAATTCTTCAATTAGGCCATTAATAATTACATTTGCCCCACTACTCCTCCTCCTCAGTTCCTGGAAAAGAGCAATTATTTTAACCAAAAACAAGAAAAAAAAAAGACTGTCAATTGCTAATAGTTTTACTAAAGCTGACATTTTGTTTTCTCTATTGTTGCACTAGGGACAAAATCTATGCCTCCCCAAACCCCTACCCCTCAGCCCACATCAAGCTCTCTTTTACTTTACTCTACTGTGGCATCTGGCCTCTGCCATTTGTTCTTGTACCTTGAGCACTTAAACTTTGCCAGTTGCCTTATCAAATTACATGGCCAAGTTTCTGTCTATATATATATATATATATATATATATATATATATATATATTATTTGTGTATGTGTGTGTGTGTGTGTATGTAAGTGAGTGAACTTAAGTGGCGTTAAAAGGTCTGTGTGCAACTTCCTTCTACACCTCCTGCTCCTTATACTCCACCTACTTTTGCTGCTGTTGCTATTGCTATTACTTCTTACCTTGGTCGTGGTGGCGATGGTAATGGTGATGGGTAGTGGTTCTATCATTTGATTAACAATTACTTAAAAACCACGCTGACGTCAAATGGTTGTTGCTTGGTTGGTGGAGTGCCAAGCAATAATATTCTTGATGATGATGATGTAGGTGGTGGAAAATTGACAGCGAAAAATCCAAAAAAAATCGATAATAAACTTAATTTTTCACATTATTTTAGTTTGTTATCAAAGTGTAAGAGTGTGTGTGTGTGTGTGTGTCTCTGTGTGACGTCAGTAAATGTTAAAAGACAGAAACCAGGAGAGGCAGTTGAAGTGCTTGAGTTACTAAAGGAGGAGAATATTTGTATACCCTTTACAAGGGTATATTAATTTTGGTTAGAAGTTTGTAACGCCTAAAGAAGGAAGCTTAACCGACTAAGTAAAGTATATATACTCTTGATCAGCACGATGAGCTAAGTTGATATAGCCATGTTCGTCCGTCTGTCTGGATCAATACAATCTCCTCCGAGACCCTTAAAGCAACAGAGCTGAAATTTTGCACATGGCCTTCTTTTTGCTGCAGGCATTGTATATCACGGAATCATCCCAATCGGTTGACTATATCATATAGTTCCCATAGGAACCGATCGGTCGAGAATGGAGTTAAACTTTTATAACTTTGTTATTTTGCAATTGAATATAACAGAATTTGTTGTTTACAAGTTTAATATACTTTCTAATATACCCATCAAGTTTCATTAGAATCGGTTGACCATATCATATATCTCCCATAGGAACGATCGGTCGAGAATGAAGTAAAACTTCAACAACTTTGTTGTTTTTCCATTGAATACTATAAAATTTGTTGTTTATAAGTTTAATATACTTTCTAATATACCCATCAAGTTTCATTAGAATCGGTTGACCATATCATATAGCTCCCATAGGAACGATCGGTCGAGAATGAAGTAAAACTTCAATAACTTTGTTGTTTTTCCATTGAATACTATAAAATTTGTTGTTTATAAGTTTAATATACTTTCTAATATACCCATCAAGTTTCATTAGAATCAGTTGACCATATCATATAACTCCCATAGGAACGATCGGTTGAGAATACAGTCTTAGAGCCGTAACTTGGGTGTTTTAAAGGCAATTGTCACTATATTTGATATTTGAAAGTTTATTACGTAGAGAAATATCTGTGCTAAGTTCCACCAAAATCGGTTGAGTATATGCTATAGCTCCCATAGGAACAACAGGTTTGACTTGTTTTATATACGCTTTCTAATGATTTTGTTTACAAGCAAGTTACAAGGGTATACGAACTTCGTCTTGACCGTAGTCAGCCCATCCTTTTAGTTTTTTTTTTTTTTTGATAATTGCTCATTGAGTTCACATTGCTGTCAGTTTTATTCAATTAATTCAGTGTGTATTTTTAGGCCTACAGCAAAAGGAATTTAATGTGGAATAATTAAATTGAAAATAACATTAAAAAGTAGCGCCATCGGGCAAGAATGGTTGATGGATAATTTGTTGGTTTAAATTATATTGAATATATTGTGTGTATATATAATAATAGCCCATCAATTTAGTACAAAATATTCTGACCTCTAATCTATTTACAGATTGGGTTTATTTTTCTGGCTATTTTTAGGATTTTTCAATGTCTCTGTAAGAGAATTATGTCATGGCTGACCTGTTGGATTGTCATAAAGAGGCATGCAGGAGGGGGAGGGGAGTTCTCTCTACACTTTGACATCCTTTTTGCCTTGCTCTCTCTCTCTCTCTCTCTCTCTCTCTATCTTTTCTCTTTTGTCACTCTGACGTCACATGTTACCTTCCACACACACAGAGCAATGCACACTGGCACTGTGTTGGCTTGCCACTACTGCAATAGTATCATCCACATTGGTTGGGAGGGGAGGTTGGGTGGTGCAGCGTTCATTGACTTTTTAGCATCATTTGTAGAAAACTCTCTCGTCACCATCGTCATCATCGTTGGCTCCGCCAAATAACCCAGTTTTTCATCGTTTTTTGTTGCCGCTGCTTTGTGTTTTCGGGCACTCACTTGACCCAGTTGCAACTGGATACTTAGCGTTTGAGGGGGTGGTTGGGAGGGGGGGGTTGATGTTTTTGGGGTTTTTGGGTGATAGCTTTAGGTTTCGGTATAGGTTTGAGTTTTGGGCTTGGTCGTCGGGTTCTCAGCTATCGCATTGTGCAAATTGAGCTGCGGCTGCTTTGGTTTTAACATTATTTATGCTATGACGCATTTGTTGACCCGGGACTAAGCGACCCGACCGACCCTCCTATACATACATATGTACGTCTCTGTATATACATATATATATAGGTATATATAACCCAGTTCTCTCTTCTATACTCTGTATACTGTTCAGTTTTGATGACAACGGCCTTGCGAGTTCAAACAAAATTGGGCAAGGTCTTTTTTTTTTCAAAATCTAAAAATAGCTACAAATTAGTTAAAACTGAATGAATTTAGCTTGACTTAATGGCTTTTAATACAAAAACTCAAGTGGATTTGGCGGGGAGAGGGGAGTAGTGTCGGGTATAAACATGAATTAAATTATTTGTAATTGAAAGTTGGCCGCAATCCTCAATTAATTGTCATAGATAAAATGGAAATTATTTATCAATTGAATGACTAAAACTAAGAAAACGTATATAGAAGTAATTAGATTTCAGAATTTCAAAGTTAATGAAATCAAATAACAGATCTATATAGAGATAAAATCATAATCAAGCAAATTCATTGGCTTTAAGTTATCTATTGGTATACTCCATGTGAAATTTGTCTTAAGAGATCTCAAGTTATCGATATCCTATTGAATTTAATTTGAAATTACTTTTCAAATGTCTTAAACCTTAGAAAAATTTATACCAGAGGAGTTTAACGAGCAAGAGATCCGAAGAGATCGCTAGAGATCTTTTATATATGAAATTAGTTTTAAAATAGAAATATTATTTCAAAAGATAACAAGAAAAAGATTTTTTTTTAAATATAAAAACCATTCTGAAAATATTTTATCATATTTTCGAAACAATATTATTACTTTTTATCATAAAATTTAGCCTAAAAAAGTTTCATTTTTTCTTTTATATAGTAACGTGATCTATATAATTGAGAGGGGCGAGGCGGGGAGGGTATAAATATCTCTCTAAAATGAGGCGGCAAATGGCAAATCAAAACACATTAAAAATGAATAAACTATATGACAAGAGGGAGAGACTTTTTTTTTTTTTTATCTATAATAATTAAATTCCAGCTTCGTCTTTTAATGGCAACTAACTAAATCTGCATATTTGCCAGACTATACATATAGATATATAGATATATATATATATGTATCCTTTAGTTGGTTTAAAGACTTGAACAATTTTAGTATGCAAAAGCCATAAAGATGAGATCGAGAGGAGACGAAGTAGAGAGAGAGAGAGAGTTGGTGATTCCGTTTCTGATTCCGGGGCCTTATCGTATAAAGGCATCTTTTGTCTGGCCAAGAGGAAGACAGTTAAAGGGGTAGGGTATATCGATATATATATATATAGGAGTAGGAGAAACCTATTCAATAAATATGTTGAAAATAATCAAAATCATTGATCCAGCCAGAAGGCTAATTAATATGCCAGTCGCCAAAAATAATAATTAAACGTGAAAAATAAAGTCGCCGATGCCGATGCCGTTGCCGACGCTATTGTTGGCATTCACTCCTATCAAGGGCAGAGACTGACTCCCCTCTCCCTCTCCTTCTCGCTCTCTTTGTAATCAGACCGAGAAGACACAAGAGTCAATCGAGCGCGACTCTTCTCCTCTTGCGTCTCTCCCACACTATCCATAAATGTGAAACATTAAAAAACGCATTAAAAAAAAAAAAAAGCGCCGTAAAAAATGGCGACACTAAAATAGCAACGATAAAGCTTCAATAAAATGTTGAAAAATCGAAAGATATACAAAGGTATTATTAAAAAATCATTTTAATTGTTATGCGACAGATGTCCCGGTAAGGGATAGAGAGAGGGGGAGGGGAAATAAGCAAAAGACATTGCTGCCTCTCTACACATATATGTATCTATATAATGTACACGTGCCAGCGCCCAGTTATTTGATTGATGGAGCAGCCACCAATTCATGCATCCTGAAAAGAAGGCAGAGAGAGAGAGTGAGGAGATGAGGTGAGGTGAGAAGTAGGAGTGGAGGGAGGGGGGGGGGTGACCATTGGCCACCTCAAACTTATGGCAATTGGCACGTTCCAAATTGTTAAAGTAAAAGCGATATTTGCAAATATTTTGTGCTGTGTGAAATGATTTATTATTATACATATTATTACTCTTTAATATTTATCTCGTATATATAAATTTTTAAATTGATATTTATTATTTTATATATGTATATATATTTTGCAGATTTCACGCCAGAGTATCGATGCATGCAAGGATTATTTCCGTGATGATCTAATTAAGGCCGATTGGGCATTAATGGTGGAACTGAAGAAACTCTTTGAGATTTTATAAATGAACTCTATGTCTCTGGGAGAGTTGAAGAGTGAGAGGGAACAGAGAGAGAGAGAGAGAGAGGAGATGATGGATCATTTTTGCCAAATTATCAAAAAAAAAAAAAAAAACAAATTATTATGGATAACGCAACAACAAGAACAACTCGAAACTTGCAGACTGTATGGCATTCTTCTCAATGATTATGATGATCATCCGATCTTATTGATATTTTAGCTATTCCTATAACCATTTTCCATACAAAAGTTATCTCTTTTTTTCTTTTAATTATTCTCTAAAATGGTTTAATGAATTCTTTTTATCAATCTATCAATCGGTCAGTCAAAGTGAGAGTCGTCGTCGTGGTCATTGTCGCTTAATAATTGTGTTAATGGTTTTTAAAATCAAAAAAAACAAAAAGAAAAGAAAAATTTGTAAAACGCTTTTTTGCCTGCGCCCTTTTTTTTATTTGTTACGCCTATATAGAGAATAAAAATACAAAAAAAAAAAACTATAAATGAAACAAACAAAACAAAGAAATTTGAAAAAATGAATGAAAAGGAAATGGGAATGGAAAAGGAAGAAAGAGATGGAAGAACAAAAGAGCAGTGGCAGTGGCAGCAGCAGCAGCAGTGGCAGTTGCATATATATAAACTATATGTAAATGAAAAGTTTGTACTAAAATGGAATGAAAACTGTGTCACTAATGACGTCATGGCATAGTGCATGACGTGGGCGTTGGTAACCTCCATAAAGGATATTGACACAGTTAACTTGCGCATAGCCAAAACTGATTGTTGCCGCTGTTGCTGCCGTTGCCGTTGCTGTTGCTGTTGCTGCTGTTGCCTTTCATTCATGGGACCGTTTCGTTGATGGTTGCAACTGCTGCAGCAGTTGTGTGTCATTGAACGCCACAAGGATGCCTATGAATGGAGCCTGGCAACTGGCGACGACTGAGTGCTGCACTAGCCAAAACATACAAACACCCGCAAACACACACACACACACACACACACACACATACACGCAATAGCAACAGCAGCAACAACAACAGAGCACTGAAAATCAACGAGCAGAAAAGAATAGGAGAAAAAAAAAAAACTGAATATAAAATGAAACTGGGTCAGACCGGGTCTTGGGTTTATTCAACCTGGCTGCAACGACGACATAACGGGGCCCTCCAACACACACACACACACACACGCAGGCACACACACTTGCTCTCTTACTGTGCGGAAGGACAATTGTGTCGTTGTTCATAGTTAGTTATAAGCTTCATCTACAATAAGAGAGAGAGAGAGAAGTAAAGAGTACATGGGCTGGACAGAATGTTCCTTTTTTGTGAATGACGCAAATGCTACACGTAAGTCCTTGAAAACTATGTATGAGAGTATAGTATATATACATAGATTTAAGCACCTCGACCTCATCCATATCGCCATCATCATCATCATCGTCATCAACGACATCGTCCTCCATTTAGTTTTTATCCTTCTCGTGGTCATTCATCCTCTTGAAATCGCCCAGGGGTAAGGGTAAGGATCGGCTAAAAATGAGCTCAAGTATTTCACGTTTGAATTGGCTTTGGTCCTGACTGTGGTAATGTGTCCATGTGTGTATGTGTGTGTGTCCTGCATGTTCAAGTGCGTCAATGAATGGACGCTTATGCCCCACTTGAGCTAATATGTAAATCTATTTTTCTCTTTTAGTGTTAGTCAAGAAAAACAAGAAGTCAAAACAAAAAATCAAGGGGGAGAGAGAGAGAGAGAGGGAAGAGGTAAATGACATTTAACAAAGGATTAAAATAATATTGAACAGTTGTTTGACATCTGAAGCGGAAATGAAATTGCCATTGTTGAGTTTTACTTTTAAAAATGGTTAAAGTAAATCTTAGTTGTTGTTGAATAAGGATCATGCCAGGATCACACATATGTATTCATTGTTTTATTAGGATTATAGGATAAGAACATGCAATGGGCACAAAAAGAGCTGTCAAATGGGATATACTGTTGAAATACAAAGAGGCGTTCCATTAAGAAAGGAATCCACCGAATAGAAATGTCCTTGGATCAGATACGCCTTGAGAAAAGCCTTAAAATGATTTCACCTTTCCTGCCCTCTTTATATACATATATCCCGGAAAACTATCAATATCAAAAATGGATCCTTAGGAAATAGAACTTTGGATCAATAACAATATTTTTCTATATGAGTTTATTTTAATATTACATAAAAAGATAGCAAGTTAATAGCTTTACCAATTGATCTTAAAGTGATCCTCAAACTTTTCATCTTATTGTAAGCAATCTTTAAGCCTTTGCTAAAATTGTTAATTTTTGGTGATCATTATACCCTGCACCCATAGGGTAAAAGGGTATATTAAAGACGCCAAAATGTATGTAACAGGCAGAAATATACATTTCTGACCCCATAAAGTATATATATATATTCTTGATCAGCATCATTAGCCGAGTCGTTTGAGACATGTCCGCCTGTCTGTTTGGATGAACATCGAGATCTTGGAGACTACAAGAGCTAAAGGTACCAAATTTAGTTTGTAGATCCGTCTAGTGTATACGCAGATCAAGTATATTTCATATTTATGCCACGCCCACTTTTGCCGCCTTAATTAAGAAAAAACGTATACCTGAAGTCATATTGAAAGCATCGAATTCTTTTTTGGCAAATCTATTAATATAGCCAAAATGCACCTAGTGACCAAAAATTAGTCCAAATTGGACTATAAACATCGATGATATACCCATATCCGTTTTGTACTAAAACGCCAAGGACGAAATTTACAGGCAGGAGTGAGCGAGACAGCATGTGCTCGCTGTCTTATATTAGATTTCCATTAAATATCTCTACTTGGTACAGGGTATAAGTCAACAAGGACGACTTGCTTGCTTCATTTTGATATTTCTCTCGAGATCTTGTGATTTATGATAGAATAAACTTTTCCCTAGATCAATGATTGGTCAAATGATGCTTGTCAAGAACTGATCACTTGTGATCCCCATTCCAGAAACTCTTTTAAGAACCCTTTTTTTTTCTTTTATTAGAAAGTATAACATAGAAAATGGAGTAAAATAGAAGGAGGAGAAAAATAAAACCATGTTCTATTCTATATAATGAAAGTTCTTAAACAAGAGATTAGCATTTTAAACTGAATTTTACTTTATTTAAAATATTTACCCACTCGATTTCTTAGTTTATATAAACTAATTATCATTGCTGTACATATGTATATGTATATGGATAATAAATATGCTAATTGTATACAAAACAAAACTCTTGCAAGCTGCAAAAACTGAATGAATTATTTGTAGTTAAATTTGATTCAAGTATCATAAAGTTTAAGGTGTCTATCCCAATGTGCAATAATATTGTGAATTGTGCAATAAATATCAGCATTTATGATAAACACAAACACACACCCACACACATACATATCCACATCTACATATGTATATAGATATGTATATATATAAATTGAACGTTGTGGAATGTCTTCAGTATATGGTTTTTAGTAGCATATTACGTTGATTATGGCACGTAGCGAAAATCAACTGCACCTACAGATGGTTATACTTACACATACTTATACATATACATATATACATACACAAGCACACACACACACCTATAGTCGTACATATATACATATATGCATTGGTTGAGATCTTATTAAGAAAATACTTAAGAAAATGGAATTTCCTTCATTCTTTTGCCCATAAAAAATCATAAATAAAAACGCTAGTGTGTGTGTACCGCAGCGACGTTTGTGTGTATGTGTGTGTGAGATTTCATTGACTAAAATATACTTACACACTTATACATACAAACGGCATAGACAGGGCTACGAGTTTTCATGTTCATTCATTGATTTTTCTTTGGCCAACACCAAGCTATTGCCTTGGGCCAGGCAACGAAGAAGAAGAAGAAGAGGTAACAAAAAAAAAAAGCATAAAACAACAAGCAAGATGAAAAAAAAACCCACAAAAAAAATGGGAAAAAACACACATACACACACAAGCAAAAAGAACCTCGAGGATAAAATCCAACAAGCAAAATGTATTCAATGACGCCACAAATCTGACACACACACAAACACACACCGACCAAGAGAGAGAGAGAGAGAGAGAGAGAGAGAGACAGAGGAAAAAAAGCTAGTGAGAAGGCGTGAGATTTTCATTCACAAGGCAAACCGCCAAAATGGCATCCACAAAGGGCTCACTGCCTGGCTAACATGCCACAAAATGGATGATGGAGATGTAGCAAAGAAGGAACTGTCGACATCTCGACAGAATGTGGAACTAGGGCAATACATATATACAGCCACAGTCGCTGCTCCGGGAATATAGCTATATATACATATATGTACATATATAAGTTGGGTGGGCGGTGGTCGTTTGCTGGGCGTTTGAATTCATTGAGAAAAACGAAACGAAGGACTCACATGGCTACTTGAGCGTGCCAGCTTAAAATGCTTAGAGAATAAATGCCTTGGTATACACACACACACACACATACACAAACCGCCAACTGATTTTAACACCACCCCCCCATCTCACTGCCTCTCTTATCTGTTTGTGTATCCCTCTGTATGTGTGTGTCCATGAATGAAAAGGAGAAATAAAAGTCAAATGAAAATTTATACAACGTTTGTTTGCATTATGCAAATTTATCAATTTTGTTCGACTATCAATAATAATAATAAGAATAATAATAATAATCATAATCATTTTGCATTTCCTTTAACAACTATTATTAACATAAATTTAGCAATTTAATGAAAACAAAATCCTCAACAACAATATATAACTATCTAAAATGTCAAAATTAGGGCTAAAAATAATATATAATTATATATTTGTATATATACTATATATATAGATATATATCATTGATCAATAAATACATAAAGTTGCATTTTAAATTAAATATTTTTTCGCTTTTCTCTACAATTTTTATACAATTTTTTTTACTGAATATTAAGCAAATATTTTTTAATAGAAATATTTTATTTTTCTTTTTTTAAGAAATTTTCAATTTAAAATGCTTTGCAAGGTTTTATTTAATTTTTGTTTACATTTTTATAGGACCTAAAAATATATTTGAAAAAATTAAATTTTAATTATATAAAACTTAAGGTTTTTTTTATATTTTTCAAAATAAAAACATTAAAAAATGAAATCAAATACCATAAAATTTTTTTCTATTGTCCAAGGAACGAGCACAAATTTAAAATAAATAAACAAGGAAAATCTTCTTTTTTTAAGAAAAACTACAAGGATGGGCTAACTTCGGCCGTGCCGAAGTTCGTATACCCTTGCAAACTGTTATTTAACAATTACACATTCATAATGTGAAAAAATCATTAGAAAGCATATAAAACAAGTCAAACCTACATTAAATGTTCGTAGCATGAGAAAAAAAAGTATTTCGAAAAAAAAATTTTTGGCCCGATTGTTCCTATGGGAGCTATAGCATATAGATGACCGATTTGTCTGAAACTTAGCACAGACATTTCTATATATACTAAACTTCCAAAAACCAAGTTTCGTGACAATCGCTTTCAAAACACCCAAGTTATTGCTCTAAGACTATATTCTTAACCGATCGTTCCTATGGGAACTATATGATATAGTCAACCGATTCTGATCAAACTTGGTGGATTTGTTTAAACTTATGAACCCCAAATTTCGTAACAATTGATTGAAAAACAACAAAGTTATTGAAGTTTAATTCTATTCTTGACCGATCGTTCATATGGGAGCTATATGATATAGTCATCCGATCGGGATGATTCCGAGATATAAAATGCCTGCAGCAAAAAGAAGCCTGGGTGCAAAATTTCAGCTCTGTAGCTTTAAGGGTCTCGGAGGAGAAGCTGTTGATCCAGACAGACGGACATGTCTATATCAACTCAGCTCGTCGTGCTGATCAAGAATATATATACTTTATATAGTCGGAAACGCTTCCTTCTGTGCGTTGCAAACTTCTGACCAAAATTAATATACCCTTGCAAGGGTATAAAAAGCATAGAAATGTATAAAATATAACTTTTGTTTCAATTGAAAATTTGCTATAAAAAATATACATAAAATTAATCGATCACATGGACCAAAAAGCCTGATAATTGCCGACACTTTTGGCTTTTGAAATTTCTTCTTCGTGCATGTGTCATGGAGATATCCTGAATTGAACATAAAAGGTCCTTTTTATCTCTAATCAAGGATATCTCGACAACGAATGGTCGTATTGCAAATCGGAAGACAGTTTTGGAATCTGCAATGCATTTGCTTCAAAATTCCGTGTAGACATTCCAGGACGAAGTCCTTTTTTCCCCTCCAGTACCCCCCTGCAAAAACTTTAAAAAAAAATCGCATTTTTCTC
This sequence comes from Drosophila austrosaltans, assembly GCA_035045865.1. Lineage (NCBI taxonomy): Eukaryota > Metazoa > Arthropoda > Insecta > Diptera > Drosophilidae > Drosophila > Drosophila austrosaltans. The sequence goes on from JAWNOQ010000207.1 coordinate 9,827,435, forward strand.
TTGATTTGGTAAATCGGCTGTATCTCTGCAAATATTGGGCAGGGAGCAACAGTCATCAGCTTTTTTTTCACCTTAATAACCCTGCAAATTTTCAGATTGATCCACTGAACCGTTATTCCGTACCGATCAGTCAAAGTTTGAAAAGAAATAAAGGAGCAGTATTTACACATACAAATTGTGTAATTTTCTTGTTATGAAAAAAACAATTTTCCTCTCGAAAAAAATTCTTAATTTTTCTTTAGTTACTCCATAAGTTCATACAAACAAAAAGACAACAAAAAATTTTGCAAACTTTCGAAAAAAAAAATAATTTTCCAAAAAAAAAACGCAACAGCGGTGGGGGGGGGATGTACAGCTATAGCTACTGGGACCATTTATGTATAAATATTAATAATCTAATAAAAAGAAAAGTTAGCTCTAAAATTTAGAGTTGACAATTTTTCTAATTTCCACATCTTTTTGTTCTTTAAAAAAAAAATATAAATTTCTTAGTATTTGTTTATTGCCATTTTTATTATAAATATAAATTTGAAATTAAGAGTAAAGTTACCTAATTTTAGTATTTAAATTATTCGTTCTATAATTATTCAATATTAAATATTATTTAATTATTATATAATAAAATGAAGCAAGCAAGTCGTCCCTGCCGACATTGAGTATACCCTGTACCTACTAGTTATTATATTAAATAAAGTCAAACACCCTCGAAATAGCGATTAATTTCATAAAAAAATTTCTTTAACATGCCGCAACAGCGAACGCATGCTATCTCGCTCACTCTTTCCAGCTAGTGTCGCCTTGGCAATTCAGTTCAAAATGCACATTCGTATTTCTCCGATATTCATTGTCCGATTTCGATTGAAATTGGTCAGATGATGCATATTAGCCACATTATTAGGTGTGCCAAATAAGAATGTGATTCCTCAAAAACTGCTCTAATAATTAGTTTTTTCTGAATTGCGAGGGCGGAAGTGGGCGTGGCCAAAATTTTAAACTTTCTTGATCTGCGTAGTCACTAGACAAATGATCGAACAACCTCAAAATCGCAATCAATTCAAAACAAAGTTCTCTTTTACATGCAGCAGCAACGAGCACATGCTATCTCGCTCTTTCTTATCTGCCAATGCCGCCTTGGCATTTCAGTACAAAACGGATATAGGCATATCTCCGATGTTTATTGTCCGATTTCAACAAAATTTGCTCAGCTGGTCCAGTTTGGGTATATAATTAAGTGTACCAAGTAAGAATACGATATCTTGAAAGCAGCCCTAGTTATCGTTTTTTTTAAATTGCGGGGGCGGAAGTGGGCGTGGCTAAAATTAGAAACAAACTTGACCTGTGTAGACACTAGACGGATGTTCACACCAAATTTGGTAGCTCTAGCTCTTATAGTCTCTGAGATCGCGTGGCTCATACGGACAGACGGACAGACGGACAGACGGACATGTCTCAATCGACTCGGCTGGTGATGCTGATCAAGAATATATATACTTTATGGGGTCGGAAACGCTTCCTTCTGCCTGTTACATACATTTTAGCGACTTTAATATACCCTTTTACCCTATGGGTACAGGGTATAAAAAATTAACTTGAGCTAAATTTTCTTTTACAAACTTGAAGCAAATAATTGTCTTAGTTTTTTGCTCAATTTTTCATTTGAAAAAAAAAAAAGGAAAAGGAAATTATACAACTAATTAGAAATAATTTATTGCAATTTTATTTTTTTTTTTATATATTTATTTAATTGTAAATTAAAGGCCAGCTTAGCTTAATGTGGCAATGTCTACTCTATTGCAATTTTACTTCAATTTAAAATGCCTTAAAGTAAAGCCATAAAAGTGTCTATAATTCTCATAAAAAAAAATAAAGAAAGGTAGAAAATGAAACTCCATAATCAAGAATAAATATATAATTTACACATACAAATATACAGACTTATGTGTGTGTTTGATGGGAATCTTAAATAATTCTCTCTGGCATCCATGCAAAGGGATGGCCACAGATGCAATTGCAAAAAGCAAAAAAAAAAAAAAGAAAAGGGATAAAGTTCGATATTTAAAAGCCTTTTAAATGCAAAATTGAATCAATTTATTTTGAATTTGATTGAACACACACAAGAGGCAGGCATACACACATATAGAGACACACACACACACACACATATACATACATGCATACGTTTTGTATCTTTCAAATTGCCATGAGATTGTTCATGTTTATACATTTCACCTCGGCAAAGTAGACAAAGATTATCTAGGACACTTGTGACGTCAGAGGCCACAGAACGAAATTTATACATATTGCAAATTGAATGCACAGAGAGACAGAGAGAGAGAGAGAGAGAGAGGGAGTGAAAAAACAGCAATTCAGTTATAAAAAATAAAATTAAATTTAAAAATAAAAAAAAAAAATAAAAGAATTTCTTCTTTTTATTTCTATTTATTTTTCTTTCCATTTCACCTTTTTTTGTTCAATGAAATTCAATTTAGTTTTATACGTTTATTCACTTATATACTATTTGATTGGCAAAGGATTACGCTTTTCACATTTGATATTGGGGCAAAAGGATGAACAACAACAACAACAACAGCAGCAACAAGAAAAAAAGGGATTTGCATGGTGGTTTATTTTTCTTTCATTTTTTTTTGCTTCCTTTCTCTCTGGCTGGAAAATTGGTAATCAATCAATGGAATATAGTATATTAATACATTCCAGTTGGCATCAGATGTTTACAGATGCTTTTTTATTTTATTTTCAATGAACATATGTATATCCTGTTAACAGGATACAAGTGTCAAGTGCTTATGTATAAAAATTGAATAATTGTGCGACGATTCAATAGATAAAAGTTTGGGGAGTTAAAGAAAAGGAAGCAACTTATATTTTAGTTAGAAGATAACTATCATTTGGGATCAAGAAACTATTATCTCTATATATACATATATTAAAATGTTAAGCTTTAGTTTGATATCTATTTGAAAATTTCAAATTTGTTTAAAAGTTTCAAATAATTTGCCAATTGCATGTTACTATATAAAACTTATGGAATGCCCCTCGTCTATACCTCATATATATGTATGAATATATATTTATAGATATAAAGATATTTTTATATATATATATATGTGTATGCCTGTTTTTTTTTTTTATATGCCTCCCATATGTGGCGCTCGCAAAGTGGCTGCTTCGACTTGTACGTCTCGTGCGTCTCCTCCACCAAATTTGGTGCCGCATTCGACCGGATGTCGTTGAAAATTATATTGAAATCTTTATTGTTTTCACTGATTAATTTATGGGGCAGTAAACGAAATGAGTTTTTGCGGCCCGCCAATAAGCCCAACACCAAACACTAGCAACAACAACAACAACAGCAACACCAAGCGGCAACAACCAATTCAATTTAATTAAAAAGCCAAAATAAAATTTAAAAAAAAAAAATGTATATAAAAATACAAAAAAAAAAAAAAATAAACGAAAATTAACACGAGAGAGAGAAAACGAAAAAAAAAAAAAATTATTAATACGAAAAATAACAGAAAAAAAAAAAAAAAACTAAAACGGCAATCCGATATATCCGATATATTTTTGATGAAGGCGCGCGACTGAATGCGGTGGCAACTCTGGCAATCAGCTGGCTTAACGCTCAAGATGGGCTATGGGGAGTTTCAATGTCGAGGTCACGCCCACCGAAGGACACCGTCAAGGCAACCCTGTTAAATGCTCATTGGGCAGGAAATGCAATGTCTATGTGGGCGGATGGGCGGTCATTGAACGTTGCAGTGCATACAAAATGGCCGCCAAAATGTATGACCTTGAAATCGGCACAGCCATTGGCTAAGCCAAGACCCATCCATAATATATGGATGCAGGAGAGGTGGTGCGGGTGTACGTACTGAAGCAATAGGCGGTAACCAAACTCAATTAAGGAACCAAATATGATGAGAAAGTGGTCGAGGGAGGGGGGGGGTTGGGTTTGTAGGGAACTGCAGTGCAGTACAGGGGACAGATACATTCGCCTGTTGTACAATTTCGATGCAACAAAGATACACTGGCACAGGATGCATGCAACAAATTGGTGGGCAAAATAAACGACGACCTACCAATGTTGCCGAACTGCTGCGTTGCTGCTGCCAACGTTTGAGTTGAATGGGGAGTGGGGTCGGAGGGAGTTCTGCATTGCCATCGCAGTGGTAAACTTGAAATCTTAATGCCCACGCACATATCCCTCTGACCATACAGAAGACATCGTCTTTTGGCCGCGACCAGCAACGATTGCAGCAGCCACAACTCGTGCCTAAAGATTTGGCAAGGAATCCTTTCGGCTCAATAACGACGATTCGTCGGCACATACAAACAGCAGGCACACACATTGACATCGTGTCCAATCGTGTCCATTTCCCGATGCCTTGAGTTAAGAAGGAATGCAGCTGCGATGCAAATGCCGTGCAGCGTTGCCTCAGTTACTGGACGAACGTCAACGTGCATTCAACGTATACACAACAAACCAATTTTTTAAGGTTGGACCGGGGGAAGAAGAACTCCAAGCCCAAGACAAACCTAACCAGAGTAATAATCTTCAAAACAACAACAACCAACAACCAACCAATCACTGTGCACAAAACAAAAAAAACGAAAAAAAAAAACCAAAAGATATATAACACTCAATTCAGGACAAAATATCATCAGAATATTCAAACACTTCTCGACGACAAGAACATTAAAACAAAACAAAAAAAAATAATAAAAATAATTCAAGTCCATTAAAAAAATAAAAAAAACCTATATTATTTTATGTGAAAGTCAAAAACAAAAAGAAAAAACAGAGAATTAATTTTCAATAATTAACCATTAAACTTTAAAGTAAAGAACAAATATTAACATTAACTTTAGCTTGTATATACATATATATATACATATATCTAAATGTGTTTACTAAATCCTAAAAAAATTAACTTAGACAACTACAGCAAATAGATTAATTAAGAACAAAAAAAAAAAAAGAAAAACAATTGACATTAAAAGCCATTTCAAGTTTTTGCAAGTGTTATTAATCAAGTTTGAAGGGTCCATTAACTGGGTAAGTAAATAACTTGTTACATGCCAATCTCTATCAATGTTTGTTTGTTTATTGAAAATACCCAAGCAATCCCAACCCGATCCCAACCCAATCCCAACCCGATCCCAACCCGATCCCAACCCAATCCCAACCCAATCTCAACCCAATCCCAACCCAATCCCAACCCAAACCCAACCCAATCCTAGTCAATCTGCTACTACCTACACTCAATTCCTTTTAGTTTAGTAAAGTGAAAGTGTCCTGACAAATACATTCTCTTTTTTTCCTCTGGTGGCTAATGTCAAATGTCAGCGATGCATACAACACAGAAACATATATATACATATATATATATCCTTTTTATTCATTTCATTTTTAAATCACCATAAATTGTGGAATTAATTAAAAAATCGTTATGCCAATCTCTTACATAATATAAAGCCCAAATGCGATAAAATCCCGGTTTAATAAATTTCGGCATTGCTGATTTATCCGGCATTATAGTCCAATAATAATCACCCTAAATAAGAAACAAATAGAAATTTATACAATTAATATATATATATATATATATAATAATATTAAATAGATATTTTCTGTATACCTCCTTGATTGGACATCCTCTGGGTAAATTGCTAACCTTATAGAATTTATCAATCCAAACATGTATCAAACTGAAACCACTGCCAGCTCTCATCAATTGGCAGGCATTTACATTATACGAAAACATATTCTTATAGCCATGTGTGGCATCACGTTGGGCCAAACTTGATTTAAACCATATATCGGCCGTTATATTCTTAATCAGGCTAACAGTCATATTGATTATCTGACGCTCTCCACTAACTTCGGCCGTATAATTTGATATATATTTACGTGAATAGTCACTCTCAACCTTACTATATACCATATGTAAGCTCTAATTGGGAAAAAAAAATATTCAAATGAAATCTAAATTTGATCAATTATTATTATCCTTACCTTGCGTCCTTCAGTGTATATGGTTAAAGTGCAGGCCAAGAGAAATATAATCCAAAGGATCCTTTTAATTGTTTCCATTGTAGTAAACACTTTGAAATCACTTGACAAAATGATGCCGAATATTATTGAATTTGTTATTTTGTGTGTTTTTTTTTTAAGAGAGAGAGAGAGAGAGAGAAAGTCATTAGCAAATCGTTATACTAATTATTTCAGATATATGACATTGTCATCAGTAATATTATTGAAAATTATTGAAATTATTACCAGACATCTAAAAGAGACATCAGTGAATTTATCAGATAAATCCCTAATTAGAATTATTTTTTGCCAAAAGCAATTAGTGTTATGAGCTAAACTCTAGAAAAACTAAAGATTTAGAGCAATTTTTTTAAAATCTGAAAATTTTCTTTAATTTAGGAAGTTTTCGAAATGAAAACTTTTAGTTTTTTCTTCTTTTAATGTATAATAAATGACGTTTGCTTGATCTTTCTAAATCAACTTTGATTTAATTAATTAAGCAAAAGTTTAGAAAAAGTAAAGATTTAAACCATTTTTTTTAAATCTGAAAATTTTCTATAATTTAAGAAGTTTTTGAGATGAAAACTTATAGTTTTTTTTTTCTACTACTATATATTCTACTATATATTGACCTTTGCTTGATCTTCCTTAATCAACTTTGATTAAAGCAATTAGTGTTATGAGCAAAACCCTAGAAGAACAAGAGACTTGGAGCATTTCTTTTTAAATCTGAAAATTTTCTAAATTTAGCAAGCTTTTGAGATGAAAACCTATAATTTTTTTCTACTATTTATATATCATAATCTTTGCTTGATTTTCCTCAATTAATTTTGATTTAAGCAATTAGTGTGATTAGTTAAACTCTAGAAAAACTATAAATTCAGATTATTTCTTTTTAAAACTAGAAATGTTCTTAATTTAGAATACCTTTGGATTCAAATATTTTTTTCTTCTTCTATTAATGTATAATCATCTTTGCTTGATCTTCTTCAATTAACTTTAATTGTATGAATCCTATTTAATAACTTTACATTGACAAGTTTTAAGGATTTTTTAATATATTCCATTATGAAACAAAAAATTCTGATATCTGAGAAAAAAGATTCCGATATTATAAGAAAAACTTGCAATTTTATAAAGATTTAATATCACTTCACAAATAGCTAAAAATCTTAAAAGAAAAATTCACATAATCATTTAGCAGATAGTTTGCGTTTTGCGCCAAAAACTATACTATGAAAAAATGTGAGATTTGATCTATACTTATCTCTTACACCTAGCTCAAATTTGTCTAGATTCACTTTTTTTCAAATAAATTTACAACAATTTTTAACTTATATAACAGATATAGATTTGATCTGATATATATAAAGAATTTCCAACTCTTCACAGTTCTGAATTCTTTGATTTTGGGCATTGAAAGCTTCTTTTTTTTTTTTTTTTTTGTTTTGCTTTGCCCAAAGGCAAATCAGAAGCTGTCGCTTTAGCTTAGGTCTTCTCTCAGGAATGCCATAAATCATTTTAAGTCACAAAAAAAAAAAAAAGAAACACAACTCCAACTCGAGACAAGGCTCTTAAGTTAATTTAGTACTTTGGGTGTCTCTCTGTGTATGTGTGTGTGTGCGTGTGTGTTTGTGTGTGTTGTGCAAGATCATTAAAATTATTTGGCGACTTTGAAAAATTCGAAACAGTAGCCCACAAATACCGACAGCTGAACGAATCACAAAATGAAATTGGTTTGTTCATCGTGAGGCTGAAGATCGTGTCTGATGATGATGATGATGGTGAATATGTATGTATATATATATGTGTTTATATATGTATATGTACATGTTTGAACCCCGCTGGTTTGTCTGCAGATGTCTCATAAACATAAAACTCAAGCAGGGGCACACACACACTCAGTCCAGACAACGAAATTTGTATAATCTGAACGCGAATCATAATGACGCGAAATCAAGATCAGCGCATTGTGAGAGCTACGGTGGGGCGGAGAGGGGGACTAGCCTCAGAGGGCGCCGTCCGGCAAGAAGACACACACAGTAGAGACACACTTTTGCTTCTTTTCTTTTCTCTTTTTTTTTTTTTTATTTTATTTTGAGGGGATGTGGAGATCGCATAATATTGAAAACTCTAACCCAATTATGATCTACAATGGTACCAATTATGGATGGGGGTGTCCACTTTTTCGAAATAAAAACCCAGAGTACAGTTATTTCAAAAGGTTAGAAGGCTTTAGCGAACTAGAAAGTTAGGTAAAGTACAATTTATAAATCTCAATTTGTTATAATTTTTACTTAAAAGTAGAGATTATATATGTAGATGATTTTGTATTCAAAGTTAGAAAGTTATTTAGATTTATTTTCTATTTTTTAGTTTTATTTTAAATTATTCTGTTTTCAATGGAAAAAAAAAGACTGGATCTATTTTATTTTAGTCTGAATGAATAGTTTTATGAATTTTTAAAATTTTATATAGTAATCGTATAAATTTAAAGCTAGAGAGAGGACAGCCATAGCTGCCGCGGCTTTTGTCGAATGCTTACTTAAATTTCTAAATAAGTCTTTTATATATATAGTAAATAAATTCAAAAGCTATAGGGAATATATTTTAAATCTTCAAAATGTAATATATAAGTTAAAAAAAGCTTACAAAATTATTGCAAATTTTATTTAAACAATAATGAAATGCAAGTGATTATCTTAACTCTTATAAACTCTTTGCAAATTCTTTATGAAAGTAGTTATTTTTTTAAATTTATAAATCAAAATCTTATTCCATTAACGCGTTTTTAATTTATATTTTAAATCAGCTAATCTACCAGGGAATTTTTTAATTATTATTTTTAATCAGATTATCTAACAGGCAATTTTTTAATTTATATTTTTTATATCAGATTATCTACCAAGGAAAGTTTTAAGAATTTCTTCATTTAGTTTATTCGTTTTAGCGTTAATTTTAAATAAATTTCCATACATTCCTTTCTTATTTAAGCATAATAATACTGTTTAGAAAAAGATGATTAATTAGAATAGAAATTATTTTTTTTTTAAATATAAAATAGATCTATAAATCGCAGAAGGTGTCATTTTCTATGCCTCTACCTACACTGCCAGCCACTTGAATAAGAACAGCCCAAATTTGTTTTTATTCGTTCTGGCATGTCAAAACTCTTTATAGTCTTAACTTGGTTTTAATTTATAATCAAAGTTTAATGATTTCCCATGAGAATACATACATAAAGTTGCCAATTTTTCGATTTGTTTAATTAAGAAAAAGAGAATTATGAATGAAAAGTACAAAAAAACGATGTTTATTTTCGGTCACTTGAATAAGAACACTTGGCATTACTGTTTAATTAATAGAAAATACGATAAACAAAATTAAGTTTTCATTTTTTTAGAATAAGCTTACAATATTCATAACGTTTTAATAGTGGGTGGACCCGCCTTTACTTACTAATACCTCGTACATTCGATTAGGCAAAGAGTCGTATAGGCTTTTTGGGCTTTTTAATGGCCTCTATTAGCGACTCCTTTGTGTCGTATTGTCTATCTGATCCATAAACTTTCCTAGAAAGCCAAATCCAAGCATTCTCAACAATATTGAGGTCAGGTGAATATGGCGGCCACTCGTGCAAATTGACATTTTGGGTCTAGATCCACGCTTTAACAACCCGGGCGTTATAAATTGGGGCATTATCCTGTTGATAACGCCGCTTGAGACTTTCGAACCGGTTTTTCATTTGTGAAAACGCCTTTTCCAAAACGATTTTACACGCCACGGCAGTCATTTGACATGCCAGAACGAATAAAAACAAATTTGAGGTGTTCTTATTCAAGTGGCTGCCAGTGTATATATACACAAATCTGATCAGTTTTCATATTTAATAAAAGATCCTGTTTGATCCAATTAATTAATAGTAGTTTAGTTTTTTTTTTTAATTTTTGTATTCTCATTTAGCGTGGCGCAAATTTTAAGGATTAATATATTTAATAATTTTCATACAATTATTCTTAATTTTTAGAGACAAAGTCTCTAGTGCTTAAATCTAACTTAAAAACCTTAAATAAAACTATTCTTAAGGTTTATAATTTGATATGGATATACCTTAATTTTGGTTTATTATTGTTTTTAAATAGAAATATTAACTTTGCCAAGAATATGAAATAAAAATGTTCTAACAGGCGTACTAATTAAATTTCCCGCAAAAATTACAAATCCGAATTAAGATTTAATAAAAAGATATATATTTATAGATTCCAGAGACTCAACGATTTTGTTATCGTTAATTTGTTAATTTTGCTTTTGTATTTTGTAAATTTATATTAGAATTTTTAAATAAATCGAAATGTAATCGCCTTTAGGCGATTCTACCTATTAGAGGGTTAAATTCTTTTCCCCATCCAACGGGTTAAGCCAACACTCATAAGAGTTTTGTTTCCCCCCCCCCCCCCCCCCTTTTAGAATGTCTTTGACCAAGACTAATGCTGCATACATTTCATGCTGATCGTCAATGGATATATCTGATATATATTATTTGGTTTTGATCTTGCTTAAAGTATAATTGCTTAAATGACTTTGTTAACTTTTTTCCAAGTTGACAGCGAATGTGGCTACTGTTTGATTTTGACCTTTTTTTTCGAACTATTGAATGAACGATCAATCCATTCTTCTTTTCGCTTGACGCAATGTGTGTGTGTGTGAGTGTGTGTGTTTGGGGGCATGGCTCTGTGGTCATTTTGGTACCATAATTGGTTACCTGTGTGCTGCCATTTATGGTTTGAGGTGGCCACCCAATGTAATTATGTATGAATAGCCCATGTGGGCAACACCCCCGCCACCTTTATAACTACAACTCTTCTATGCCCTCTCTCTCTCTCTCTCTATCTCTGTCTTGCTATATATATATATATATATATATATTTATATATGTATATGAATAATGCGTTCCATTTTTGTAGTGGGCTTTTTTTTTTTATTTAACACTCTTTCCACTCGGCTGGCAGTATATGCGACGGAAGCGAGTTGGCGTTGCGATTGTCACAATTTGTTTAGCTAAAATATTGAAAAGTTAAATAGTTTTTAGATCTCTCTCTCTCTCTCAATGTATGTATGTGTGTGTGGGGTTTTCCAGTATTAAGTTTTGGAGTGGCTTCCCCTGATACCCCTGATAACCACTAGCAAACCACCACCACAAATCTGCCTTATTTATGATATGCAAAGCCGCGGGGAAAGCTTCAAAAACAGCCTCAACTTGAGCTTCAGTTTTTCAGTTTGGTTTTTTTTTTTTTTTTTTTTTGGTTTGGACTCTTTGAGCCTACTCTTTTAGCCAAGTCGGCGTGTCCAAATTTGGTTGTAATTTAAATATGCATTTTTTATGGCTCTGGGTTGCCAAATGAAAGGCATAAAATTTCCAGTTTTATGGTGACATTTTTTATCATTTTTAGTGCATACACATACATGCCTCTGTGTATGTGTGTGTGTGTGTGTATATGTGCACATATATTATGCATAATTTTCAACTCAACTCAGAGGGATATACATACATTTAAGTAGCTCATTAACGCTTTATTTAAAATCAAAACATGCCATTCTTTTACTTTGATACGTTTTTGTTCATTCGTTCATAAATATGTCACAGCAAATGGCAAAAGTTTCCAAAAAAAAAAAAAAAAAAACTTTATCATAATTCTATAAGTAAATGATTTTATCTAGTAAATTTCTTAGTTAACTCTCTGTAGAACTTACACTTAGTTGATCTAGAAAGTGCAAAGTAACTGATTGCTCTTACAAATGTAAATCTGATAAACATTTTTAATATATAAGTACATACATCTATATTTACATTGCACTGTAGAATCATTCAAATCATATGATGATATATATAGAAAGGTATCTTTATTATAATGCTCATATATACATATCATATGAATATAAAATTGATATAAAATTGAAACAATTTTTCAAATATATTTCCTTCCTCTCCCTAATACAAACCTATAAAAGCTCCTTCTCCCCTTAGTTTTGAATTCTGTACATCATTTTATTTATATCACTGTACCTTAACCAACTAACCACAAGCGCATGGCTTTAATATTACTAACCTGATTCTTAATTTTTTTAAATTTTGTTTGTTGTTTAAAGACAGATTACAGAAACTGTGCCTTTACCAAGGCTTTTTAGTTATTTTAAATAATACTAGAAGGAAGGGTTAACTACGGCCATGCCGAAGTTTGTATACCCTTACAAACTGTCTTTTGGCAATTATATATAATGCTACAAAGCCATTGGAAAACCTTTTTGAAATAAGTCAAACTCAAATTTAAGGTTCGTGGCTTGAGAAAAAAAAAGTAATTAATACTACAACATTTTTTGTTGGTCCTATTTTTCCTATGGGAACTATAGCATATAGTTGACCGGTTCTGCTGAAACTTAGCACAGGTCTTAGTATATGTATTAAACTTACACATACCAAATTTCATAGCAATTGCTCTAAAACAAGATTCTTAACTGACCTTTTCAATGGGAGCTATGTGATATAGTCAATCGATTTTGATGAAACTTGATAAATATGTTAAAAAGTATATTAAACTCATAAACAACAAATTTCTTAATATTCGATTGATGGACAACAAAGTTATGAAAGTTTAATTCTATTCTCCATCGATCGGTTCCTATGGGAGCTATATAATATAGTAATCCGATTGGGATGATTCCGAGATACATATATAGCATTTCCTGTAACAAAAAGAAGCCTGTAGCTTCAGACAGGCAGAAGAGCAGACAGAAAGACAGCCCCACATGGCCATAGACAGTCGCACATGGCCATATCAACACAGCTCATTGTGCTGAACGAGAATATATATGTATGTATACTTTATATAGTCAGAAATACGTTGCAAATTTCAAACTAAATAGTTCGATTAAAATAGATTTAAATTCTAACTTCTTTTGTAAATTTATCGATAATTATCGCATGGGAAATCAAAATAGTAGGCTTTGCCTTTTTTTTTTTTTTTTTTAGTCCAAAAAAAAGGTATAAAAAGGAAGAAATTTTTCAATGTTGTGCTAGTCTTCTATCGGCTTTTGGCCGGACTAGAACAATTGCTTATTATTTTCTTTACAGATTTCTCCTTTATTTTTATTCTTTATTTATTTACTGTTTTCATTTGATACTATGATTTCGTATGGTTAACCTATGTTTTGTGTTTATCCACTAGCAGACGGGTCTTTTATTTCAATTTCTAGAATTATATTGTTTCCAATATTGTATTCAATATTTCAATTGCTTATTAATTTCTTTACAGATTTATCCTTTATTTTTATTCTTTATTTATTTACTGTTTTCATTTGATACTATGATTTCGTTTGGTTAACCTATGTTTTGTGTTTATCCACTAGCAGACGGGTCTTTTATTTCAAATTCTAGAATTATATTGTTTTCAAGTTTTCTCCAAAAATTGTTCTTATTCATTCTTACAATTGAACTTGTAATTCTGAAGTGGTTTTCTACAAATACGTCTCTTTGATATTTCATTATTATTTATTTTTATATTTTTAATGATCAGTTTGAAAAATAACTAGAAAATTGATTTTATTAATATATGATTTCATTATTCAAATTTAGGCAAAATATGGGCATAATAACCAAAATCTATGATTTCCTTATTGATTTTAAAATTATATAAAAGTCATTTCCTCACTCTATCTCTCCCTCTCACTCAATCTCTGTCTACTTTTATCTTTTATCTTCGATCTTTCATCCTTCATCTTTCATCCTCTTTTTCTCTTTTGGATCTCTATATTTAAAAAGAAATCAATTGATTTCTTAATATTTTAACAAAAAAATTTGATTTAATTAACGAAAATATTTTAAAATTTTGTTTCATAAAGAAAATATCTAAGATTTAGTTTCTTAATTTAAATAAAAACCTTTTCGTTCTGGCTTTATGATGAAAAAAAAAAAAAAAGAATTCTAGAAATACAAATTTGAGTCACGGTGGAAGTATATAAAACTCAAAAAAAAAAAAAAGAAATAAAAATAAAAAAAAATAAAAAAAATAAAAAAATACAAATAAAAAATAAAAAAATAAAAAAATCTTACCATTAGGTAAAAAAAAATTAAGGGTTCCAAAGAGGATAAAAAAAAATGAAAAGAAATTAACGGATCAATTTCTCATACCAAAAACATATTTTAAACCGATGGTTCCAATGCCTGCTAGATGATATAGACAATTGATAGTACCATTAAGATATATACCAAACTGGTAAATACTAAATTGACATAACAGTGGAACCAATTGTGTTTGTTAACCGAGGGGCCACTGTATTGTGAAGACTTACTCAAAGTTTTCCAGTTTCGTCACATAGAACTGAACAATTAGTTTGCCTTGATACAGACAAATGGACATTTGGCTATAACTCAAATTGTTGTGCTAATCAAGAATATATATATTTCTTAACATGAATTTCAGGATATAGAAGATATATCTATAGCTTAATAGCTCCAAAAAGTTGATTCCCAATTCCATTTCATAACCTTATGGAAATCTTTGAGTCATTTAAGACGGAACTTGAAAAAAATTCTATTCAATTGTTACTTATGTAGTTATATAGTTAAGATCATATACATTATATTATATATAATTTAATTATAATAAAAAACATGTTTCAAAAATTAATTTCCGTTGGCTGTAAAATGTTTAAACAAAAATGCAAGTACAATAAAATTTATTATTTTTGTTCTTCTTTTTTTGTATTATTATTTTATAGCAAAAGTCACGAGCGTGGCAAAGTCACGAGTCGCTGATAAAATGCCAAATATTTGTACTAGTATCGCTGAAAGAAATATATATATATATATATATAGATGGAATTTGCTTATCTTAAGTGTTGGACCCACCATGAAAGATATTACCGTAGATTTTGACGTAATATTCTAGGGAACTTTTTTTTCTGTTTTGTTTTTATTTTAGTTTCTTTTCTTTTGTTGCGGGTGAAAGTTGTCTTGGCAGATAAGGCTAATATATATATATATATATGTCTTGATATATCTATTAATATATATGTATGTATGTACATGTACATGTGGATTTGCATATGTGTTAACCCAATTCATCAAACTAGGCCCAGATGCCATGTTTGTAAAAATAGAAAAAGAAAAAAAAATTGAAATTGGAAAAACCTGAGTAGAACTTGTTGTAGACATATTGGGGAGAGAGACTCACTAAAAGTCGAGAAACTTGCTTTAAATGAGGCGTTATGTAAATACCGATGTTGCTGCTGCTTCTGCTATTGTTGGCATTATTGTTATTATTATTGTAGTTGTAAATAGTAGATCTAACCAAATGTGGAACACCCACGCCCATTAAGAAGACGATGTAGGCAAGTTTTACTTATTTACAGAGAGAGAAAAAAATGAAATAAAAATAAAAAAAAAAGAAACTGTTGAAAATTCATTATACGCCACAAAGTCTGCAGAGTTGAAAAAGAATTGCCTTATAAAGAAACTAACAAAAAACGAAAAAAACCGAAAAAATAACAAATTGACAAACGTTTGGTGGGACTTGCCGAAGTTATAATGCCCTACTAATCAAATGGATCAAATTTGAGTAGTTTTTTTTTTATTCATTTCATAAAGTGTAAATCAAAGAAAAGTTAAAATATATATATATATATATACATATGTATTATAAAGAAAAACAAAACAAATTTAATGTATAACTAATCGATTTGGAACAATCAAAGAAAAAAAAAGAAATATCTATATATCGGCTTATCGATTTGGAATAAAATTGAAATACCTTCAAAAAATCAATCAAAGAAAAGTTCCAAAAATAATATATGTATACAATATATAAAACAAAAAACAAATTTAATATATGGCTATATAATATAAAAATGAAAATATATTTAATACATAGCCAAAGATCTGAAATAAAATTCAAATAATTTTGTACTTTATTTTATACATTATAAATTAAAGAAATTCTCATATTAAAACTTCGATTCTAAGTTATGGAAATTTTAAGTTACATTTTATAAGTTCTTAGATATTCTACTATATAGTCAACCGACTTTTATTTAAACCTACATATAACTCAACAATTTGATCTGTTGTCGTAAAAGAGATCTAAAAATTCCGTTATGTTTACACAAAGTGGTTCTAAAACAGTGCCCAGCACTGTAAAATCCCTCTAAAATATTCGGGTTACAGAGAATTCAATTTCAAAAAGTGAAATTCTATGCAGATTTCGATTTAATGCCCATTAACTTTTGTTCGAGTTAGAGAGAAAATTCAAATTAGAAAAGTTCGAGTAAAACTTAATTTTTAAAAATTCTTAATTTTGAATTAAAAACAAATATGTATGTATGTATATGCTATATGTATAGAGTATCAATTGGAACAGAAAAAGAAATGGGGCAACTGTAGCAATAATTCCAAAGATAGTTTTGCATCTTATAGATTGAGTTATGGCGACAACAAGTCTGAAATTCGAATTATTAAAGAATTACTAAACTTTCCATGAAAAGAAGAATACAACAAGAACAAAAAAAAATGCAAGCAATTGATTAAAATCGATATAAACAAAGTGCTCAACAAAAACTCAAGCAACAAAAAAAAAAATAACACAGAAAAAACGAAACTGAATTTTAGAAAAATAAAAAAACACAGTACTTAAATATATGTATGTACATATATACATATATTTTATATTTATATATATATACCCACACTTACATATACATTTATATTCGTCTAGCAAAAAAAAACAAAAAGGCACAAAAACACAAAAATTTTGCTTTGCGAGGCCGAGAGAGAGAGAGAGAGAGAGGCATTTGTTGTTGGTATTTTTCATTCATATAAATGCCGACGGTCCATTCATAAAAAAAAACCGAAGCTAAGGCGAAGTGGAGAGAAACACACACACAGAAAGAGACCGAAAGAGAGTGACAGAGACGGGGCGAGAGAGAAAGAGAGAATTCGCTTGAGTTTATTTTGAGATACTTTTGTATATGCATTAGCCTGTGAGTGTGATTCCGTATATCTGTATGTGTGTCCGTAAGTGTATGTTACTATGCCTGCTCCCCCGCTCCCCTCTTGCTACTTTATTATTCCATTCGATTCCATTCTTGGCGTTTCCCCTTTTCCCCAACTGTAATGCTTAATATGCAGGCGGCTTACAGTTGAGTTTCCTTTTGTTTTTCAACCTAATCCTAATCTTATCTAAACTACCAAATACCCTTCCCTCCTCCCATCGGCCAACTAGACACCCGGTCAAGTTTTACTTTGGCTTTTCGATTTAATATCTGCATCTGTGTGTTTACAGTTTACGTTTATCTTAGCCCCCATTTTTGAGGCTTGGCTTATTAGACAAAAAGTCTCGGCTGCAGCTGCTCTGTAACGACGCATGCCGTTGTTTTTTCTCTTGTTAGTTGTTTTTTTCCCATTTTAGATTTCGGTTTTTGTATGTCGAACCTAAGAAAAGTGCTACTGGTTTTCAGATTTCAAACCAGAGAATCAGATTCCGCTCTCTTTCTCGCTCTCTCTATCTCTCTGCTCTTGGTGCTGTGAATAAGCAGAAACAACTGCGGTATTTTTTTTTTGTTTTTCGTTCAAAAATCATTCACACCTTTCCCAAGCAGTTTGATAGGTTTTTAAGATCATTGCAAAGGTTTCAGCTTATTATATGTAAAGGCATAATAAATGAATGGTTTCAAAGTGATATGAAATGTATAATCGATGTATAACAGTTTTACTTACATATAGAACAGCGGTTTTTTAGAAGTTACCACCATTTCGACTTTACAATTAAGTATTTTTCACTATTTCCATTAAATTTATCCCAAAAAAGTACTTCGCTGAAATCAGTTGAAAAAAAACTTTAATTTTATAACCCGAGTTTATTTGTCCCATATAAAAACTTTTAAATTGGAAACATCAATTATTACCTTTAAAACTCATTCGAATTTCAGTTAAATGTCAAATCATATTAACGCTGCTTTCAATTAAGTTTGGCAGCTGTTACAAATGATCTTCATTATTGCTAAGGAAGATGCGAATCATTTATAATATAAGTTTCTATATAGTAACAATATCCATTTTCAATGCGTTTGTTTGGACACATTTGTTGATTATGAATGATTTCGTTGTTTGATCTCTCCTAATGCCAATTATTATACACACATAGGCATAGCAGCATTTTTCTGTTTACCTCATGCTGAAATACTCACATAAATTCACATATACAGACACTGTTAGTTCTCTTCTCTCCAGCAACATCAGCAGCTGCGGCTGCGGCTAACGCTCTGGCCTCTGTGTGTTTGTTTGCGTGTGTGTGTAAATTTCATTCATATTGGCAGCCAACGCGACGCTGCTTCTGCTGCTGCTGTTGCTGCTTCTGCTAAAAGTATAGGTGAGGAGAGTAGAGTTATTTTTCTGCTTTGACATTTTATGGTTGGGGGCCGCTGTCGTTGTCGTCGTCGTCGACACCATTGCTGGTGCTGCTGCTCAAATTTGGTGAAAATATGCTAAAGAAAAATTTCATTGAGAAAAACCAAAGAAATAAAATTATCATTGTAAACGTTCAGGCAGCCAAAAGAGTGACAGAGATACAAATACCGATATTGAGAGAAAGACTGAGCCAAAGGTATTGTAGGTGGAGTGGGGAGTAAGGGGGGGCTAATGTGCCAACGGGAGGTGATTGGCAAATTGACGAGGAGAAAAATTACCAAGTTTATGCACGCAACGGCCGGAAAAGCGACGTACAGCAACAGCAACAGCAGCGGCAGTGCACACCCATTCGTGGAAAACTTGTTCGGATTCGCCGACGCTGTCGCCGCGTAGGCAAGCCAGTTGTATCTCTGTATCTATGGGGCTAAACACTGTCGCACGGGAGGGGCTGGGGTACGGCCATTGCGGGGGGTCGGTAGACGGCTGTTGTTGTTGCTTGTTTGTTTGTTTGTGCGCTGTTTGTATTTAAATTTAAATGAATGAAAAAGAAACTGGCATGAATTCGCCTCAATGTACATTCCCCTTCCCCCCCTACCCACACCCCTCTTCATGCTCCACACACCCGCTTGCCCATTTACCTCCCCTCCCTCCGCCAGCTGAACGACAAGCGAGCGCGCCTACAAGTTGGCATATTTTCAATTTCCGTTTTTTTACACAAACACACCAACACACACTCACACATACATACATACAATGCTCACACAGAGCTCTCCACTGACAAAGCTCATGTTGGCGCCCAAGTTGGGGCCACAGCGGGTCTGTGGCAGTAGTCGCGTCGGGGAAAGGGGCTCAGTAACGTCCGGTTGGTTTTTAGTCGCCAACGTTTGTGCTCAACATAGTCTCTACCCCGACCCTCTTTAGCTACGGGGGGATGTTAAGGCTGATGTTGGCAACGTGGAGAATCTGTGGAGGAGAATGTGAGAGGGTCGGGAGGCAGCGGGGTTTTACAATATAAAAATATTCATTTTGTAGTTGTAAATTTTTTTTTTGTATGTAAAATAATCAATTCGCCCTATTCTCTCTTGCTCGCTCGCTCGCTTGCTCACGCTCTCTCTCTCTCTCTCTCCGTCTGTTTCTGTCTGTCTCTCCGCCGCATTTCCTGTGTATGAGTGTTTGTGTCTCTTCACTTAATACTTATCAGTTAAATGAAATGATTTTTTTTTTGTGAAATTTGTGCATATTTTCAATATGTTCTAGTTGAAATCTATTCAAATCAAGTTGATTTTACCAACTAAACGATTACAGATAGTTCAAAAATTGCCTCTAAAATGCCCATTCAGCAATAGATCAGCACACATACACGCATACGCTCTAACCGTGTTTTGCTCAATTAAAATATATACGCGGCGAATATAGCAGCCGGAATTCGCTGTAATCGCTCTTGCTCTATCGCTCTCTTGAGTCATGTTAAGTTTACAGTGGCAACAGGCTTATATTCATCTAACATCACTCAAAATGAGATATTTTATTATTGCTGTTGTTGTCGTTAACATTAACTTAACATTAACGTTAACTAATAGTCTCATTTCGCTTCAAAACCTCGTGCTGAGCGGTTGCCGCGTATCTTTCGGATTAATTTTTTTTTTTAAATAATAATAAAGTATCTAAACACTAAAGATCGACTAAAACAACAAAGTATATAATTTGAAATATTTATATATATATATATGCCACTATATAAATATTAACATATATATTCATATATGTATATATGTGATCGTGTGCGCTGTTCATTGTATTTTTTTTTTTATTATTCTGAATACCAATATAAATTTTGTTTGTTGGCATAAAACTTTTCTCGATTCGTTCGAAATTGTTGTTCGCTTTTTTTTAATTAATTTTTTTTTGAGGAGAGAAAGAAAGTAAAGAGAATGATATAAAGAGAGAGAGAGAGTGAATTGTGAAAAATTATTATAAATAAATAAATTGCTTCCAATGGAAATCATGTGCCTAAATATGCAAATTGCGCAAAGAAAATCAACGTCTATTTAAAAGTCCAACAACAAATATTCAAATACAAAACGTGTTGAGAGCAAAAATAAAAAAAAAAAGATACAACAACAACAACAAAAGTTTAACACAAAACAAAAAAAAAATAAAAACCAAAACACATCAAACAACAACAGTCGCCGTCACCGTCAGCAGCAACAACAACAACAACAGCAGCAGCATATATGTACATACATATAGAAAAATTGCATAAAAATATTTTTTTACTCAAGCCGCCGCTTACACAAATACAAACACACACGCACACCAGCAGCAACAACAACACACCCATATATACATATAACATTAGGCGACGACGTGGCTTTTGCATGTGTTGTGTCGTGTGTGTGTAAGCAGCGCGCCATGTGTGTGTAACAACAACAACAAAATCTAAAAGAAACGCTGTCGCCGTTAACGCAGTCGCAGTCACAACAGCAGTAGCAGCCGCAGCAGCAGCAGCAAGCAGGCGTTCCGTTCATCTTTCTCATATTATTATTTTTTTGGCACGCAAACCTAAAAGAAAAAAATAAAATAAAAGTAAAATAAAACAACAACAAGAGCAAACGGCAACGGGCATAAGCAGCAACAACAAAATTCTTCAGCAAATCAAATAACAACAACTACACACATATATACATATATATGTATATATAGGGGGAACGTCTACGTCGGCATCAGCTTCAGCGTCAACATCAACGTCAGTGTCGCAGCGTTTTTGTGTTAATTAAATTTACTTTTGTGAATGAAATGCGAAAAAAAGCAAAGCGAAAAATCATTTTTAATAAATGCTAAATAAATACAAGCAAAATACATATATACACGCACACACACACACACCCATACACACAGCACACAACACACACCGCAAACACACATACACCTGAATATACATAATATAAATATATAAATATATATACAATATCTTCATATATATATGTATATATAGATTTATTTGTATGTCATTCAGTTGGCGATCGCGTAGCCCGTATCAGACAAAGTGCTAAATCGCGCACCCCCACTCCCCTCATTCGCGCAACTCCCAAACTACATCCCCTCAAATCAACGCCCACCAATTTACTGCTCCTTCTCGTCGATAAGTGCATCCAATAACTGGATATAACAATATTGTGGATAAATCTATATATAAATTCAGCACTAGATCAACTCGAATCAAAGGAATATATATATATATTTATATATATACAAAGATATATATCTATATATATATATATATCAAGCAACAAGAACAACAACTTTCCGGATTGCTTTTGAAAATCAATGTAAGTTATTGTTTCTAACTCGTAACTCGCGACTTGAACGCACGTTTTTTTTTTTTTTTTTGTGTTTTAACCTTCAACAATATATAGAATATACATCTATATACATACTTATATACATATATATATATGTACATATAAGTATGCACAATATATAATGTATAATAGTCAGGAAATGTGTTTGTACATTCATATTTCCATATGGCATATTTGTTTCAATTAATTTATGACACTATTTTTTTGTTGTTGTTGTTGTTGATTCATTAATTAGTAGTTGGGCTCTCTCGACATTGGAGGTTAAAAGGAAATGTAAATATAAGGAAACTATATGAATATATGTATTTAGTATATATTTGATTAGACCAAGGAAATTATACAACTTTGATAATAATTATCGTTTCAAATTGTTTACAAATGTCGTCGATTCATCATTGAATATCTAATGATAATTTTTAGATTTTTTTTCAATTCAAGTTTCATATTGTTAAAAGTAAACTAAATCTATTCTCTTCTATCTTACCAACTTTAGATCAGTTGTATATAGTTTTTTTTTTTTTTTTTTTTATATAGTTACATATGAATAAAATCTGCCAATTCTTTGGTTTACTATTCTTTCTTTATTTTGCTTAAATTCTAAAATTTAGAGAATAGAAAATAGAAAATCCATAAAAGAAAATCTTTTGAAAAGCCGGCAAGAAATTTTCTTGACATTTGTTCAACTAATTATTTTATTTAATAGATTTTTATATAGCTAAAATCGTTCGATTTTCTTTTACAAATTTTTGAAGAAAAATGAGAAACAAACTTCGTTTATTAAATAAATTTTACAATTTTCTTTGATATTGTAAAATATTAAAAATTATTTCTAAATAAAATACAACTTTACAAAGAAACAAAACGACAAAAAAACAAATTTAAATAAAAGATTGTTTAAAAAAAAAAAGAAACGTAACGTAAATTCAACTCATTCAAGAATTCTTGCCCAATTTCTATCTAATCAAAAAGACTACTCGATTTGATGCTCATTTAATATAATACCAAATATATATATATATTTCTATAATAATATTCTCCCTGAACTGCTGCTAAACCAAAATATTAAAAAATGAAAAGAAAAATTAAATACCCATAACTGTCAAATAAAATCAAATGAATAAATTTTCGATACGAAATGAAATTGTTTTAACTGACATTTCGAGTTGTTTGTTGTTTGTCTGCGGCGGGGTCGCTGCTCTTATTTACTGATCACAGCAGGCCCCAGACACAGATAATCCTGCCTATATATAAAAAATATATAAAATATATTAAATATTTGTATACGTTTTCTTGATATATATATACTTATACCTAATACAATAGCCAGCCACAAATTGAAATGATTATATTTATATATAGAGTGGAGAGACTTAGGTTGTTGTTTTTTTTTTTTTATATATAGTTGCCATATGCAATTTGATTTCATTGTTGCTAAAAAAGAAAAAAATCTCTCTCATTTACTCACTCACTTGGCCGATCGATTTGTCTGGCATTCTGTCGTTCAGTCCAGTGAATGATAAGACAGCAGCACAATCGATGTTCGGCCTAACATTTGCCATTCAACCATCCGTCTCGTCTCGCCTTCCACCCTCGCTCGCGCTTTGCCCATTTTCCATTCAGTAAAATCAGCAACCGGTTGACTTATATTAGCTGATCTGTTCTGATCTATCTGATCTGATCTATCGATCGATCGATTGGTCAGTCATTTTGTCTAATCAAGGCCCAGTTCCCTGGTATTTTATTTTTGGCGTGATGTGGACATTATTATTGAGGAGCAGTAGCAATGTTTAAAACACCTGAGAACTTGAATCAAATCATATTGATTTCGAATCGAAATGCCTGGTTAGCCACTTGAATAAGTTCTTGTTGTTGTTGTTGTTGTCGTCGTTGTTGTTTATGAATCTATTTTTAAGTCATATAGTTAGTTAATCTAAACTAGGCATTCTTCTAGTTGTATAAGAAAATTGCTTCTCTACGTATGTATGTGTATATTTTGTTTTTTTGTTTTTGTTTTTCCTTTCATTTCGTCATCGATACTTGTTTCTTGTTCTTTTTTTTTGTTGTTCTTCATGAACGATAAGGCCAGCCATAAGAAACGGTGATCGTCGGCCATACATAAAGTCGTAGACATATATATGTATATGTATTTATGATAACATAATGACTTGAACATACTCTAACAAAACGCTTATCAAAACTGAAAGGAAATTATAAAGTTTCTTCAAGTCTGGAAAGAATCATAATCTCAGCTATATTTAGGATATATCCTATAAGTAAGGAAAGCAATTTATAAAGTTTCTTTTTCAAGTCTAGAAAGAATCATAATCTCAGCTATATTTAGGATATATCCTAGAAATATATATATATAAAGGATATAGCTTGATAGATTATTGGAAATTAAATAAAAAATTTGTTATTTAAAACTAAAAACAAAGTCCAGAAAACATTTTGTAAACTAAATATAGAATATATCCTTTGCCTTTACAATACAATCATCTGTTGAATAGGTAATTCAAATTTACCTATATAATGGATATATCTTATATATTTGATATACTTATGATATAGTATAAAGTTAATTTTTAATATTTTAATTTTGTATTTCTCAATTCCTAGAAAGAATATTTTATACAAAAAAAACTTCAATTTATTTTGAAATCCATCCCACTCAAGATCTTCCTCATTTTTGTTATTGTCAGTATACCCTTTTACATTTTACAGGGTATCAATGATATAGGTATTTAAAAAAAAAGGGTAAAAGAACAAGAAAAATGTGTTTGTTGGCTTTGGCTTTTGGTTTCTCTGACTGGAAGAAAAAAGAAATGATTAAAATATCAGACCCCACAGACCTAGGCCCACAGTGTTGCACCAAATTGATAAACGAAGTTGTCGTTCACGACAAAAAGCAACAACCAACAACAGCAACAACAACAACTACAGCAACATTAACAACAATCATACAACAACAACAACAACAAAAAAAGAAGAAATATAAAAAGTTTATTTACTTTTTGCTCGTTGTTGTTAATTTTTTTTCTTCTTTTTTTTTTTTGGACAAGAAGCGAATAAAGGGTAGCATAGGGAGAGGCAGGAGTGTGTGTGTGGTGGGGGGGGGAGGGTTAACGGAAACGCCTTGCCGTTGGTAGAAAATAAATAAAGAGGCGTAAAAACTTTTCAACCGATAAGTCCGAAGTGGTCATGTTAACATTCTTTTTTTTTTTTTTCTGTTTGATCGATGGTCTTGCTGTTCCACATACGATTCCACCTCCCTCCCTTCCCACAGAAACGAAAAAAAAAAAAACCCAAAAGTCAAAAGTCCCCCCTCACGATACCACCTAACCGACATCATCAAGTTGGTATTGGCTCGTGTCTGAGATATAAGTAACGGTATAGGTATAGCCAAACGTATGTCATATCGGTTATTCTTGTTCAATATCTGATAATTATGAAAGCTGCCAAACTGACATTATTTATTTTTTTTTTTTTTCAATGGAATTGTGAATTTTGCAAGTACATATCGATATACTATATACAAGCTATATAGTTATATGTATAAATATATGTGAATAGTTTTTATCAAGCACATTTAGCATTTAATTTAATTAAGTGGCCTCGCCTCGGCCATAACAAAAATAACAACTTTGTATTTATGTCATAGCCAAAAATACGTTTCTGATTTTGGCCCAAACAAAATTCATTCATAAAGAGAGCCACAGCAAGTGCGAGACAGAGAGAGAGTGAGAGAGAAAGTCAAATCTTCTCTCTTTCAAAAGACCGAAAAACAAAAAAAAAAAAAATTGAATATAAATAAATAAATTAAATGCTTAATTTTTATTAGCAAAAAAAAAAAAAAAGTAGAAAAGCAGAGCAAAGAAAAATCTACAATGACGTTGATGACGCAGAAATATATATACATATATATAGATATATATCTATACACTTACGTAGAAAGACTAACCAAAAAAAAAAAGTGTAGGCAATAACAACAAATTGTTTAAAACAAAAGAACTGACAATTTAACAACCGCAACAGCGAAATAAAAACTCTTTTAAAATATTTTACAAAAATTACAAATTACATTTGAAGAGAAATCTCTAAATATTTAAAGCATTTAGGAAAGATAATCAAAAGTTTATTTATTTTAGATA
The DNA here is from genome assembly GCA_035045865.1 of Drosophila austrosaltans. Classification (NCBI taxonomy): domain Eukaryota; kingdom Metazoa; phylum Arthropoda; class Insecta; order Diptera; family Drosophilidae; genus Drosophila; species Drosophila austrosaltans. The sequence goes on from JAWNOQ010000207.1 coordinate 9,853,457, forward strand.
TATTGGAATAGTTTTGTTTACATACAAATTTTTCAAAGAATTAAAAAAAGATTAAACTGATAAATTTGCTATTAAATAAAGGATATATATCTTCAACCTTTTTGAAAGCAAAAAAAGTCATTATAACTTAAAGATTAGCTTAAAGCCAAGTAGCTATAGCTAATTATAAGTTTTATATACAATTTGCAATTATATGCCAATCGTAGATATCATCAAATATAAGTTACTATATCTTTGGATATATAAAAAATATGTAAAAGATAGTTATTTATTTCTCTTCTTTGCCTGCTTTAATTTTAATTAACATTTTAAATTGAAAACAAAGTCACATGGAACATTTAACAAATATCAAATATCTATTTTAAATCTAGTTAAATAATGAAAAGAATTCTGAAATTTTTTTTTTGCTTACTTTTCTTTTGTTTAGTTCATTAACCAAGTCTCAGAAATCTCTAAGAAAGATATGATTTAATATTTCATATTATTTAAATATTCCCATAAGATCATATGTATGTATATATGTATTTCTGTTTCGAGTGTTCTTTTTGTTGTGTGTGTGTGTAGTTCAAGAATAAACCCAATCAACAAATAGCAACAACAAAATGACAGCAAATTAATTGCATACGTTAACTATAAATAGAATTATATCTAATACATTGAGCAGGTAAAATAGATTCTTTAGTATAAAAATGTGACGCCAACAACCGAAACAAAGACGGCGACATTATGGTACAACAACAACAACAACAACAACAGCAATAAGACAAAAATTTTGCTTCAATTTTGTTTATAAAATTGCACAAAAACAACAACAAAAAAAAAACCCCAAATAAATAACAAATGGAAGGAAAGAAAAGAAAAGAAGAAAAAAAAATTGGCCAAGTGGTGGCGAATTTTCTTAGCCATGTGACATTTACTTAGACAGAGTGAGAGAGAGAGATGGCAGGGATAAGGACAAGGCATTTGGGGTATGCTAAAGGAGGTGGCTAGGTGTTAGGAGACTAAAAAAGCAAGAGGTGGGGAGGAGGGTGCGATAGATGGGGCTGGCGTACGCTTGAATGGGATTGCTTGGCTAAGATTCAGAAGAATCAACATATAGGCAATGTCTACATATTGCAGACGTATCTAAAAGATGCCAGCAAAGCAATACGGCCAAAAATGACAGACGAGAATACAGAATAAAGCAACAACAATAACAACAATAACAACTACAATAATAATATGAAAAAAGAAAAAATCGCCAATCGCAAGAAAAAAAGAAACTGAAAATGTAAAAAAAGAAACAAGCATTTTATGCCGCAAGCGGCGCGCAAACATGTGATTTTCATTATTTTTGTCGTCGCAAAATTTTTATTTTTGAAAATTATAATTTTTAAAAATAAACTCAACAACAAGTACAACAATAACAATAAACGAGAACAACAGCAATAGCAGCAGCAGCAGCAGCAGCGCAATGACTTGGGCCCATATGAACGAACAACTGTTGAGGAGGCATTGCAATTGAATCGATATAAATAAAAGAGTTTTCTTTGAAAAGCTAAAAGTTAACTGAAAGAATCTTTAATAGATCATATATTTATTTAAACAAAAACAAAAAAAAAACTATAAAGAATTGTTGAAATTTGTTACTTTCAAATGAATTAAACTTCTTGTTTTAAATCTGTGAGAAAAGATGTTTGGTTTTTAACAAAAAACTATCTTTCTCTTAAATGACTTGTACTTTAATTAAAAAACTAAAATTTTAAATGGAAATAGCTTAACTATATTTACTTTAAATTAAACTTTAAACAAGTTAGTTAGAGCTATTTACTTTTTATTCCTCAATTTGCTTCATGTAAGATATTAAAGACTTACTTTATATTCTTTAAATTTTCCAACAGAATATGTCCCTTTTCTAGATACATTTGTATCTTGTATTCTCTCTCTCTCTCTCTCTCTTTCATTTAGGCATGCACACATGCTGTTGGTTTGTTTGTGTGTGTTATATATATATATATATATTTTTTTTTTTTTGAAAAACGTTTCCAATTCCAAAAAGCTGTCCATTAGCAAAGTAAGCCAACACGCCGCTGCCACACCCACGCCTCAAGTTCACTTCCGTTTGTTAGTTTTTGCATGTACGTCGCGACGCCTTCGTAATGATTCCTAGATCTTCATCATGATGATAATGATGATGATGATGATGTCGGGCCACCCAAGTAGCATTGCAGTGGCTGTGACTCTGACTGTGACTTTGGTCGAGGAACGCATACAAAAATGCTCATTAATCGAGCGCCTTTGGAAAGAGACTCTTTTTTTTTTTTTTTTTGTTCTTCTGTTTTTATTCTATACAAACACACACACACACTCGATGTGTGTGTACATACCATTTTTGAAATGTTGTCAATGAATAGAGCTATAGGCCAGACTTTACACATACAACAAAATGAAGTGAGCAAATTTGAATTGAAGGAGGGCTCTTTGAATTGAGATTTCTAATGCAATTGCCTTGTTGCTGCCTTCTAGATCCAAGTGTGACCTTTGGCACCTGCACGACAGGTGACTGGCAGCATTATCATTAACTAGAACGATATGCTGAAATAAGAAGCATAAAAGTTAGATAGATGGATAGATAGATAGATAGATAGATAGGGAGACAAGACACACACACACAACTTGGTCAAAAATAAACTAACAACAGGAGGAGTAAGAAGCTTTGACACTCGCTGCTTTAACGCCTTTTTGCGTGGGCCGATCAAATTTTGCCTCTCAGTTTGTCCCTATTTGGCGGTGTTTTGATTGGGTGTTGTTGGGTGTGCGTAGGTGACCTCAAGACGGGCCCACGCAATCCTTGTGGGCGGCATGCTATGCCTCTAGCTTTACTCTTAGCCAGACACACACACATACACACACGCACGCACAGACATCTGAAGCGTCAGTTTCTTCTGTTTATATATATGTATATGTATATATATCTGTATAAATATATAGTATAAGGATATATGGGGCTGTTGTGTTGTAGGTTTTGGCAATGGATGTGGCTTTCCGTTTTTCTTTTTTTTTTTTTCGTCAAAATTTTTGGTCTAAAAATAGATTTACCACCCAAAAAGTAGAAAGACATAACGAGACAGACAAGACAAGTTAAATTAAGTGTGTGTGAGTGTGTGTGTGTGTGTGTATTTGTATTAATTTAGTGATGACACCATGACTACACATGATCCTTCACTTTGACCAACTATCGGTATTATATATAGTGTGATATATACTTAAAAAGGGATCGTTATGTTATAGTGAAACTTCTTTACCCAGCTATAGTTATTCTTGTGTTTTATATATAGTTTTCATATATGACTTTAATATATTTACTTGTCCTTTAGAATCTCCTTTTTTAATTCTTTAACTTTAAATTGGAAATTTGTTTAGTTTTAGTTAGACCACCTTAGATATAGTATACATATATAAACGTTTATATCTTACTTACTTACTTACTACTATCCAATTTGTGTCATCTCTAATATCCTTGTGTATTGTGTGTATCCAGGCATCAAAACAGCTGCCTTCAAGTCACGCGCCTTAGTCTATGCTTTGATAAACTTTTTTGTCTTTGCCTCTGTTACAGCTGAGGGCTTGGATCCTTGGATGTCAGTTTGTTGTTGCTGTTGTTGTTGTTGTACATTAGGGCGGGTCAGGTTGTTTACATTTGCCCAGCTATGCTGATTTTGCCAGGGAATGATGAGACCAAAGTGTAGGGATTCGGAAGAGGGGGAAGGTGTAGATGTGTTGTTGTGAGTGTGTGTGTGCCTTTTTTCGGGGTGGGCCTGTAAAACTTTTCTTGTTTGTGAGTGTGTGTGTTGGTTTTTTTTTTCGCAAGCCAAAATGGAGGCCGTTGTCGTCTCTTCAATTGTTGTTGCTATTTTGGGTAAAAGCTCTATAAATAGGCTATCTTTTGGGTATCTGTGTGTGTGTGTGTTTGTGTCGGAAAATTTATGTATAGACAGACAGACAGACAGACGTTCTTTGCTGTGTGTGTATGTGTTTCATTGACGTCATCACCAGCATGTCATGAATTTTGTGTTTCTTTTTTTTTTTTTTTTTTTCGGCAAGCCAATGAACATTGTCTATGCTCTCTCTCTCTCTCTCTTTCTGCCTCTCTGTATATCTCTATCTGATTGCCAGCTGTCGCCCCTGTGCAGAGTCTCAAAATCAACGTAAACGCTGGCAGAGCCTATTGAGCCCGCTGCTATCACTGTTGACGTTAACGTCTCTGTCTCAGTCTCTGCTCTCCGTTTCTGCCTCGGCCTCTGCCACTGATTCTGCTTCTGTGTGGGCGTTTGCGCGTGTAAGGATGTGAGCGGAATTTTTGAATAGCAAACGCAAATTAGATATAGAAAATTATGTGTATGCTATGCTGGGTCGGTTCTATGGCTCTATTAGTGTTCCTATTTCTTTCTCAAAGCTTCTTCTATATGTTTGTATGTCTGTATGTATGTTTGTATGTACATATATTCTTTTGGGACTGGCTTTTCAAGACAATTGTAGGAATACATATATTTCTTTTGTATGTATGTGTAGATATCCTATTAATAATAATAATAATAATAATAATGATAATGAATGGCCATAAGTAACAATGGCTATGAAATGTTAACGCAAAACAATAGACCAATGACAGTTTTGTAGCTAAGATACCAAGAAAATGGTATCGAAATAGCAAAATGATATTATTTTCTATACGTTTAGAGTAAACAAAATTAAAGTGCAAAATGAACAGTGTAAACACACTGCTTTGAATAGAATTTTCCCACACTTAACAAAATGTTATACAACACTACAAACATGTTTTTTTAAATTAAAAGTTAGAAAGTAGGTTTTAAAGATTTATTTATATAAAAATATGCATACTATAGCTAAAGCTATAGTTTGGTTTTAAAACTTAACTTAATATAAAACTCTAAAACAATTTTTATTTCTTTCCAAAGAACTTCTCAACACTTGAAATAAGTGCAGAAATCGTTGAATTCTCATTAGGTTGATTATAATTCAAATATCTCTAAAATTAATTAAGAAATACCAATGATTCCATTCCAATAAACAGAATACATATATAAAAGCAAAAGACAAATTTCATATTAAATACATATATGTAAATATCTAAAATCGATTTGTTCTACTTCAAATTTTCTTTATATTTGTATCTTTGTATAGATAATACTATTTCATCGACTTTTCCAACGTTCAACTATAATTCTTTTGATTCAGTATTTTTTTTTCTTCTAACAATTTCTTTCGAATCATTCAGTTTCTGTTTATTATTCTTTTTGCTTCCTCACAAAGGCGAGAGGAAGAAAAAGAAAAAAAAAAACTATTTTGCTTTTGTTCTCAATTCAAGAATGAAGCAATGCAATGAACGATTGAGTTTTTGAATAACAACAACAACAAATAAAAGGAGAGCCATACACACTTACACACACACACACACACATACACATAGATAACAAAAAACTAAAACCTAAAAATGAAAGAAGAAGAGTAAAAAGAAGAGATATTGAAGAGGTAGTAGGTGAGAGAAGGGGAAGGAAAAACCGAAACGTTGAAGAAATGTTCACAATGAAACATAGAAAACATCTGTTCGATGTGTCTATGAAATGTTGAACGGTTGAACGAACATTTGTTGTTTTTTTTTTTGCTGTTGTGCTAGTGTGTTGTTATTGTTGTATTGGTGATGGTGGCTGATGTTGTTGCAGACAAAAGGTGTGCAGCAACAACAATGAAACAGCACTTACGCACACCAGCAGCAGCAGCCGCAGCAGCAGCAGCAACACATGTTGCAGCTTCCTTTTTGGCTGCCACTTAACTGCAACTTACTTTAGTCATTACAACAAAATTGAATAGAGAAGCAATACAGAAAGCAAAGAAAAAGAAGTTGAGATTCTACCTGAAATCTACCTACTTTACCCACACACACACACACACGCACACACACACTTACGCAGCTGACGCGTCTAGAGAAAATTGTTTAGGCAAAGACAATCAGCCCAAGAAAATCTTAAGGTCGATCACTTGTAGTTTATGGGGCTTCATCTTCTTCCACTATTTCTACTACAACAACAACAACAACAGCAACTCAGGCCAATAGTCAAAACTCTTTTAGTGTTGAGCACTAGATTGAAGAACTAGTTCCATTTTGGGTTTTTGAGAAGGAAGGTTTTTTACTAAAGATGTAAAAATATCTACAAGTATATCTATAAAGTCTGAATCGTTGTTGATCTTTGAGTTATTTCATTAGGCAATAGATTTGCTTAAGAAATTTTGGTTAAATCAATAAACACTAACTAACTTGGAAAGTATTATAATAATAATAGAATTTGCGATCTAATCCATTTTATCATCTATATATATTTAAACTACTTAACCACTTGAAACAAAGTAATAACCCATTTTATTTTTGGCATGGAATTGTTTTAAGTCTCTTAACTTTATAGTTATATCTTCAGCTTTTAAAGTTTCTCTTTATACTTCTTTATATTTTATAATATTTTCCAAAAACAAAGTAATAATAAGTTAGTTGTATATACATCTACCGTATCTTTAGTAATAGTTAGATTTCCATTTGATCTTTTTTTTGTAATCTAGTTCACTTTAGTTTTGTTGCATCTCTGGTGAAACGAAGCGAACCCAAACAAATAGTTAAATAGTTGGGTTTTGCTGGGTTTCCAGTTTTATATGGCCATCTTCTCTCGTATCATATCTGTATCGTTAGCTGTGGTTGTTGTTGTTGTTGTTGCTGTTGTTGCTGGCTCAGCTCATTTGTTGATGATTTGATCTTTTGCTGTTCAGCTTCTCCTCCATCTCCATTTGCCTTCTCTTCATCTCTTCTTCGTTGTCTTCTTTAGCCAGTTAGCTTCAATGATTTCTATAAAAGTAAAGATGGCCCAGAGACAGAGAGAGAGAGAGAGAGAGAGAGACAGAGACCCCGTAGAATGAACATAATCATCATTATGATAATTATCATTAAAACCAAGTCTTCTTCTCTATACAGACTTTCATTAACACATGAGCCCTTTGCCAGATGGGTCTACATATATATATATAGTGTGTGTGTGTGTGTATGTATGCATATACATAGATGTATTTGTGTGCTTGTGCCACATGTGCTGCTCATTTTGCTTTGAAAACTATTAGCTGCCCTTTTGCTGCTGTTGTAGTGCATCCAACATATGGTCGGTTAGTAGTTGGTCCGTACCATTCTTCTCTATCTCTCTCTCTCTCTTTCTATCTCTGTCTCAACTCCCATTCTCCATCTGCCTTTTGGCTGGGCATTTAAATAGTTTAATGATCTGTGCTCTGGCTCTTCTTCTGGGCTTTGGCAGCAAAACTGATTCCCGTTCCCGTTTTGCGTTCTCGTTTTCTTCTTATATGCGGGCATCGCATTGCCAGCATCACTGAGCCTACATCATCATTATCATCTTCCTCATCATAATCATCATCATTATCGTGGTCGTCAACGTCGCCTGCAGTCATTAGCGTTTCCTGTGTAGGTTTTTCATCTGTCGGCTCTTCTTTCTCTTTCTCACTTAATTTTTGTATTTTTCTTTCATATTTATTTGATTTGGTTTTTTCGTTTTTTTTTTTTTTTGTTCCGCACATGTTTTTTTGGCCAACGCATTTCTACCTTTTTTTTTTTTTGGAAAACTTTCATTTTTCCTTTTTTCAGAACTTGAAACAAAAAAAAAAAAATTGTATTTATTGAATGCAAACAGGGCAAAAATTTTGTTTAAAGCTAAGAAAAAAATTGTCTATTTTACAATAAATATTTATTAAGGCATGAGTTCCAGACATGACCAACTCCGACTCCCCCTCCTTCTCCCTCTCTCTCTCTCTGCGTTATGTGTCGTCATTGCTGCTGACTGAAACAAAAAATATTTATAGTATAGAATCAGCATTTAATTGAAAATCAACATTGTTTATTGTATATATGTATAAAAACATACAATATATACATATATGTACATATGTATATATATCTTGGATATTTGTTATTGCTCAGCATTTGCCTTTTTCTAGTAACTGAATAATAAATAAATTTCCCTTACCGAAAAGCAAACGAAAGACTTCATTTCTAATGGGTTAAACTATTCAAACAGAACTTGGATGAATTTAAATAAATTATATATAAATTTTTTTATAACTTACATATATAATATATACATTTTATGATTACAAACATTTTCTATATTTACCAAAAAAAAAAAAAAAAAATTCTCACCAAGCTTTCAATAGAAATCCGAGAAGAACCTTTCAAATTGTAAATTTGATGTAATTTTTTGTTTACCTTTTTTTTCTTGTATTAATTAATTGATAATTAACAAAGTGTAAATTGTTTGTTTTATGAAAAAGTCCCCCTTGCATTGCTCTCCTCCTTTGCCTCCAGTTTCATGTTGCAGCTTAACAATGAACCACAAAATATAAAATAATACAAACATAAACAAAGACAAAAAAAAAAAAACCAAAGGCAAAATGAGAAAAAAAAAGTAAAACCTGTTTGCATTTGATTTTGCCAAAGTTTATTTTTATATTATTATTATATATATATATATATACATACTTATATATATATATGCTATGGTTATGTTGTCGGTCGGTCAGTCGGTCGCTTGCAATACTCCCCCCACTGCCCCGTCTTCCTCTTCTTAGCTCCACAGTTCCTGGGTTTGTCGTCGTCGCTTTTGTCGGTTGTTGGCTTGGCCTTAAATAATTTTATTTAAATCGCAACTGGCAGTGACACTTGTTTGTGCAAACAAACAAACAAACAAACAAACAGCAACAACAATATACATATACATATATATATTTTTTGTTTCTGTTCATAATACCCTTCAATCAATTGAAATATAATGGTTTATATATATTTATATTGTCTAAAGGATTTTCTACTTTTGACCTTTGCTTTGGTTTTGTTTTTGGGCTTAATTCATTTGAAATTTGTGGGGGGGGGGGGGGGTTACAAATAGAAGTTAAATCTTCATTTATTAATGGGTATCTTTGAGTCGACTTGCATTTGGCAGAAATTCATTCTAATGTTTTTGTTTCTCTATGTGTTTGAATGAAGTGTAGTCCCTCTCTCTCTTTCTTTTGCATCTTTTTTACTCTTTCGTGGGATTGTGTCTCTTGTCTCTTTCTTGTTCGGATCACTTATTAATGAAAACGTTTCGAATGGCACATTTCACATATATATCTACATTTTTTTTTTTTTTTTGTATTTTGTGCGCCATTGTATGACTTCTATAAAACTGAGCAAGAGGGGCACAAAAAACAAGTAAAAGCAAAAAAAAAATTAGAAAAATTGGCAGCAATTTTTTTTTTTATTTTTGCTCAACTGTTGCTGTTGTTTTTGCTGCTGCTGCTGCTGCTGTTGCCGCTGTGCGTTCCAAGGTCAAAGTTTGCCTTGGCAAGAGAATTCTAGCGCAATTAAAAATAAGCAACAAACAAACAAAAAAAAAACAACCAGAGAAAAATCAATTTATTTTTTTATTTTGTTAAATTACGTGTTCCCATAGCTTCTATGTGTTGGTGTTGTTGTTGTTGTTGCTATTTGTGGCCAATTAATTTAAGAATGAAATCGAAATCTTGGCATTACTATGGTTTATATCTTATTTTGTATACCCTTCGATTAAGAAAACGGGTATATAGATTTCAACTAAAAGTATTAAAATTTTCTTTAACTAAAATATATATGTACATATGTATGTACTTTTATATATCTGATAAGCATGATAAACTGGCTTGATTAGTTGCTCATTTTGTATTTTTGAGGATTTTTGAAAGAAATGTTAAGGAAATTTTTTATGATTATTCAATTTTCTATATTTTTAAATTGATATAGCCAAAGTTAAAACAAAATTGTTTATCTGCTAAGAATTTATATGATTATAAATATTATATATATTTAATAATTATTTTTCTATAAGTTTTTATTTTTGCAAAGAAAACAAAGGAAACTTCTATAGCTTGAACAATCCAATATGGATATACATATGTATGCCTTTATCTAATAAAAATCGTTAGATATAATATTCTATATCTCTGGCACACATCAAAGCATTTGCAATTAGTTAAATATGCATTAATAAAAATCCTCAAAAGAACATTAGAAAAAGAAATATATATAATGGAGCAACAAGAAAATTTATAATTTACAACTTGGAAATCAAAATGCTAAAAATTATTTTGCAAAAACCAAAAAAAAAGAAAAAAAAAAGTTCAAAAAATTAAATGACGTTCTTCACGTTCTTGTTCTCGTTGTTCTTGTTTATTAGAGATTTTTCTTATTGGCCATCAGTTGGCTGGCTGTCGGCTCACCCGCCCTCCACCACCCACCCACCACCACCACCACCACCACCACCAACGCCTTTTGTGTGTTTTCGTTTATTTCTATTTTGTTTTTCTCAATTGTGGTCATTCTCGAAAATTGTTTTTGAGTACCGGACATGACGTCAATAAGTGGGCGTTTTGTGTTAATTTCTTTAGCAAAAACCCAACAACCACCACTATCCCCCCCTGATACACAACACTTTATCCTATAAATATATATACATATATATATATATATATAGAGAGAAAGGTATATTATATATAATATATATTTGCCTATATACATACATATATGAGAGATCTGTTGTTGGCGTTTTTCTTCTTTTTCTTTTTTGGCATATGAAATGAACAAATTTTTCGTAGGCGCTAAAAGCAATTTTTATGCGGCATAATAATAATTCTTGAAGCTTTTTATCGGCCAATGGTCATGCTTACATATGCGATATATATATATATATATATATGTATATATATATGTATAGGCAGTACTTACATATGGAGAAAAGGCATGGGTGTAGGGCAAAAAGTGAAATTTGAAATAAAGAAAATGCATCTTATCTCTTTCCCTCTCTCTCTCTCTCTTTCTAATATTATTAATTGCATTTTAAATTCTTGGAAATAATGCAAATGTTTAATGCCAAAGTTAAGGAATTATTTTATATAATTTTCCATTTGTTGCCCTTTGCAATTGTTTAAATTTAATAGAAAATTCAGCAAGCATAACAAATGAAAACTTATTGGGAAAAATTTTGGAAAATTCTCTATCATAGCATTGGGAAAAACTTGTTTAAGAAGAGGAGGAACCCATTTAAATAGTAAACAAAATGATCTGGCAACGCCAAAATTAAACATATTTCAGCTACATAAGCTCATGTGTTTTGTTGTTGTTATTGTTGTTGTTGTCGTTGCTCGTTCATTCGTTCGTACAACATTTTATTATTATTGTTATTATAATTTTTATTAATTTTTATGAACCTGCCACTTCTCCCCCTTCAACCACACCATAGCCATTGCCTGCATTATCCCCCCCCCCACACACAGACGTTGTCGCATCCGCCATTTATTAATTTCCTGTATTTCCTTATTTGCCTTATGCCACGATTGGTGAGGGTGTGGCTGTGCGTCAAAGAGGGGGGGTAGAGGTGGTGTTTAGGGGATAGAACTTTTTAATTATGTGTAAACAAATATTTATCTAAATACGTTGCGATGCGATGCCATGAGCAGCTTCTCTTTCAATATATATGTATGTATCTCCATCTCAGTCTAGATTTTTGTCTCCCTATCTCTATCTCTGTCTGATCGCATTACTCATACAACGTGTTGTCCAGGAGGGAGCCGCAGCGTCAAAGAGACTAACACAATTTGCCATAAATCTACAAAAAAAAAAAAAAAAAAAAACATGCCATAAAAATACAGTTGTTTTGCCATAAAAATATTTTATATGCCGCGGATCTTGTTCCTCTCCACCCCAACGTCAACGTTGTCGTCGTTTCCTTTATACATACATACATACATATATAATATATATATACATATATACATCAACTTGGACAATCGATCGTGCCATATCATCAACAAAATATGCTCATTCGCCCAGTCAAAGTTCAATTAGCAGCAGCGGCAGTGTTTTTTCTTTTTCTTTTCCTTCTTCTTCTTCTTTTTCATTTTTTTTTTTTTTTTTTGATTATTATTATTTTTTTTATTTATTTGTGTATATAAATATTTTTTTTTTTTTTTTTGTTCATCTTCTTAATATATGCAAATTGGATATCGACTTAGGCGCCTTTTAAACTGCTGCTAGCTGGTTTTCTTTACGCTAAATTTTTTTTTTTTTTTTTGCCAAATAAAAAAAAAAATCACACAATACAAAAAAACAAAAACAACAATAACAAGAAAGAAAGAATTATTAAAGTTTCTTTTTATTGCTTAGACGTAATAACGAGTTTATCAGCAACAGAGCGGAAATACACAATTTGTACAAATACAAATAAAAAAAAAATATATATACATATATATTAAACACACTAGCATACTATGAGGAGGGGAGGTGTGGTGGTGTGTGAGTGTGTGTTTTAGTGGGGTTTTTAATACAATTGGAAAGCCTTTTGTTTTTGTAGAAAGTGAGAGGAAATTGTATGAAATTTGGTTCTTCTCTTTCTTTTTGTTGTTGTTGATATTTTTTTTTTTTTTTTTTGGTTTGTTGTTGTTTCAAATAAGACAGAGAGATAATCGTGGGTTATAAATGTCGAGGACGGCGCTTGGAAACATCAAATATAAAATATTTAATTGGCATTTCTGATATTTTAATAGATTTATAAATGTTTTTTTTTTTGGTTTTTTTTTTTCTTTTGTACATCTTGATACCCTGTAGAAGTGCCAAACAGTCATTTAAAAGCAATTAAATGAAACGTTTTAACTATTTGTGAGGCAAAAGTAGTAAATTTCACTTCTTTTTTTTTTTTTTTTGGTCAAGTGTGGAAAAGTTCTACTAATTAGAAGAAGACTCTTGAGCATATTGCATATGCCATTAATTATTAACAAATTTGTTTATATTGAGGTTAGTCTTGACCTTACTTTTTGTATATATTCTATATATTCTTATGCTTATGGCATAATTTAGTTTAGTCTTGACCTTAGTTAACAAATCTTTAACAAATAATTTACTAGAGTTTTAAATTCTCATTTACTTACTTTTCCATTTGAAAGATATTTAAATAAATTTAAACAATGTCATTGACATTTTAACAATAAGTATAATAAGAACAATTTCGTGCCAAATATAGTGAAAAAATATTTTTATATATTTTTTGCATTGACATGGAAATTCTCTTTTGACCTCGCCCAAGCTAAAGTTGACCACCAAAAATTGTTGCTAAATAAAGAAAACCAAAACAAACAACAAAAAAAAAAAAAAAAAAATGAATTACAAGCAATATTTAAATTTAGTTATGTGGACCGACTTTCCCATACCCTACAATGGAGAAACAAGAATTGTTAGCCAAGTCAAGGCCATTTGATTTGTTTTAGTTTTTGTTATTCAACAAGTTTTTTTGTTTTTTTTTTTTTTTTTGTCTGGCTATTTAATCCAAACATTCAGCAGCATCTACAACAACCACCACAACAACATTGTCGACATGGTGCCATGTACTTTGGACTCGATATAAGGTGGCCCCACTGGCACGCCCCATCTTACCTCACCTCGTTGAGAATTGTTAATGTATGTGTGTGTGTGTGTGTTTATCCCATAAATATGGTTTCCCATCTTCAATGTACGTGCCATTTTGCCTTGGCCACTTTTATACGTTTTTGTTGTTCTCTGTTTTTCTTTTTTTTTTTTTTTGCTGTTGTATTATTGGCGGAAGTTTGAGGTGTGAAAATTTATTCGTCGGTATTGAGGAATTTCAAAAATAAATTCTATATATAGATGAATTATACAGATACTATGTAATGAGCTAACTGTTAATAATGGCATACTGTTGATGTTATAGCATACTTTTGTGGGCAGAATTTATATCAAACTTTTATGAAATGATTTTAATTGCGAATTCTTTTCTTTCTTTTTTTTCTCTTTGCAGAAAGCAATCAGTTAAATTTTCAACCAACGGTCCACGGCGACTGCAAAAGGATGAAGGCAAATAAAGCTGATTCCGGGAGCAGAAATTACCGAAGACATTGAGGAGAGGATAAGGATATTAAATACAGAGAGAGAGAGAGAGAGAGAGTGAGAGAAATTAAAGTGAAAGAGAGTGTACGTAAAGAGAGATCCAAGTGATTGAGTATTGAGAAAAGTGATAATAGAGTAGCAGTTGAAGGTGGAATTTTGGTGTACACCCAGCTAGACCAGCCAGGTGGAGAAAAGGCGGAGTATTGGTCACAACAACGCTACATGGATCGCAGAAATGGCGGCGATCCCTTGGCGCCACCCCGGCCCCCTAAGCTTTTACCGCGCGTGCATCGACCAAGGGCGCCGGAGCCGACGTTAAGTGGGGAGCAAACACAGATACAGATTAATAATAATCCACAACAACAACAACAACAACAGCAACAGCAGCAGCAGCAACAGCAACAGCAACTTAGTATTACAAACTCGACGACGACGACGACGAATAATAATACGATATCAATCATACCCGCATCGGCCGATTTCGACGATTATCAAATCCATCATTTGACATTTCTGCCTCAGCGACCAAGCAGTTTGAGTCGCAATAGCAGTAACGCCTCCTCATCAACAGCCACAGTAAATAGTAGTACTGGTTCTGGTATCGGTATTGGTATTGGTATTGGTTCTGGATCGGGATCAAGTTTTACACGTCGCCGACCACCAGCACCGACACCATTGCTGGATACACATAACAACTTCCTTAGTCATTTCCAAAGCGCTGATCCAGTGTCTGCACTGGGACAGCCGCCCGCCTCACCAGTCACACTGGCTCAACCGCGACCCGAATCCGAAAGGCTAACCAATGAGTATGTGGATACGCCGCTACAGCATGCGACGCGTTCCCAGCACCCGGCCGGCCAGCAGGATAATGGTCAAACAACGACGCATCATCTATTGCTCCTGCCACAGCGACAACAGCAACATCAGCACCAGCATCAGCACCAGCATCATCAACATCAACACCAACACCAGCATCATCATCAATCCACGCAACCCCATGTCCGATTGGCGGCGACGACCACGACGACAGCGGCGACGACGCTTGGACAGGATCATACCGATGGCTTATTACATTCGCACACGCATACGCCTCATCTAAATGGTCATGGTAAAGCCTCAACACCCGCCTCAAAGTTACCACCGGCACCACCGCGAACTGGCAATGCAGCTGCAGGCGGAGGAGGCGTCGGCAGTGGAGGCGGAGGAGGAGGAGGAGGAGTTGGTTTGGGCTTGGGTTTGGTCACGTCACAGCCCATTACACAACCCATTACCAAGCAGCCCACACCCGCCTCGCAAATAAGAAAAGAACACATGCATGCCCTGGAAGAGCTTTTACAGCAGCCATTGCCCGGCAGTGTTGGCCAACTGGGCGGACCCATTGTTATGGGTGGCGATCCATCGCTCCAAAGTCCAATTGTATGTCCACGTTGCGGACGCTGTCGCTGCGAGCAGTGCCAAAGTCCGCGTCCACTACCCCAAACCTGGGTATGCAACAAGACATGTCTGTGCAGTGCCGAGTCCATTATCGACTATGCCTCGTGTCTGTGCTGTGCCAAGGCCCTATTCTATCATTGTGCACGGGATAACGATATGGATTGCGACGATGGCACCGGTACACCCTGCGTGGATAATCCCTGCTCATGCGGTCCCTACAAGCGCACCCAGCGCTGGGGCTGGCTAGGCGCACTGTCCATTGTGTTGCCATGCCTATGGTTCTATTGGCCAATGCGGGGATGCATGAAGCTATGCGAGAAATGCTACGGCCGTTTCGCTGTACGTGGCTGCCGATGCCAGGGTGGTCCCGGTGGTATTGGTTCCACCAGCAGCATGTTGCCAATTGTCCAGCTTGGCGTTAATGGGGCCGGTGCAACCTCGATTAATGGTACCATCACTGGCAATGGCACCCAAAACGGTGGAGGCGTCACCCTAAGTCAGAGCAATGGCAAGGCCATGGATCATGGCTGCAGTGCAGCCAGTCGTATTCTGCGCAAGGGCGATTTGACGCCAGAGAAGCGACTCCTGGACTCCAGTACGGATTATTAAGCAACAAAACCTATAACTATCCCTATAACATATTCCCATCCCCCCCTTCACCCCTCCTACTTCACCCTGCTCTTGTGGGCGTCTTTTTTCCTATAGCGGAAAAATAGGCCACACAGCTGCATCATTGCGGAAAAACGCTGGAGAAAATCTGTGGAAATTGCAACAACAACAGCAGCAGCAACTAAACAAAAGGAAGAAGAAGAAACCCATTGAGAAAATGAAAACAAAAAAAAAAGAAACACACACATACACACACAAAAAAAAGAAACAAAAACAAAATATTATATATATATTTTAAACAGAATATTTAATATGATTTAAAACAAAACAAAAAAAAAAATAAAAAATAAAAACAAAAGAAAAAGGAAAAAATTAAATAACCAAAGACTGCAAACAGATAATTATTAATTATTAGAAATGTTATTTAAAAAATAATTTCGCTTAATTTAAACACACACACACACACATACACAAACACACATACACACACACACACACAAACAGCAACTGAAAATGTTAGTAAGAGCAAACGACAAGCGACAAAAAAAATAAAAATACACTACGGTTTTTTTTTTTACTTTTTTTTTTTTAATTGCTATTCGAACGATTAATTAATTAATTAATTATTATTATTATTATTTTTGCGCTATAAAAAATTATTGTTTAACATTTTGATTTTTGTTCAATTTCTAAGTCAATTTTTACTTTAAAACAAAACAAAAAAGAATAAGAAAGAAAATGAGAGGGAAGAATAAAAATAATTAATGAAATAATTCCAATGAATTTTCCAACAAAAGAGAAAAAAAGCAAAGAGACAGAAAGATAGCAAGATAGAGAGCGTGAGAGAGAGAGAGATAGAACGAGAAAGTA
Organism: Drosophila austrosaltans; assembly: GCA_035045865.1. Lineage (NCBI taxonomy): Eukaryota > Metazoa > Arthropoda > Insecta > Diptera > Drosophilidae > Drosophila > Drosophila austrosaltans. The sequence goes on from JAWNOQ010000207.1 coordinate 9,870,384, forward strand.
AAGTAAAATATTAAAGAGAGTTAAAAAAAAAAAAAAACAAAGAAAAACTGAACAAGCATAACAATACACCAGATTATACATATACATATATACAGACACGGCAAACAAAAGTGAAAGAGCAACAAATTGAAGGCAAAAATGTTTTTTTTTTTTTTTTTTTTTTTTTGATATACAAACATATATATCGGCTATATACAAATACATATATATATATACGTATATGTGTGTAGAGGAAAACTTTTAGAAAAATATTCAAAAAAAAAAAAGAAAAGAAAAGAGAGAAAAACCCAATTGAATTAGTCAAATATTATAAACAAAAAAAAATTAAGAAAAAACGTAACAGTCCATTTTTGATGTTGTAGCAAATAAAACATTTTAGTAGAGAAAAAAAAAAACAAGATATAAATAGGAAAATTGATTCGGTAAACCGAAGTTTGTTAATCCCCTTGAGCCAACCATCAGGAATCAGAACTCTTTTCCATAGCTTCAAAATGTTTGGGATTCCATTCTAAAGCTAAAGACATTCATTATCTGAACTGAAATATCTTTGAAAGTGTAAAAAGATTGATTTTCATTGAAACTTTATCTATATACTATCTATATAGTATATAGAGTTTATATATTTGACAATAGAACTGGAAGTTCTGGAAGATGACATAGTAATGGCACTCTAAGTCAAAAAAAAAAAAAAAAAACAATTTTCAAATGTCTTTCTATATTAAAGAAACGTTAAACAGGAATTTTTGGTTTAGATAAGAATGAGTTTAAAGAACTATATGGCGAATAGATAATGGTACCCACTATATATGTATATATATATATATATATATAGTTATCTGATCAGAGAAACAGAGATATGCAGGAAAACAATTATTTAAAGAGATCTAAGAAAAATTGATTCGAAATTGTTAATCTTAAGAGAAAAATCTACAAGTCAAAGTTATCCGATCTAAGAAGAAAAATAATTTAATCGGCAGAGCTTATATTTCAATAATGAAAAAGAAACTTAAACTTGAAGCTGATCAGGAAACTATATGCATATATACATATATTGTACTTTATGGCAAGGGGGGTATAAACACTTATAAAAACAAACAAATACACACACACACACAGTACGAATTTAAATCTTAAAGAAAGAAAAACGAAAATTTGGTAAATTTTTCGCCTTTTTTTTTTTTTTTTTTGTTTTGGATAAATTAAGAATAAAGCAAAACCTATAGACCAGTCTAAATGTGCTTATATGTATGTATGTGTATGTGGTTAACCAGTTAAAAAAAAAAAAAGCAAAGAAAATCCGCAAAATTTTACTTTACCAAAAAAAAAAAAAACAAAACAAGGATGAGATGATAAAAACAAAATTTAAACTCTTACAAATATATATACATATATATTTTTTGTATGGAAATTGTCACTATATACATATATACACCAATTTTTTTTTTTCTAAAAAATATATTTTTATTTTTTTTGTATATAACAGAAAGGAAAGAGAAAACAAATGAGAAAACAGAACAGCAAGCAGAAATAAATTAAAAAAAAAAAAAAAACTTTTATAAAAATTAACTGAAATATGCAAGCAAATTCCAAAAAACAAAAAACGAAACAAAATAAAGCATAACAAATATATATTAGCAGAAAAGAAAAGAAAAAAAGAAAAGTAAAACTGAAAAATCCAAAACTTTCTATGCAGCAAAATACAAGAAACAAAAAATGGAAAACAGAAAAATATCCTGGAAAGTAACTTGCGGCAGTGCCGAAGTTTATATACCCTTGCAGTCAATGACATTCAGTAAATGGAGTAATATTTGAATCCCAAGAAATTTAGAAATGCTCTCTATTCAATATATAACTTTACAGTTATTTTTTTCTTTTCCTTGTTCTCAAAAAGAGCCCAATATAGATATTCGATCTTACCGATATAAGAAGAACAAATATCTCTCCCTAATCTTCATATCCGATCTTACCGATATATAATAATATATCTACAAATAGTATTTGAATATCGAATTTGGTTCAGTTATGCCAAAAAAAAAAAAAAAACAAAGTATATTCTGAACGATCATTCCTATGGGAGCTATACGATATATAGTAGTCCTAATCTGAACAAAGTTTGGTATTCAAAAAACAATTTTGATTGGGAAAATTTTTCACCATCATTCGATCTATTCTATTATACCCTCTGCAAGGATATAAAACTAAAAAAGAAAAAGAGCAGAAGAGAGAAGGAAACATATATATTTTTTTTTTTTTTTTTTTAAAGAAATCTTAAATATGAGAAGAAAAAAAACAGCTTAAATGAAAAATGCAAAAAATACAAAAAAAAGAAAAAACACAAAAAATTTATACACTAATTAAATTATATACCATATGTATGTATGTCTAGCTATAAACAAAAGAAAAAACAAGATGAAAACTATGCTTAAATCCTAACCTTATAAAATGAGTTAAAAGAAAAGCCTCCTAAAAGGGAAAACCAACCAACAACCAACCAAGCAACATCTAAATTAAACATAAACTAAAAATGCAGAAGAAAAGTCCTTAAAGCCTAGACCTAAATAGGAAAAAAAAAAACAAAATCCAACAAAAAACACACTTGCAAAAGTAAAAATACACAAAAAAAAAAAAGAAAGAAAGAAAAATCGATATATATATATACTATATATATATGTATGAAAAATATATGATATATAAATGTAATGATTTAAGGCACACTCTATACATACAAGCTCTATACATAATGAATATTTATTTTATTTGTACATTTTATTATAATAAAATAAACTGAATTGATAAAAGAATGAATGAAGTAGATGATGATGATGATGATGATAATGAAATGAAAGATATGATCAATTGGATTGTGAGAGATGTTTGATGAAAAATGATGATGATGATGTTGATGAAATGATGTAGGTGAGATGCAGAAGGAAAAGAGATGATGATCATGATAATGATAAAGATCAAGTTGATGATAATGGATGGATGGATGGCAAATGATGATGATGAACTTTATGTAATGTTTTTAGAATGTATGTTCCGTTAAAAAAAAAAAAAAAACTACAAAATAAACAACAAAAAATACAACAAAAAAATGAAAAACAAATAAAAAATCATATAATACTAAAATTATGAAAATTGTTTTTATATTCTTCTTGTTTTTTACCTCAAGCGGACTCATACATATGTATCTCATCTCTCCTCTTCCCTCCTCTCATTCAATAGCAGACCGATCTGGCGCACTGTCTCTGACTGTATCTCTCTTTCAGTGTATATGTGTGTGTGTGCCAAATGACTATGGCAAAATAAAACTAAAGCAGCTGTTTCCGGTATTTGATTGATAGTGAACTGGCAGTTTGTTTATCTCGCGCGAGCACACGGACCCGAGAACACACTATTCGGATTCGGAATCGTTTTTGTGGATTGGTAGTAATAATGCCTAGTGCCTCGATTCTCGATTGGGGCTGCACACGCATGCGTTCCTATATACATACCATATACATATGTATGTACATGTATGTATGTATGTATGTATGTATGTATGTACATATGGCGATCCAGCAACGGCTGCATTTTGATGCTATTTGGGGCCGCCGTCGGCGCACTTATTTTTAAATTACTGACAAAAAGAGAAAAAAAAGAAAAAAGCCAACGAAATGAAGAAAAAAACATGAATACTGTGTTGCCGCCACCGCTGTTTGCCGCTCTGCCACAGCCACTGCTGCTGTCGTCGTCATAGTCATAGTCTTCATTGCGGGCGGACTATGGCACAACATCAGCGGCGGCAGTAGCAGCAGCAGCAGCAGCAGCACAACGATGAAAATTTACAACGGAAGACGCGCATCAAATGTTGCAAGCATACACATACTTAATTTAAATTTAACTGCAAAATATTTCACTCTCGCAACTGGAAAGGGAAGTGCTCGTGGTCGTGGTTGTGTTTGTGGCCGGCATGATTTTTTGTTTTTCTTTTTGGTGGTAGTAGTAGGGGGGGGGGGGTTCGTATAAACATGGGTATGGGGGGGGGGGGGGAGGGGGAGGTCATCCATTTCAACCATTAGCCATTTAAGTAATTTTTGCAATAGCAACGAACTTTGCGTTGTTAACTAAACGTGTCAAGCAACACGTTAGCTTCGACTAGCGGTAAACCAGTGTTGGGTCCACCTCGAGATTAGCACGTGCTAGAGAGAGAGAGAGAGAGGGAGAAAGAGAGAGAAATTGTGTCAGCTGTTTGGCTCTGTATTATTCTACTTTTATTTTTATTTATTTTTTTTAATGTTCATTTTATATTTGTTAATTAATGCAAAGTGCAGTAAGCGTTTTGCATAATTGACCATACGACTCTTGTATCTCTCTCACTCTCGCTCTCTCTTGTGTGTGTGTGTGTTTGGCTATTTGGGTGTATTATGGACATTGGGGCATTTCATTATTCAATCATAATTCGCGCGCTCAAACGCAAATTACAAACAGTTTGTGGCCCGCCAGCGATAACCTTATGATGATGGTGCGGCCTGGGGTCTGGTTGGGGTCACCTTTGGTCTATGCAAAAAAAAAAAAAAAAAAAAAAAAAAAAAAAAAAAAACAAATATCAAAATATAATACAGTAGCAACAACAGCAACAAGGAATAACAAGACATGAATTTATGCCTTTTTTTTTTGTTTTTATTCTATACTACATGTACTCACCCGTATGTAATCAGCAATAACTTTTGCGGCACACTACAGACAGAGTCTTAGCAGAGGCAGAGCCAAGTATTAGTCTCAGTCTCAGTCTCAGTCTCAGTCTCAGTCTCAGTCTCAGTCTCAGTCTCAGTCACAGTCACAGTCACAGTCTCTCCTCAGTCGCTGTCTCAAACCTCCTTCTGAAACTCGCTCTTGATTGACACACTTTATGAGGCGCGCGGGTTCGCTTCGGGTTGTTGTTGTTTCTGTTTCTGATTTTGTTTTATTTTTTGTTCTTTTGTTTTCTTCTTATTTTATTTTATTTGGTTTTTTTTTTTTGTTTTCATCTTCTATTTGATGAATGGAACTCAAAGTGCCAGGAGATGACGATGACGATTGTATTATATACGGTATGGCATTTGCCTTTTGCTTCTGTTTCTGTTGCTGCTTCAAGTTGTGCTTCCTCTTCTGCTGATTGAAGAGTGTGTGCGTGTGTGTGTGTGCTATATTTAACAAATGAGTACATTGCATGCAAGTCTGCCAATTCGAATAACTGTTGTATGCATTTGGGAAATAGAGGGGGATGGTTAAAGGGGGCATGCATATATCGAGCATATGCATACACTGACAGCTCTAATGAATGAAGTTGATAAGAACTTAAAGAGAGACAACGAAAAAAAAAAATAGAAATAAAAAGTGCACTAAGACATAGAACAAAAGTCAGCCAGGAGTTGTCAATAATATATGTATGTACATATGTATGTATTTTATACGGCGAAAGCCTCTCTTAAACTTACAATTCCTTAGCGAGCCTCTCTTAAATGGACACATCTCCTGGAGCGCCCAAGAGAGTGTTTACCGTAATAGCGTTAGATAAGAATGAAGAATAAAGCTTAAAAGAATATTGCATGAAATATCGAACTAAAAAGTATATTCTATATACATATTTCTATTTATGGACATATTAGAACAAGTTATCATTTTGCCAAAGATCTCATCGGTATAATCAATAATATGCTTGAAGACAATGCATGCAACTTTTGATTCCATACCTGATCAATGATAAAGTATTGCAATATGTATGTACATATGTATGTGTACGTATGTATGTGGGTTTTTATTTTTTACACGGCCATAGCTTTAGCTCAGGGCATTTCCAATTCGATTTTCCTATACAACTCTCACACATACATACATACATATGTACGTATAGAGCAAATGTTGATAACTAACTGCATGTTCTGATGGGTGTGCCCGCATAAAATTACCGTTGGACTGAAAAAGAGAGTCGCACCGACCCCCAACAACCCCCCCTTCTTCTCTATAGGAGTGCACAGAGTACTCTACCCCTACCCCTCTCTCTCTCTCCCTCTCTCTCTCTGTGTGTGTGTCCGTCTCTATCATGGCTAATGCCTATCCGGCTGTCACTTGTCTCTGGCTGAAGGTGAATCTTTCTATATATGTATGTATGTATGTATGTGCGCAAGTGTGAGTAAAGATTGCCTTTTCTAATGAGCAAGGAAGCATTGATAAGGCCATATCAGTTTATATGTAGATGTGAACGAACACATACATACATACATATAACAGCGAATGCATACATACATATATTCACCGGTATAATCTGTAAAAATGTACATACATATGTCCACATACACACACAAACGTACATTAATGCATTCACATACATACATACACAGCTTTACTTATATGTATATATATTTGTAGGTATATATGTATGTACATTTGTATATACATACATACATACATACATACATATATAGAGCGAATGAAAGATACGTTTCGCGTTGCAGACATGCTGGAAGCTCCTGAATGACAGATCAATGAAATCATTATGAATTCGCCGAAATCGAAACGCAAAGGAATCAAGAAAAGCAAAACAAAAAATAATAAAAACTAAAAACAAGGAGAACGATCTATAAAGATATGTATGTATGTGTATGTATAAAAAACAAAAACAAAAATGCCAACTCACGAACAGGTTTCATCTCTCCTCCCACCCCTCTCTTGTGATCCTGCGGCGGAAGTTGCTTGTGGTTTGCTTTGCTTCAAGTTGGTTTGCTTTGGTTTTAACCTCCATGGTACTACTCCTCCTCCTTCTCCTCCTCCTCATTCATCTCCTGCTTCTCCCCCTTCTTCTTATCCTTAATGCATACTACATATTCTTCCTTCGTGTACCTTCATTCGGCTGTTCGTTCTTTAGCTGTCTTTTGATGTCTGGGGATGTGTGTTTGCTCCTGCTTCTTTTGCTTCACCTTCTCCGGTTTGTTTTAATGGCAACAGGTGCAAATGCTTTACGAAAAATCTCAACAAATATTCACATCCGCTTTTGCTTTTGCTTTTGCCTGTGCAAGTGTTTGTTCATGTATGCGTGTGTGTGTGTGTGTGTGTGTCAGTTAGAGTGGGGGGAACGGAAGCACCTGTACATGGACGCAGATCGCACGTGATTGTTTGATTGCCCACAACTCTCAGTCAGAGTCTCTCTAGGTCCTTCCTCTTGGCGCAACAATTAAATTTGTATTTTTTTTTATTACCCAAAAAAAAAACCAAAATAAAAAATGCCCCAAAGTGCTGGGCATACACACACATATACATATATACATGTGTACTTGTACATGTCCAAGAGTTTGATCCGAGCTCAACCCCTCACCACCACAAAACTTCCCCCCCCCCACTCCATTCGCCCCCTCTTGAGTCTGACAAATTCATTTGACACTTTGTATGGTTGCCTTATCGTGGTTGTTGTTAGTGTTTGCCGTTGTTGTTGTTGCTGTTGTTGGTGTTGTTGAGAGCTGTGGAAACTTGTTTCGGCTTTCGGCTTAGGCTTGGGCTTGGGCTGGGACGGGGACGCACTCAGTTCTGTTACTGGTTGAAGCACATAATTACCGCAGCGCGTATTTAATCCGACAAATGGTTTCAACCTTAGTTGAACTTTGGCTATGGGCCACCACTCGAATCCATGTTGTTGTTGTAGTTGTTGTTTGGCATTTCTAATATTTCATGACAGCCGCTTCAAGCCAAAGCATTCTTAGTAATATTTTTTTTTTTTTTTCATCTCAGTTTTTTTTTGTGGTTACGATGTAATAAACCTTGACAAGCCTCGAATGGAACAACAACAGCAGCAGCAACCACAGCAACAACAACAACAACAACAGCAAAATCAGTGCGTATATCAAATTGAGGAAGGACGTCGACTGCCAAATACCTTGTAACACATATTTTTTGTTCTCTTTCGAGTCTATATTATCATTTAACTTGTTTTGAATGTTTCTGTTAAATTTCGCTTAAAACATAATGACAGAAGTCTGCCATAGATCAATTGATATACCCCTATGATAATAAACAGGGTATGGTTTTGTTCATACACATATATGTATATATGTACTTGATGTTGATGATGTCAAGTGGTTTCTTTTTATTTTTTTTTTTGTGTCTAATGAAAAACGATAAAATGAAAAACTGCAGATTGTAATTGTTGCAATTATCAATAGTTAAGTATTTATTTTAAAACAAAGCATAATTATGTCATATCCATCCAATAAGTATTATACATAGATATATTTGTATATACATATGTATATGTATGTATGTAACAATTAACAATTCTTTCCTTTGATTTTTCATTTCAAATCGGTAAAGTTTTTTTTTTTTACTCTGAAAGCTGTAAATTTGTTTAGATTTCTATACAACTTTTCATTTAAGTGTAAATTTTTATTTTAAGTATAAATATTTCATTATTTCAATTACAAGTCCATGTAAATATAACTAAGGAGCAATATTTAATAACAATTTAAAAACATTTGGCAGTCATCTTAGCCAAACTAAGCAGAATTTTCCATTAGAAAAATTAATTGCTGTTAATCAATCTTAATAAATTGTTAAATTTAAATAAAATTTAACAAACTGTAGAGATAAGTTCATCCAAAATAATATATATAGTGTGTTTCTAAACATTTAACATATTAACAAAGTTAAGCCTTTATAAAATGTTACAATTTGAAGCAAATAAAAGTTGACTTAACGTTTTTTTTTTCATACTGATACCTGTATATGTATGTTTATTTACACATCTACAAATCAAGAATCAAAAAAATAATTTAATGGAAACAATTGTCAAGTTTTAGAGACATTTTAGGCTAATATTCATAGGAAAGGAATCTCGTAACGGAAAATTCTTTGCCCTTAGCATAGGTGTTGTACACAGAAAATGCATAAGCAACAACAACAAAATAAAAACAAACCGATCTTGCTTTGAACTGCCAGACTCCGCACCTGTCAACCCTCATAAGACACACATATATACATATATATGCATGCCTCATCTTCAAGCAGCATCAGTGGCAGCATCAGCAGCAGCAGCGGCGGCAACAACAACATGTGCCAAAGATCCCCCCATCAACATAATCTTCATCATAGTATTTTGCACTCTTTCTTTCCTGCTTTCGCCCCACCCCAGTCGATGCTTTATCTTTTCCGCCCATCTATCTGCATAAATATACAAGCACACATACACACACACACACACACACACACACACAAACAGATGCTCCCTCTCCACATGTTGCTTCATTCATCCCAAACCCAATCCCCCAAACTGACGGACTATGATAAATAAAGTAAAGTGCATTTCCGTCAAAACAAGTTTGTTCTATTAATATTTTCAATACTTCGAATTCAGACTGAGGACGTTGGCAGACGGCGGTCGGCGGTCGCTGTCGCCGTTGCCGTTGCCGTTTGCAGAGCAAAACTTTCACTGCAGGCGACTTGAGAGAAGAGAGAAGATCACTAGAATCAATATACCCTGTAATCCATTCCCCTAAATGGGTATATGTAAAGTTGTAGTTCCATTCCCCTCCCCTTCCTCCCTCCCCCAAACAAAAAAAAAAGAAACAGAACAAAAGTTTTTTTAAGTGAGTTACATATAGGTAAATTGATTGCAAATTGTTCACTCACCCTGGTTTAGAAGGTATCAAAAGGTCGATGCACTCACTAACATAATATGATTTTTATTTTGTACGTTTTCTGTTTGTGTGTTGCTTTGTGTTGGTGGTGATGGTGATGGTGGTGGAGGGGGCAAACGCTGGCGGGTGGTGTGGGTTAAGGGGGCAGGCATCATTTTAATTTGGCTGCTGTGTTGGCTCTGGCTCTGTGCGATCTCCCCTAGAAATCTACAAAACAGAAGAGACCCCCGAGAGCATTTACAGTTATTTTTATTGGAGCCAAGCAGCGCGACAATTCATCCATCATTTTCTGTTATGATTTTGAATATACATACATACATATGTTTAAATGCATGCCTGTGTGTATGTGTGTGTGGATATATATAGTATATACAATACATACATACATATACATATACATACATACATACATGTATATGTAAATATGTATGTATGTATGTATGTTCCCCCTCTCCTTTTGAAAAAAACATTTGCTCTGTTTTTGGCATGTGCGTTGGGGGCACTTGAAGTCTCCTTCTCCTTTTGCTAACCCCCCCCTCTCTCTCCTCTTGCTGTTCCCCATTCTTCTACATTTCCCCATGTCTACGTCTCACTCTCCCCCCACTTTTAGTCAGCATCCGGTAATTATGCGACACGCTGATTAAAATGCGTTAAACGCACACCAACACTCATGCACACACACACACACAGACACATGGTATGGTAAACATGTATGTATGTATGGACATGGACCTGGGTCTTAGGTGGGTCTGGCGACCGGGGTCGTACGTCTGCCAAGTGAAATCTTCGCCAGCATTAACGAGTTTTCCGTGACGCGTCGTTGTTGTTGTTCTTTTTTTCTTTTTTTTTTTGCTTCTTCTTCTTCCTTCTCTGCTACTTCTTCTTCTTGTTCTTCTTGGTTGTTTTCTTTAAGCCCGCTGCTCTTATTCTTTTGCCTCCACTTTGCTTTGCTACACTTGATTTCCACACACACACACACACACATACACTTGCACAAACACCACGCATTCAGGGAAGCGGTATAGAGCATAAGAGAAAAAGAGAGAAAAAACTGCATTGGGAACGTCTCCTGATATGGTGGCTATGTTCTGTAGTGATCAGGTTACCAGCTTTAGGGCATACGGGGTACAGAGACAGCAACAAGCGGCAGCGGCAGGGGCAGAGGCAGGTGGCCGGCCAGTCATCAGAGGTTCTTGGTTCGTTCTTTAGCTGGCTATTACCTTGCCGGTTGCATGGGTTTATCTACAGTCGTCGTCGTCGTCGTCATTGCTGTATCCTGTAGAAACTCCTTAACGAAAGGTATATCAATTTCTGTTAGTTTCTAGACCAAATTGATTGTAAAATCATTTCAGTAATATTTGAAAACTTTGGGAAAAGTTTTTGAGACTAAATAAAATATGTTGCATACTTTCAGGTAGCCAAACTATATAAGATTTTAGGAATTTCGTTAACATTCGCTTATTAATGGGCATTAATTAGTCGACTTGTTATGTTTATTATTGTTCTTTAGCATTTTTCTTTCACTTTTGTTGTTGCTGCTGTTATTTTTTCTGGCATTGCATTGTACACGGCATTCGTCCTCCAACAAAAAGCAAGGCAAAGTCGTAAACGCAACAGCAGCAGCAACAACAACAACAGCAGTTCAAAGTTATACCCTCTTCCCCCTTTGCTCTTGGAGCAGCAACCGCCCACCGTTACCTACACTTACTTACTCACTCACTCACTCACTCGCTCGCTCGTTCGCTTGCTCACTGGAGCTCTGGTAATATAAAAGTTCTTGTTGGTTGCCTCGTTTTTTTTTCTTTTTTTTTTTTTATCGTATTTCTTCTAACTCGCCGTCGTCGTTGTGCGTGGCTCTGGTTGCTGTTGTTGTTGGCTTGTCTCGTTTATTGATCGTGTTGCTGTGCACACACATTCGTATACAGATACACCAACTCATACACACACACACACACACACACACACTCACATATACGCACACACAGTTGCAGTTCCATACGCAATTCAATGAAGAAATGCCCCAAGTCAATGACCCGGAAATTGTGTCTAAAAAAGCAACAACAACAACAACAACAAAAACAACAGCAGCAACAACAACACATTGACGACTGCAACATAGAACTTTTACCTAGACGAAACAAACCAACGGCGCATGCGGTCTATACGTCGACTGAGACGGAGACAGAAACAGAGACAGAGACGTTGACGTTGAATGCAGTCCAATGAACTGCAGTATTCGCAACCCGCAGCTTTTGCTACGAGCTGCTGGAGCTGCGATTACAACAATTGCACACTGAGCAATAACAACAGCAACAACAACAACATTCACCAGCAGCAACAGCAACAGCAACAACGATGACAATCAACGCAATTAATGCTCATCCGGCCTCCAGAGTGATTCTGCTTGGACTTCCTCCCCCTTTTCACCCATCATCCCACAATTCTACATAGCCAGCTGCCTGTCCTACTATCCCCTTCACCCATCCATTCGTCCATCCTACCTACCGTACCTCTATAGGAGTAACAAACCCTTGGGAATGGGGGGAGTGGGAGCAGATTTTATGAAATAATTTTCAACATTGTCGTTGGTATGCCTTATAGGTCACTCTATCCAATATATTTACTATATGTATGTATGCATATGCTTGTAAGCTTATATAAGTATGTATATATTTATATTCATTCCACCCACCTCTAACCCCTTTGGCCATATTCAATTTATTGCATATCGAAAAAAATTAAGCACAAAAGTTCAGTGCCATAGGCCAAGTTGTTGTCGCTGCTGTTGTCGTCGTCGTCGTCGTCGTCTTCCACATGTAATGAGAATTTATGTACTGCAACAAGATGTGCATAAGTTCTTAGACTAGAAAAAAAAAAAAACCCATACAGAAAAGTGCCGGCTAACATGCCACATGCCACATGCTACAAGTATGTGTATACATACATATGTACATACATTTCGTATGTATGCAACTGCAATTCAATGAGTGTTCGATTCTAACTATAATAATGACAAAAGGAAAAGAACTACAATTGTTTAAATTTAAGCAACTTTTAGACTTAAGATTTGAATATTAAAGTTTTATTAAAAAGAAACTAAATTGCATGTAAATATTAACAAAAAAAAAGATGCAGAAAAAACGCATTGTAAATTTTTTACAAGAATACAATATAGTTACAAGATCTCTATAATGATCAAATTTAATTATTTAGTTTCATTTGTTTTAGATCGTAAGATAGCTCTTCTAAACTAGATTGAAATATTGAAGATGTTTTTCTATATTTTAAACAAGAATTGATATTAAAAGTTTTTTTTTTAAATAAGAACTTTGCTTATACCTTTCGGAACCACTCGAAACTAGTAATTTTGTACTACAAATATAAAAATAAATAAAAAAAAACATTCCCAAAAATTTAACTAAAACGACTTTTTGATCACTTCATAATAATATTCAAGTAACTGTTATAATATATACATATTGAAAAATAAAAGGACTAGTTTTAGATATTCTATTCCTATTTTTAGATATTTTCTATAATACATTTTGATTTCAAAACGAAACTCCGAATCGAAAGGGTAAAAATAACTTTAATGTGCAAAATACATATGTATATATATATTTTTTTTTTTTAAATTTTTTTTTAATTTTTAAAAATTCTTAATCGTAAACATAAAATATTAAAAGAAAGTTAAAATTTTGCCAAAATTTTGTTATTATTTTGTTAAAATGTTTGCATATTTGCAACAGATTACTTTGCAAGAATTTTGTTTACACTATTTTTTGCATTATTTTGGAAATTTTTGTTACATTTATATTATTCTCTCATCATTTTATATGTATATATTTTTTATTTGCAATTTTTATTTTATTTGTAGCATTTGTTTTTTTTTTTTTAAGAATATCTTTGCAAGTCTTTTTAATCTCATTTTTTGTTGCTGCAAAGACATTGCCAGCTATTCCCAGACATGGAATCGGCGTGCTATATTGAATCACTTGCCTATATGAATGTATGTATGCATGTATGTATGTTTATGCAAGTGGAGTATATACATACATACATACATATATGTATATTGAAAGGGGTCAAAGTTGTTGCACAGTCTCACGACACAATTCGCAGGCATCGGCATTAAGATGTTTGCTGGCAAAAAGGAAAAACTGAAACTGGGACTGAAACGGGAGTTTGTGCCCCTGAACATATTATTCAACGTTTGTGTATGCTGCAATTGCTCTACATTTTCAAATAAAAACAAAAAAAAAACAGAATGAACTGATAAAAAAAAAAAAAGAAAAGAACTCGAACGATGAGATGATGCGTGTGCTCGGCTTTTAGGTTTTTTTTTCGCATTTAATGCAATTAACCTCAAACTAAATGGCAATCACTTTAATTTGCTTTAATTAAGCTTTATATGCCTATGAACAGAGATGATGATGATGATGATGATGATGATGGGGAGATGAGAACGTGGAAAGGGTAGTAGGCAGTAGGCAGCAGGCCGAACAGCATGAGGTGGAAGAGGTGGGTGGGAGGTAGCCCAAAAACGACGCCTATATGGCATGACTGACGGTTCTTTAATTAATTACAAAGTGTTGGCAAATGAAGGGGTTATGGGGTATTAAGGGGAAACACAATTGTGGGACAAGAGGAATGCTGATGAAAGAGAGAAGTTCCTTCTCAACATCTTTCTTGCCTGGCACTCAACGCCCACTTTTCGATTGGTAACTAGGCATGTTTCCTGTGTTCATGTTCGTTCATCTTTCATTTTCATATTTCAAGTGCAAGTGCTCTCAGGATGCACATGCGGTCTCTGTCCGCATCCGCATCTCCGCATCTACTTCTTTGAATTGGAATCGACACTCACTCACACACACACACACACACACACACACAGACAGACAGACAAAAGAGAGCGATCCACGCATGCGCACACTTAATGAACGCTTAACGGATGTTTCTATCCATCTCGCTCTGGCATTGTGGGCTGACACTTGTAACATAAGCATGAGCATGGGCATGGGCATGGGCATGAGTTTTGAAAAACCTCAGCCCAGAGCCTGACATTTGTTTCCCTGCTGCTTTTACTCTCCTCCTACTTCTACTCCTACTCCGACTTCTACTCCAACTCCTACTCCTACTCCACCACCATCACCAGCACTTGAGTTGAGTTGAGTTGAGTCTCGTACGTGCCCAGATGCGTGGGAATGACGAGACGTCTGGAGGACTCTGTGAGGCGCTGGAGCAAGTTGCTCATAACTCAAAGCCAGGCGAAATTCGAGACTTGTTAATGCGGCAAATTATATGCGGCGACAGCGCGCATGCCTGCCATCTACATAAAGAGTAACAGAGCGAGAGTGAGAGAGAGAGAGGGAGTAAGAGAGAAAGCGATATATATATATGTATATATCTGCCCAAAATATATTGAAAGATAAACCACATTGTTTTTAACCTAAAATCCATTAATTTGTAGTTCTGTATATATATAAAATAACCATTTTCATTAAATTTAATTAACTTACCGACTTGAAAAATACTCTATTTATTGATCAAATTAACGGTACACTTATGTATAGATAATGTAAAGTGTAAAGTAAACTAACTTCAATTATGTTCCAGTCCAAAAAGTGACACTGGAAAGGTTTACACTCAACTTCCATATAACAGAGACGACTTTACCTGGGTTATACATATGTAAATCAATTTCAATATTTTGATTGATTTTAAAATATTAATAATATTAAGTGTAATTTGTTTCATTCGATTTGCATAGTCAAATTCAATGACTTTGACAAATGAACCCAAAAGAAAAATATGTACTTAATTTTTTTTTTTTTTTTTTTTTTTTTTTACCCCCACGGTTGAAGGGTATTGAAAGAGGGTCAAAAGCAAATTGAAAACTTCAAGCAAATTGACAGAGATGCTCCATAAGAAATACGCAATGATCACGCCACAGCCGAAAGAAAACGAACATCCCCAAAAGCCAAAAGACAAAAAAAAAATAACAGTTGAAAAATAACCAAACTTCAAAAAAAAAAAAAAAAGCAACCAACCAGCCTCGTTTCCCCCCCCCCCCCCTCAATTCTTGTTGCGAATTTATGAATGTATCTTTTCAGTTTCTTTCACGAGAACGTGAAACGGGGCAAACTGCAAACCGAAGCCAACATGCAATGCAATCTCTGAAGGATCGCGTCTGGAATGTGGCTTAAATTATGACTTAAATGGCGTTGGCAGTTTATGCGGCTGCCGTGTGGTTTGCCATTGCTTTGACGATCACGATGACGATGACGGCGACGATCATCATAATGATGATGATGATCATGTTGTAGATGATGAAGATCATGGCTTTTTGACTGTATGTTGGACGGACTGGTCAGCGGAAACGCCGCTCTCAAGAGATCTTTTGGACTCTTGAGCTTCTCAAGTCTCAAGTCTGGCTTTTATGCCGTTTCGCTGGCTTTCTTTTTCTTCCTCTCCCTCTATCTATCTTTTTCTCTCTCCCCCACCCCAACAACTTTATCTCCCTGTCTCTACTCTGTATATTTCTCAATGCTGTTTCGCCCATTCTTAAGAGTCTCGACTTGAGTTTAAAGTTGTTTGCTTTATTTGGTTAGTTTGCTTGACGTTAAGTTTTGTTTTTTTCTTCTTTTTTGTCTTCTCATTTCATTTCGTATCGTTTCTTTGCTGTTTTTGGTTGTGGCTCGCATTCTTGGCCACATCCTTCACAAGGTCATGCCAGTGGAGACGAGCCAGCGCTCACTGGAGTAATGATAAAAGACAACACTAACATACACACACACACACACAAGCACACACATGACAAATATGCTAGCATGGCACCACAGAAGAGAGAAGCGTATTTAAGCAAAGTAATCTTTAAGCAAATAATTGTATGTAGACGGTATACAATTTCTGTTTGACTGAATTGCTGGCATGCCCACATACACCCAAAACCCAAAAAAAAAAAACCTAAATCCGTGCCCTGGTCAGATCCAGCGTCATCATCATCATCATCGTTGTCGTCGACGTCGTACGTCGACGCAGTTGTCGTTGTCCATGTTTGCACAAATTGTTAGCGACTGCCACAGAGATACAGTTTGTTTTGGGTGTTCTTGTTGTTTTGGCTCATTTTTTTTTTTTTTTTTTACGGTTTGCCCCAAAGGCATTTTCACACACATACATATATACTACTATATACATATACATGCATGCATATGTATATAGAGATAGATATCCGACTCTGAAAAGTCAACTCTATTTTGTTGAGGGCCTTCTAACTACATTTGCCACATTGCCATCAAAGGCCTGTCGAGGGAAGTCTAGTCAGGATTTGTTCTATATAGTTAGGATATATCCTTTATAATTCGTTGGACATATATACATAGGTATACTATATATATCAGGTAGTATACACATGTACATATATAGGGCATTAGGCAGGACCCACTATAAGTAAGTTATAAGTCATCTTAAACCTAGCAAAATTGATTAATACAAAAAAAAAAGTGAAGAAAAATAATTTTAAAAAATATAAATAGTAAAAAATGTTTAAATATTTATTTATATTCAATTTTATAAGGATTTAGGTTAAAGCAAAATAACAGAAATAGATTTTTGTATATTTTTGAAAAAACTAAGCCTCGAAAGCTGTCTTCATTTTTTAGACTTTAGTCTATATCTTTGACTTTACTGAACAATATATATATGTTTGTATACATGAAAAGTTGTAAGTAGCTAAGCAAAGGCTTGACTACACAAAATGTAAGATTTGAAATATTATTTCAAATAACTATTTGGACATCTAAATCGTAACTGTTCAACAAAACAAAAAAAAAAAAAAAAAACCCAAATGTAAACAAACGTTTCCCCATGATTATCTGTTGTCACCTTCCCTTAACTATTTCACATATGATGCGATACGAGACGATATAACACCCCAACCAAGAAGAGACAAAAAAAAAAAAAAACAAACTGACATTTTCAAAGCCAACGCTCTCTGTTGTAGGTATATATATATACATACATATGTAGATATATATTCTGTTTGTGCGGCGATTTCGAGTTGTGTTGGGGTGTTAATAAGATATCAAATATGCATGTGGCCAGACCCAAACGCAAACCCAAACCCAAACTGAATGCCCAGAGACCAGACTTTGCCTCTCTCTCACTCCTTCTTTCTCTCTGTGTGTGTGTGTGTGTACGCTAACGAGGCGCGTTTGAAAATGCAGCATACAACAACAACAACCCACAAATAAAAAAACAAAACTAAAATTACCTTAAACATATTCAAATATTATATACTCTTTATTTCTATTTGTTTATAAGAAAATGTTAACTCTTGATCGAAAATATATATATGATATATCTCTAGTAATCAATATCAAACAATTTAATATATTAAACCATATTCTTGAGCTATGCTTGAGAAATCCTTAAGCTACAGTAGAGTCCGATTATGACGACGCTCAAGGGACCGACGTTTTACGTCGTTAAATCCGGAAGACGTACTATCCGGAAGGAGCAAAAAACGTCGTTATAAGCGGTTCGTTGTCGTCGACGTACTAACCGGAGGATCTTTCATATAAGTTTGTATGGGGACCAACCAAGACATCGAACTTTCGTCGCTTTAACCGGACGGACGCTAGGAGCGGAGTCGTTATAACCGGATTCTACTGTATATTTACACTTTAAAGTATAAATTTCTCAATTAAATACGTTAAATTTAAATTATAAAAAGATTTTGAAACTTCCTTGTCCCAGAGGAAAACAAAGTATATTATAGAGAATGAAATCTATAGAACAGACTTAACTTTTAAACCATTTATGATTATAATAATTTAAAAGTTTAGTTTGTTCTATAGATATCATTCTGTAGAAAATACAGTAGAATCCGGTTATAACGACTCCGCTTATAGCGTCCGTCCGGTTAAAGCGACGAAAGTTCGATGTCTTGGTTGGTCCCCGTACAAACTTATATAAAAGAACCTCCGGTTAGTACGTCGACGACGAACCGCATGTAACGACGAACCGCTTATAGCGACGATATTTTCCAACATTTTTCATACTACAACCGGATATTACGACGATCCGAAAAAAAAAATATATCGTAATAATCAAAAATTACAGGATTTCTAAATCAAGAACAATAAGAGAACCAGAAATTAATCTTGTTATATAATGCTTATGAATATTATGCATATTACGTATACAACGAAAAAAATGTTTATTTTTTGCTCCTTTCGGATAGTACGTCTTCCGGATATAACGACGGAAAACGTCGGTCCCTTGAGCGTCGTTATAACCGGACTCTACTGTATATATATTTATACATCAACTTAATACCATAAAAATCATACAAATCATTTAACAAACATTTTATCTCCGTGATATTTGACTTTCGAAATCTAATTCTTCAGTTTAGCTTTATACCCTCTCAAAATGATATCATATCGAGAATTAATGCCTAATATTTGAAACATAGTGCAAATACTGTAATACCCCCTGGAAGAGTAAAAAAGAGAGAGAGAGAGAGAGAAAAAACCAAACGGCAGCAGCCAGCCAAAAAGCGCGACAGCCAGCATTGAATGTGGCTTGGCTCAGTTTGGTGTTTTCTTTTATTTATTTTTTTTTTTTTTAAATTTTTTCTTTTTTTGTTCGTTGTTTATTTTTTAAAGATTAAAAAATAAAAAACGAGACAGCTCCAACTCCAATCTAACCCCTCTCCCGCTACTCCTACTCCAACTCCAACTTCATAGCCAGAAAGAGACTCAGCACCGGGGTCCATAACAAATGCCCCCAAGCACTCAAAAGCTTTTCTTATTTATTTTATTTTCAGATTTCTTTATTATTCCATTCAAATTAATTTTGTTTTTTTTTTTTCTTCTTTTCTTTTTTTTATTTTTTATATATATTTATTTTTTTTTTTTTCTGTATGTGGTGCGCAGGCGCAACATGATGATGATTTTTGTTCAGTGTAGCTGCTCGTAAAGCAAAAGCGTAGCACAGTAGCCGCAGTCGGGAATATACTACATACATAGATATATACAAACACACACACACACACATACATGTATGTATGTTTTGTATTTGTGTGTGTTTGTGAACGATGACGCTGGTGAAAAAAGAAAAAAATAATGAATAAAAGAAAACCTGTACACAAAAAAAGAAAAGGAAAGAAAAGGAAAGAAAAAAAAAACAAATACAACAACAGCAGACAAATAAACCAAATACAAAAGCCTTCTTTTGCTCCATCGTCGTCGTCGTCGTCGTCGTTGTCGTTGTTGTCGTATGGTCGGACGATCGGGCCGGTCATTTGGGTTTAGTGCGTGCGGCTTAACTGCAGCAAACTGGTCGAAAGAAGAAGACCTGAGGATCCCCAACCAGAGCATGAGCTGAGGTAATGCACAGTAGCTGAGCGCATGCTGGCAAAATTCTCTTCAGCATCCATCGATGCTCGACTTGTAAACCCCCCTCTCTACCCTCCACCCTTCATACTTTTTGTTGTTTTGAAGGGGCCTTCACGGCCAGACCACATTATGGCTAATAGTCTTTCTTGCCCTCTCTTTGTCGCTCTCTCTCTCTCTCTCTGTCTGCTGCTGCCTGATTCTTGTGCAAAAGACAAACTGGGCGTGGCAGCAACAGCAGCTTTATTATTATGCACTGTTGTTTGTATATGCTGTGAAAGGTGGGGAGAGGAGAAGAGAGGAGGAAGGGTGATAGGCCCCCAGCTTTTGGCTTTTACCAAGCATTCAATTCTTGCCTTCAATTCTCTGAGTCTCTGAGCGACTGTTTTGCGTTTTCTAGAGAAATCTCTAAGCACTTTTTCTTACGTCCTTTAAGGTCATTAAACGTGCATTGTTGTTATTGTTGTTGTTATTGTTGCTGTTGCTGTTATTTGTTTTCCGTTTGTTGGTGTTTAGTTAGTTTCACTTGAAATTGCTTGAAGAACGCAATGAAACTTGGCAACAATTTAAAAAAAAAAAATTTTATCGACTTTGCCTAACCATAATGAAATGATTTTTTTATATTTTAAATTTCGAAAGTCAATAGAGTTCTCATTTTCGAACTTGTAAAATAATCAGAAGAATATATAAGATAAATAAAAATACTTGGGAAAAAAGTAAAATTTAGTAGAAAATAGTATAGAGAATTATTTAAAAGAGTCTTACTAAAATTTACATCTTTTTCAGATTTTACTTTTCAATGTATTAAGCTTGATCATATTGAAACAAGAAATCAATTATGCTAATATAAAAACTGATATAGAAAACTTTTTCAGAGAAAAAGACCATTCACAAAAGACCATTTTATATTCTATACACAGCACAAAATTTAGATCATGGTTAATTAAAAGTTATATAAAATTAGATTCCTGTGACATATTGAAATGGAGTCCCAGAATCCGTTATTTGAATCCTGTCCTAGTAGATTCACACTTTTCTCCGCTAAAATAAACTTTTCCGACTATAATTCTACTACTTAACATAAGACCTAAATTAAGTTAAAACTATAAGCCAATTATTTACTGTTAGTTAACATTTTAAAAGACTGTTAGACAGAACTTTTTCTTTAGATAAATTAATGTCTCGTACCCTGTACGAATAGGTTAAAAGTGTATATTTAAGTCGCTAAAATGTATGCAACAGGCAGAAGGAAGCATTTCCCTACCCCATAATGTATACATACATATATATATATATTCTTGATCAGCATTACCAGCCAAGTCGATTGAGATATGTCCGTCTGTCCGTATGAGCAACTAGATCTCGGAGACTATAGGAGCTAAAGCTACCAAATTTGATGTGACTATCGGTCTAATGCATAGTCAAATCAAGTTTGTTTCAAATTTTTGCCACGCCCACTTCCGCCCTCGGAATTTGGAAAAAAATGAATTACTAGAGCTATATTAAAGATTCTTACCTTATACACACCTGTAAATGCACCATCTGACTGGATTTTTTACAAATCGAACAACAAATATCGGAGACATATCTACATATATGGCAAGAGTGAGCGAGATAGCATGCGTTCACTGTTGCTGCATGTAAAAGAGAAGTTTTCATGTAATTGATGGCTATTCCGAGGGTGTTTGATTTCATTTAGCATACCCTAATGGTACAGGGTATTTTCAATGTCGGCAGTGACGAATTGCTTGCTTCATTTATTATAGAATACTTGACTTTACTTAAAACACTTTACCAGACTCTAAGTGACTGACTAATAAGGATAATATAATATCCTTTAAGTCTCTTTCTTAGTGACTATACTAACTAGCTTACATACTATCCTTTTTAGTGATATATTTCCCTTTTTTAGCTTGTTTATATATGGAATACCAATGACATTACATGAAATTCCTTAATATTTTTTGTTATGTGAATCATTTTGTTTAATATGTTTTTTTTTCGTATGGTTTTTCATTGGCTTAATCATCATTCAGTCAAGTTCAACATCAGAGGTCGGGGCGATTATTACTGTAATGACATATTTTGTGTGTGTGTGTGTGTGTGAGTGTGTGTGTGTATTTTTTTCTTTTTTCTTAAAAGTGCCAAATGCCGACACTTAAGTATGAGCGTGACACAAAAGGGTTGACTTTTAATTAATTAATCAAATCGACAAGGAATTTTTATGGTTTTACAGTTAATTTTTGTTTTTTCGCTGATCTGTGAGTCAGAGATGATTTCTCGATTTCCTTAAGTAGGTTCGCCTCCCCCCCCCCCCACCACCACACACACACACTTGGTCGGTCACTTGGGTCAATTTTTTTTGGGTATCTTTTTTCTCTTTTGGTTACTTTTTTTTTCGTATATGAATATTAACTTAATTAGCTGTTAACTGTAAAAATAGGTAGAAAAAAAAAAAAGAAAATGGGCTCTACAACGGAAATGATTGCGTATAGGCCTAATCATACATATATATGTATATATGTATATATTTCTGACTGGTAAGTTAATGCCAAGTTGTAAGTAATAATTATGTTGATGGAATATTCATAACAGGAAATCCCTTTTACAACAGCTTTGTGTGTGTGTGTGTGTGTGTGTGCGAGTGTGAGTTGTGATTAAAATTACATAGACTCATGCTCAATCAATGCAAATGGGAATGTAAATGTAAATGTACAATAACAACAACAATATATGTATATATTGTACGCAATCCATTCGCAATGGTTTTTTTTTTTTTTTTTTTTTTTGTTACTGTGCAGTTCACTCACTGAATATCAAATTACTTTCAGTTTGAATTCGAATTGAATATAAGTGCGAGTGTGTGCGTGTATGTGTGTGTGTATGTGTGTATGGGGTGCACTACACTCAAAATGAATGGATGGATGGATGAATGGATGGTTAGTTGGCTGATATGACAGTGTATTAGCTTCATCATTTCAAGCCATTTGAAACATATAAAATATCAATATAGATATACAATTATTTTTATATGTATGTACATACGATCAATTTTAAGAAGCTGACCCCCTCCACCCCTCCACCAATGGAAAGGGGAAGTATTACAGTGCCACTTGAAATTTGTATACGCTTTTTAATACTTAAGCATATCCGTTCAGATTATATGTATATAAATTTTCATTAGGCATTTTCTTCTTGTTAAGCATTAAAATTGAATTTATGCTTGTAATAAATATACTAAAAAAAATTTTAAATATTGAATACTATATTTAAAATGAAGTATTAATCTTTAACAAAGTTTCTCTTAACAAAAGAAATTGGAACTGTTTTTCTTTGTTTTTTTTTTTTTAATTGAAAAAACTCTTAAATAAAGAGTAATATCAATACAATCCAAAAATTAAATGGAATATCTCATTTCTTACAAAATTTATCTTAACTAAAGAAATTGCAACTGTTTAACTTCTTTTTTTTTTTGTATTTGGAAATGAAAAAGTAATATAAATTCAATCTAAAAATTTACACAAACTAATGTGTGTGTTTTAATTTGAATTTTTTTTAATTTTTCAAAAAATTCTCATAAATATTTGTAAAGTTAACTAAAATTAGAAAATGCTCTAAACATATATAAAATAATAAGCAATCTAATTAGAATAACTGTGGTTAAACTTCAGTTTTTTAAAAAACTAAGCAGAATGATTTTGACTTTATTAAGTTATTTTAGTTTCTTTTTCTAGACAGAATTTGATTGATATATACACATATAACATAATATCAAATATCAAATTCAACTTCAGTATTATTTCTGTCAATCTTAATTCTCAAACAATTTGTTCATTGTCTAACGACAGATTACAAATACAAAATAAATTTAAAAAAAAAACAAAAAAAAAAACTTCAGTATATGAAATTTTTAAGGTTTTTTTTACAATTTATGCTTCAGTTATTAAAATTATAATAAATTAAAAAAAAAAGTTTTGCAATTCAAACCAAACTATTTAGCCAAAACTTAAATGTTATATAATGTCTATTGGCTTTCGTTATTATTAGTATTATTTTTGCTAACATTGATTTGTAGCGCCCTCAAGAAGTCGTTGTAAATCGACAGTTGAAGTTTATGTTCCCTCCTGATTCCGATACCGAGGTGAAACTTATAGTTTTTGCTTACACATTTAGCTAGCTAAACCAACTCTGCCTTGCACAGTAGTTATCGCACACACACACACACACACATATACATATATGTATGTGCGTGTGTGCACACATTCACATGAAATGCGATTTATTTATTAGCACCCCACAGCAGTCAGAGAGGCAGGCAGGCAGTCAACATTTGTTACTTTATACAATGCCGCAGCTTATTTGGATAAACATAAACCCTACGCGACATGAGGCCCGATCCAGCCATTCAACGATCCAACGATCCAACGATCCGCCAATCCATGTGAGGAGGCCACACAATCAGTCATTCATCCAAGCCAAAGCGACCATCCATCCATCCATCCATCCATCCATCCAACCAACCAACCAACCAACCATCCCTCCCAAACCTCCGCCGCCTTTATCATACTCTTCACTAACGCCGTTACCGTTGCCGCCACCGCTTTGCCTATTTCTGTATGCGTAAAGCAATCTATTCATAAAATAAAATTAAATAAAATAAATAAAAATAAAAAAAAAGTAGACAACAACAGGCAACAGCAGCAACAACAACAAGAAAATATATATTTTCATTTACATCATTTTCAAGACCGGAAGAGCACTTCCTCTCTGTTGTGTGCTGGCTATACATACATACATATGTATGTATATATGTATGTACATATGTATATGCTGATATGTACACACAGATGTATGTCTACACAAATACATATGTACATAAGTTCCATCAATCGCAGCACCCGCACCAAGCCGTAGACCCACAATTGAGGTTGCAGCTTGTTGATTTTTCCATGCGTCAACATAAGCAAAGCGGAAAAGCCATTTCCACAAAATGACTATAAATAATAAACGAACTATCTAAAACAATACAAAATATTAAAAAAAAAAAAAAAATAAAAATATATATACAAAATATTCCATTAATTTAACAATTTAAATTATAATTTGATCTTAATATTATTTCAACCTTTTCCGAATTATCTGGGTAATATCTTAAGGAAACTTTTGAAGGATACGTTTTAAGGATACACGACTCATCATTGGGATACAGGACACATCCATGTCCTGTCTTACCTAACTACTTTAGGCTATAAGTTAACCGATTTTCCAAATTTTTTACACCAATATCATTTCTGCTTCTCTAAAGAGAAAAAAACTACAGAATAAATTACAAGAACTTGAAAAAAATTTCTTGTCGATTTTTTGTAAATTTTTACAGAGGTTACATCGGCATCAAATTGAAAAAATTTGATCGAACATTTTTTTTTCAAGTGGAAAAAAATTTTATATAGTTTTTCGCTCCGTAAAAATTTTTAAAGTCGGCAAAAAGATGGCCAACTTATAGACGCTTGAAAAGGACATTGGAACTTTGTATGGAACCTTTACTTCGCAAGGCTCTATCCTTTGCTGCAACCTTTACTTTGCAAGGCTCTATCATTTGAAGGATTCGAAACTTCGTCCTTTTAAGGAACCTCAACTTTGCAAGGCTCTTTGCTTTGAAGAAACCTCCAGTTCGCAATGCTCTATCCTTTGGATGGAAACCCAACTTCACAAGGCTCTATCCTTTTAATGGACCCTCAACTTTGCAATGCTCTGTACTTTGGAAGGAACCTCAACTTCAATGGAACCTTAACTTCGTAATTCTCTATCCTTTGGGTGAAACTTCGCAAGGCTCCACCCTTTGAAGGAATCTTAACTTCATAAGGCTGTATCCTTTGAAGAAAACGCAACTTCGAAAAGCTCGGAATGGAACCTCAACTTCGCAACTTTCTTTGGATGGAACCCCAAATTCGCAAGGCTCTTTCCTTTGGAATGGAACCTCAACTGCGGAAGTCTCTTTCCTTTGGATGAAACCTGAAAATTGGAAGTCTTCTTCCTCCAGCCTCCAGAGGCTCTACTATTGTCTAATTTGGACGGTTTTTCAAAAACTAATAAGTTATTTAATTTCTTTAAGAATTGCATTTCTGGCTTTAAAATTTTAAAAGGTTTAAAGAATCTTTAAATTTTAGAAATGTAGTACAAAAATATTTACAATATCTTTTCAAGAAGCAAAAAGTACAAAATGCCAAAATTTGTCAAAGTTAAAGCATTTACATTAATTTTAAAATTTTTACAAAATATTAGCCTTATGTTTTTCAAACAAAGAGGATTGAAATATTAAGTTATATCTTCAGATCAACTCTTTTTTTTCATTCAAAGTTGATTTTTTTTTTTAATGATTTTTCAAAAAGAATAAATTATGAAATGTTGCACAGTTGAAGAGCGTTGCCATATCCTCACTCAGTTCAAACATCTCTCATGCTCTCCTTCTCTGTCGCTCCCTCATGTTCTTGGTTTTGGGGGGCAGTCCAAACATATTTCCAAATGCCAAAATTTTCCGCAAATAAAACACAAAGAAAAATATTTCAAATAACATTTAGCGAAAAACTGGCGCCAGCTATTTTGTTGGCCTCCATCCCTTCCAGCACCCCCCCATACCGGATCATCCCTCCGCACACCTCATCATACCCCCAGGCAGGCATCTGGGGTACCACCTGAAGTGCTCATTAAATTTAAAGCGTAAAAATTGGAAAATTCACATGAAAATCTTCATCAGAGTGAAAGCGATCGAGCAACCAATTGAGGCAAAGTGTGTGAGTGAGAAAGGGCATAATTATGGCTAGTGGGCGGCAGAGGAGAAGACAAAGACGAAAGCGAAGGCGAAGCGTGGTGGCTATTAGGATGAGGAAATAAATTTTCAATTCGAACCATGGCCATGGGTTTACTTATTTACGGCATGGATATTTATAGTTTTAACCTCAAACAGGTGTAAACCGTAAAATGGCAAAACATTGTTTAAATCATTTAATTGTAAACTTTTGTTTTTTTTCCTTTTTTTTTCGTTGTTGCCTTATGCCCACAAACGTCAGCAGTGTCTTGAACGGATAGTAGGAGGCGAGGATTGCAGGGGGGGGCTTACACCATTCTCCCCGTCCCCCTTCATAGACATTCCACTTCTTCATCTATTTACTTCATCATCAACTGACGGGTCAAACAAATTGCTTAGTAGAACAAAAAAAAATATATATGAAGATTTGTTTTGTTCATGCCGACTATTCTATACACTGCTCTTTTTTAAGTTTTGTACATAAATGTAGATAGATCTGGTAAATCACTTGATTCCGAGTTAACAAATCATTGAAAAGATATTATATATTAGAATGTGAGAGATCAGAGAGAGAGAGAGAGTGAGAGTAGAGAGGTTCTAGATTTACGCTTTATATTCCTAACTTATCAATTTGTTTCTCTTTTAAAAAGAAACAAAAAGCTCTGTTGATACAACAACCTTTTTACATTGATTATACAGTGAGAGATAATTGTATTCATCCATATGATCATTACAAACTGTTTAAGTAAAACGTATATACCCTTTATTCCAAAAGTTTTAAGACAAAGACGAAAAAAAGAAAAGAAAATATATTTAGCTAGAGGCAAAAGATCGCTTCCAGGAAACCCGGTGAATGATTTTTTTTCTTATTTTTTTTTTTTTTTTTGCTGAGGTCGAGGCTCTTGTTCTCTGCTGTCTTTTTTTTTTAATGTAGTTCATCAAAATTGTATTATTATATTTTATTTTGGCACGCGGCCCCTTGCCGTGCCATTGTCATTCATACAAACACACCCTCAGAAAGTTGGTGTTGAGATACATACATACATATATACATATGTACATATATTGAACTACAGATGCAGATAGAGATACCGATACTTCTTATTCATCTGGTGAAGAGCTGTTTGCTTTGGCTTAATTTGAATTATTTGGCCGTAAATAAGGCACAATGGTAGCAGAGCGGGCGGTATCTTTATCTGAATCTAAATCAAGTTTCAAAATCATTGAATCTCCTGATCTCACTTCGTCTTCGTCTTGTCGAAATGAAGGGATTTTTTGAAAATTTCGTTCAGTATCAGAATACATGTAGTAGTTTTTGTGATGCAAGAAAAGCATAAATATTTATTATCATAAAATGCGGCAGTAGAAAGAATCTGTGGCAGCATTCAACATTCATCCAGCAGCCGCCCCACTGAAAAGGAAAACAATTTCTCAATGTCTTTTATATCGAAGCAAAAAAAAAAAAAAAAAAACAACAACGAAGAATCCGAAGAAAGAGCCCACCTTCAGTTGTTAAAACCTTTCCCGCCCCCTCCCCGCCAACCCTTTCCCTAACCAATACAGTTCATACCTTTTGTGCTGCGACCATCAAAATAAAAAAAAAAAAAAGCAAGTAAAATTATTGGATTTAGGGATTCGACTAGAAGATGATCTCTTTTAACATCAAGTGATATAATTTTATAATTCTTTGCAGCTCTTTAGTTGAATATTATTATATGTATATATAAAAAGACAAATAATTATATACATACATATGTATATATCTATCTGAATAAGATTACTTTTTTCGACTAAAGGCAATGGTTGGAATCTTTCATATAGTAAATTATACCGATTCACTCAAATCAGCATATTATTATCTAGGAAAGAATATGTTAAAGAAATTGTAACAATATTTGGTAATTTTTAGCGATAGATTCCTATAAAAACTATATAATACCCATTACTGATAATGATAATCAGTCAAACAATCGATTTAGAAAAGAATTAAGCTTTCATGGCAAATCAGTTAGTAATCCATTTTATAGAATTGTTTTGAATCGCATTATATTCTTTTTACTTTATATGCACTTTCAATTATATTATTCAATTTAAATCTTAATATGTTTGTAAGTAGTCGATTTCAAAAGATTTAGAAAATATACTTTACCTGATTAAAAAATTAAATTTTCACTACATACTTATCATTATACAATTCGATTAAAGTCGGAAATTGGTGCATATTATAGGATCATCATAAATTGTAATATCTTCCAAATTGGAAAGAAATAATTGCACAGTTTTTCTACAACAGATTCTCTATACAAAATGTTCGGATATTAAAAAGAAATGTTGTTCAAACTAAATGTAAAATATACAAACATATAATACTATATATCTAAATGTAATTTATTTCAATTTGATTCACAGTAAGAATCTATATATCTTAAGCTCCGATTTCCCGAAAAAAAAAACAAAACAAAACAACCTTAAAGCTAATCCCCTTTAAAGGGTATCAAAAAAAAAAAAAAAAAAAAAAAAAACAAGACAAGACACTAAAGACAAAGACGCGCTCTACTCTCGGTCTCGGAACCGATCGAGAAACTTGTTTAGCACGCGTTACAACGGCTGCCTGTATTCGGGAGGCTCTCAAAATGTTTGCGGTCGGGTCACTCTTCACCCCCATCTACCATCTACATTCACATCCATATCTACCTTATATTCAGACTCTCAATATTACCGCCTGACGCGCCCACTCGGCGCTTATACCTACACAGATACATACATACATATATAGATACTATAGTATATATTTGTTTATGCCACATGTAACAATCGAAGTCAGCAAAAAGCAAAAAGAAAAGAAAAAACGTCTCTTTGCCTTAATCCGTTCAGCTAAACGTTGATTATACAGATTCTTTCCCTCCACACTCTGTTATGCCTAACCTTACCTTACCTTACCTAACCTAACCTTACCCATACCCATGCCTTAACTTGGCCATACCTTGCCCATTGCTACAACATTCACTGCGTGGGCTCATTGTGGAATTTCTACACTCATTCTTGATTGTTTCGTTTCGTTTTACGCTCTGGGCCATATGTGTTTTTGTTTGCTGCATTCCAGTTGAATTGGTTTTGGGTTGAAAAAAGAAACGAAAAAAAGAAAAAAAGAGAGAGAAAAAAAAAACCCAAAAATCAAGAAACGAGAGTTGAGAAAAAGCCAAGCCCGAATGAAAACGAGGAACATCTTCAGATAATAAATTTGAATTTCAATAAATTATTTCGTTGCTACAAGACAGACGTCCAAGGGGCCGGGTTTCGGTACGGTACCGGTACGATATTGGGATCCTCTTCACCTTCATTGTGCTCCCCCATCTGCTGAATGGTCAACGTTGATCTTCTTTTCTTTTTTTTTTTCTTTCGTTTTGCCTCGCGTGAATTTCATTCAACATTTTTTTTCCTTCTTTTTTTTTTTTTTGAGCAATTTCTTTTTGGCCTTGTTGTTGGATGTTTTATATATATTTATATCTCTCTTCATTTTTTTGTTTTTTTTTTTTTTGCAGTCATTGTTGGCCAAGGCTGAAGATCGATATAATGTCTGTGTGTGAGTGTGTAAATACCAAAAGTTGTTATGGGTCTGATGAAGTGATCAGGCCTTGACATTGATCAAATGCCAGAATGCCAGAGAAAGAGAGAGAGAGAGAGAAAGAGAGAGAGGGAGGTGGGAGAGGAGATGATGATCATTATGCTGCTGATGGTTAAAGGAAAATTTCAAACGAACTTTTTCTCATCTCATTTATGATACACCACAGATGTGGCCAAAAAGAAGAAAAGTTATTTGCATAAAACATGAGCAAAACATAAAAATTAAGAAAGAAATTATTAACTTTAATAGTTAATAAGAATATGAAATGGAATCAATGTAATATATGTATATCTATAAAACAGTTAAAGTTCTACAAAGAAAGATATGCAATTATATAGATTAATCGGAACTTTGCTATAACAAATATTTAGGTTATGTTAAAATACTTATACATATAAGTATGTATAATATATATGTACATATATCAGGCATATATATCAGATTTAGTAAAAGTAAGTAACTTCCTCTCTCCACCAACTTTATAACCATTCAACTAATCTAATTATCTAAACACAAAATACCAGCTTGACGCAGCTTGACATCTGTGTTTGGGCATAAAAATCATATACATACATATGGGTGATAATTTCCCAAGTGAGCCACCCAAAATTTAATGGTTGATTTTTTATCAAAATCATACATAAATCGCCTTACAAGGAGAAATAAAAAAATTAATTTGCGCAGTTTTGGTAAAATCGAAGTTTACCAACAGTTATTAATAAAAACATTTTTCCGGATAAATTTCTTAATTATTTATTTTCTCTTTACTCGTTGCTTTTTTCTTGATCATTTCTTTTCTGTTGCCGTTAAATTGAGATTGGGTTCCCATAGATATATTTTATTTCCATGATACCATTAGCTAAAAGAAATTATAAACAATTTACTTAAGAAATTGTAAAAAATTCTTACTTTTCCAGTCAATATAATTTTATTTTTTATTAAACATTTATCTTTATTTAGTCAGTCAGTCTCAAGTTATCGGTATTTGAATTATTTCCCATTGACTTGTTCTTAAAAAAATTCACTTCCTAGTTACATAAAGTTAGCCTTTACTTGATAAAGTGAAGTAAATTCGGATAACTTTTGACTATTTGAGTAAAATTGGCACACCTAATTATATACCCAAACTGCTCCACTTGACCAAATTTTGCCGAAATCGGACAATAAATATCGGAGATATACCTATATGAGTTTTGCACTGAATTGCCAAGGCGACATTGGCTGGCAAGAGTGAGTGAGACAGCAGGCGTTCGCTGTTGCTGCATGTTAAAGAGAATTTTGCTTGAAATTAATGGCGATTTCGAGGATGTTCTTTTTCATTTAATATAACTAGTTGGTACAGGGTATACTCAATATCGGCAGGGACGACTTGCTTGCTTCATTTTTTATTTCCATTGAATATTTTTCTTTTATTTATTTTTTATTTTAAGCATTTTCATTCCATTCCATAATCAATTCCAATCCATTCCAATCCATTCCAATCAATTCCATTCCATTCCATTCCAATCCAATCTAATCCATTAGGAATGGGACTACAGGAATAGAACTACCAGTGCGTGCAATCCCAGTGCGTGCAATTCTACCGGGTGCAATCCCACTGAGTGCAATCCCACTGGGTGCAGTCCCACTGGGTGCAATCCCATTCGGTGCAATCCCACTGGGTGCAATCCCACTGTGTGCATTCCCACTGGGTACATTCCCACTGGGTACATTCCCACTGGGTACATTCGCACTGGGTGCAATCCCAGTGCGTGCAATCCCTTTGGGTGCAATACCATTAGGTGCAATGCCAGTGTGTGCAATCCCAGTGCGTGCAATCCCAATGGGGGCAATCCCACTGGGTGCATTCCCACTGGGTGCATTCCCACTGCATAGGCGTAACCCCATAGGTGTAACCCCATAGATGTAAGCCCATAGGTGTAACCTTATAAGTGTAACCCCATAAGTGTAACTGCATAGATGTAACTCCATAGATGTAACCCCATAGATGTAACCCAATAGATGTAACCCCGTAGATGTAACCCCATAGATGTAACCCCATAGATGTAACCCCGTAGATGTAACCCCGTAGATGTAACCCCGTAGATGTAACCCCATAGATGTAACCCCATAAGTGTAACCCCATAAG
This sequence comes from Drosophila austrosaltans, assembly GCA_035045865.1. Lineage (NCBI taxonomy): Eukaryota > Metazoa > Arthropoda > Insecta > Diptera > Drosophilidae > Drosophila > Drosophila austrosaltans. Next base: position 9,902,986 of record JAWNOQ010000207.1, read on the forward strand.
TGTAACTCCATAGATGTAACTCCATAGATGTAACCCCATAGATGTAAACCAATAGATGTAACCCCGTAGATGTAACCCCATAGATGTAACCCCATAGATGTAACCCCGTAGATGTAACCCCATAAGTGTAGATGTAACCCCATAGATGTAACCCCATAGGTGTAACCCCAGAGGTGTAACCCCATAAGTGTAACTCCATAGATGTAACTCCATAAGTGTAACCCCATAGATGTAGTCCTATTCCTGTAGTCCTATTCCTGTAGTCCTAGTCCTAGTCCTATTCCTGTAGTTCTATTCTTGTAGTTCTATTCCTGTAGTCCTAGTCCTAGTCCTATTCCTGTTGTCCTATTCCTGTAGTCCTAGTCCTATTCCTGTAGTGCTATCCTGTAGTCTTATTCCTGTTGTCCTATCCTGTAGTGCTATCCTGTAGTCTTATTCCTGTTGTCCTATCCTGTAGTCCTATTCCTGTAGTCCTAGTTCTAGTCCTATTCCTCTAGTCCTGCTCCTCTAGTCCTATTACTGTAGTCCTATCCTGTAGTCTTATTCCTGTAGTCCTATCCTGAAGTCTTATTCCTGTGGTCGTATTGCTGTAGTTATTCCTGTAGTCCTATTCCTGTAGTCCTATTCCTGTAGTCCTATTCCTGTAGTCTTAATCCTGTAGTCCTATTGTTGTGGTCCTATTCCTGCAGTCCTATTCCTGTAGTCCTATTCCTGTAGTCCTATTCCTGTAGTCCTATTCCTGTAGTTATTCCTGTAGTAGTATTCTTGTAGTCCTATTCCTGCAGTCCTATTCCTGTAGTTCTATTTCTGTAGTCCTATTCCTGTAGTCGTATTCCTGTAGTTAATCCTGTATTATATAGGAATATAATCCTATTCCTGTAGTCCAAGTCCTAGTCCTATTCCTGTAGTCCTATTCCTCTAGTCCTGCTCCTCTAGTCCTATTCCTGTAGTCCTATTCCTGTAGTCGTATTCCTGTAGTCGTATTCCTGTAGTCGTATTCCTGTAGTCGTATTCCTGTAGTTAATCCTGTATTATATAGGAATATAATCCTATTCCTGTAGTCCTAGTCCTAGTCCTATTCCTGTAGTCCTATTCCTGTAGTCCTATTCCTGTAGTCCTATTTCTGTGGTCCTATCCTGTAGTCTTATTCCTGTAGTCCTATCCTGTAGTCCTATTCCTGTAGTCCTAGTCCTATCCTGTAGTCTTATTCCTGTAGTCCTATCCTGTAGTCCTATTCCTGTAGTCCTAGTCCTAATCCTATTCCTGTAGTCCTATTCCTGTAGTTCTATTTCTGTAGTCCTATCCTGTAGTCCTATCCTGTAGTCCTATTCCTGTAGTCCTAGTCCTAGTCCTATTCCTGTAGTCCTATTACTGTAGTCCTATTCCTGTTGTCCTAGTCCTAGTCCTAGTCCTAGTCCTAGTCCTAGTCCTAGTCCTAGTCCTAGTCCTAGTCCTAGTCCTAGTCCTATTCCTGTAGTCCTATTCCTCTAGTCCTATTCCTGTAGTCCAAGTCCTATTCCTGTAGTGCTATCCTGTAGTCTTATTCCTGTTGTCCTATCCGGTAGTCTTATTCCAGTAGTCCTATCCTGTAGTCCTATTCCTGTAGTCCTATTCCTGTAGTCCTATTCCTGTAGTCCAATTCCTGTAGTCTTAATCCTTTAGTCCTATTCCTGTAGTCCTATTCCTCTAGTCCTTTTACTGTAGTCCTATTCCTGTAGTCCTATCCTGTAGTCCTATTCCTGTAGTCCTATTCCTGTAGTCCTATTCCTGTAGTCCTAGTCCTAGTCCTATTCCTGTAGTCCTATTCCTGTAGTCCTATTCCTCTAGTCCTGCTCCTCTAGTCCTATTCCTGTAGTCCTATTCCTGTAGTCGTATTCCTGTAGTCGTATTCCTGTAGTTAATCCTGTATTATATAGTAATATAATCCTATTCCTGTAGTCCTATTCCTGTAGTCCTATTCCTGCAGTCCTATTCCTGCAGTCCTATTCCTGTAGTCCTATTCCTGCAGTCGTATTGCTGTAGTTATTCCTGTAGTCCTATTCCTGTAGTCCTATTCCTGTAGTTATTCCTGTAGTCCTATTCCTGTAGTCCTAGTCCTAGTCCTGTTCCTCTAGTCCTGCTCCTCTAGTCCTATTCCTGTAGTCCTATTCCTGTAGTCGTATTCCTGTAGTCGTATTCCTGTAGTCGTATTCCTGTAGTTAATCCTGTATTATATAGGAATATAATCCTATTCCTGTAGTCCTAGTCCTAGTCCTATTCCTGTAGTCCTATTCCTGTAGTCCTATTCCTGTAGTCCTATTCCTGCAGTCCTATTCCTGTAGTCGTATTGCTGTAGTTATTCCTGTAGTCCTATTCCAGTGGTCCTATTCCTGCAGTCCCATTCCTGTAGTCCTATTCCTGCAGTCCTATTCCTGTAGTCCTATTCCTGTAGTCCTATTCCTGTAGTCCTATTCCTGTAGTCCTATTCTTGTGGTCCTATTTCTGTGGTCCTATTCCTGTAGTCCTAGTCCTATTCCTGTAGTCGTATTCCTGTAGTCCTATTCCTGCAGTCTTATTCCTGTAGTCGTATTCCTGTAGTTCTATTCCTGTAGTCCTATTCCTGTAGTCCTATTCCTGTGGTCCTATCCTGTAGTCTTATTCCTGTAGTCCTATCCTGTAGTCCTATTCCTGTAGTCCTAGTCCTATCCTGTAGTCTTATTCCTGTAGTCCTATCCTGTAGTCCTATTCCTGTAGTCCTATTCCTGCAGTCCTATTCCTGCAGTCCTATTCCTGTAGTCGTATTGCTGTAGTTATTCCTGTAGTCCTATTCCAGTGGTCCTATTCCTGCAGTCCCATTCCTGTAGTCCTATTCCTGCAGTCCTATTCCTGTAGTCCTATTCCTGTAGTCCTATTCCTGTAGTCCTATTCTTGTGGTCCTATTTCTGTGGTCCTATTCCTGTAGTCCTATTCCTGTAGTCCTAGTCCTATTCCTGTAGTCGTATTCCTGTAGTTATTCCTGTAGTCCTATTCCTGCAGTCTTATTCCTGTAGTCGTATTCCTGTAGTTCTATTCCTGTAGTCCTATTCCTGTAGTCCTATTCCTGTGGTCCTATCCTGTAGTCTTATTCCTGTAGTCCTATCCTGTAGTCCTATTCCTGTAGTCCTAGTCCTATCCTGTAGTCTTATTCCTGTAGTCCTATCCTGTAGTCCTATTCCTGTAGTCCTAGTCCTAATCCTATTCCTGTAGTCCTATTCCTGTAGTTCTATTTCTGTAGTCCTATCTTGTAGTCCTATCCTGTAGTCCTATTCCTGTAGTCCTAGTCCTAGTCCTATTCCTGTAGTCCTATTACTGTAGTCCTGTTCCTGTTGTCCTAGTCCTAGTCCTAGTCCTAGTCCTAGTCCTAGTCCTAGTCCAAGTCCTAGTCCTAGTCCTAGTCCTAGTCCTAGTCCTAGTCCTAGTCCTAGTCCTAGTCCTAGTCCTAGTCCTAGTCCTAGTCCTAGTCCTAGTCCTAGTCCTATTCCTGTAGTGCTATCCTGTAGTCTTAATCCTTTAGTCCTATTCCTGTAGTCCTATTCCGCTAGTCCATTTACTGTAGTCCTATTCCTGTAGTCCTATCCTGTAGTCCTATTCCTGTAGGCCTATTCCTGTAGTCCTAGTCCTAGTCCTATTCCTGTAGTCCTATTCCTGTAGTCCTATTCCTCTAGTCCTGCTCCTCTAGTCCTATTCCTGTAGTCCTATTCCTGTAGTCCTATTCCTGTAGTCGTATTCCTGTAGTCGTATTCCTGTAGTTAATCCTGTATTATATAGTAATATAATCCTATTCCTGTAGTCCTATTCCTGTAGTCCTATTCCTGCAGTCCTATTCCTGCAGTCCTATTCCTGTAGTCCTATTCCTGCAGTCGTATTGCTGTAGTTATTCCTGTAGTCCTATTCCAGTGGTCCTATTCCTGCAGTCCCATTCCTGTAGTCCTATTCCTGTAGTCTTATTCCTGTAGTTATTCCTGTAGTCCTATTCCTGTAGTCCTAGTCCTAGTCCTGTTCCTCTAGTCCTGCTCCTCTAGTCCTATTCCTGTAGTCCTATTCCTGTAGTCGTATTCCTGTAGTCGTATTCCTGTAGTCGTATTCCTGTAGTCGTATTCCTGTAGTCGTATTCCTGTAGTCGTATTCCTGTAGTTAATCCTGTATTATATAGGAATATAATCCTATTCCTGTAGTCCTAGTCCTAGTCCTATTCCTGTAGTCCTATTCCTGTAGTCCTATTCCTGTAGTCCTATTCCTGTAGTCCTATTCCTGTAGTCCTATTCCTGCAGTCCTATTCCTGCAGTCCTATTCCTGTAGTCGTATTGCTATAGTTATTCCTGTAGTCCTATTCCAGTGGTCCTATTCCTGCAGTCCCATTCCTGTAGTCCTATTCCTGCAGTCCTATTCCTGTAGTCCTATTACCTGTAGTCCTAGTCCTAGTCCTATTCCTGTAGTCCTATTCCTCTAGTCCTGCTCCTCTAGTCCTATTCCTGTAGTCCTATTCCTGTAGTCTTATTCCTGTAGTCCTATCCTGTAGTCCTATTCCTGTAGTCCTATTCCTGTCCTGTAGTCTTATTCCTGTAGTCCTATCCTGTAGTCCTATTCCTGTAGTCCTAGTCCTAATCCTATTCCTGTAGTCCTATTCCTGTAGTCGTATTCCTGTAGTTAATCCTGTATTATATAGGAATATAATCCTATTCCTGTAGTCCTAGTCCTAGTCCTAGTCCTATTCCTGTAGTCCTATTCCTGTAGTCCTATTCCTGTAGTCCTATTCCTGTAGTCCTATTCCTGCAGTCCTATTCCTGCAGTCCTATTCCTGTAGTCGTATTGCTGTAGTTATTCCTGTAGTCCTATTCCAGTGGTCCTATTCCTGCAGTCCCATTCCTGTAGTCCTATTCCTGCAGTCCTATTCCTGTAGTCCTATTCCTGTAGTCCTATTCCTGTAGTCCTATTCTTGTGGTCCTATTTCTGTGGTCCTATTCCTGTAGTCCTAGTCCTATTCCTGTAGTCGTATTCCTGTAGTTATTCCTGCAGTCCCATTCCTGTAGTCCCATTCCTGTAGTCCTATTCCTGCAGTCCTATTCCTGTAGTCCTATTCCTGTGGTCCTATTCCTGTAGTCCTATTTCTGTGGTCCTATTCCTGTAGTCCTATTCCTGTAGTCCTAGTCCTATTCCTGTAGTCGTATTCCTGTAGTTATTCCTGTAGTCCTATTCCTGCAGTCTTATTCCTGTAGTCCTAGTCCTAGTCCTAGTCCTAGTCCTAGTCCTAGTCCTAGTCCTAGTCCTAGTCCTAGTCCTAGTCCTAGTCCTAGTCCTAGTCCTAGTCCTAGTCCTAGTCCTAGTCCTAGTCCTAGTCCTAGTCCTAGTCCTAGTCCTAGTCCTAGTCCTAGTCCTAGTCCTAGTCCTAGTCCTAGTCCTAGTCCTAGTCCTAGTCCTATTCCTGTAGTCCTATTCCTCTAGTCCTGCTCCTCTAGTCCTATTCCTGTAGTCCTATTCCTGTAGTCTTATTCCTGTAGTCCTATCCTGTAGTCCTATTCCTGTAGTCCTAGTCCTATCCTGTAGTCTTATTCCTGTAGTCCTATCCTGCAGTCCTATCCCTGTAGTCCTATTCCTGTAGTCCTATTCCTGTAGCCGTATTCCTGTAGCTATTCCTGTAGCCGTATTCCTGTAGTTATTCCTGTAGTCCTATTCCTGTGGTCCTATTCCTGTAGTCCTATTCCTGTAGTCCTATTCCTGTAGTGCATTAGATTAAGCACAAATTTCTGTGTATTCTGTTAAATTTTCATGAAAATCTATAGGAGAAATTTTGAGAAACCGTAATTGAAAATTGTTGCCGCCATCGATTCAATATGCCGGCATGGAGTATGGGGGGGGAAAATATATTGCCCATCACCGATCGTCGCTAATTTTTTCTGAGTTTGTCGGCATATGCAACGGTAGTGCATTAGATTAAGCACAAATTTCTGTGTATTCTGTTAAGTTTTCATGAAAATCTATAGGAGAAATTTTGAGAAACCGTAATTGAAAATTGTTGCCGCCATCGATTCAATATGCCGGCATGGAGTATGGGGGGGAAAATATATTGCCCATCACCGATCGTCGCTAATTTTTTCCGAGTTTGTCGGCATATGCAACGGTAGTGCATTAGATTAAGCACAAATTTCTGTGTATTCTGTTAAGTTTTCATGAAAATCTACAGCAGAAATTTTGAGAAACCGTAATTGAAAATTGTTGCCGCCATCGATTCAATATGCTGGCATGGAGTATGGGGGGGGAAAATATATTGCCCATCACCGATCGTCGGCCTTTTTTTTCCGAGTTTGTCGGCATATGCAACGGTAGTGCATTAGATTAAGCACAAATTTCTGTGTATTCTGTTAAGTTTTCATGAAAATCTACAGGAGAAATTTTGAGAAACCGTAATTGAAAATTGTTGCCGCCATCGATTCAATATGCCGGCATGGAGTATGGGGGGGAAAATATATTGCCCATCACCGATCGTCGCTAATTTTTTCCGAGTTTGTCGGCATATGCAACGGTAGTGCATTAGATTAAGCACAAATTTCTGTGTATTCTGTTAAGTTTTCATGAAAATCTATAGGAGAAATTTTGAGAAACCGTAATTGAAAATTGTTGCCGCCATCGATTCAATATGCCGGCATGCAGTATGGGGGGGGAAAATATATTGCCCATCACCGATCGTCGGCCTTTTTTTTCCGAGTTTGTCGGCATATGCAACGGTAGTGCATTAGATTAAGCACAAATTTCTGTGTATTCTGTTAAGTTTTCATGAAAATCTACAGGAGAAATTTTGAGAAACCGTAATTGAAAATTGTTGCCGCCATCGATTCAATATGCCGGCATGGAGTATGGGGGGGGGCAAATATATTGCCCACCACCGATCGTCGCTAATTTTTTCCGAGTTTGTCGGCATATGCAACGATAGTGCATTAGATTAAGCACAAATTTCTGTGTATTCTGTTAAGTTTTCATGAAAATCTACAGGAGAAATTTTGAGAAACCGTAATTGAAAATTGTTGCCGCCATCGATTCAATATGCCGGCATGGAGTATGGGGGGGGGGAAAATATATTGCCCATCACCGATCGTCGCTAATTTTTTCCGAGTTTGTCGGCATATGCAACGGTAGTGCATTAGATTAAGCACAAATTTCTGTGTATTCTGTTAAGTTTTCATAAAAATCTACAGGAGAAATTTTGAGAAACCGTAATTGAAAATTGTTGCCGCCATCGATTCAATATGCTGGCATGGAGTATGGGGGGGGGGGGAAATATATTGCCCATCACCGATCGTCGGCCTTTTTTTTCCGAGTTTGTCGGCATATGCAACGGTAGTGCATTAGATTAAGCACAAATTTCTGTGTATTCTGTTAAGTTTTCATGAAAATCTACAGGAGAAATTTTGAGAAACCGTAATTGAAAATTGTTGCCGCCATCGATTCAATATGCTGGCATGGTGTATGGGGGGGCAAATATATTGCCCATCACCGATCGTCGCTAATTTTTTCTGAGTTTGTCGGCATATGCAACGGTAGTGCATTAGATTAAGCACAAATTTCTGTGTATTCTGTTAAGTTTTCATGAAAATCTACAGCAGAAATTTTGAGAAACCGTAATTGAAAATTGTTGCCGCCATCGATTCAATATGCCGGCATGGAGTATGGGGGGGGGGGGGAAATATATTGCCCATCACCGATCGTCGCTAATTTTTTCTGAGTTTGTCGGCATATGCAACGGTAGTGCATTAGATTAAGCACAAATTTCTGTGTATTCTGTTAAGTTTTCATGAAAATCTACAGCAGAAATTTTGAGAAACCGTAATTGAAAATTGTTGCCGCCATCGATTCAATATGCTGGCATGGTGTATGGGGGGGCAAATATATTGCCCATCACCGATCGTCGCTAATTTTTTCCGAGTTTGTCGGCATATGCAACGGTAGTGCATTAGATTAAGCACAAATTTCTGTGTATTCTGTTAAGTTTTCATGAAAATCTATAGGAGAAATTTTGAGAAACCGTAATTGAAAATTGTTGCCGCCATCGATTCAATATGCTGGCATGGTGTATGGGGGGGCAAATATATTGCCCATCACCGATCGTCGCTAATTTTTTCCGAGTTTGTCGGCATATGCAACGGTAGTGCATTAGATTAAGCACAAGTTTCTGTGTATTCTGTTAAGTTTTCATGAAAATCTATAGGAGAAATTTTGAGAAACCGTAATTGAAAATTGTTGCCGCCATCGATTCAATATGCCGGCATGGAGTATGGGGGGGGGGGGGGCAAATATATTGCCCAACACCGATCGTCGCTAATTTTTTCTGAGTTTGTCGGCATATGCAACGATAGTGCATTAGATTAAGCACAAATTTCTGTGTATTCTGTTAAGTTTTCATGAAAATCTACAGCAGAAATTTTGAGAAACCGTAATTGAAAATTGTTGCCGCCATCGATTCAATATGCCGGCATGGAGTATGGGGGGGGGGGGGAAATATATTGCCCATCACCGATCGTCGCTAATTTTTTCTGAGTTTGTCGGCATATGCAACGGTAGTGCATTAGATTAAGCACAAATTTCTGTGTATTCTGTTAAGTTTTCATGAAAATCTACAGCAGAAATTTTGAGAAACCGTAATTGAAAATTGTTGCCGCCATCGATTCAATATGCCGGCATGGAGTATGGGGGGGGGCAAATATATTGCCCAACACCGATCGTCGCTAATTTTTTCTGAGTTTGTCGGCATATGCAACGATAGTGCATTAGATTAAGCACAAATTTCTGTGTATTCTGTTAAGTTTTCATGAAAATCTACAGCAGAAATTTTGAGAAACCGTAATTGAAAATTGTTGCCGCCATCGATTCAATATGCTGGCATGGTGTATGGGGGGGGGCAAATATATTGCCCATCACCGATCGTCGGCCTTTTTTTTCCGAGTTTGTCGGCATATGCAACGGTAGTGCATTAGATTAAGCACAAATTTCTGTGTATTCTGTTAAGTTTTCATGAAAATCTATAGGAGAAATTTTGAGAAACCGTAATTGAAAATTGTTGCCGCCATCGATTCAATATGCCGGCATGGAGTATGGGGGGGGGAAAATATATTGCCCATCACCGATCGTCGGCCTTTTTTTTCCGAGTTTGTCGGCATATGCAACGGTAGTGCATTAGATTAAGCACAAATTTCTGTGTATTCTGTTAAGTTTTCATGAAAATCTATAGGAGAAATTTTGAGAAACCGTAATTGAAAATTGTTGCCGCCATCGATTCAATATGCTGGCATGGTGTATGGGGGGGGCAAATATATTGCCCATCACCGATCGTCGGCCTTTTTTTTCCGAGTTTGTCGGCATATGCAACGGTAGTGCATTAGATTAAGCACAAATTTCTGTGTATTCTGTTAAGTTTTCATGAAAATCTATAGGAGAAATTTTGAGAAACCGTAATTGAAAATTGTTGCCGCCATCGATTCAATATGCCGGCATGGAGTATGGGGGGGAAAATATATTGCCCATCACCGATCGTCGGCCTTTTTTTTCCGAGTTTGTCGGCATATGCAACGGTAGTGCATTAGATTAAGCACAAATTTCTGTGTATTCTGTTAAGTTTTCATGAAAATCTACAGCAGAAATTTTGAGAAACCGTAATTGAAAATTGTTACCGCCATCGATTCAATATGCCGGCATGGAGTATGGGGGGGGAAAATATATTGCCCAACACCGATCGTCGCTAATTTTTTCCGAGTTTGTCGGCATATGCAACGGTAGTGCATTAGATTAAGCACAAATTTCTGTGTATTCTGTTAAGTTTTCATGAAAATCTACAGGAGAAATTTTGAGAAACCGTAATTGAAAATTGTTGCCGCCATCGATTCAATATGCTGGCATGGTGTATGGGGGGGCAAATATATTGCCCATCACCGATCGTCGCTAATTTTTTCCGAGTTTGTCGGCATATGCAACGGTAGTGCATTAGATTAAGCACAAATTTCTGTGTATTCTGTTAAGTTTTCATGAAAATCTACAGGAGAAATTTTGAGAAACCGTAATTGAAAATTGTTGCCGCCATCGATTCAATATGCCGGCATGGAGTATGGGGGGGGAAAATATATTGCCCATCACCGATCGTCGGCCTTTTTTTTCCTAGTTTGTCGGCATATGCAACGGTAGTGCATTAGATTAAGCACAAATTTCTGTTTATTCTGTTAAGTTTTCATGAAAATCTACAGGAGAAATTTTGAGAAACCGTAATTGAAAATTGTTGCCGCCATCGATTCAATATGCCGGCATGGAGTATGGGGGGGGAAAATATATTGCCCATCACCGATCGTCGGCCTTTTTTTCCGAGTTTGTCGGCATATGCAACGGTAGTGCATTAGATTAAGCACAAATTTCTGTGTATTCTGTTAAGTTTTCATGAAAATCTATAGGAGAAATTTTGAGAAACCGTAATTGAAAATTGTTGCCGCCATCGATTCAATATGCTGGCATGGTGTATGGGGGGGCAAATATATTGCCCATCACCGATCGTCGCTAATTTTTTCTGAGTTTGTCGGCATATGCAACGGTAGTGCATTAGATTAAGCACAAATTTCTGTGTATTCTGTTAAGTTTTCATGAAAATCTATAGGAGAAATTTTGAGAAACCGTAATTGAAAATTGTTGCCGCCATCGATTCAATATGCCGGCATGGAGTATGGGGGGGGGGCAAATATATTGCCCAACACCGATCGTCGCTAATTTTTTCTGAGTTTGTCGGCATATGCAACGGTAGTGCATTAGATTAAGCACAAATTTCTGTGTATTCTGTTAAGTTTTCATGAAAATCTATAGGAGAAATTTTGAGAAACCGTAATTGAAAATTGTTGCCGCCATCGATTCAATATGCCGGCATGGAGTATGGGGGGGGAAAATATATTGCCCATCACCGATCGTCGGCCTTTTTTTTCCGAGTTTGTCGGCATATGCAACGGTAGTGCATTAGATTAAGCACAAATTTCTGTGTATTCTGTTAAGTTTTCATGAAAATCTACAGGAGAAATTTTGAGAAACCGTAATTGAAAATTGTTGCCGCCATCGATTCAATATGCCGGCATGGAGTATGGGGGGGGAAAATATATTGCCCATCACCGATCGTCGCTAATTTTTTCCGAGTTTGTCGGCATATGCAACGGTAGTGCATTAGATTAAGCACAAATTTCTGTGTATTCTGTTAAGTTTTCATGAAAATCTATAGGAGAAATTTTGAGAAACCGTAATTGAAAATTGTTGCCGCCATCGATTCAATATGCTGGCATGGTGTATGGGGGGGCAAATATATTGCCCATCACCGATCGTCGCTAATTTTTTCTGAGTTTGTCGGCATATGCAACGGTAGTGCATTAGATTAAGCACAAATTTCTGTGTATTCTGTTAAGTTTTCATGAAAATCTATAGGAGAAATTTTGAGAAACCGTAATTGAAAATTGTTGCCGCCATCGATTCAATATGCTGGCATGGTGTATGGGGGGGCAAATATATTGCCCATCACCGATCGTCGCTAATTTTTTCTGAGTTTGTCGGCATATGCAACGGTAGTGCATTAGATTAAGCACAAATTTCTGTGTATTCTGTTAAGTTTTCATGAAAATCTATAGGAGAAATTTTGAGAAACCGTAATTGAAAATTGTTGCCGCCATCGATTCAATATGCCGGCATGGAGTATGGGGGGGAAAATATATTGCCCATCACCGATCGTCGCTAATTTTTTCCGAGTTTGTCGGCATATGCAACGGTAGTGCATTAGATTAAGCACAAATTTCTGTGTATTCTGTTAAGTTTTCATGAAAATCTATAGGAGAAATTTTGAGAAACCGTAATTGAAAATTGTTGCCGCCATCGATTCAATATGCTGGCATGGTGTATGGGGGGGCAAATATATTGCCCATCACCGATCGTCGCTAATTTTTTCCGAGTTTGTCGGCATATGCAACGGTAGTGCATTAGATTAAGCACAAATTTCTGTGTATTCTGTTAAGTTTTCATGAAAATCTACAGGAGAAATTTTGAGAAACCGTAATTGAAAATTGTTGCCGCCATCGATTCAATATGCCGGCATGGAGTATGGGGGGGGCAAATATATTGCCCAACACCGATCGTCGCTAATTTTTTCCGAGTTTGTCGGCATATGCAACGGTAGTGCATTAGATTAAGCACAAATTTCTGTGTATTCTGTTAAGTTTTCATGAAAATCTACAGGAGAAATTTTGAGAAACCGTAATTGAAAATTGTTGCCGCCATCGATTCAATATGCCGGCATGGTGTATGGGGGGGCAAATATATTGCCCAACACCGATCGTCGGCCTTTTTTTTTCCGTGTTTGTCGGCATATGCAACGGTAGTGCATTAGATTAAGCACAAATTTCTGTGTATTCTGTTAAGTTTTCATGAAAATCTACAGGAGAAATTTTGAGAAACCGTAATTGAAAATTGTTGCCGCCATCGATTCAATATGCCGGCATGGAGTATGGGGGGGAAAATATATTGCCCATCACCGATCGTCGCTAATTTTTTCTGAGTTTGTCGGCATATGCAACGGTAGTGCATTAGATTAAGCACAAATTTCTGTGTATTCTGTTAAGTTTTCATGAAAATCTACAGGAGAAATTTTGAGAAACCGTAATTGAAAATTGTTGCCGCCATCGATTCAATATGCCGGCATGGAGTATGGGGGGGGAAAATATATTGCCCATCACCGATCGTCGGCCTTTTTTTTCCGAGTTTGTCGGCATATGCAACGGTAGTGCATTAGATTAAGCACAAATTTCTGTGTATTCTGTTAAGTTTTCATGAAAATCTACAGGAGAAATTTTGAGAAACCGTAATTGAAAATTGTTGCCGCCATCGATTCAATATGCCGGCATGGAGTATGGGGGGGAAAATATATTGCCCATCACCGATCGTCGCTAATTTTTTCTGAGTTTGTCGGCATATGCAACGGTAGTGCATTAGATTAAGCACAAATTTCTGTGTATTCTGTTAAGTTTTCATGAAAATCTACAGGAGAAATTTTGAGAAACCGTAATTGAAAATTGTTGCCGCCATCGATTCAATATGCCGGCATGGAGTACGGGGGGGCAAATATATTGCCCAACACCGATCGTCGGCCTTTTTTTTCCGAGTTTGTCGGCATATGCAACGGTAGTGCATTAGATTAAGCACAAATTTCTGTGTATTCTGTTAAGTTTTCATGAAAATCTACAGGAGAAATTTTGAGAAACCGTAATTGAAAATTGTTGCCGCCATCGATTCAATATGCCGGCATGGAGTATGGGGGGGGAAAATATATTGCCCATCACCGATCGTCGGCCTTTTTTTCCGAGTTTGTCGGCATATGCAACGGTAGTGCATTAGATTAAGCACAAATTTCTGTGTATTCTGTTAAGTTTTCATGAAAATCTACAGGAGAAATTTTGAGAAACCGTAATTGAAAATTGTTGCCGCCATCGATTCAATATGCTGGCATGGAGTATGGGGAGGGAAAATATATTGCCCATCACCGATCGTCGCAAATTTTTTCTGAGTTTGTCGGCATATGCAACGGTAGTGCATTAGATTAAGCACAAATTTGTTTGTATTCTGTTAAGTTTTCATGAAAATCTATAGGAGAAATTTTGAGAAACCGTAATTGGAAATTGTTGCCGCCATCGATTCAATATGCTGGCATGGTGTATGGGGGGGCAAATATATTGCCCATCACCGATCGTCGCAAATTTTTTCTGAGTTTGTCGGCATATGCAACGGTAGTGCATTAGATTAAGCACAAATTTGTTTGTATTCTGTTAAGTTTTCATGAAAATCTACAGGAGAAATTTTGAGAAACCGTAATTGAAAATTGTTGCCGCCATCGATTCAATATGCCGGCATGGTGTATGGGGGGGGGGCAAATATATTGCCCATCACCGATCGTCGGCCTTTTTTTTCCGAGTTTGTCGGCATATGCAACGGTAGTGCATTAGATTAAGCACAAATTTCTGTGTATTCTGTTAAGTTTTCATGAAAATCTACAGGAGAAATTTTGAGAAACCGTAATTGAAAATTGTTGCCGCCATCGATTCAATATGCCGGCATGGAGTACGGGGGGCAAATATATTGCCCAACACCGATCGTCGGCCTTTTTTTTTCCGAGTTTGTCGGCATATGCAACGGTAGTGCATTAGATTAAGCACAAATTTCTGTGTATTCTGTTAAGTTTTCATGAAAATCTACAGGAGAAATTTTGAGAAACCGTAATTGAAAATTGTTGCCGCCATCGATTCAATATGCCGGCATGGAGTATGGGGGGGGGGGAAAATATATTGCCCATCACCGATCGTCGGCCTTTTTTTTCCGAGTTTGTCGGCATATGCAACGGTAGTGCATTAGATTAAGCACAAATTTCTGTGTATTCTGTTAAGTTTTCATGAAAATCTACAGGAGAAATTTTGAGAAACCGTAATTGAAAATTGTTGCCGCCATCGATTCAATATGCTGGCATGGTGTATGGGGGGGCAAATATATTGCCCATCACCGATCGTCGCTAATTTTTTCTGAGTTTGTCGGCATATGCAACGGTAGTGCATTAGATTAAGCACAAATTTCTGTGTATTCTGTTAAGTTTTCATGAAAATCTACAGGAGAAATTTTGAGAAACCGTAATTGAAAATTGTTGCCGCCATCGATTCAATATGCCGGCATGGAGTACGGGGGGGCAAATATATTGCCCATCACCGATCGTCGCTAATTTTTTCCGAGTTTGTCGGCATATGCAACGGTAGTGCATTAGATTAAGCACAAATTTCTGTGTATTCTGTTAAGTTTTCATGAAAATCTACAGGAGAAATTTTGAGAAACCGTAATTGAAAATTGTTGCCGCCATCGATTCAATATGCTGGCATGGTGTATGGGGGGGCAAATATATTGCCCATCACCGATCGTCGCTAATTTTTTCTGAGTTTGTCGGCATATGCAACGGTAGTGCATTAGATTAAGCACAAATTTCTGTGTATTCTGTTAAGTTTTCATGAAAATCTACAGGAGAAATTTTGAGAAACCGTAATTGAAAATTGTTGCCGCCATCGATTCAATATGCCGGCATGGAGTACGGGGGGGCAAATATATTGCCCATCACCGATCGTCGGCCTTTTTTTTTCCGAGTTTGTCGGCATATGCAACGGTAGTGCATTAGATTAAGCACAAATTTCTGTGTATTCTGTTAAGTTTTCATGAAAATCTACAGGAGAAATTTTGAGAAACCGTAATTGAAAATTGTTGCCGCCATCGATTCAATATGCCGGCATGGAGTACGGGGGGGCAAATATATTGCCCATCACCGATCGTCGGCCTTTTTTTTTCCGAGTTTGTCGGCATATGCAACGGTAGTGCATTAGATTAAGCACAAATTTCTGTGTATTCTGTTAAGTTTTCATGAAAATCTACAGGAGAAATTTTGAGAAACCGTAATTGAAAATTGTTGCCGCCATCGATTCAATATGCCGGCATGGAGTACGGGGGGGCAAATATATTGCCCATCACCGATCGTCGGCCTTTTTTTTTCCGAGTTTGTCGGCATATGCAACGGTAGTGCATTAGATTAAGCACAAATTTCTGTGTATTCTGTTAAGTTTTCATGAAAATCTACAGGAGAAATTTTGAGAAACCGTAATTGAAAATTGTTGCCGCCATCGATTCAATATGCCGGCATGGAGTATGGGGGGGGGGGGGGGGGGGCAAATATATTGCCTGCCCAACACCGATCGTCGGCCTTTTTTTTCCGAGTTTGTCGGCATATGCAACGGTAGTGCATTAGATTAAGCACAAATTTCTGTGTATTCTGTTAAGTTTTCATGAAAATCTACAGGAGAAATTTTGAGAAACCGTAATTGAAAATTGTTGCCGCCATCGATTCAATATGCTGGCATGGTGTATGGGGGGGCAAATATATTGCCCATCACCGATCGTCGGCCTTTTTTTTCCGAGTTTGTCGGCATATGCAACGGTAGTGCATTAGATTAAGCACAAATTTCTGTGTATTCTGTTAAGTTTTCATGAAAATCTACAGGAGAAATTTTGAGAAACCGTAATTGAAAATTGTTGCCGCCATCGATTCAATATGCTGGCATGGTGTATGGGGGGGCAAATATATTGCCCATCACCGATCGTCGGCCTTTTTTTTCCGAGTTTGTCGGCATATGCAACGGTAGTGCATTAGATTAAGCACAAATTTCTGTGTATTCTGTTAAGTTTTCATGAAAATCTACAGGAGAAATTTTGAGAAACCGTAATTGAAAATTGTTGCCGCCATCGATTCAATATGCTGGCATGGTGTATGGGGGGGCAAATATATTGCCCATCACCGATCGTCGGCCTTTTTTTTCCGAGTTTGTCGGCATATGCAACGGTAGTGCATTAGATTAAGCACAAATTTCTGTGTATTCTGTTAAGTTTTCATGAAAATCTACAGGAGAAATTTTGAGAAACCGTAATTGAAAATTGTTGCCGCCATCGATTCAATATGCCGGCATGGAGTACGGGGGGGCAAATATATTGCCCATCACCGATCGTCGGCCTTTTTTTTTCCGAGTTTGTCGGCATATGCAACGGTAGTGCATTAGATTAAGCACAAATTTCTGTGTATTCTGTTAAGTTTTCATGAAAATCTACAGGAGAAATTTTGAGAAACCGTAATTGAAAATTGTTGCCGCCATCGATTCAATATGCTGGCATGGTGTATGGGGGGGCAAATATATTGCCCATCACCGATCGTCGCTAATTTTTTCTGAGTTTGTCGGCATATGCAACGGTAGTGCATTAGATTAAGCACAAATTTCTGTGTATTCTGTTAAGTTTTCATGAAAATCTACAGGAGAAATTTTGAGAAACCGTAATTGAAAATTGTTGCCGCCATCGATTCAATATGCTGGCATGGTGTATGGGGGGGCAAATATATTGCCCATCACCGATCGTCGGCCTTTTTTTTCCGAGTTTGTCGGCATATGCAACGGTAGTGCATTAGATTAAGCACAAATTTCTGTGTATTCTGTTAAGTTTTCATGAAAATCTACAGGAGAAATTTTGAGAAACCGTAATTGAAAATTGTTGCCGCCATCGATTCAATATGCTGGCATGGTGTATGGGGGGGCAAATATATTGCCCATCACCGATCGTCGGCCTTTTTTTTCCGAGTTTGTCGGCATATGCAACGGTAGTGCATTAGATTAAGCACAAATTTCTGTGTATTCTGTTAAGTTTTCATGAAAATCTACAGGAGAAATTTTGAGAAACCGTAATTGAAAATTGTTGCCGCCATCGATTCAATATGCCGGCATGGAGTACGGGGGGGCAAATATATTGCCCATCACCGATCGTCGGCCTTTTTTTTTCCGAGTTTGTCGGCATATGCAACGGTAGTGCATTAGATTAAGCACAAATTTCTGTGTATTCTGTTAAGTTTTCATGAAAATCTACAGGAGAAATTTTGAGAAACCGTAATTGAAAATTGTTGCCGCCATCGATTCAATATGCTGGCATGGTGTATGGGGGGGCAAATATATTGCCCATCACCGATCGTCGCTAATTTTTTCTGAGTTTGTCGGCATATGCAACGGTAGTGCATTAGATTAAGCACAAATTTCTGTGTATTCTGTTAAGTTTTCATGAAAATCTACAGCAGAAATTTTGAGAAACCGTAATTGAAAATTGTTGCCGCCATCGATTCAATATGCTGGCATGGTGTATGGGGGGGGGGAAATATATTGCCCATCACCGATCGTCGCTAATTTTTTCTGAGTTTGTCGGTATATGCAACGGTAGTGCATTAGATTAAGCACAAATTTCTGTGTATTCTGTTAAGTTTTCATGAAAATCTACAGGAGAAATTTTGAGAAACCGTAATTGAAAATTGTTGCCGCCATCGATTCAATATGCTGGCATGGTGTATGGGGGGGCAAATATATTGCCCATCACCGATCGTCGGCCTTTTTTTTCCGAGTTTGTCGGCATATGCAACGGTAGTGCATTAGATTAAGCACAAATTTCTGTGTATTCTGTTAAGTTTTCATGAAAATCTACAGGAGAAATTTTGAGAAACCGTAATTGAAAATTGTTGCCGCCATCGATTCAATATGCTGGCATGGTGTATGGGGGGGCAAATATATTGCCCATCACCGATCGTCGGCCTTTTTTTTCCGAGTTTGTCGGCATATGCAACGGTAGTGCATTAGATTAAGCACAAATTTCTGTGTATTCTGTTAAGTTTTCATGAAAATCTACAGGAGAAATTTTGAGAAACCGTAATTGAAAATTGTTGCCGCCATCGATTCAATATGCTGGCATGGTGTATGGGGGGGCAAATATATTGCCCATCACCGATCGTCGGCCTTTTTTTTCCGAGTTTGTCGGCATATGCAACGGTAGTGCATTAGATTAAGCACAAATTTCTGTGTATTCTGTTAAGTTTTCATGAAAATCTACAGGAGAAATTTTGAGAAACCGTAATTGAAAATTGTTGCCGCCATCGATTCAATATGCTGGCATGGTGTATGGGGGGGCAAATATATTGCCCATCACCGATCGTCGGCCTTTTTTTTCCGAGTTTGTCGGCATATGCAACGGTAGTGCATTAGATTAAGCACAAATTTCTGTGTATTCTGTTAAGTTTTCATGAAAATCTACAGGAGAAATTTTGAGAAACCGTAATTGAAAATTGTTGCCGCCATCGATTCAATATGCTGGCATGGTGTATGGGGGGGCAAATATATTGCCCATCACCGATCGTCGGCCTTTTTTTTCCGAGTTTGTCGGCATATGCAACGGTAGTGCATTAGATTAAGCACAAATTTCTGTGTATTCTGTTAAGTTTTCATGAAAATCTACAGGAGAAATTTTGAGAAACCGTAATTGAAAATTGTTGCCGCCATCGATTCAATATGCTGGCATGGTGTATGGGGGGGCAAATATATTGCCCATCACCGATCGTCGGCCTTTTTTTTCCGAGTTTGTCGGCATATGCAACGGTAGTGCATTAGATTAAGCACAAATTTCTGTGTATTCTGTTAAGTTTTCATGAAAATCTACAGGAGAAATTTTGAGAAACCGTAATTGAAAATTGTTGCCGCCATCGATTCAATATGCTGGCATGGTGTATGGGGGGGCAAATATATTGCCCATCACCGATCGTCGGCCTTTTTTTTCCGAGTTTGTCGGCATATGCAACGGTAGTGCATTAGATTAAGCACAAATTTCTGTGTATTCTGTTAAGTTTTCATGAAAATCTACAGGAGAAATTTTGAGAAACCGTAATTGAAAATTGTTGCCGCCATCGATTCAATATGCTGGCATGGTGTATGGCTAATTTTTTCTGAGTTTGTCGGCATATGCAACGGTAGTGCATTAGATTAAGCACAAATTTCTGTGTATTCTGTTAAGTTTTCACGAAAATCTACAGGAGAAATTTTGAGAAACCGTAATTGAAAATTGTTGCCGCCATCGATTCAATATGCTGGCATGGTGTATGGGGGGGCAAATATATTGCCCATCACCGATCGTCGGCCTTTTTTTTCCGAGTTTGTCGGCATATGCAACGGTAGTGCATTAGATTAAGCACAAATTTCTGTGTATTCTGTTAAGTTTTCATGAAAATCTACAGGAGAAATTTTGAGAAACCGTAATTGAAAATTGTTGCCGCCATCGATTCAATATGCTGGCATGGTGTATGGGGGGGCAAATATATTGCCCATCACCGATCGTCGGCCTTTTTTTTCCGAGTTTGTCGGCATATGCAACGGTAGTGCATTAGATTAAGCACAAATTTCTGTGTATTCTGTTAAGTTTTCATGAAAATCTACAGGAGAAATTTTGAGAAACCGTAATTGAAAATTGTTGCCGCCATCGATTCAATATGCTGGCATGGTGTATGGGGGGGCAAATATATTGCCCATCACCGATCGTCGGCCTTTTTTTTCCGAGTTTGTCGGCATATGCAACGGTAGTGCATTAGATTAAGCACAAATTTCTGTGTATTCTGTTAAGTTTTCATGAAAATCTACAGGAGAAATTTTGAGAAACCGTAATTGAAAATTGTTGCCGCCATCGATTCAATATGCTGGCATGGTGTATGGGGGGGCAAATATATTGCCCATCACCGATCGTCGGCCTTTTTTTTCCGAGTTTGTCGGCATATGCAACGGTAGTGCATTAGATTAAGCACAAATTTCTGTGTATTCTGTTAAGTTTTCATGAAAATCTACAGGAGAAATTTTGAGAAACCGTAATTGAAAATTGTTGCCGCCATCGATTCAATATGCTGGCATGGTGTATGGGGGGGCAAATATATTGCCCATCACCGATCGTCGGCCTTTTTTTTCCGAGTTTGTCGGCATATGCAACGGTAGTGCATTAGATTAAGCACAAATTTCTGTGTATTCTGTTAAGTTTTCATGAAAATCTACAGGAGAAATTTTGAGAAACCGTAATTGAAAATTGTTGCCGCCATCGATTCAATATGCTGGCATGGTGTATGGGGGGGCAAATATATTGCCCATCACCGATCGTCGGCCTTTTTTTTCCGAGTTTGTCGGCATATGCAACGGTAGTGCATTAGATTAAGCACAAATTTCTGTGTATTCTGTTAAGTTTTCATGAAAATCTACAGGAGAAATTTTGAGAAACCGTAATTGAAAATTGTTGCCGCCATCGATTCAATATGCTGGCATGGTGTATGGGGGGGCAAATATATTGCCCATCACCGATCGTCGGCCTTTTTTTTCCGAGTTTGTCGGCATATGCAACGGTAGTGCATTAGATTAAGCACAAATTTCTGTGTATTCTGTTAAGTTTTCATGAAAATCTACAGGAGAAATTTTGAGAAACCGTAATTGAAAATTGTTGCCGCCATCGATTCAATATGCTGGCATGGTGTATGGGGGGGCAAATATATTGCCCATCACCGATCGTCGGCCTTTTTTTTCCGAGTTTGTCGGCATATGCAACGGTAGTGCATTAGATTAAGCACAAATTTCTGTGTATTCTGTTAAGTTTTCATGAAAATCTACAGGAGAAATTTTGAGAAACCGTAATTGAAAATTGTTGCCGCCATCGATTCAATATGCTGGCATGGTGTATGGGGGGGCAAATATATTGCCCATCACCGATCGTCGGCCTTTTTTTTCCGAGTTTGTCGGCATATGCAACGGTAGTGCATTAGATTAAGCACAAATTTCTGTGTATTCTGTTAAGTTTTCATGAAAATCTACAGGAGAAATTTTGAGAAACCGTAATTGAAAATTGTTGCCGCCATCGATTCAATATGCTGGCATGGTGTATGGGGGGGCAAATATATTGCCCATCACCGATCGTCGGCCTTTTTTTTCCGAGTTTGTCGGCATATGCAACGGTAGTGCATTAGATTAAGCACAAATTTCTGTGTATTCTGTTAAGTTTTCATGAAAATCTACAGGAGAAATTTTGAGAAACCGTAATTGAAAATTGTTGCCGCCATCGATTCAATATGCTGGCATGGTGTATGGCTAATTTTTTCTGAGTTTGTCGGCATATGCAACGGTAGTGCATTAGATTAAGCACAAATTTCTGTGTATTCTGTTAAGTTTTCATGAAAATCTACAGGAGAAATTTTGAGAAACCGTAATTGAAAATTGTTGCCGCCATCGATTCAATATGCTGGCATGGTGTATGGGGGGGCAAATATATTGCCCATCACCGATCGTCGGCCTTTTTTTTCCGAGTTTGTCGGCATATGCAACGGTAGTGCATTAGATTAAGCACAAATTTCTGTGTATTCTGTTAAGTTTTCATGAAAATCTACAGGAGAAATTTTGAGAAACCGTAATTGAAAATTGTTGCCGCCATCGATTCAATATGCTGGCATGGTGTATGGGGGGGCAAATATATTGCCCATCACCGATCGTCGGCCTTTTTTTTCCGAGTTTGTCGGCATATGCAACGGTAGTGCATTAGATTAAGCACAAATTTCTGTGTATTCTGTTAAGTTTTCATGAAAATCTACAGGAGAAATTTTGAGAAACCGTAATTGAAAATTGTTGCCGCCATCGATTCAATATGCTGGCATGGTGTATGGCTAATTTTTTCTGAGTTTGTCGGCATATGCAACGGTAGTGCATTAGATTAAGCACAAATTTCTGTATATTCTGTTAAGTTTTCATGAAAATCTACAGGAGAAATTTTGAGAAACCGTAATTGAAAATTGTTGCCGCCATCGATTCAATATGCTGGCATGGTGTGTGGCTAATTTTTTCTGAGTTTGTCGGCATATGCAACGGTAGTGCATTAGATTAAGCACAAATTTCTGTGTATTCTGTTAAGTTTTCATGAAAATCTACAGGAGAAATTTTGAGAAACCGTAATTGAAAATTGTTGCCGCCATCGATTCAATATGCTGGCATGGTGTATGGGGGGGCAAATATATTGCCCATCACCGATCGTCGCTAATTTTTTCTGAGTTTGTCGGCATATGCAACGGTAGTGCATTAGATTAAGCACAAATTTCTGTGTATTCTGTTAAGTTTTCATGAAAATCTACAGGAGAAATTTTGAGAAACCGTAATTGAAAATTGTTGCCGCCATCGATTCAATATGCTGGCATGGTGTGTGGCTAATTTTTTCTGAGTTTGTCGGCATATGCAACGGTAGTGCATTAGATTAAGCACAAATTTCTGTGTATTCTGTTAAGTTTTCATGAAAATCTACAGCAGAAATTTTGAGAAACCGTAATTGAAAATTGTTGCCGCCATCGATTCAATATGCTGGCATGGTGTATGGGGGGGCAAATATATTGCCCATCACCGATCGTCGCTAATTTTTTCTGAGTTTGTCGGCATATGCAACGGTAGTGCATTAGATTAAGCACAAATTTCTGTGTATTCTGTGAAGTTTTCATGAAAATCTACAGCAGAAATTTTGAGAAACCGTAATTGAAAATTGTTGCCGCCATCGATTCAATATGCTGGCATGGTGTATGGCTAATTTTTTCTGAGTTTGTCGGCATATGCAACGGTAGTGCATTAGATTAAGCACAAATTTCTGTGTATTCTGTTAAGTTTTCATGAAAATCTACAGGAGAAATTTTGAGAAACCGTAATTGAAAATTGTTGCCGCCATCGATTCAATATGCTGGCATGGTGTATGGCTAATTTTTTCTGAGTTTGTCGGCATATGCAACGGTAGTGCATTAGATTAAGCACAAATTTCTGTGTATTCTGTTAAGTTTTCATGAAAATCTATAGGAGAAATTTTGAGAAACCGTAATTGAAAATTGTTGCCGCCATCGATTCAATATGCTGGCATGGTGTATGGCTAATTTTTTCTGAGTTTGTCGGCATATGCAACGGTAGTGCATTAGATTAAGCACAAATTTCTGTGTATTCTGTTAAGTTTTCATGAAAATCTACAGGAGAAATTTTGAGAAACCGTAATTGAAAATTGTTGCCGCCATCGATTCAATATGCTGGCATGGTGTGTGGCTAATTTTTTCTGAGTTTGTCGGCATATGCAACGGTAGTGCATTAGATTAAGCACAAATTTCTGTGTATTCTGTTAAGTTTTCATGAAAATCTACAGCAGAAATTTTGAGAAACCGTAATTGAAAATTGTTGCCGCCATCGATTCAATATGCTGGCATGGTGTATGGGGGGGCAAATATATTGCCCATCACCGATCGTCGCTAATTTTTTCTGAGTTTGTCGGCATATGCAACGGTAGTGCATTAGATTAAGCACAAATTTCTGTGTATTCTGTTAAGTTTTCATGAAAATCTACAGCAGAAATTTTGAGAAACCGTAATTGAAAATTGTTGCCGCCATCGATTCAATATGCTGGCATGGTGTGTGGCTAATTTTTTCTGAGTTTGTCGGCATATGCAACGGTAGTGCATTAGATTAAGCACAAATTTCTGTGTATTCTGTTAAGTTTTCATGAAAATCTACAGCAGAAATTTTGAGAAACCGTAATTGAAAATTGTTGCCGCCATCGATTCAATATGCCGGCATGGAGTACGGGGGGCAAATATATTGCCCATCACCGATCGTCGGCCTTTTTTTCCGAGTTTGTCGGCATATGCAACGGTAGTGCATTAGATTAAGCACAAATTTCTGTGTATTCTGTTAAGTTTTCATGAAAATCTATAGGAGAAATTTTGAGAAACCGTAATTGAAAATTGTTGCCGCCATCGATTCAATATGCCGGCATGGAGTATGGGGGGGGGAAAATATATTGCCCATCACCGATCGTCGCTAATTTTTTCTGAGTTTGTCGGCATATGCAACGGTAGTGCATTAGATTAAGCACAAATTTCTGTGTATTCTGTTAAGTTTTCATGAAAATCTATAGGAGAAATTTTGAGAAACCGTAATTGAAAATTGTTGCCGCCATCGATTCAATATGCTGGCATGGTGTATGGCTAATTTTTTCTGAGTTTGTCGGCATATGCAACGGTAGTGCATTAGATTAAGCACAAATTTCTGTGTATTCTGTTAAGTTTTCATGAAAATCTACAGGAGAAATTTTGAGAAACCGTAATTGAAAATTGTTGCCGCCATCGATTCAATATGCTGGCATGGTGTATGGGGGGGGCAAATATATTGCCCATCACCGATCGTCGCTAATTTTTTCTGAGTTTGTCGGCATATGCAACGGTAGTGCATTAGATTAAGCACAAATTTCTGTGTATTCTGTGAAGTTTTCATGAAAATCTACAGGAGAAATTTTGAGAAACCGTAATTGAAAATTGTTGCCGCCATCGATTCAATATGCTGGCATGGTGTATGGGGGGGGCAAATATATTGCCCATCACCGATCGTCGCTAATTTTTTCCGAGTTTGTCGGCATATGCAACGGTAGTGCATTAGATTAAGCACAAATTTCTGTGTATTCTGTTAAGTTTTCATGAAAATCTACAGGAGAAATTTTGAGAAACCGTAATTGAAAATTGTTGCCGCCATCGATTCAATATGCTGGCATGGTGTATGGGGGGGGGCAAATATATTGCCCATCACCGATCGTCGCTAATTTTTTCTGAGTTTGTCGGCATATGCAACGGTAGTGCATTAGATTAAGCACAAATTTCTGTGTATTCTGTGAAGTTTTCATGAAAATCTACAGCAGAAATTTTGAGAAACCGTAATTGAAAATTGTTGCCGCCATCGATTCAATATGCCGGCATGGAGTACGGGGGGGCAAATATATTGCCCAACACCGATCGTCGGCCTTTTTTTTCCGAGTTTGTCGGCATATGCAACGGTAGTGCATTAGATTAAGCACAAATTTCTGTGTATTCTGTTAAGTTTTCATGAAAATCTACAGGAGAAATTTTGAGAAACCGTAATTGAAAATTGTTGCCGCCATCGATTCAATATGCTGGCATGGTGTATGGGGGGGCAAATATATTGCCCATCACCGATCGTCGCTAATTTTTTCTGAGTTTGTCGGCATATGCAACGGTAGTGCATTAGATTAAGCACAAATTTCTGTGTATTCTGTGAAGTTTTCATGAAAATCTACAGCAGAAATTTTGAGAAACCGTAATTGAAAATTGTTGCCGCCATCGATTCAATATGCTGGCATGGTGTATGGGGGGGCAAATATATTGCCCATCACCGATCGTCGCTAATTTTTTCTGAGTTTGTCGGCATATGCAACGGTAATGCATTAGATTAAGCACAAATTTCTGTGTATTCTGTTAAGTTTTCATGAAAATCTACAGCAGAAATTTTGAGAAACCGTAATTGAAAATTGTTGCCGCCATCGATTCAATATGCCGGCATGGAGTACGGGGGGGGCAAATATATTGCCCAACACCGATCGTCGGCCTTTTTTTTCCGAGTTTGTCGGCATATGCAACGGTAGTGCATTAGATTAAGCACAAATTTCTGTGTATTCTGTTAAGTTTTCATGAAAATCTACAGGAGAAATTTTGAGAAACCGTAATTGAAAATTGTTGCCGCCATCGATTCAATATGCCGGCATGGAGTATGGGGGGGGCAAATATATTGCCCATCACCGATCGTCGCTAATTTTTTCTGAGTTTGTCGGCATATGCAACGGTAGTGCATTAGATTAAGCACAAATTTCTGTGTATTCTGTGAAGTTTTCATGAAAATCTACAGCAGAAATTTTGAGAAACCGTAATTGAAAATTGTTGCCGCCATCGATTCAATATGCTGGCATGGTGTATGGGGGGGCAAATATATTGCCCATCACCGATCGTCGCTAATTTTTTCTGAGTTTGTCGGCATATGCAACGGTAGTGCATTAGATTAAGCACAAATTTCTGTGTATTCTGTTAAGTTTTCATGAAAATCTACAGGAGAAATTTTGAGAAACCGTAATTGAAAATTGTTGCCGCCATCGATTCAATATGCTGGCATGGTGTATGGGGGGGCAAATATATTGCCCATCACCGATCGTCGCTAATTTTTTCTGAGTTTGTCGGCATATGCAACGGTAGTGCATTAGATTAAGCACAAATTTCTGTGTATTCTGTGAAGTTTTCATGAAAATCTACAGCAGAAATTTTGAGAAACCGTAATTGAAAATTGTTGCCGCCATCGATTCAATATGCCGGCATGGAGTACGGGGGGGCAAATATATTGCCCAACACCGATCGTCGGCCTTTTTTTTTTTCGAGTTTGTCGGCATATGCAACGGTAGTGCATTAGATTAAGCACAAATTTCTGTGTATTCTGTTAAGTTTTCATGAAAATCTACAGGAGAAATTTTGAGAAACCGTAATTGAAAATTGTTGCCGCCATCGATTCAATATGCCGGCATGGAGTATGGGGGGGGCAAATATATTGCCCATCACCGATCGTCGGCCTTTTTTTTCCGAGTTTGTCGGCATATGCAACGGTAGTGCATTAGATTAAGCACAAATTTCTGTGTATTCTGTTAAGTTTTCATGAAAATCTACAGCAGAAATTTTGAGAAACCGTAATTGAAAATTGTTGCTGCCATCGATTCAATATGCCGGCATGGTGTATGGGGGGGGGAAAATATATTGCCCATCACCGATCGTCGGCCTTTTTTTTCCGAGTTTGTCGGCATATGCAACGGTAGTGCATTAGATTAAGCACAAATTTCTGTGTATTCTGTTAAGTTTTCATGAAAATCTACAGGAGAAATTTTGAGAAACCGTAATTGAAAATTGTTGCTGCCATCGATTCAATATGCCGGCATGGTGTATGGGGGGGGAAAATATATTGCCCATCACCGATCGTCGGCCTTTTTTTTCCGAGTTTGTCGGCATATGCAACGGTAGTGCATTAGATTAAGCACAAATTTCTGTGTATTCTGTTAAGTTTTCATGAAAATCTACAGGAGAAATTTTAAGAAACCGTAATTGAAAATTGTTGCCGCCATCGATTCAATATGCCGGCATGGAGTACGGGGGGCAAATATATTGCCCAACACCGATCGTCGGCCTTTTTTTTTTCGAGTTTGTCGGCATATGCAACGGTAGTGCATTAGATTAAGCACAAATTTCTGTGTATTCTGTTAAGTTTTCATGAAAATCTACAGGAGAAATTTTGAGAAACCGTAATTGAAAATTGTTGCCGCCATCGATTCAATATGCCGGCATGGTGTATGGGGGGGGAAAATATATTGCCCATCACCGATCGTCGGCCTTTTTTTTCCGAGTAGTCCTATTCCTGTAGTCCTATCCTGTAGTCCTATTCCTGTAGTCCTATTCCTGCAGTCCTATTCCTGTAGTCCTATTCCTGTAGTCCTATTCCTGTAGTCCTAGT
This sequence comes from Drosophila austrosaltans, assembly GCA_035045865.1. Classification (NCBI taxonomy): domain Eukaryota; kingdom Metazoa; phylum Arthropoda; class Insecta; order Diptera; family Drosophilidae; genus Drosophila; species Drosophila austrosaltans. Next base: position 9,930,792 of record JAWNOQ010000207.1, read on the forward strand.
TCTAGTCCTATTCCTTAGTCCTATCCTGTAGTCTTATTCCAGTAGTCCTATCCTGTAGTCCTATTCCTGTAGTCCTATTCCTGTAGTCCTACTCCTGCAGTCCTATCCCTGTAGTCCTATTCCTGTAGTCCTATCCCTGTAGTCCTATTCCTGTAGTCGTATTCCTGCAGTTAATCCTGTAGTCCTATTCCTGCAGTCCTATTCCTGTAGCCGTATTCCTGTAGCTATTCCTGTAGCCGTATTCCTGTAGTTATTCCTGTAGTCCTATTCCTGTGGTCCTATTCCTGTGGTCCTATTCCTGTAGTCGTATTCCTGTAGTTATTCCTGTAGTCCTATTCCTGTAGTCTTATTCCTGTTGTCCTATCCTGTAGTCCTATTCCTGTAGTCCTATTCCTGTAGTCCTAGTCTTGTTGTCCTATCCTGTAGTCCTATTCCTGTAGTCCTATTCCTGTAGTTATTCCTGTAGACCTAATCCTGTAGTCCTATTCCTGTAGTCCTATTCCTGTAGTCCTATTCCTGTAGTCCTAGTCGTAGTCTTATTCCTGTAGTTCTATTCCTGTAGTTCTATTCCTGTAGTCTTATTCCTTAGTCCTATCCTGTATTCCTGTAGTCCTATTCCTCTAGTCCTATTACTGTAGTCCTATTCCTGTAGACCTATCCTGTAGTCCTATTCCTGTAGTCCTATTCCTGTAGTCCTAGTCCTAGGCGTATTCCTGTAGTCCTATTCCTCTAGTCCTATTCCTGTAGTCCTATTCCTGTAGTGGTATTCCTGTAGTCGTATTCCTGTAGTCGTATTCCTGTAGTAAATCCTGTATTATATAGGAATATAATCCTATTCCTGTAGTCCTTGTCCTAGTCCTATTCCTGTAGTCCTATTCCTGTAGTCCTATTCCTGTAGTCGTATTGCTGTAGTTATTCCTGTAGTCCCATTCCTGTAGTCCTATTCCTGTGGTCCTATTCCTGTAGTCCTATTCCTGTAGTTATTCCTGTAGTCCTATTCTTGTGGTCCCTATTCCTGTGGTCCTATTCCTGCAGTCCCATTCCTCTAGTCCTGCTCCTCTAGTCCTATTCCTGCAGTCCTATTCCTGTAGTCCTATTCCTGTAGTCCTATTCCTGTAGTCCTATTCCTGCAGTCCTAGTCGTATTCCTGCAGTTAATCCTGTAGTCCTATTCCTGTGGTCCTATTCCTGTAGTCGTATTCCTGTAGTCCTATTCCTGTAGTCCTATTCCTGTAGTCCTAGTCTTGTTGTCCTATCCTGTAGTCCTATTCCTGTAGTCCTAGTCCTAGTCCTAGTCCTAGTCCTAGTCCTAGTCCTATTCCTATTCCTGTAGTCCTATTCCTGAAGTCCTATTCCTGTAGTCCTATTCCTGTAGTCCTAGTTCTAGTTCTATTCCTGTGGTCCTATTCCTGTAGTCTTATTCCTAAGTCCTATCCTGTAGTCTTATTCCAGTAGTCCTATCCTGTAGTCCTATTCCTGTAGTCCTAGTCCTAGTCCTAGTCCTAGTCCTATTCCTGTAGTCCTATTCCTGTTGTCCTATTCCTGTAGTCCTAGTTCTAGTCCTATTCTTAGTCCTATCCTGTAGTCCTATTCCTGTAGTCCTATTCCTGTAGTTCTATTCCTGTAGTCCGATTCCTGTAGTCCTATTCCTGTAGTCCTATTCCTGTAGTCCTAGTTCTAGTCCTATTCCTGTGGTCCTATCCTGTAGTCCTATTCCTGTAGTCCTATTCCTGTAGTTCTATTCCTGTAGTCCGATTCCTGTAGTTCTATTCCTGTAGTCCTATTCCTGTAGTCCTAGTTCTAGTCATATTCCTGTGGTCCTATTCCAGTAGTCTTATTCCTTAGTCCTATCCTGTAGTCTTATTCCTGTAGTCCTATTCCTGTGGTCTTAATCCTGTAGTCCTATTCCTGTAGTCCTATTCCTCTAGTCCTGCTCCTCTAGTCCTATTACTGTAGTCCTATTCCTGTAGTCCTATTCCTGTAGTCCTATCCTGTAGTCTTATTCCTGTAGTCCTATCCTGAAGTCTTATTCCTGTAGTCCTATCCTGTAGTCCTATTCCTGTAGTCCTAGTCCTAGTCCTATTCCTGTAGTCCTAGTCCTAGTCTTATTCCTGTAGTTCTATTCCTGTAGTCTTATTCCTTAGTCCTATCCTGTAGTCTTATTCCAGTAGTCCTATCCTGTAGTCCTATTCCTGTAGTCCTATTCCTGTAGTCGTATCCTGTAGTCTTATTCCTGTAGTCCTATCCTGTAGTCTTATTCCTGTAGTCCTATCCTGTAGTCCTATTTCTGTAGTCCTAGTCCTAGTCCTATTCCTGTAGTCCTATTTCTGTAGTCCTATTTCTGTAGTCCTAGTCTTAGTCCTAGTCCTATTCCTGTAGTCCTATTTCTGTAGTCTTATTCCTGTAGTCTTATTCCTGTAGTCCTATCCTGTAGTCCTATTCCTGTAGTCCTAGTCCTAGTCCTATTCCTGTAGTCCTATTCCTCTAGTCCTATTCCTGTAGTCCTAGTCCTGTAGTCCTATTTCTGTAGTCCTAGTCCTAGTCCTATTCCTGTAGTCCTATTCCTGTAGTCCCATTCCTGTAGTCCTATTCCTGTAGTCCTAGTTCTAGTCCTATTCCTTAGTCCTATTCCTCTAGTCCTGCTCCTCTAGTCCTATTACTGTAGTCCTATTCCTCTAGTCCTGCTCCTCTAGTCCTATTACTGTAGTCCTATTCCTGTAGTCCTATCCTGAGGTCTTATTCCTGTAGTCCTATCCTGTAGTCCTATTCCTGTAGTCCTAGTCCTAGTCCTATTCCTGTAGTCCTATTCCTCTAGTCCTGCTCCTCTAGTCCTATCCTGTAGTCTTATTCCTGTAGTCCTATCCTGAAGTCTCATTCCTGTAGTCCTATCCTGTAGTCCTATTCCTGTAGTCCTATTCCTGTTGTCCTAGTCCTAGTCCTATTCCTGTAGGCCTATTCCTGTAGTCCTATTCCTGTAGTCCTAGTCCTATTCCTGTAGTGCTATCCTGTAGTCTTATTCCTGTTGTCCTATCCTGTAGTCCTAGTCCTATTCCTGTAGTCCTGTTCCTGTAGTCCTAGTCCTAGTCCTAGTCCTATTCCTGTAGTCCTATTCCTGTAGTCCTAGTTCTTGTCCTATTCCTGTAGTCTTATTCCTTAGTCCTATCCTGTAGTCTTATTCCAGTAGTCCTAATCTGTAGTCCTATTCCTGTAGTCCTATTCCTGTAGTCCTATTCCTGTAGTCCTATTCCTGTAGTCTTAATCCTGTAGTCCTATTCCTGTAGTCCTATTCCTCTAGTCCTGCTCCTCTAGTCCTGCTCCTCTTGTCCTGCTCCTTTAGTCCTATTACTGTAGTCCTATTCCTGTATTCCTATCCTGTAGTCTTATTCCTGTAGTCCTATCCTGTAGTCCTATTTCTGTAGTCCTATTCCTGTAGTCCTAGTCCTAGTCCTATTCCTGTAGTCCTATTCCTGTAGTTCTATTCCTGTAGTCCTGTTCCTGTAGTCCTATTCCTGTAGTCCTATTCCCCTAGTCCTATTCCTGTAGTCCTATGTCTAATGGATTAGATTGGATTGGAATTTCTTGGAACGGATTGGAATGGAATGAATTGGAACGGAATGAAATAGAATGAAATGGATTGGAATGGATTATGGAATGGAATGAAAATGCTTAAAATAAAAAATAAATAAAAGAAAAATATTCAATGGAAATAAAAAATGAAGCAAGCAAGTCGTCCCTGCCGATATTGAGTATACCCTGTACCAACTAGTTATATTAAATGAAAAAGAACATCCTCGAAATCGCCATTAATTTCAAGCAAAATTCTCTTTAACATGCAGCAACAGCGAACGCCTGCTGTCTCACTCACTCTTGCCAGCCAATGTCGCCTTGGCAATTCAGTGCAAAACTCATATAGGTATATCTCCGATATTTATTGTCCGATTTCGACAAAATTTGGTCAAGTGGAGCAGTTTGGGTATATAATTAGGTGTGCCAATTTTACTCAAATAGTCAAAAGTTATCCGAATTTACTTCACTTTATCAAGTAAAGGCTAACTTTATGTAACTAGGAAGTGAATTTTTTTAAGAACAAGTCAATGGGAAATAATTCAAATACCGATAACTTCAGACTGACTGACTAAATAAAGATAAATGTTTAATAAAAAATAAAATTATATTGACTGGAAAAGTAAGAATTTTTTACAATTTCTTAAGTAAATTGTTTATAATTTATTTAGCTAATGGTATCATGGAAATAAAATATATCTATGGGAACCCAATCTCAATTTAACGGCAACAGAAAAGAAATGATCAAGAAAAAAGCAACGAGTAAAGAGAAAATAAATAATTAAGAAATTTATCCGGAAAAATGTTTTTATTAATAACTGTTGGTAAACTTCGATTTTACCAAAACTACGCAAATTGATTTTTTTATTTCTTCTTGTAAGGCGATTTATGTATGATTTTGATAAAAAATCAACCATCAAATTTTGGGTGGCTCACTTGGGAATTTTTCACTGATATACATATATTATATATAATACATATAAATTGATAGACACCTGAGGAGAGCAGAGACCAACAACCGATCTTACTATGATGCTGCTGCTCATAATGATGATGATGATGATTGTCCGTTGGACATAATCCGGCAGCAACATTAATTCATGGAAATTCCATCAAAAGAAATTTGTTTTTTGTTTTTTTTTTTTCTGGCTGGCAATTCTTCTCTCCTACAACTACCACTATATATATATACATATATATATACAACATACTATCATTCGCTACTGACTCTCTCGCACTCACACATGCCAACCAGTTTATATACAAAAATATCTATATGAACATTATACCCTGTCAAAGGGTATAAACAAAGCTAACAAACAAATCAAAGTAAGTTCTGAGATAAAGGCAAATCAAATTTAGTTTAAATATATGCCACACCCTTAAAAAAAAAACAAATGTCAAAATGTTATTATAAAAATTAAAAATCAGAAATTTTCCTAATTATTAAGTATTAATTTGCTAACTAGAAGAGTATCCTATAGTCGTTTTTCTTGTATTTCGCAGAGTGTTTTGAGTTGTGTTTTATTTAGTTTTTTTTTTCTCTCTTTTTTGGCAACGGCGTCAACTTAACTGACAAAGCTAACAAACAACCTTCGTCATTAGCCAAACTATGGCATGTCAACGAAAATTAGCATTTTTTTTTTGTCTTATTTTTTTTTTTTTTTTTACAGCGGGAGGCCGACAACGTTTCGACCGGAGACAACTCGATTTACACTTGGGGAGCTTGGAGAGCTTTGAGCCGGGCATCTCGTCAGTTCAGTTACTTGAAAACTGTGCGTAGGTAAAAAAAAGCTAGAGTCTCTTGATGAACTATATCCCACTTCATACACACACACAAACACATGCACCTCTATGCATACATATAATACCTTTGTATGTACATATGTATATATATATACATACATAGTTAGGCATAGACCCGGTCTTGGTATCGCGGTCTGACTGCCTGCCTGCCTGCCGGCCTGCCTCTCAGTCTGCCTACGCATCTTTTGCAATTTTCGTTTGAGACGCCCACGCATTCGAGTTTGCTTAGAAATAAAACGGCAAAACGGGCAACCTACAAATTCAAATTAAAGTTGTATTCGCATTATTTTCTTGGTATTTACTTCGACGAGTATACGTATGTATGTATATGTGAGTATGCGTGAGTGTCTCAAAATGTGTTTTTTTTTTGCCTTTCCGTGGGCTTTATGCTTGCCTGAATGTGTAGAAAAACAACATACATACATATATATATATATATATATATATATATATACATATGGTTTTAGAGCCAGCCTGTCTGCCCGTCTATCTAACATTTACCACTATTCCAAATGTATGTACATCTAACTCTCTATCTCCATATATACATATATGTATATACATATATATCTATTTATATCTATCTATCTATCGGCTAAACCTCTAAAGTGCCATAGATTATTATAACACACGCGCTTTGACTATTCCTGCGGTTAGCCGCAAAACTCAAAACCAAAATAGACACACCACACACCAAGTCCCCAAAGAAATGTATGGCAGGGGGGATCGGGAGATGGGTGGTGGTATTGGTATTAGACCTTGCCTTACCTTAGTATACCTCACCTTAAACGCGAATTAGAAAAAGAGCTGTCAACAATGCAACGGTAAAGAAAATGAATTACGTAGGGAAAACCAACAAACGGAAATGCTATGACATGGCATAAAGTGAGGTAAGGTGAGGCTTGGTGAGGTAAGGTGAGATGAATGTAAGGTAAAGGCAAGGTAAAGGCAAAGCCAAGCTAAGCTAAGGAGGCCTTTGTGATCTAACTAACTGGGTGGAGATTCAAGAAATTCTAGCGGAACGTAATTTCTTATGAATGGATTTGTAAAGTGTGCTGAATATACATACATATTTTTCTAATGAATACAACATAAATCTTTTGCCAGATGACATTTTTGATATTTTGATTATATTACATGTACATACATATGTAAAATGGAAATACCAATCAAATAACTTAAATAAAACATAGAAAATTAGCAATGACAGCTTTAAAACTCACAACAATGTTAAAATTTTTCAAGTTTTATTCTATTATTTAAGTCAAAATTTTTGTTTATTTTTATGTTTCCAAAGTACTTTATTTCAAGAGTCTTGTGTAAAAGTTTCAAGCTAATTCGAAATATATTGACTTGGATAGATTAGATACATAGATAGATTTTTTGGATATATATGAAAACGATTCTATAGCAACTTTGTCAGAGTCTTTATTAAAAATCTAAAATACCAATTTTTTTTTTTAAATTTTGTACACTATTTCTAGACTTAATTAACCACCTAAAGCAGTCATGTTTTGATATATTTTAAAAGTTTTAAATTATTCTTCTTTAATACTTAAATATTGATTAATAATCCAAAGTTTATATTTTGTTTTGGCCGACAAGTACATAAATACAGACAGGAATATGTACTATCTGTTATACTTACGGACATATATAAGAATATATATTATTCTATGTAACTGTAACTGTAATATTTCTTTTGATCTATATAGCTGTATGCCCACAAAAAGAAGATACATATATATTTTTAATCTACTTGTAAAACAACTTTCTAACACAATAAATTGTCGAGAATTCACCACAGATTTTATACATAGCTTAAATTAACTTAAAGTATCTAGCAATTTATGCCAATTGAAATTGATATATATTAAATATCGATTCATTAGTGGCATTCCAAAATGATGCACCCCACACAGTTACACACATTACGTATACGTAATGTATGCATATAGGAATATTTAGTTGCAATCGGAATGGTCTTACGCCCCTCATTAGCGTACCCTCTACATACATATATCAATTACTTTGTAAATTTCAGTTTAAACACCTCAAAAGACTGTTACGCCCACATGGTTAAGACTAAACGAATAGCGCCCCTATCAACCCACAAGTTAACAAACACATGGACGAAAGTAACTCAATATTGCTATGTGCATGTGGGAGTTTCATAGTGTGTGTGTGTGTGCGGGGGGTGTGTGGTTAAAGAGGGAGTTATGGACAACATTTCATCAACTATGTGTGTTGCAGATTTAATTACAAAAAGCCATACCATTTTCACTTGCCTGGCAACAGCGAAATGGAAAGCTTTAATATAATACAGAAACGCCATTTGTTTTGTCTCCAAACTCCAATTTTGGGCGTCGGCGTCGCGGTTGCTGTCACCGTCAACGTTAACGTCAACGCCAACGCAACGCCGCCAACGTTGAATGAAATTTCATTCACAAAAATTCACAAAGCAAAAAAAACAAAACGAACGAACGAAACCAAAAAGGCAATGGACACAAGTCACGCATGCGCGCAACAAGCGGAGGTTGTGAATGACTAGGGCAGGGTGCAGGAGAGACTAGGGGAGTACTAGTGAATGATAAAGAGAGGGGTCTACCAGGGACTGGTAAAGGGGATGGGGAAGAGGAGGTGGGTAGCGAATTACAGCGAAAAATATGCAGGCAATGCCTTTCATGTCGCTGAGGCGTTGTTGTGCAGCCATTCAAACCGGAAGTATTAAATTCCAATTATGGCGACCAGATTTTTGCGTCGTCTCCTCAGCGAGAGATAGAGAGAGAGAGAGAGAGAGGGAGAGAGAGACATTGTTTTGTCGTTGAACTGCTTTTATTATAAAATTTATTCATAAGAAAATCAGAGAATTGAGATACCTCTCCTAGCTGTTGTTGCTGCTACTGCTACTTACTGCCTACGACCTCGATCAGACGCCGTCGAAGACGTTGACGTACATCATCAAATTCGGGCATTGGCACCAGATTCAACTCCTCACCGGAATCTAAACGATGATCATACAATTCCTCACCATAAATATCATTCCAATCTGCAAGATTAACAATTTTTTTTCAATTTGAAATATTTAATTAAGATTGAACTGAAACTTACCTCGACTAAAGTTTTGGGCATAAAATCGTATCCATAGTGTATAACGATATAGATCGGTGCGCAAACTATAACCCATTATTTTAATATTTCGTAATTTTGGTTTGTCACTATTTGGATGTTTTGTGGGCAACATGCCGGGACGTGGATATTGACTAAGAGCCACATAGTTCTCACCTTAAAGAATGAAAAGAGAAAACAAGAAAAAACTTAATAAGAAGATCCATGGGAAGATCAATGCTACTCACCCAAACCCGAACCCTGTAGTTGAGGATACAAGCTTTTACCCTCACCACAGGTAAGTTGTTCTCCCTCACTTTCGGCACTGCAAACTGGAAGCTTGGGTAAATGAGCCAAATCCACTAGAGTGGGGAATACATCTAGCAACTCGGTAACGCCATGATAACGCTTGACACTGGTTAAGGGAAACTCCGGAGTCCGTATGATTAAGGGAACCCGTAGGGCTACCTCAAAATTACTATATTTGGCCCACTCTGCATGCTCGCCGAGCGACCAACCATGATCGCCCAAAACAATGATCACAGTCCGCTCTAGATCCAAGCCCGCAACTAATTTGCCAAATAGATCGTCGATATAGGAAACGGATGCGTAATACGCCTGGCGTATTTGTGCGGCTTGATTTCTGGAAATGGGTCCATATGGAAATGATATATTTGTATGCTTAAAATCATCTCTGGCCCGAACATCTGTATAGGGATTCCAGGCTACCGGAGGCATATCGGGAGGTTTGAGTGCATCTTCCGTATAATTAAAGAATTGAGAGATTGTAAATTTATCAAGAAATTGACGCGGGAAACGGAAATTGATATGCGGCTTATGGAAACCCACGGCTAAGAAATATGGTTGCCGTTTAGTTCTTCTCGATTCCACGAATTGCAAAGCCTCCGACACGGATTCAATATCCGGCAACGTTTTATACGGCTGCGTTTGTAACTGTACCGGACATATCAGATTCTTACGTAGAACGCCTTCACGATCTGGACACACTGGTGAGTTCATAAACTGCTCGGTTCGTGGACGAAATGGTGGCACTGACCAACTTAATGGATAATCGTCACTATTATTAGAAGATAAACCTGGATGAAAGACTTTTCCACAACTATAGGTATAGTAACCATGATTCTTAAAATACTGCGGCAAAGTTGTAAAATTGCCAACAAAATTGCGCCAATAACTATAGAAATCATACAGACGTAATGTATCCGGACGTCGGCCAGTAAGAAGGGAATTGCGACTAGGAGCGCAAAGAGCTTGCTAAACTCAGAAACGAGAACTTTAATATGATCGAATACGATCGATTGGGAATTCTCACCTGACTGTAGGTACGGGTAAATAGATGACTTCCCTTAGCGAAGGCATCTATATATGGTGTACTGGCCAATGCATCGCCATAGGCACCCAACACTGGTCGCAGATCATCGAAGATAACCATTACCACATTATATGGTGCAATTTGGGATGCTGCCGATCCCAGGTCAGCGAGGAATAGTAACCAAAGCGGTAAACAAATTGTGGACATGATGTCGATAAAACGAGACATTTGCGACTGCCTGCCCATCTCAAAGATGCTGACACGGCGGATGCTGCGGATGCCGGCGAATATTTGTTTTTCTACCCTATGACCATGAAATGGAACAGGTGGGCATATCAGTTAATCAAAGCAAAGGTGTAAAATTCGTTTTGGTCCAAATGTAACAGTTTTCTTTCCATTTATTTTTGAATATATATATTAAGTTTTACTTGCCATATTAAATATATAATTTATCAATATATGCATATATCTCATTTCTCTCATTTGTTTTATTGAATAAGTTTCTATGATATACTATGTAGTTTAAAAGACGCCAAACAACAACTGTATGATTCTCAGCAAACACTTTTCAATAATAGTTCAATTATTGTTGTTTTCAAATGGTTAAAAAAATTTTCTTTTTTTTTTTTTTTTAAAGCAAGACTGTGAACAACATTTCTTATATGGGGGAATGTGTGTGAAAGGGTTTTTAACAATTTTGTAATTTAATTTTTTTTTGATATAACCATTTAAAAGCTCAGAGGCAAACACAACGAAGATTGGAATAACTTGGTTCAATTAGAAATTATTAACAGATTTGAATAAGATAGTATTTTCTATATAACATTTTTCATTTCAATCATACATATTCCTATGCTTCTTTACTTTAGCGCTTTTAGCATATTTCATCTATCACATGACTTTCCCTTTTTTCTTTTCTGGTTCAATCTTACAGGGTGTTTCTTAGTCGTTAGCAACAATTTGTATAAGCAAACGGCGGCGTAATTTAAAACTGCCGCCATTATATTTCAATTAAATTTAACGGAAGCGCGGCTCGACAACGACGCTGGATGGACATATGAATGTATATATCTACATATTTGTATGTACATATATACACATACGAATAAAGAGAGTGACACAGAACATTTCTATACAAACGCTCGATAGAGACAAAGAGATTGAGAGCTAGAGAGAGAAAGAGACTTGGCATACATCTGTTTACATATTTACAGATAATGTTTAATGATTAATAAGCTAACGATTAACAATAATTATAGTTTGTGAGTCTATGATGGAAAACAAAAATTGGTCACAATGGAAAGCTATTTAGTGTACTTGTGATGAGCATTTTAAATGCTTTATTGAATTGCCTTCTCCAACACCTCCTTCTCCTTCTTTGTCATATTTCCCACTATCTTCATCTCCAACTGCATCAAATCTCTCTTTGTTTTAATAAACGGTTCCACAGTTGGTGCAACGCTTCTCCCGCATAGCTAGGCAGCATAGCAAACCAACTGGAAAAAAAAAGACGGCACAACATATGCCCAATGCTGAGTAGGTATCTTCCAGGTAACCAATTCGACAAGCCGGACACCCGCCTATAACAATAATTTCTGTCGGCATGGCCATGGGCGGTGGTACAAGCACACTCACTGGGGTCGTTTCAAATGCTCCATAGGTGGGCACATGCATATTTGGTGGTGGAGCCGTTGGTGCTCCATGATGCACGCCCGTTATTAGGCCTAAAAATAAAAAAACGTAATAGAATGTTTAAATGGGTATCTTTCTGGAACTTTGAACATTACCTACCTTGTGAGGTATTATTCATGACCTCGTCATAGCTGGGCGGCGCTGCATCTTTCCTGGGATCTTCTGCCATTCCGGCGTTTATTCGTAATCCCGGTGAGTCACCTGCTTTGGACTATGTTTACTATTATTTATCTTGCTTTTAACAGTACTATGGGTAATATTCGACTACTCGATTAATTCGCTTGTACTTGTCGAAATATTCGATACACAAATAAATATCATAATTCTTTGCCGCTAGTGCTGAGCATCAGTTTTTTCACGACTAATCGATTTTCCGCTAAATAACTGTTATTTTTTAAATTAAAACAGATAAATCTACTTCCAACATACCAAATAATTAGAACAGCTCAATAATTTTCATTATGCCAAAGATTTTAATTTCGGAATTGCGAATAATATTTTCAAATGCATTTCATTCTGGTAAAAAAAATTCGACTTTATGGAAGTAAACATGGACTGTGCAGTAGGCTAACATGAGAATGAGTGAGATGGCACCTATATCTTTTTCTGAAAGAGAACGGTATTTTTTTGGTAATGCGTCTAATGTCAAACATGTCAAACTGTCAATTTGACATTTAAAGCTTAACAATATTTTACTATGTAGGGAAACAAAAGACAAAGGAACTTCACAGAATTTTAAAGCATTACAGAAATTTATAAGCAAACTTATAATAACCATCAATTTGCGCTTGAGTGAGGGAGGATTTTTGTCTGCTTAGAACCTTTTCAAAGTCCTGCCACTTAATCTCTGTAACCTCAAAATCTCTTTGAATTGCCTCTATGGCAGCTTCATTGCAAAGATTGCACAAGTCGGCACCGGAATAACGTTCCGTGAGTTTAGCAATGTTCTCCAAATTGACTTCTTGATGGAATGGCATACGTTTAGCTTGCAATTGAACCAAAGCTAGACGAGATTCCAAATCTGGAGCGGGAACATGAATGAGCTTATCAAACCTTCCAGGACGCATTAAAGCATCATCTATCATATCTGGACGATTAGTGGCGGCCACCACTAAAATATGTTGCTGATTTTGGCCACTCACAATTCCATCCATTTCGGTGAGTAATGTAGAAAGAATTCTCAATTGCACTTGTCCACTACCCCCTGATCCACCAGTTACAGAACGGCGACCGACAAGAGAATCTACAAATATTTTAACTAAATTAGATATTACTTTCACTTTGTTTCTTTTAGGCACTTACCAATCTCGTCCAAAAATATTAAACAAGGAGCATTTTTTCGGGCCGTATCAAAGATTCTGGATATAAATCTCTCCGCACAGCCAACATAGGGTGAATATACCTCTGCCGCTGATGTGGCAATGAAGGTCATATTTGCCTCCTTTGCTAAACATTTGGCTACTGTGGTCTTGGCACATCCAGGTGGGCCATAAAGCAACACTCCTTTAGGTAAACTTAGGCCAAAGCGGGCAAAGGCAATAGATTGACTTAAACCCGCTAAAACAGACACTTTAAGGGTATTTTTAAGTGACTCCATGCCACCAATAATTTCAAATCCTTCAGACATCTTCACCACTCGAACATCCGTGGAACGGGATGCATTTGGTTGATGAGTTAAAAGCAATTCTTTAACAGTGCATTCCAATTCAGAGGTTTTCCTGTTCAGCATTTTCTGGTTAACCTGACGAGCCAACAAAGTCATATCTGCCATTACATAGCCTTGCGTGTTCTTTGCCAAATGATCGAGTGAACTGCTCGTCAATTCCCAATCGCAGAAAAGTGCTTTAAAAATATGTCTACGTTCTTCTCCATTAGGCATTTTTATAGAAATTTCCTGACCAAATCTTCCAGCCCGACGGGCCTGTTCGTGAAGAGAGTCTGGATAGCTTGTGCTAGCCAAACACAAGATGCTTGGAGGAAGATCATCCACTAATCTGTATAGTTCGGCGGATATGCGTAAGGAGTTGGTGGTATCTTTGGCAGAAGCTGGACAGAGCAACTCTAGATCCTCCAGAATAAGGACAATGGGCACTGAAACGAAGTAAGAATATGTAATCCCATTTTGCTTTTGATAGTGTATCTGTCTTACACAGTGGATGAAGTTTTTCTTGAAATCTTCGAATCGCATGGAAAATTCTCCTTATTTCCCCCTCCGTTTCTCCGGGATACGAACGTAACACATGGGATGCTGTGATGTAGAAACAATTGGCTGGATGACGACTTAAAAATTCAGCTAGCACACTGCTCTTGCCACAGCCAGTTGGACCAACAAGTAAAGATTTCGAAGAACGTTTTCTTTTGGATAAATTCAACTGCTCCTCCAAAGCCTTCATTACCTGTTCAAAACCGTAAGGTATATACTTGGTCTGATTTCTCAAAGCAAGTGGCATCTCCAATTTGATATCTACTATAATTAGAGAAGTCATCTCTTCAATTTCAAAGACTTCTCGCTCCTGCAGGCCAAGGACATCAAATATCTCTACACTGGCTATGCCCAGCTTTTGTAATCTCTCGTGCTGCACATGACAACTTTTGGTCAACTTCAGATGGCGCAAAAATATGCGTACATTATCCTGCAAATCATCCAGGGAAGTGTGAGTACTTTGCAGGAATCTCTCGGTTATGGTAAGCACGCAGGACACTTTCTCCGCTGGGCTACTAGTCAGTATAAGCGGTTCTACTCGGGTCAAATGCTGATTGTTCATTAGCAGTTGTGGCTTTGAGCTGACCATGCTGTCCAAGAAGCAACAGGTTTCACTGCCAGCTTGAGTCAGACCGACCCAACAAATTGAATGAGTGCCATCTGCAAACCAGCATCGGCTCCATCCGCTAGCTTTAATATCATCCGATTGTGGTAAATAGCAACGTTGCGGCTTTAAATCGTGGTTATTAACCAATTCCAGGGGCAGGGTTAGAAAATCCACAACGCACATTTTGCAAGCGACAGTAAACAATAATTCATAGTGATCATGGTAGAATCACAAAAGGTTGCGCGGGAAAATGAAAAACCTTAATTTATTGTGTGCCCCTTGCGAGTTGGTTTAGGGAGCTGAAAACTTGGTATTCATAATACTGTGGCATTCGAAAATGTTTGCGAATCAAAACCGATCAAAAGGATTATATAGTGATGTATAAATGTTTTCGCCAATGACGTCACACGTAGTTAATACACTTTCGCATAGAGTAACCTGCCGCCTTGTCGTAAAATTTAAGTAAATCGATAATTTCAAATACTAATCGATAGACAAGCCGCTTTCGTTCGATTGCTCTACAAATGCAGCTCTGCAATTGCATTTTTCTAAGCGACGCAAAATTTGACGAGAATCAAAAATTCAATCAATTTACCGAATAAGTTAAGCGGAAAAGTTTTTTACAAGTTACTCTAGTGTTGGATGTACCTATTGCCCACCCTATAGGAGAGTGAGTGATGGTTATTAAGCATTTGAAGCCTATTATACTCACTGCCCAAATCGATCGGCTTTTTTCTCTACATTTTTCTGTGTATGTGTGCGTGTGTTTGTATGTTCGTACATATATATTTATGTATATATGAATTGTGTGTGTGTGTGTGTGATTGTGTGTATGCCTCACCCCATCTTATTCAGCAGAAGACGTAGGTAAACAAATGCGCGACATGGCCGACTTGGACGCAGTGCATCTTGGTCTGGACGAGAATGAAGCGGATATTGCAGAGGAGCTGCAAGATTTTGAATTTAATACGCGAAGTGAGGCCTCAGAATCAAACGGCGGAGCCAGCTCTGATGACTCTGAGCCTAGTATTAGCTCAGTGAGTACAGCACCATCCTCCGGTGGCAAGCGGAAGACCTTGAAGACCAAGGCCAAGGTCAAGGAATTGCCCCAAAAGAAAACCAAACGGGAGGCCTCGCCCGAGGAGGAAATAAACGGTGCCAAAAAAAAGAAACGTGAAACGAAGACAAAAAAAGCAACGGTTAATGATACAACCAAGTCGACGCCACCTGCAGAACTAGAGGCAAAAAAATCTCGTCACAAAAAATCCTCGGCATCCACTAATCCCACTGAATCCCAAAGGAAAAGCGATGCCAGTGATGTAGAAGATGAAAAGCCACCAGCTCTACCACCACTTGAATCAGACAGCGAATCTTCTGATTCGGATTCAGGCACCCAGCATAAAAGAAATGGCGGCGGTGCCGCCGGTGTGAGCGGACGTGGCAAAACTAGCTCTAAGAGCTCAACACCCGAGAAAGATGAAACTAACCAGGCTGCCTCCAGCAATTCCCAGAAAGCCTACGATTATATGACCAAATTGAATTACCTATTTCGGGATACACGCTTCTTTCTGATCAAGTCCAATAATAGCGACAATGTCCAATTGTCGAAAACCAAGAATGTCTGGGCCACATTACCCCAGAACGATGCCAATTTGAATCAGGCATTCAAAGAGGCCAGAAATGTTTTGCTGATCTTCTCTGTCAACGAGAGCGGTAAGCCATCGATTCCATTCTAATCTATTGCAGATTCAATCATTTAATTCGCATTGTTGCCCCATCTATCCAACTTTTTATCCTATAGGTAAATTTGCCGGTTTTGCTCGCATGGCGGCACCGTCACGCCGAGATATCCCTCAGGTTGCATGGGTACTGCCGCCAAGCATATCGCCCAAGGCTCTCGGTGGTGTTATCGAGCTGGACTGGATTTGCCGAAAGGAACTGTCGTTTAATGCTACCTTGCATTTGCACAATTCGTGGAATGAAGGCAAGCCGGTGAAGATTGGCCGAGACGGTCAGGAAATTGAGCCGAAGATAGGTGGAGAACTATGTCGCCTATTTCCAGAAGATGAGCAAATTGAATTGACGCCGATTTTAAGGAAATCGAAGGAGACAGCTCGAGTGATGAGGGAGAAGGGCATTCATGTAATTTATAAGGCGCCAAGAAGTCTCTCTTCTCGGGGACATGGCGGCCGGGGAGGCGGTGGTCAACTCGGTCCCATGCGCCACAAGAGAAGCTATCATGGCGGCGGCGGGGGAGGTGGACCACCACCACATCATCATCATCGTCCGTATCGCCATCATCACAATTATCCACCAGGCGGCGGCTTCAAAAGAAATGGATCACCCTATCGGCAAATGGGAGGAGCAGCTCCTGGTGGAGGTGCAGTTGGCGACATGAACTTGCCCTCGTGGGAGCGTTATATGTCTTCGGCTGCTGCAGCCGAAGCCTATGTGGCAGATTACATGAGGAACATGCATGGCCAGCTGCCGCCATTGCCGTTTGTCCCACCATTCGCCCAGCTACCACTGCCCGGGGCAGGGGCTGGAGGAGCAGCCGGCTCAGTGCCTCCAGGTGCGAATGCATCAATGTATGAACAGTTACCGCCTCCGGTGCGTTATTATGATGGTCCTGGACCACCACCGCTGCCTGATTACCCACCACCGCAGCCGATGCGGCCACCTCCGCCAGGATTTGATAAAGCCCCAAGCTATGAGGACTTTGCCGCGTGGAAAAATGCCGGCTTGCCTACAGTTCCACCACCAGGATTTCCAAGTGTCTATGGGGCGGCGACTAACGGTGGCAGCAACGGTGCTGCTGGTGTCGCCACTACAGCCGGAGTGGGCGGCGTTAGTGGCGGATCCTCAGGATCCGGTGATCGCAGCGGTGGCGGTCCGGGTTCCTATCGCAGTCGGGATAATAATGGCTCGGCCGGCAGTCGACGACGCGACTACGGCGGCAATCGGAGTGGAGTCGGCGGTGGATCTTCGCGAGATTCGCGTCCGTTTCGTGGTGGCCAACGGAGTTATCGGGATGCCAGGCGTTGAGATCGGTTGTTGTTAATCGGCAAATTGTGTAATCCTCACCAGAAATTGTGTGCGCGCGTGTGAAATGAAGCAGCATAGCCTCCCTTTTTATCGACATACACAACACTCCAACTCTCTATCTTCCTGCCCCCTACCCCCTCCACTCACTCACTCACTCGCTCGCTCGCTCTCACTCACTCTCTCTATCTTTGTCTGTCTGTCTGTTCTTGTTTACCACGCTAAAGCTATGACCCACACCCCGACTCACCATTCAAACACCGACCCCTCAACACCCCACCCCACCACAGCCCCCCCCCCCCCCCCAAACCCCCTTAATAAAACCCTTTATAAGATTAAAACAAAACTTACGAAATAAGCAAATTTCAAATTTCAAAGCAAAAAAAAATCAATCCAATTAAATATTTTAAACGAAAAAAAAAAAAAGAAATAAGAGAAGAATTATATAAAAATGTGGAACTTTATTTAAAAAATGCAACCAGCAACAACAACAAAAAAAAAAAAAGAAACGAGAGAAAAAGTAAAAAGACTGAAATCAAGAGACGCTCAAACAAACTGCAACAACAACAACAACAAGAACAACTGCAACAATAGCAACAAACAACTGCAACAACAAACTAACCCCACAACAACAATAGCAACAACAACGTACCGTTCAACTGTGCAAATCCACAGCAGTGCAATTTTAATGTGTGTGTGTGTGTCCGGCCGCCCCTATATATATATATTTTGGTCCCTGTGCTTCGCCCCTTTTCCCCCCACCCCCATTCCCCCACAATACGATGAGAGTTGGACAAACTTATTTGCAATGGAGACAAAACCATAAAAGTTATATATATGAAAGAAATATCCATAATCAAAAATATCCAAAAATCCAATCAAATCGAATCGAAACGAATTCAATCCAAAATCCAAGAGACTTTCTTATACCAAAATTTTTTGTTTGGTATAAAACCAAAAAGAACCACCAAAAAAAAAAAAAAACCAACAAGAAAAAAACATACAAAAATCGAAAAACAAATTTTTACAACAAAAATTTTTGCCAAAAATCATTTGTTAACCATTTTTATATATTATATATATCTAAATCCGCATATATATATATATATACATACATATTTATCGTATGTATGTACATATATAGCATGACACTTGATCTAAACAGAGAGAAGACACACAACATTCCAGCCAAGCTAGCCAGCCTTAAATCTCAATTGTATTACCTTCCACCTCTCATATATGTGCATATCATTTATGTATACACATATATATATAGAAACATATACACTATGTATATATATAGCAACTTATTTTCGAGTCATTTCAATCACAAGTAGTTGACCTCCTTCTGGCTAAATAGATTTTCCGTACTGTTTGACCAAAATTACGTTCTCTTTAATGGAAATGAATCCAAAAGCTTCATATTAACGTTTCAGCACGAAACCCAAATACAAAAAAAAAAAAAGGGGAAATTTATTAAAAATACTTAACTTGCTCTTGCTCAAATATAACCAACTCCCCCGCAGAGAGCTTCAGGACATTGTAAAAGACAAATTAGTATATATTTTGGACAATTTTTTTGGACAGAGGCTAGGAACGTGGACCTTTTTGTTTTTCTTTTTCTTATCTGTTCTTGTTGCAGAAATGTGGAATCAATGACACTGGAAAAGGACCGTATGCGAGGGAGAAAGAGATCCAGAGACTGATGACAAAAACTTCTAAAGGAAATTTTAGCCGAATTACATTCAATATTTTTTTTTTAATAAACCGTATGTGTATGAAAAGCAATGTGTTTTCTTTGACAAGTGATTGTTACTTGGAATGATGCACAAACTGAAATCCTGGATCGCCTACTTTTGGTTACAAAATATTCTTTTATTCTCATATTATATATAGTTTTTTTTATCACATGATATCCGTTATATGTATACACATGTACATATGTATACATGTATAGTTAATTATTAACGGGAATTTCCCCTATAAACATAATAAGCAAAGGAAATTTCTTCAAAAAAAAATAATATTACCCCGTCTTTAACTCTTCATCTTCAATATAGGCTCTTCATCGTCAGTTGTCTCACTATCTGATCTCGTCTGCTGTAATATAGGTAACGGCTGATCATCGTCAGAATCATCACTATACGCATGCGTCGGCTTTAATTTGGGTAGAGGCTGATCATTGGCAGCTGATGACAATAAATTGGCAATTTTCTCTGTTCTGCCATCGACTTCGGCCACTCTTTCTTGGGGTGTGGACAAAATGGCAGCAGTTATTAAAGTTGAAGTCGTTGGGGCAGGATCATTAAGTTCAGGTGCCTCATGATTGACTATACCATGTCGAGCTTCACGCCGTTTGGTCAACACTACGGCTGACCCATAAAATACAACAGTCAGAAACAGCACCACAGAAGCTGAGGTCAGATATAAAGTCAATTTAACCTGGCGCTGGCAACATTTCAGATCTTTGGACCAGTGTGATCGAGTGCGATTCATCTGCAAATGTTGAATGGAATTATTATGGAATTGTAATTCAAAGTCATGTCAAGTAACTAGCGTACACTGTCTTGCAAATCAAAGCACACACGCCCCTTATTATCCTGATCCATTTTGATGTAGAAATCATTCAAGGTAATATAATCTAGCTGGCAATGTGTGCACTCGGATTTTTTGTTTGATTTAAGGCAAGCATCTAGATTATTCCACAATTCTTCATAGTTTTTGGAATGATTTCCTCTAAAACAGTCTGAAAACCAATTTGCAATTTTCAGATACAAGATGCATAAATGGGGAGCAATGTCAACAACCAACCATCGCAATTCGCCTTCTGCCAGATATTTGTGAGTGCTCCATGGGTGGTTGGCACTATGTTAATACGATCCGTATTGAGGTATTGGTCCGAACAGTTCTTAATGCTCATCAAAGCGTCGTAAGCGGTGATCATATCTTTATATAAAGTTACACATCCAACACAAAGAGCAACAGGAACCGAGTGATAAGTTGCACAGTACACGAACTTACTTTGTTCATTGCCAAGTTCGCCCAGAAGGACTTGGCAAGACTTGTTTTTGGCTAGCAAAGCGTTACAAGAACCACATAAAACTATAATGCTCAACAGTTTTACCAACATCTTGCCGCCTTCCTAATAAGTAAACAATCTTGCAGTCTCAAAAAATTGCGTCTGTGTGGCCAAATGCGGAAACGCCTAAAAATCCTATTTTCATTGCAAACAGATGGTCACACTAAAATATTCTAATAACAGCAATCTGAATTCGATAACTATGTTAATTAACAGTCCGCAAAAAAGTAATGTTAATTAACAGACTCGCTAATGAGTACTGCTACTGTAAACAAACAGTGCTCATTAGTGAGTCTTTTAATTAACAGTAGATCGATAAATGTATCGATCACCTCTAAGAAATCGTCAACAACAAAAAAATCGTCAGTCCAATTGGAACGGCGGTACAGACGTGTCGCGGGTGGAAATGAGCGCGCAACAAAAAGTGAAAATTTAACCGAAAAAAGTGCCAAGCGAAATAAGAAGCAAATTAATTCAAATACCAAATCACCAGTATCGTATTAGTATACAACATTTTTTTTTTAAATAACCACTGAATAAAACGTAATAGATTTCGCGTGTGTATGTATTTTTTCTTCTCTTTTTCTGTTTTTTTTTTGTTATTTGCTTTTACCTGTTGCTCTAGTTCTTGTTGTTGTTGTTGCTAGTGCTGCCGCCGTTGCGCCGGCGTTTTGGAACGCGGCTAATTCTAATTGTTAACCCAAAAGGAAAAAAAGTTTAAAAAAGAAAATTTAGCTAGAAATCTGGTTTTACGCTTGTTATTAAGGTCAGGCCCAAAGCTCTAAGCGCAGCAAGTGACAAAAATTCTTTAGCATAAATTAAAACAGCATCCAAAAAAAAATAAAACTGGAATTTCTTTTGTAAATACACAATTCTCTTTTCAAGATTTCATCTTTGCGCCTTAACACTTTTTTCTCTTCTGTTTTTATACTCTTACCAAGAAGTATATAGAGTTTGTTTAGGAGTTTGCACGTTAAGAACTAAGAACGTCAATTTTACATACAAATATACTTAGATATATGTATGTATATATATTGTACATACATATATATGCTATACACATTTCTGATCAGCTCAGTTAGGGTAAACAAAATAAGTTGACCAAATCATAAAGAACATTGTAAACCAAAATTCAAAATTAAATATTTCTTTAGTTTTGGGGACCTGTGAAAAAGTTTTGATTGATTTTGAGTGATTTCCATTTACTTGACTATATATGTATATACATATGTATATATTAACCAAAGCTCTAAATCGCAAAGCGTATAGAGACTTCGTTGCGGCTTTCTGAGTTCCCTTTCCTTGTTTTTTTTTTTTTTTTTTTTTGGTGTGTGTTTTTTGTGTTCTTTCTCTTCATCAACTTCGAACCAACAACAACAACAACAACAACAGAAGCAGCAACTTTCCGGTTTTTCCACCAACTTCTTCATCTTTTTTTTTTTTTGTTACTACATCTTCGTGGCTTACGCGTCTTGGTCTTTCAGCATCATTTGCGGAGGGGGAAAAGGAAGAGAAAGATCGTAAACAAGCAAATAGAGTGAAAAATAAATAAATATTCAATTCACGGGGCGAGTGTGTGCGTGTGAGCGAAATAGAACGAAAGAGGAAATATACAAATATATATACACACACACACACACACACGTACAAACCCACACATATATATATACAAGGATAGTTTTGTGTGCCCCCAAGGATATTAATAAAAATCATTCACGCTGGATTTGGGATACTACGAGGCTGTCAAAGGTAAAAACCCATTAAATCCTAATAAGAATTAAATCAATTTGAATAGTTTAATAAAAATGCACTCTCAATACATACATACATATGTATGTACGTACATATACACATACACATACAAATACGATCACTTAAGTTCTTACATAATACACAATGACACTTGGCCCAGTCCTGTTCAAACTGTAAAGGGCATTCTCCTTGCCAAATTTGCATAAACCAATTGAGAATGAAAGCGAGACAGGGAGAGAGAGAGAGAGAGAGAGAGAGAAATGGGTATCTTTTGCTATACTCTTTGTACATATGTATGTAGATTCAACATATAATTCACTTAAATGATGTTCAATATTGTTTTTTTTTTTTTGTTTTGGAATTACCGATATGGTGGGCATATAGAGTATTAGTAAAGTCGCAGCTAAATTTGGCTAAAATTATGGAATATTTCTCTTTGCAGGTGGCGACGTGATTAAAAAGCCAGCCTGTTGCTCTCTGGTCGTAAACTAGGCTAAATAGGGTCTTAGGCAAAGCACGTTTTAGTCTCTTGCTCTCTCTCTTTCTTGCTCTTTCTCTCCATCAAGCTGTCTCTTTCTTCTGCTCGTTTGCTCGTTCGCTCGATCGTTGGCTTAAAACCGCATTCCGCTTTTGAGTTTGCTCATTAGGCAACCCGTTAGGTCGGCACAGTTGGAGAGCCATTGCACATAATACAAAAAAAAAAAAAGAAACAACAACTAAAAGATCAAATAATAATATTAACAACAACAACAATCACAATTATTTCAACAAAAACAATTGCCAGTGAGTACGTTTAAATTAAATTACGCTTAAACGTTGCTTCCCCCCACCAGTAAATGAAAGAGATAGCGCGCTAGAGTGAAAGAGTGTGTGTGAGATCGCAATGCCAATGCCCTTCTCCACCGCTGTCTCCTCCCTCATTCTTCTCGCACCAATAATTTAAACAGATGCATATGAGATGATGTCCCCTCCGGACGACAAAACCAAAAAATGCAACATTAACAGATTAAAAACGCATTCAGTCAACCCAATATATAAATACATATATGTATACATATATAGAACTTTATTATTATAGAATAATAATTGCCAGAAAGTCTATATTATCTTGCTATAATTCCTATATCCTTTCTATATGTACATATGTAAGTATCTAGAGAATGATTTTGCCCCCCTTTAAAAGTTAAAGTAATAGAATTCAGTTAGAAGTTTAATTGGGTCACTAATAGCACTCAATTGTAGTTAACGGATTTCATTCTATAATGTACATACATATGTATGTACAGCTACGACATACATGTATATGGTACATGCATGACTGATCAGTTTTATTTCAATACAGTCCTTATGGGGCAAATAAGCGAAATATAATTCTTATTTGCCAAACCAAGTTGGTCCATTTTTGGTTTCTTTTTTACATTCCCCCCCCCCCCCCCCACACACACACACACACTCACACAAACACATATACACACACTTATCTATGTATGTATGCAGGCCTGTCTGCACATTGTTATTGTTGTTGTTGTTTGTTCTCCCTTTCAAGGCAATTAGAAGTCGTTGCAGCTGGCCATGGTCTGGTATAGTCTGGCCTGGCCTGGCCTGGCATTCTTAAGCATACATATGTACATGTATGTATATTTTGCTCAGTTTGTGTGCTGTACTTTTCTTCAAGCATATACATACACACAATTATAAATATAGATATTGTCTTGGCTTTTAGGCAACCTTGCCTAATCCTCTCACAACTTCCACTCTTCCCCTTACCGTTAAATCAATCAATCAATCATTGCCTTTTATAAGCAAATCGAAACTCGCTTACCAATCAATCAAAGCCAATCTATAACAAAATAAAATTAGTACAATTTTTGGTGATTTTCCAACACGAAAAAAAACACGAAAAAAAAAACCTTAAAAAAATGTTAATATATATAAAACCAACAACAACAACACAACTCACTTTTATCGCAAACAATTTCAAAAAATCAAAGAAAATATTTCAAGCGGCATTTGTAAAGAGAGAGAGAGAGAGAGAGAGAGAGGAGAGAGAGAGAGGAGAGAGATAAAGTTTTCATAATTGCTATAATTGCAATAAAAAAAGAGAAAATGAAATTGTTGTTTGGGGTTGAAGTTGTTGCATTTAATTAAGTAAAAGAGAGGGGAGTACGAAGCGTAGGGGAGGAGTTCAATCTCATCCAATTGACTGATGAACTTGCACTGACAAATTATAATTATGAATGGAAAAAGATCTCCATTAAATTATTTATATATAAGAGTAACTAGAAATTAATTGCAAAATAAATTACAGTTGAACTTACCTATAGTGAATTTCCATATAATGAAGTTATCCGTATTATTGAAATGGTTTTCAAAGATAAAGCTTTCTTATTTTAATTTTGATATTATAAAGATTTCCATATATGTAATATCTTATGAAGAATTCATTATAAGAAAGTTCTACTTTATATTCTAGTCTAGTCTAGTTATATTTTTTTTGTTTTGATAATGAACAAATTGGAATTTACTATATAGTAATGATTTTTTTTGATCATATAACTTATAGATTTATAGATTATAAAACAATGGGTAAAACGTTATTACTAGGTCAATAAAATGCTGATGACAAAATGAGAATTGGTATTACACATATGTATATAGGACATAGAGTCAGGATAATAAAGAAACGAAAGGAATTACATAAATCCGTGATAGTTAAGAGGGGAAAGATCATTCTAGAAAATATTACATTAAATCAATTTAATTTCCAATTCAGTTGACAACGCCCAAGTCTATATATCAATGTAGATCAGTTCGGGGTTTACTTACATACATGTACATATATGTATGTATATATTGTATATATGTATGTATATATTTGTAAAATCATTAACTTTATGTAGTATTTTTTATTATTATTATTGAATAGCATTTTGTTGTTATCAGCATTTTTTTTTTTTTGTATGTCTAAGTCCGTATTTGAAATATTTAAACCATATACTATATATATAAGCATATTTATAGTATAATTAATATATTTAAATATAGCTTATGTCATGCGACATTGAAAGGCTTTGACAATTTAGCCCCCAGAGTTGATAAGAAATCACTACAACAGTTAGATTCTAGAAGCGAATGGTGTGGAGAGGAAGGGCAGGATGGGGGTTGATTTGTTATTTGACACGTTGATTTTGAATGATGATGACAATTTGGGGGAAAGTGCAAAATGGGCGTGGGAAAGATACAATAGTATTGACAGGTATCAATAGATATAACCGTATATATATATTTCGCTTATCTGGCTTTTGTTTTTGCGCAACTATGTATATACTTTTATCGCATATACATATATACATATATTGATAGATAGTTTAGCTAAAGTAATTTACATTCCTAACCTCTATTCCACACACACACACACACACACACACACACACACACACAGAGATACAGATACATCCACAGTTCTATAATAGAAAAAAAAAGTAAGTTCCAATTGGTTGACTGTTGGCGATCTGTTGGCCAAGTATGTATGTCAGAGCTCCCATGCAAATTGCTGAAAAGGCAATTAGAAAAAAAAAAAAAAATATGTATACATAGATATAGAAATAACCGTAAGTAAAGTGCAAAACCGCTAGGAGAATGATAGAATGAGAAGGCAACAATCATAGACAGGTTAATTCTCTCTCGCACTCTCGCTCGCTGGCTCTCTCACTTGATCTCTAGCTTTAGCTTTGGCTCTCTCATTTCACTTGTCTATCAAAGTGTTTTTTTTTTTTTTTATTTTTGGCTAAAACTTGGTTAACTTTAACTCGTTTTTATTAAATTTTTGTTGCGTTGCTGTTGTACGTGTAGTTTTTTTTTAAGCTCGCGCCAAAAATAACAAAACTCACACAGAAATGCACATTCAAGGCTACAACAACTACAACAACAATTGCAATAACAACCAAGTTTCTCGGAAAACTGGTTCTCCTCTCTCTCGCCCTCTGTCCCACCCCACCCCATCTCCCTGCTTAACCCCCCACTTCTTGTGCCTCCCTCACTAACTCTTTCCTTGTCTCTCTTACTCTTTTTGGGTTGTTACTTGTGGTTTGCTTTCTTTTTTTTTTTTGCCTGTCTTAACTGCAGTGTGGCCAAAAGTATGCTAAGAGCTTATCAACAACAACAACAACAACGGGAACAACAAACTGAAATTTCTGCAGGAAATGCCCACACAATATACGTACACACACTTAAACTAAAAAATAAATAAAAGGTACAATTTGTTGATTTTTAGGATTTATTATTTACAATTGAGGTTATGTAAAAGATCACACAGTGAATAAGATGATTTTACAGTTATGCACTGAAAGAAATTTATAATGGTAACTTCTCAACAAATTGTATAATTGACTAATTGAATATAGAAAAAAAGTCTTCTAAAATGTCATGAGAAAAAAATCTGATACAATAGAACTATTGGGAACAGAATCGATACGATTCAAATGTTTGAAAATGACAACATAAATGATATAATGTATTCTAAGAATAGAAACATCAATTCGAATATTCAAATCACTTAATTTTCTAAAAAAAAAAAAAAAAAATGTTTATTGAGAAATTAAACTTTGAAAAATCATCTTACTCATAATCATTTATGTTTATTTCCTATTTCCACTTGAATAGATCATCTTGTAGTTAGTATAAAGTTAATGGTTTTTTTTTTGTCAATTGTCCTTGTCTACTTTAGTAACTTTTTTTTGTTCTCAGAGGAGCAGCAAAATTGAGTCTGAAGTAAATTCATTACAGATCCTTTTTTTTAGAAGGAGAAGTTTGAGAAAGAGAGAGAAATTTTTCACATATATGTATAGTCACATTGTTAACTTTCAAATACAATCAATTTCTTTTATATTATTATTAAAAATAGTTTTTAGGAATCCTATACATTTTGGATATGAATTTTTAGAGCGTGGGCGCTATTTAAGGGAACAGTTTGTCAGTTTTCTTAGAAAAAAAGCTAATCCAGAATTAAACCTTAAATATTTTATTTTAAGCAAAACAACAAGAAAATGAATTCAACATTAAAGGAAAAAAATCGGTTTTAGTTCAATATATAAAGTAACTGCTTTAGTTGGATAACTTTTGCATTCCCCATACAGATTGCCATATTTAAAACTTAATTTTTCCTTAGTTTTTTTATGGGAATAACTTGCAGTTAAATATTAATGAGATATTTTAACAACAAAAGAGAAACATTCCCCTTCCCTTCTCTCAGTCAAAAGCTCATTATTTGCCAGATGTATTTATATGGTTTTAAAACCAAAATCTGTTTCCAGTTTTTAGCTTTCATTATCATAGAAAATAACAACAACAGCAACAACAGCAGCAGCAACAACAAGTCGTTTTCTCTCTGAGCTGAGAGTAACCTTGAAACTTGCTTCCTTTTTTTTTGTTTTTGTTGGTTCAAGTGAAATTTCTCAGGCACATTCCCACTCCCACTCCCCTGCTGCTACTAAATACCAACACCTCTCGTCTCTGTTAGGCTGTGAATTTTTGTTGTATTGAAACTTGCTTTTTAGACTCCTCTTTGACACTCTCTCTCTCTCTCTCTCTCTCTCTCTCTCTTAACATTATGGAATTTGGCTAATAAAGTTCACAATATTTTGTGTGTGTGTGGATATTATCATCATCAAAAATGGTCAAACGTAAACGGAAGTGGTCAAAGTTATGTATGTGTGTATGTATATGTCTAAGCTTATCAGTCAAATTTTAGAGACAGAGAGAGAGGGAGAAAGAGGGGTTCAAACATTTTAACCTTGATTTATGTTTGGATTGTTTTTAATTTGAGCAAATTGGCAATCATCTTGAACCCAAAAAAAAAGATTTTTTTAATGATCTCCCAACAAATTGTATATTCTGAGCTCTTTGTCGTTTTATTATTATTGTTGTTGTTCTCGCATGGAGTCCAATCAAAATATTTAGTTTATTTGTTGCACAAAGTCAACAAATACATAAAACAAAACAACAACAACGAAACAAAAAAACAAAGAAGGGGGGAAAAAAAGAAACACAGCAACATTGAAATGGAGATGAAAGAAAGAAAGGATGCCATCTGATCTTGATCTTTCGTTTATTCTCTTCGTTATTTTTTTTTTTTTTTTTTGCAAGAATTGGAGAATTGTTGCTGTGGGGAGGGCAATTAATTACATTTTGCGCACTTTATTTCCGTTTTACACCGGCAGCGGTTAAATTTCGTAATTATTTCTACATTTTGTTTTTTTTTTTTTGTTTTTTTTGTCATACCCTAGTTAGATGTACTAAAGAGAAGGTATATAAGTACTATGACAATCATAACCCCCATAAATATTGAACTTTATTTATTCATGCCAAGGTATCCAAAATTGAGTGAACATTTTCAGAGGTTTTTGATTTGAAATAAATCCTTTTTCACTTTAGCTACACATATAGAGATCGTAAATCTTTGCTCCTTGACTTATACTAATGGATATGTTAGAGTCCATTTACTATTAATACTTTGCCATTCAGGCAAGTCAAAACAGTTTAAGACAAAAGGGCTAAAGAACCGAGAAGATATGAAGCCATAAAAGTGCCGCTGGTTCTGGGTTTCTGGCTTTTGTGTTTGTGCATCTGTGAGACTTGGGGTCGGGAAAGAAAAGAAGGTGTTGATGTTGATGATAGCCATGTTCCCACTACACACCCGCTTTTCTCTCTGTGTATGTGTTTGTGTGTGGGGCATTGATTTTAATGCCTTAATGCTGCCAGCAGCTTGGAGAAGAGGGTCGGTCGACGGGGGAAGAATGTCTACTACCAGCCACGGGTATGAAGAACAATGCGCATGTGCTGTACTCGTAAATTGTTTTCTTCTTGTACTTTGCATATACTCTCGTCCGTATCTCCATACATACATATATATATATATCTGTATAGTATATATACGTGCTCTGCTGACGACCGACCATCGACATCGATCGAAATCAAAAAGCGTAACAGGGTAAAGAGACAGGGAGAGAGAGAGAAGGAGGAAGGGAGGTAGAGCCAAGTAGAAAATGCCAAATATTCAAAGCAGCCCAACAACGGTCTCAGCTCAGCTGTGAAGACCATGTTCTACACTGAAAGAAATGGCTAAAACTCTCTAAAAAAAAAAATACCCTTAACAAGGAGTCTAAAGTCAAGTCAAGGAATTGAAAGAAATACAAACGCCAGATAGCCATATTATCCGGAAGGAAAATGAGTTTGTTCCCTTGTATCTGTTAACCGTGATTAGCTCTCCATGTTCAAAAATATCTTTCCAATCTTTCCAAAATTTATTAAAAACTTTAAATTAACTAAGATTACAGAACAAGATAAGGTTTCATATTAATACTTCTTGAGTGCATTCTTTATTTCTCTCCAATAAGCAATAATCTATACAAAATCTTAACCAAGACGTACATATGTTAAATTTTTCACTTGCTGATGGCTTCTCCCGGTCCCGACCATTCTGGATAATCGGGGGTCCAACCTTATATAGAGAATGATGTAGATTTTGAAAGAAAAGAACAAATTGTTGAATAAATTTATAATGAAATTATGTTTCTTTAGCAAAATATGAATTGGTTTGATCTGAACAAAAGAGCTTTTATATAAATCTTTGGTGTTCTATCTCAATTACCTCAATATTGATTATGGCCATTCGTTTTTCAAGTTTGCATTTGCATATAAGTTTTTCAAGTGTATGTCAAGAAACCCATGTTTGAGCCCTCTTTTTTTTTTTTTTTTTAAGGCTTACCTTGCTGGAGGCTTTTGTTGTTCTTGGTATGGGTTATTGTTGTTGTTGTTGTCGTCGTCTTACCGCTTTGGCGGCTCCCCTATATCCGATTCGATACAAAACGAAATGGGTACCTACTTTTTGGCATACTTTGGCGTACTTTTTGTTTTTAGCTGTGTTTTGGTTTATGTTTATGGGCATTATGCGTTCCACTTCTTTCACATGGGGAGACTTTTACCTTGAATTCCAATATTGCCTGTCCTAACCCCCCACCCTTCCTTCTCGTACTATGCATGGAGATCGGTGG
The DNA here is from genome assembly GCA_035045865.1 of Drosophila austrosaltans. Classification (NCBI taxonomy): domain Eukaryota; kingdom Metazoa; phylum Arthropoda; class Insecta; order Diptera; family Drosophilidae; genus Drosophila; species Drosophila austrosaltans. Next base: position 9,961,028 of record JAWNOQ010000207.1, read on the forward strand.
AAAAGGTTTTTAGCCAAATTCTCATGGATAAACATGATGATGATGACACAGAGAGAAAGAAATGAATTGTCTTGATATATTCCATGTACTAACTTACATTTTCTTTTTTTTTTTTGTTATTTTAGTAAATTACTCAGAAAGTCGCAATGTTATCTGGCTAATGAGGCTAAGGTTTTTTTTTTTTTTTTGTTTTCTTAGCTAGCGGAAAAGGTGACTTAGCTCAAAAAGGTAATTTCTAAGCAATTTATGGCTTTCTTTCGGTTTGTTTTTTACTTTGGACTTTACCGTCCAAGATAGAAGGTATCTTTCTGTACATGTAGATCTATTTATTTTGAAACAGATAGTGACTGGGGGTCTTATCAATTCTAGAAATGCCAAATGCGATAAACTAAAGTATTGCAAAAATAGAAATATTGATGTGACAAAAGTGCAAAATGCAGAAAATTGATAGGAATAATGTCTAAAAATGATGTCAGCAGTCAACATTTCAAAAGAACTTTAAAGTATTCTATAGAGAAATATGAGTCAGCTCTTGTATAGTAAAAGACGAAAGGGGGGGAAAAAAAACTAAGTTGATTAATTAGCTGGGAATGCGAACATACACGACCAGCGGAATCGAGAAACTTTTGGCTTCTCTTCTAACACACAGTTAAGAGAAACTATCTCTTTCTCTCGCTTGCTCGTGACTGAATTCTCAACAACACAAAATTTGCATTTAACCTTGAAACCAACTGCAACGAATATTACCAATACCAACACAAACTACTGTTACCAAACAATATATCAATCTTGTATTTTTATATATTTTTTATAACTTTTTTTTTTTTTTTTTTTATCAAAAGTTACTTGGTTGCAGAAAATTGAATGTAAAGTTTAAGTACAAATTCGTTATACATATGTATATTTTTTTTTTTTTTTCATTATTGTTTTTTGCTCTCTCTCTCTCTCTCTGTGGCTCTGAAAATAAAATTACACGCTTAAATAACAAAATATTTGCTTAAATGCTGACATCAGACAATTACTATATAGATATATGACAGAGAAAGAGTGAGAGACAGACAGACCGAGAGAGAGAAGAAACAGCTACGTGGAGTTGAAATTCTTTTTTTTTTTTTTTTTTTTTTTTTTTTTGGGTACTCTGTGGAGTTGTTTTTCTTTTTTTCTTTCATTTTTTTTTTTTTACCGGTTTTTGTGAAACTGTTGCGTCTGTTTAGCATTGTAGCGTGAAGTCTTAAGACTATATACAAACATATATACATACATATATGTATATTTCAGTTTGTTTGTCTTATTTATGATTACGATTTTTATTATGACAAAGTCGCCGCCCGTCTTCATCGACAACAATTCTGACTTTTGAAGTCTGTTAAAAATTGATTAAAGAAACCAAAAATAAACATCATAAAATATTTGCATATAAGATGCCACAAGGCAGAAGCATAACCCGGCTGGCTATATGCAACTGCAATATATACACAAATGTATAGTAGTCAAAAACTACCGACAAAAAAGAAAATGTTCTCATTTAACTCCCTCGAAAGGGTAGAAAAACTTCTTCGATATGTTTCCTTTTAGCCACACGTTAGCAAGCACCATTCAAAAAGAATTTGCGACTCTAAATTTTTGCGATTAGACAAAGATAACTAAAGTGTTAAGAGGCTTACCTTTATTTCAAGATAACTGAAATGATTTAAGATGTTTTTTTCTATTTTATTATTTAATAAAAATATTCAATGTTGGGCAGGGCACAATCATGACTAAAAGTAAAATACTCTAAAAATTTCAAAGTTTAAAGAGGACTTTCTCTTTGGCTCTTATAATGAAGATTATTGTAAAGCCCTTCCATAAGCAGATATGACTTTTTACCATATATGGAGGTACATACATACATACATACATGATGAGTATACGAATGAATGAATGAATGCATGGCATCTGTCATAGTATATATATTTAGATTCTCTCTAATTAATAACCTATTGTCTAAGTTAAGCCCCGTACCACCCACTTGAACATTCTGAGACGAGTCTCTCTCTCTCTCTCTCATGACTTAATCTCAGATCATTTGCATACGATTAAAAAAAATGACAAAAATCAAGCAACACGTGTGAAACTGAAACCAAATTGAGTGCTCTCTATAAAAAAAAAGTGACTCAGACTCTGAGTCTCTCCATTAATGTTAATGACAAAAACACATACATACAAAGATACAAACAAACAAATATAAATATTCGACTCATGGCTAAAGTTTAAATATTTGTACAATAATCTAACACTTTCAAGCGAAAATATATTCATTGTTTGTTACCAAATGACGATATTCTATAATATTTCCGTTGTCGTTTGCCAGGAAGTTACGAAAAGAACCAAAACCAAAAGCAATTTTTTATTTTTATCGAGAAACTTTCAACTGGGTAACTAGGGGAAGGTCTTTCAAAAAAAAAAAAAAAAGAAAAAAAAACTAGCGACCCTACGTATTTCCTCCTATCAGCAGCTGCTTTAGTTTTAATTAAAATGTACCACAAAAAAAAAAAAAAAAAATACGACGGAAAAAAAAAAAAAAACAAAACGACAATCAAAAGATCGTCGTCTACAAGTTGACATACTATGGGAAACAATTCAATTTCAATTCCAATTTAATTTTTTTTGACAGCTAGAGAAAAGTATAGAATGAATGTTTCCATCTCTCTCTCTCTCTCCCTCTCTCTCTTTCTCTCTATTATTTCTATATCGCGGTGTTAATTGAAATCATGTGATGACATATATATTCATAGGGCAAACCCTATGAATTTTTAATTGGGCTTAACCCGAAAACTGAAAAAAATATAATTGAAAATCCCTGTAAACAAAATTAATGAAGACGACTTTATGATACCCTTAAATAAATATTTAACGATATTTCAAACAATACAAAATAAGTAAAAAAAAAAAAAAAAAAGAACTTCCTTTCTACAACTTTCACAACTTGTTTTTGACCTTCTTCGATATAGGGTATAGAAAATTTTGTACTCAATAATTGTTTATTGCTTTTTTCATCTCTTTTAACAGCCTCATAAAATATTAAAAAACAATTTTCTCAACTTCTTTCATGCAATACATTTGTTTATAATATTTAATGGTTATTTGTTTTTCAATGAATTTCAAACGAATTTCAATGCGTTTTTTATGAGACACTGACAACTGGAACTTAACTGAAAACAAGGTTTTGCTATTAACAAAACGATCAACAAAGTTTTATTTTAATAATAAAAAAAAAATAATAATAGGAAATTCATATTACATATCGAAGTTTTACAATTACAAGAGTTATTTTTGGGTATACATCATCAATAAATCGAAAGAATTTATTTAAATGATTTTCTTCTCCGCCTCCATCTTCTGTTTAACGTTTTTATTATTTTTGTTTCTCTTTGTTTTTTTTTTTTTTTTTCTGCATAAAAAGTTATGAATAAATTATATGAAGTTGATTTTTGAAGCGCCTCTTTGATGAGACAATCAATGGATAAAAATCAGCAAAATCTTTGGAGAAATTTCGTATACCCTTCTACAGTCTCCAAGCAGATATAGCTGTTACTATGTATATAGATTCAATGTTATATAAAATTATAAAAAAGAAGCTAAATATATTTAAATTATTTTAAAGCTAGTTTCCAGGGTAAAAAGAACTTTTAGACCTTGAGATAAAGAAAATTTCTAATCGTTTTTTTTTTAAATGTTTAACAAAAATAAGTTTTCCACCGTTTACCAATTCTTAAAGATAAAGTTTTTCAAAACTGATTTCAACCTTCTCTAGTGAAATAACTTCTATATATAAGTATGATTCATTATACATACATACATATGTATATATATTTTTGATTGTGTTTGATTACAGCACTTGATTGAACAAGTATCTTTCACTATAATTAATTAACTGATTTTAGTTACAGTTCCAGTTTGAACAGCTAATTCTTTGATAAGTCTAATTACTTGTCACTTCCCCCTCCCTTGTGATGCGATGTTTGACAAATCAAAAGGAAATCAATCAAATCAAAGATGTGCAAACCAGTTTTAGATCTATGTATAATCAAGATGTGGAGATAGCGCCTCCTTCTCATCTGTTACAGTAATCATTCGATTTAATAGGCCTATATCCGCCATAACGAATCTTAATTACACTTCGAACGCGTGCGTCGTCCGTCTTTAGTTAGGAGAGAGGGACTACTAGATATAATTAATGAATTGTCCGGCCATAACTTGGCATCGATTTAAATTCATAAAAATTCTAAAGGGGAGGGAAATTTCATTTTATTTTAATTGATTTTTATTATTATGCGAAAAAGAAACAACAATGTTGAGTGAAATTTGTTTTTTTTTTTTTTTTTTTTTTTTTTTTGTGAATGGACCGCCCGCTGTTAAATGGCACAAGCTTAACCAAAAACCAGCAGCTGCTGTGTGCTGCAAAACCATTCTTTGTCTATATGTATATATACTTATACATATCTGGAGATTTCTATTTGCTAAATGATGTCATCATTGGACTATTTGCGGATGGATTTTTGCCCTTTTTGATACCCCTATATCTCCCCTATGTCGCCTGACAACTATAGAAACTTTATATTCCCACCGATTTGAAAAAAGACAAGAGACAAACACAAAAAAAAAAAAACGGTTAATTGGGATTGGTATTGTAATTACAAACAACAACAACAACATTTCATGGACAAATTTCATTTCATTTGTGAAAACATTTTTGCATGCAAAGTAACAAACAAAATGAACCAAACGAACGTATGAAACAACAAAATTCAGTAGCCAAAATTATATATCATCGGGTCGATGGGGCTGTGGCGCATGCGCGCAAAGAACGCACGTTTTGGCAGCAGCAGCTGCTGCCCGCCCGCCCGTCCGTTCGATGATGTCATGAGAGAGGCAAAAGGTTTATCTATAGAGTGCGGGTGTTTTATATATAGTATACACACACATATACATACATACATACATATTTATTTGACCGCCCCATCTGCGCTTAAAGGTAGGCGTGACAAATGCCACAAAACTCACACATAGACACACACACACACACATACTCCTTCTTTCTTGCTTCGATAGAAAAAAAAAATAACTTCAGAAGCATTAATAATGGCCAATGAATGATGATGGTTAGAGTTGAGTTTATAAAGAGGAAAAGAAGAAGCAAAAGATGATGATAATGGGAAGTGAGCGAGGTATAAAGAGTGTCTTTTTGGTTTAAGAGATACGAATGTGTGTGTGTGTATGGGGAGTGGGGGGAGGAAGGGGGGGTGTAGACAAGACAAGAAATTGACTAATTTTCGCAAATAACTTTTGGGGCACATAATAATAAAGCACGAATGAGTGTACGAAGAGCAATAAATAATTTCGATTTCAACAAAAAGCTAAGCACAACAAACAGCAACAACAAACAGCAACAACAACATAAAATAGCTATAAGTATATGATATATAATCATTTTCTACACACATACATAGATATATACATATATATTTATTATGTACCATATATGTATGTATGAAAGACAAGCCATAGATGTGAAAAGAAGACATGTCAAAGAAGTATTACGAATCTTTCTCTCTTGTCTGTATGAATTATGAGTTAATAATTGAGTCTCCAAATGTTTGGTAATCATTTAAAAAAAGTATATAGAGTAAATTAAATTGTTAGAGAAATGCTGAGATATAACTATTTGGTATATGCTAAACTTATACATTTGTGTCTTATATCATTTACATGCTAAAAGTCTTGAACTTATTATCATCTCTGTAAATGCCATTAAGTAAAAGTTTATCTTTATCTCAAGTGACCTGATGTTCCGCATTCCAAAGTTTTTGTAATTTGTAAAAGATAAAACGAAGTTCAACAGATGAATGCAATTTTAATTTTATATAGAAATTATCTCGAAATATTACAAATTTTATTGATTTATTTAATTGGCCAATTTGAATTTCAAGTATCTAAAAATATATAGAAATTATTTTTTAAATATTGCAAATTTATTGATTTTTTTTTTAAAGACAAATTTAATTTCAAGTATCTAAAAATATATAGAAATTATTTTTTAAATATTACAAATTTTATTCAATTTGAAGTATCTAAAAATATATAGAAATTATTTTGGAAATATTACAAATTTTATTGATTTTTTCTAATAAGAAAAAATTCTATTTCAAATATCTAAAAATACAAAGAAATTATTTCAAAATACTATAAATTTTATAAATATTTGCGCACTGGAATATTATATATACATATATATTAAAATTCAATTCTATTAAAGTTGCTTTTAGCCAATATTTTTCTCTTCCACCTTTTTGTTCCCTTTTTTTTTTTTTTTTTTTTTGATCTTTTTGACGTTTTCTCTTTTTTTTTTTTCGTTTTCAAATTGTTTTAACATGCCAAGCACAGACAAAAGAATTTATAACATTGTTTTCTGACTGACTGAGGTTTGTATTTGTTGTTGTTGTTCAAAGTCAAAACTGAATTTTAATTTGTATTTCTTTTTTTTATTCAGATATATTTTAGCGACTGATGAGGTAATTTTATGCATGAAATTTTAAACAACAAACAACAAGTTACCCAAAAATAGGCAAAAACCTCTGAGCAACGAAAACAACAACAATAAAATACAAAAACAGAAAGAACAAAAATGGTTGTCGTTCTACAGGTCTCATTATTTAATGTTAGTTTTTCAAAAACCAAACCCACAACACAAATAACAACAACAACAACAACAAACAACACAATGTGTTCTAAAGAAATGTCAGTGAAATTAACTTTTTTTTTTTTTTTTTTATCTCACCGAAAATCGAAAAACAAATGTAATTTGAATTCGAGCTTGGAAAAAAAAAGAAGAAATTGTTAAGCAAACGCCAAACGCCTGGCGCATGTAAATTGATTTGGCAGTTGGTTTTCTTTTTTATTTTTTCTCTGCTCACCACTAAAATTTCAAATTTTGATTTGGATTTTTTTTTTTTTTTTTTGGCACTAAATGTTTATTGATTTATGTAAATTTTGTTAAAGATTCTTTGCTATTCTAAGGTTATTGCACGAATTATTCATTAGGTTTATCGATATAGAACATTTATGTAGATATAGAAACATGAAGCTACTGAACTTCAAGGGATAACAAGAAAGATTATGGAACTATGTATGTACATATGTATGTCTCTTAACAGTGGCGTAGTCTGTCTAAAGGGGTCGCACTTTGAGCTACATTGAAAAAGTTAATTTAATTCAAGATTTGCTAATTACTAATAAAAACTTAACAAACAAATTAGCAAACTAACTGTGTGAAATGGCATCTAACGGTCGCATGCGCATGACCAAAAGATAAGCTACAGATATAATATATATATACAGTGAAAGCTCCCTTAGCCGGACAGCGATGGTACCAGTATTTTTGTCCGCCCAAGGAAGATGTCCGCCAAAGGGAGATGTGAAAGCATTAAAATTAAGCATTTTTTTTGCTGTTAATGTTTTCTAACAAAATTTATATGTAGACAAAATTAATATTTATTTTAAATTCTTTTTTTTTTTATTATTAATATACATACATATTTTTATTTAATTTTTTTTTTTTGTAACGTTGATTTTTGTAGACTGCATAGAGTTCTCTTGCTAATGCTTAAGATGTAAGTGTTCAATGCGACTTTGAAAAATGTTGAAGGATTGATAAGATATAAAATCAAGGCTCAATATTGTCGTCTTCTGTGGTCAAGAAGCTGTCTACATTAAAAAAATATTCAAGATTGTTTTTCCCAAATTTTGCAGCTTGAGAGAAATGTTTTATATAAAAATGTACAAAACAAAATGTCCTGCCAAAGGAGCGTCCGCTCAAGGGAACTGAACTGATTTTATATGAAAATCATGCTAAAAATCTTGGGACTATAAAATTCGTTCGGCTAAGGCAGCTGTCCGCCTGAAGGAGCTGTCCGCGAGTAGAGTACTATTTACTATAAACAGAATTTATGTTTCCATATTGTAGCAGCTGCGACCTTACTTTCTCACACACACACACACACACACACACACACACACACACATATATGGACTCCTTATGGTTTTTGCGCCTGCGCCTTCATCTCATCTCTTTTAATGCACATTTTTATACATTTTATATTTAACTATTTGATGCCTGTGTGAGTGGTGGTGGTGTCGCATCTGTGTTTATTTTAGTGTACCCTGTAAACAGGATGCTTTATGACTTTTGTTTCCAAAAAACTAAAAATACATTTTTAAATGCAGCTGCCGGCAGCAGCAATGCCTGCCTCCTCTGGCTGGCATGTTCAATTTCCTTCAAAAGAAATAAGAAAATCTGAGAAGAGAAGTTTACATTTTTTTCCCCCATTGATTTTATTTTTACACTTTTTGTTTACCCCCCCCATTTTAAAGGTCATTTCAAAGAGCTAGCTCGTTGTAATTTCAAATATTTAAGGATAAACAATTCCAGTTTACAAATTCGAATACGCATTTCGAAATTCAAATAATGCGAATTAAGGTCAACTTTAAAATGTGGAATGTATTCAGAGGGGAATTCTTGATTTTATGTAAATTTGTACATATTCAAAATCGATTTCAAATATTCTTCTTTTACTTCCACTTTATACAAGGACAGGGAGATTTCTATGTATTCTTATGAAAATAGGACTATATGCGATTCCTATCAAACGAAGTTTACCCAATGAATCTTAATTCTAAGGTTTCTCTTCTATATTTGTTGTTACTTTGGCATTAGTTTTCTTTTCATTATTTTACTGTATCATAGGGTCCTCTAAGCCTAAAGGTATGCTGCACTTCCTTTCGTTCAATGTTCTTTTCACACTTTGTGTAAAAATTGATAACAATTATTATCGCGGGTATGGTAAAGTTTTATTGTTTGTTGTTGTTTGTTTTTAGTATTATTGCCATTTTTTTCACCTCGTTAATTTTTTTTTTTTTTTTAATTGATTTCTGTTTCTACCTCTTTTTTTGTCGCCAACCCGAATCCCTGCCCTCTCCCAAGCCCCCGGGTTTTTGCTATTGATATTTGCTTAAAGCAAAGTGTTTTTTTTTTTTTTTTTTTTTTTTTTTTGTTTCTGTGCTCTATGGTTAGGGAGTGAATGGGAATGCCTTCTAGATGACCTCAGGCTAGGGTTGGGCCCCACCAAATATGGTATTTTGGTTTATATATATATTTGTATAATAAGAATGTTTAGAGATGAATGGTCATTCACGTGGATTTTGACAGTTAAGTGAAGAGTATTGAGTCAGCCACTAGAAGATTATTAAATTCTTTTTTTGTTTTGCCATTATTCAGTAAATTGTGATATCATTGAGCGTATAGATTGAATATATGCTATCATCATTGAATTTATGACAGTTTGCTAAAATAAACGTTTCTTTGTTGCTCGTAACATTTATAAATAAAATATAGTACTCATGTTGCACATTATCATCGCACATAATCGCATGAAAGAACATATGCGCCAAAGTTTAACACGATAAGATAAACCATGTCACCATGTTGGAATGCCAATTCAAGGGATTTTCATCCAAGAGATGGTATAACATACAAATGTACATACTCATAGCTGGTCATAGCTGTAGTTAAAGTCTTTGGATCGTATCCCCCCGCTTCTTTCCACCACCACCTCTCTCTCTCTCTCTCTATCGTATCAGTATCAGTTTAGCTTTAATACACTAAAACCACTCGGGCGATAACGATAAAAGGAATTCACCATAGAGACACCCCACCATCATGAAGAATTTTCTGCCACTTTCGGTTTTTTTTCTTTTTTTTGTATATGTTTTTTTTTTCTTTTTTTTTATTTTCGTAGTCGTCTGACATCTGATAAAATAGCTTTACCAGTGTCCAAACTGCCTTCGAGACTAAACGACAAGAAATATATATACGAACTTAGTGTGCTACGACAAAATAGTTTTAAATTAGATTTCAAATGTTTGACTTACAAATATAAAATAAAAAAAAAAAAAAAACAATTTTCCCCACCTCTCACCGCCGCATCCCCCAACTTTTGTTCCTTTCAAAATCCTTCTAAAAAAAAAAAAAAAAAACTAGAATTTAAATTATCAGTTTTTAACGACTGCTTTGCTGGTGTTGGTGGTGCTGGTGCTGGGTGTTATTGTGTGGTTATTGTTGTTGTAAAGTGTTAGTAGTGGTGCCTGATGATTAGCTGAAGCTCTGCAATTCAATTAGGAAAGGCCACAAATATGGAATATAACAGCATATTACGTTCAAATTTCACACGAAATGAATACAAGAGATATATATCATTCGAACGGCAATCGTTGGGTACGTGAACTTGAACTCTAATTCATGTAGCGTCAAGGGCTTACATCTATATACATATATCCATCTTTAAACAATTTCATCCAAAAAAAAAAAAAAAAAAAAAACAACGCCCGAAAAGGAAATGAAGAAATAGTAGGAATAGTGAACCTTCTTATCATAAAACTTTGAAAGATAAGCTGCAAAAAAATATTTGACAAATGAGTAGTAGCAGCGACTCAAAAGTAATTCACTCATATGTTTTTTTTTTTATTTTTTTTATTTTATTTTATATATGTTGCCATAGTGTTTTTTTTTCCCCTTTTTTTTATTGGTTCAAATTTCTTGATTATTACGTAAGCTTTTAACGTGCACGTACGTACATATGTGAGAATTGATATGGAAAAATATTGTGTGAATATAGCTGTCTGATAAGCTGGTCAAAATGGGGGGTACAAACATTCCTTTCATTTTGGCAAAGGTAATATGACAAATGGCCTTAGTCGTGTTTGTTGCAATCTGCATGGAAATTTCTTTAATTAACTTTATCTGAAAGTGTATGAAAAATTTTTTATTTGACCTCCTTCTCCCAAGTGTTGCATTGAGGAATGTTGAAATTTAGTTTTATAATATGCTATATGTACATATAGGCAATCGAGACTTTTGTGATTTACCCTTGGATTGGCTCATGTTAGTAGATTAGTTTTTGATAAAAAATTTCTAAATTTAAACATTACGTGTAAAAGAAACAAAAAATGCTAGAAAAGTATTTAACAATGGGTCTAAGTTTAGTCACAAAATGGAATTTTATAGACACCTATGAAAAAAAAACACAAAAAAAAGTAGATTAATAAGAAAGAAAGATAATTTCTTATCAGTAACCAATACAAATGATGAAATTAATTGCCCTTGCACATACATACATATAGAATGTATCAGTGTGTGTGTCTGTGTGTGTGTGCGGTGTGGAATGTAAAGTGTTAATGGCTGATGTGTTGGTCCAAATAACAACAACAACAACAACAACACCCCACTATTGATTTAGGGTTGGTGTAAAATCAAAACAAAATACTAAACGTTTGTTTACCCCCTCTCCAACTACGTCTGTGTGTAACATTTCTATGTTTTCACTTTTAAACTAATCCTCGTTTTATTTTTGTGTTTTTTTTTTTTTATTTTTTTGTCATTCAATAGCATCACAATATGAACCCGGTGGCTATTCAACGCTTCAGGGTTCATCGAATCGAAATTCTACCAATATGACCCAACGTGATGGCATTATTAAGTTTGAAAGTGAACGGATCAAGACATTGCAGGAGGAACGTTTACACATACAGAAGAAAACATTTACAAAATGGATGAATTCGTTTCTGATCAAGGTGAGAAGAATGTGAAAAAGCAATAAAAAATGAAAACGAAAAATTGATGGAAAACAAACTTTCTTTCATATTTGTTGTATATACATAGATTTACTGTATTGAATTGTGTAAAAAAAAAAATGTATTTTCTTTGTAGGCCAAAATGGAGGTCGAAGACCTATTCACAGATTTAGCCGATGGCATCAAGTTACTTAAATTGCTTGAGATTATATCGTCGGAGAAACTGGGCAAACCGAATAGCGGACGCATGCGTGTACATAAAATCGAAAATGTCAACAAAAGTCTGGCATTCTTGCACACCAAGGTGAGTTGAAAATGAAAGAGATGGCTAAAGAAATGACAGAGAGAGAGAGAGAGAGAGAGAATGAGATAGAAGATGGATTGAGGTATTTAAGAGAAGGCCTACCTACGCATTTGTAGAAAGTGCAAGTCGTCATCATTGTCGGTCGCGCCTGCGCAGTTGCGCGTGGCCATTGCGTGCTTTGTTTGCCTTATGAGAGTGAGTGAAGGAGAGATGGATGCATGTTGTTGGTGTTGGTGACTACGACAAACTGCAAAAGCCAAATAACTTGAAAAACAAATGCATACAAATATATATGTATATACATATATGTATGTAGTGTTATATGTATATTTAATTACCTTGGTTTTTCTTGCTACTTTTGTTGGCAATTTTCTAAAATATTTGCATACTTTCTAATGCATTTTTCCTAAAATTAACTTTCATTGCACACACATATGTATAGACAACATGAATTTCAATTTGAATTGAATTTTTTGCCACAAAATAAATAGATGTATGTACATATGTATGAACATATATGTATATGAATGGAAGCCAGTGCCATGCAATCGACATAGTTTCATTGTGTCTAAGTTGGGGCCCTAATCTAATTAGAAACTAAAGACAAAGGCTGTTAATGCCTATTAAATGCCAGTAAACTCTTTTTTTCCATTAGATTTGTATGTGTAGGTATCACATATACATACATACACACATGTACATTGGTATAGGTATGTGTTTACTATTTTACTTGGTTTAGTGAAAGTTTTTTTACTTTTTTTTTTTTTTGGGGTTTGTCTGGTTTTCTGTGACAACGGCAGCAAAGCAGCATTCAATGCATTTTAATTGGTTTTATTTTTATTTTGTTGTTTTTAGGCTTTAAGAAGCAGCTACCCCTCCCTCCCCCCACACCATTTTTCTCTCGTTCACGCCCAAGTGAACAACATATTCGTTTTTTTAGGAAGGATTTTGGTCGCTTCATTGAAGCATGCCCTCAAACACATACAACTCTTGGAATCACTTAAAACTAAACAACAACAACAAAAAAAGACTTAAAAAACTAAAACAAATTTGTGTTTTTGTATTTTATTATTATTTTCTCTTTAACCTATATCGAAGCTGCTTTTTGAAAACCCATTAATCAGGTTCTGAGCATGAGCCACATACATACATACATATGTAGATAGATATTATACTATACTTGTCGTACATTTGTTACGATTTGTCCATATCTTTCATATCTTTGTCTTTCTTATAACTTATGCTTTCTTCGCCCATGTTTATTATATTGTTGCTGAGGCCACGACGTGTGGGTCTCTTCTACCTGTTCGTTCGTTATGAGAATTCATGCCCTGACCTACTATAAATAAATTCAAATGTCGACCCATATGAACCTCAGTCAAACAACAGCATAGAGAGAATGAGAGAGAGTGAGAGAGGGACAGACAGACAGACAGACAGACAGACGGGTCAAACACCTCGGCGTGAGGCTACCACCTGATAATGCGTGACTTTGGACAGACCCAGTTCAGTTTTGTAACTTGATACGCGGTTCAGCAGCTTATGTCTTTTCCTTACCATCTTTCCTCCCCAACCTTCCAGCTGAATGGATAGTGTAGATGGAATAACAAATAATGCAAATGATTTCTATTTTCTATATTCCATGTCTTAACAGGTGCGCTTAGAATCAATTGGTGCTGAGGACATTGTCGATGGTAATCCCAGATTGATTTTAGGTCTTATATGGACAATCATTTTGCGATTTCAAATTCAGGAAATTGAAATCGATGTTGTAAGTATACATATTCCAGTATTATATAGTGCCTATAAAAAAATCTTTGTTAAACAAAAAAATTTACAGGATGAAGAAAATGAATCCAGTGAGAAACGTTCAGCCAAAGATGCTCTACTATTGTGGTGCCAGAGGAGAACGCATGGTTATCAGGGTGTTAATATCACCGATTTTACATCATCATGGCGTTCCGGTTTGGGTTTCAATGCGCTCATCCATTCACATCGTCCCGATCTATTTGAATACAGTACAATTGTCAATTCGAAAAATTCCAACTTGGATAATTTAAATCATGCCTTCGATACGGCGGCCAATGAATTGGGCATACCAAGGTGAGTCTGTTTTTTTATATATATATATATATTTATTAACAATTGTTAATTTATGTGTAATCCACATTTCTAAATATTTTTCCCCCTCGCTACCCTCAACAGTTTGCTTGATGCGGAGGACGTTGACTCGGCTAGGCCTGATGAGAAATCGATCTTGACCTATGTGGCCTCATACTATCACACCTTTGCACGCATGAAGAACGAACAGAAGAGCGGCAAGCGTATAGCGAATGTAAGTCGGGAGGATTGTGATTGGGGGGTATTGGGTCGGGTGTCATCAATGCAGCGTAACGGCATGTCGCGTTTCATACTTAACGCTCTACTTCATTTGGGATCGGTCTTAACATTGACCCTTTCTCTTTTTCTTTTTTTTTTTGTTATTTTGTTTCCTTTTCTTTTTTTAGATTGTGGGCCAGCTTATGGATGCGGATCGCAAGAAAATGCAGTATGAACGTTTAACCACCAATCTATTAAGCTGGATACGGCAAAAGACATTGGAATTGGAGCAGCGTAATTTACCCAATTCATTGGAAGGCATTCAACGTGAACTATTGGCCTTTAAGGAATATCGCACCATTGAGAAACCACCAAAGTATGAGACTATATATACATACATAGATTGATGAAATAGATTTATTTATTGTTAATCATTATTTTTAATGTTTCCATTACAGATACAAGGAGCGTAGTGAGATTGAGGCACTTTATTTCACTGTTAACACACTGCTGAAGGCTCTAAATCAACCACCTTATAATCCACAAGAGGGTCAACTGGTTAATGATATTGAGAAGGCTTGGCAAATTCTCGAATATGCCGAACATAATCGTGAGGTGGCCCTGCGTGAGGAGCTGTTGCGCCAGGAGAAATTGGAACAACTTAATTATAAATTTGAAAAGAAATCGGTTCTCCGTGAGGGTTATCTGAAAGAGATGATTCAAGTTTTGTCCGATCCGCGTTACTTGCGTCAAGTCGATGCCACTTTAAAGAAGCATGAGGCCATTTCAGCTGATATCCTGGCACGTGTGGAGCGTTTCAATGATCTGACAGCCATGGCCAATGAGTTGGAGAAGGAGAACTATCATGGCAAGGAGCGTGTAAAGAAACGTGAACAGGAGGTGATGGAGAAGTGGCGCAAGTTATTAGAATTGTTGGAGAATCAACGATTGAATCTATCCCAGATGAGTAATCTAATGAATTTACTGCGTGAAATTGCCAGTACCACTGAGGCAGTGAGGGATTTGCAACAGCAATTTGCATCCGAGGATGTGGGACCACATTTGTTAGGCGTCGAAGAGTTGCTTCAGGCGCATTCCTTGCAGGAATTGCAGGTTAATACTTATGGCGAGACTCTGAAGCGATTCAATCGCCAGGCTCTACCCTACAAGAATTCGGAACACAAAGATGCTGCTTTGCTAGCCACCCGATTGGCCGAACTGGAGGAGGCATACTCTGAGCTTCTTAAGCGTTCGGCTGCACGTCGTGCCCGTTTGGAGGAGGCTCGGAATTTCCATCATTTCATGGAGGATTATGACAATGAGGAGAGTTGGCTAGTGGACAAACAACGTATCTGTAAGACAGGCATCACTGCCAAGGATTTAAGAGCTGTGCTATCCCTGCAACAGAAGCACAAGGCTCTGGAGGATGAGATCAAATCGCGTAAACCGAAATCATCGCAAATGTCCGAAGCTGGCAAACGTCTCATTGGTGAGAAACATCCACGTGCAAGTGAGATCCAAAGTCGTATGGATTCTTTGGCCGAGCACTGGCAAGCCCTGGAGGCTCTGGTAGAGTTGAGACGACGCCAGCTGGAAGATGCCGCTGAGGCCTATCAGTTCTACACAGATGCCAATGAAGCCGAATCGTGGTTGAATGAGAAAATGGCATTGGTTAATTCCAAGGATTATGGCAATGATGAGCCCTCGGCTCAGGCTCTACTTCAGCGTCATCGGGATCTACAAGGAGAACTGAATGCCTATTCCGGAGATATTCTCAATTTGAATCAGCAGGCAGATAAACTGATCAAGGCTGGCATTTGTACGCTAGAGCTGTCGGCAGTGGAACCCGATTTGCCCGAGGTGGAGCAAGAAGAGTGGGTAAATGAGACGAGATTGGTACCCAAAGAAGTCTGGGAGGATGAATGGGTGGAAAAGTTGGAGCACAAGAAAGTTACCGAAACGAAAATGTTGCCCCATGTCCGAGCCCTGTTTCCATTCGAGGGTCAAGGCATGAAGATGGACAAGGGTGAGGTGATGCTACTGAAATCCAAGACCAATGATGATTGGTGGTGTGTGCACAAAGATAATGGACACGAAGGCTTTGTACCAGCCAACTATGTGCGAGAGATTGAACCACGTCCCGTAGCCTGCATTGTGCCCAAGGCAGAGAAGGTCAAATCTTTGCAGAAGGTAAAGAAAACCATTCTAGTGCGCCAAGTGGTGCCAGTGAAGAGAATCAAGCCAGTGAGTGTTGCACCCAAACCACTGGTACAACGCAGAACCTCCAATCAAAGTATCAACGAGAATGCGGACAGCGTCGAGAAACGCCAGCAGAGAATTAATGCCACCTACGACGAATTGCAGGAGATGGCCCAGAAACGTCATGCCCTCCTCGAGGATTCTATTCATCTGTTTGGCTTCTATCGTGAATGCGATGACTTTGAGAAATGGATGAAGGAGAAGGAACGCATGATAAAGTCCGACGATGGCGAAGGCGTTGAGAATGCTAAACGTAAATTTGAGAAATTCATCACCGACCTCTCAGCAGCATCCAAGCGTGTGGAGGAGATTGATGGCGCTGTGGACACTTTCCGCCGTCAAGGACACTCCCAATTGGACAAGATTATTGCTCGACAGCGTCAAATTCATCAAATCTGGCAGCGTCTCAACCATGCCAAGGCCCAACGAGAAAAGAGTCTGGAAGGTGCCTCAAGTGTGGAGCTCTTCAATCGAACTTGCGACGAGGCCAAGGTCTGGATGAGCGAAAAGATGCTCCAGCTAGACACAGCGGTTATTACACCCGACTTGAAGACCGTTCAAGCCCTGCAGCGTCGTCATCAGAATCTGGAACGAGAACTTGCTCCCGTCGAGGATAAGGTGAACCGTGTCATCTATTTGGGCAACTCTGTAAAGAACGCCTATCCAGCCGAACGGGACAATGTCAATGCTAGGCAACAGGAGGTCCAAGATATGTGGCAACAAGTCCAACAACGTGGCAATGATTTACGTGCCCGTATCGAAAGCGAGGTCGGACAACAGATCTTCAACAACAGCGCCAAGACACTTTTCGCCTGGATCGACTCGGTCAAGGATCAACTGAATGCTGACGAATCTGCTCGCGATGTGGAAACGGCCAACAACCTGCTCAAGAAGCACAACGATCTGGGTGATGACATACGTGCCCATGACACCGAATTTGTTGAAGTAATTCAACTGGGCAAGCAATTATCGGATGGAAAACCAAATATGGCCGAAACTGTTGTTCTTATCGAACGCCTCAAGGCCGAACAGGATGCCATTCATCGTGGCTGGGCGGAGAAGCAGAAATGGTTGCTACAATGCGTCGAATTGCAAATGTTCAATCGTGAGGCAGACAAAATAGATGCCACCACCAAGAGTCATGAGGCCTTTTTGGAATACAATAACTTGGGTGTAAGTAGCAAACGATAAAAGAGGATCAGCAAGGATCTAATGGGTTTTATTCTTTTACTAGTCCTCTCTTGACGAAGTGGAAGCTATTTTGAAGCGTCATCTGGACTTTGAGAAGAGCCTAATGGCTCAGGATAAGATTTTGAAAGCCTTCTCCGATAATGCAGACAAATTGATTGGCAATGATCACTACGATGCCAAGTAGTAAGTAACCTTTAGTTAACGTTTTCACTCTTTTGGATTTAACCCTTCTTTATCTCTCTCTCTCTCTTGTCCCCCCTCTCTTAGCATTGCTGAACGCCGCAATCAAGTTTTGGGCAAACGTAAGGCTGTTAAGGATCGTGCTTTTGAACGCAAACGCCTACTGCAGGCTTCAAAGGACTATCATAAATTTTCCGCCGAGGCTGATGACCTCAAAGTGTGGTTATTGGACAAAACCAGAATTGCCGGTGATGAGAACTATCGTGATCTAACCAATCTGCCACGCAAGCTTCAAAAGCACAAAGCCTTCGAGCGTGAACTGCGAGCCAACGAGGGTCAATTGCGTAACATAAACAAAGATGGCGAGGATTTAATCCAGGCTGGTAATCGTGTACCCGAAGTGGAGGCCCGTGTATCTGATTTGAACAAGAAGTGGAAGGATTTGCTTACACTTTCCGAAGACAAGGGACGTAAATTGGAGCAGGCTGCCTCACAGCGTGAACATAATCGCGCCATTGAAGATGCCAAGAAGAAGGTGGATGAACTAGATGTTGCCCTCAAGAGCAAGGATGTGGGTAACGATTTGCGTAGCTGCAAGGATCTGATCAATAAGCAACAGATACTCGAATCGGAAATAACCATTTGGGATCAAAAAGTGGCGGAGCTGGTCTCCACGGGTGACGATATGGCCCACGAGGGTCATTTCAATGCCAAGAATATCAAGGATGAGACCAAGGAGCTGCAGCAGCGCTTTAAAGACCTACGAGATCCAACTCAAAGGCGTCGTGTTAAGCTGGAAGAGAGCTTAAACTATCACAAATTTGTCTTTGAATTGGATGCTGAATTCCAGTGGATTAACGATCATTTGCCCGCGGCCAAGTCCAACGAACTGGGCCAGAATCTACATCAAGCCCAATCACTGCACAAGAAACACAAGAAACTTGAGGCCGAGATCAAGGGACATCAGCCCATGATTAATAAGGCATTGCAGTCTGGTAATGCTCTAGTCTCCCAGAATCATCCCGAGAAGCTGGCAGTGGAAGCTTTGTGCCAGCAATTGGAGGAGGCATGGCAGGATCTTGAACTTCATTGCAGCGAACGGTCGCGCAAACTTGATATGTCCCTGAAGGCCCAACAATATTTGTTCGACGCCGGCGAGATCGAGTCCTGGTTGGGTGAACGCAACAACGCCCTCCGATCTACCGAATACGGACGTGATCGTGACTCTGCGGCTAAGTTGCTGACCAAACACAAGACCATCGAACTGGAGTTGGACACATATTCGGGTATTGTAACCGAAATGGGACACACTTGCGCCGCCATGGTTGCGGCCCACCATCCCGATAGCAAAGTTTTGGCTGCCAAGCAGCAACTTATTGAGAAAATGCTGAAATCCCTGCACAAGTTGGCCTCCCAGCGACAAGTGCGTTTAATGGAGAGCTTATACAAGCATGAGTACTTCCTCGAATCGGATGAGGTAGAGCAATGGATTAGGGAACAAGAACAGACCGCTTCATCGGAGGATTATGGACAGGACTTTGAGCATTTGCAGCTATTGCAGAACAAATTCGATGATCTGAAGCATCGCGTTGAGGTGGGAGCAGATCGTGTTGATCAGTGTGAGTTGCTGGCCAAGAAACTGATCGATTCGGAGAGTCCCTATGCCAATGAGGTGGAAAAGAGACAGGAACAACTAAGGTAAAGAAAATATTTCAATCATTCCCAAACTATTATAACTAATATTGTTTTTCCTCTCATTAAGAACGTCTTGGGAGAATCTGCTGGAACTGCTCAATCAACGCGAACAGAAACTGCATGCTGCCGGTGAAATCCATAGATTCCATCGCGATGTGGCCGAAGCTCTATTCCGTATTCAGGATAAGAATGCCGCCCTCTCTTCGGAACTTGGCAGGGATTTGAATTCCGCTTTGGCCCTGCTGCGCAAACATGAAGGATTCGAGAATGATCTGGTTGCCCTGGAGGCTCAATTGCAGGTCCTGGTCGAAGATTCTGTGCGTCTGCAAGCTAAATATCCATCGAATGCCACAGCCATTGCCCAACAACAGGATAAAGTGGTAGCTGCTTGGAACGATTTGAAAGAGCGTTCCACTGCACGAGGAGATCGTTTGGCAGCCAGCTCAGATCTGCAAACATTCCTGACCGATGTCAGAGATATTGTTTCATGGTCATCGAATCTACGTGCCGCTCTCCAAGCTGAGGAACATGTAAGTGATGCTGCTGGTGCCACCGCCTTAAAGATCCAGCATGATGCCATCTATGGCGAGATTGAAGCCAGAGAGGATAAATTCCGTTATTTGAACGAGCTAAGCGATTCCATGGTCCAAACGGGACACTATGCGGCAGCTGATGTAGAAGAGAAGTGTGCAGCAATGTTGGATGAACGGCAAAAGTTGCATGCCGCTTGGAATAAGAAGAAGATTATGCTGGAGCAAAAGATCGATCTGTTCTGCTTCCTACGCGATGCCAAACAAATTGACAATCTATCCAGCTCCCAGCAGGCAGCCCTAACCAGCTCTGACTTTGGCCAAACCGTGGAAGATGTCCAAAATCAAATCAAGAAACATGATGAATTCGAACGCGTAATCCAGACCCAAGAGGAGAAGGTCGCTCTCCTGCAAGAGCATGGCCGTAAGCTTATCGAGCAGCGTCATTACGACTCTGCCAACATTCAGACAATACTCCAAGGAGTGTTGTCGCGCCGCCAGAAAGTCAAGGATTTGTGTGCCGTGCGTAGATACAAACTGGAGGATGCTCTGCTCTATGCCAAATTTGTAAGAGATTGCGCCGAAGCCGAGTCCTGGATAAGTGAGAAGCAAAAGAAACTGGAGGCGGATGCTGTCAGCTATGCCGAGGTTACCAATCTGGACGAGAAGATCAAGAAATTGCAAAAACATCAAGCCTTCCAGGCCGAGGTGGCTGCCAATCAGGGACGCATCAAGGAAATCCAAGACACTGGTGTTATACTGCTTAGCAAGCAGCATGAATCTTCGCCAGAAATCAAGCAAGCCATTGAAAGGGTGCTCAACGCCTGGCAGGGACTCCTTGACGAATTGGATCAACGTGGCAGAGGCCTGGAGGAGGCCCAAGATATTCTTGAGTTTAACAATCAACTGGATAAGATCGAAGCCTGGATTAGAGACAAGGAAATGATGGTCCAAGCCAGCGATACTGGCAGAGATTTGGAACATTGCAATGCCCTGATGCGTAAGCTGGATGACGTTGACTCCGACATGCGCGTGGATGACCAGCGCGTTAAGCATATTAACCAATTGGCCGATAAATTGATCAATCAGGCCCAACTACCAGAGGATACCCAGAGTGTGGATAATCGAAGACGTGATTTCAATCACAACTGGCGTCAGCTCCAGGGAGCTTTGAATGCCTATCGTGCCCTACTGGGTGGAGCCAATGAGATTCATGTCTTCAATCGCGATGTGGACGACACCGCGGAGCGAATTGCCGAGAAGGCATTGGCCATGAGCTCAGCTGATACTGGCAGAGATTTAGCTGCCGTTGAGGCTTTAATTCGTCGCGAAGAAGCTCTGGAGCGTGACATGTCGGCAGTAAAGCAAAAGATTGATGAACACGAAACTGCTGCCGAATTCCTTATACGCAAATATCCTGAACGTGGTGCCCAGCATATTGAAAGGAAACTTCAAGAATTACACAAATCCTGGGGTAACCTTCAAGATTTGTCCGTTAAGCGACAGACGGTCCTTAACGAGGCCTACTTGGTGCACAAGTTTGTCTCAGATGTGAAAGAACTTGAGCTGTGGGTAAACGATATGGTCAAGAAGATGAATAATACACAAGCGCCATCCACAATCAATGACTGCGAAACTCAATTGGAATTGCACCAGGAACGTAAGGTGGAAATCGAAGGCAGAGATCCCGCATTTGCAGGACTCAAACAGCATGGAGAACAACTTTCTGGCAAAGACAAACAACCGGAGAATGTAAAAAGATATTTGCTGGTACTTGAAGAACTTCATCAAACACTACATGAGGCCTGGAGTGAGCGTGCCAGGGACTTGACTGAAGCCCATCAACTTCAACTATTCAATGCTCAGGTCGAACAGGTCGAAATTTGGCTAGCCAACAAGGAGGCCTTCCTCAACAATGATGATTTGGGTGATTCCTATACAGCTGTCGAACGTCTGCTGAAAAAGCATGATGCATTTGAAAAGCTACTGGATGCTGATCATGTGGATGCTTTGCAAAAGTTTGCCAACAGCATTTTGGAGAGCGAACCCAAGGATGCGGATTTGATCAGAGAGAAGTTAACCTACATTCTGCGACGAAAACAAAAACTTGTAGATCTATCGGCGGAGAGGAAACAGCGTCTGCTGCAATCCCTTCAGCTGCAGGAGTTCCTGCGTAGTCTCTACGAGATTGATCGCTGGCTTGTGCAGAAACTCCAAGTCGCATTGGATGAGAACTATCGGGAGCCCAGCAATTTGCAAAGTAAAATCCAAAAGCATTCAGCTTTCGATGCAGAACTCTTGAGTAATTCCCCACGAGTTCAGGCAGTGATCAGTGAGGGCGAACGTCTCATTAAGGGCTCACACTTTGCCAAGGATGAGATAGCCCAACAGGTGCAGCTTCTTGAAAACGACTGGTTGAAACTCAAGGGTGCCTCCCAGGCGAAGAAGGAGAAACTGCAGCAGGCCTACGATGCCCTGGCCTTCAATCGCAGCGTGGATGAGTTCAACAACTGGATGGATGACATTGAACAGCAATTGTCAAGTGAGGATTATGGCAAGGATTTGACAACAGTTAGCAATCTACTGAAAAAACACGAACGTTTGGAGGCGGATGTTGCTCATCACAACGAGCTGGCCGATCAACTTAAGGTCAAGGATGAGCATTTCTTCCAGGTGGATCATTTCCTAAAACACGAAATCCATGAGAGAGCCATGGCCAGCATTAAGAGGTATAATACACTGCACGAACCAATTGGCATACGTCGGGAAAATCTTGAGGATTCACTTAGTCTACAGCAATTCTTACGCGATGCCGAAGATGAACTCCAATGGTTGGCTGAGAAGCAACAGGTAGCAGGCTCTCAAGATTTGGGCAGCAGTCTACTGGCCGTCCAAGGTCTGCAGAAGAAACACAATGCGCTTGAGGCGGAATTAACTTCACAGGAGCCTTTGATTCAAGCCCTGTTGCAGCGCGGCCAACAAATGATCCGCGATAACCATTTCGCCAGTGAGCAAGTTCAATATAAATCGGAACTATTGCAAAAGCAGCTTGTCCAGCTAAGAGATCTAGCGGCCATTAGACGCCTACGTCTACTTGATGCAGTAGAGAGTCAACTCTTCTATGTAGAGGCCAACGAAGCAGATGCGTGGATGAGAGAGAAGCGGCCTATTTTGGCCAGCAGCGATTATGGACGTGATGAGACTTCCGTGCAGGCGCATCAGAAGAAACTGGAGGTTATTCAGCGAGAGCTGGCTGCCTTTAAGCCATCCATTGACAAGGTCAACAAGCTGGCCACAGGGCTCATTGAACGCCATCATTTCGATAGCGCCAACATTCAGGAGAAGAATGGTGCAGTAGCTCAACAATATGCCGATCTACTTCGTCTGGCCAAGGAGCGCGAATTGCGTTTGAGTGAATGCAAGAAGCTCTTCGAGTATTTGCGCGAAACTGAGGATCTTCACGAATGGATTGGCGATCAGATGACCGTTACAGCTAGTGAGGACTATGGCGAGGATGTGGAGCATGTTGAACAACTGATGGTAGCCTTTGAGTCTTTTGTTTCGAACCTCAATGCCAACGAGGCCAGAGTGGATGCCTGCCTGGAGCGGGGTGATCGGTTAATCCAAGAGAATAATCCCTATCGCAGTTCCATTAAATCGAAACGCGATGAGACCAAACAATTGTGGGATGAACTCAAGGATTTGGTAAATGCTCGCCAAGATGCGTTGGCAGGTGCCAAACAGGTGCATGTCTACGATCGTGTGGCCGATGAGACCATTACATTGATCAATGAGAAGGATGCATCACTCATATCCGAGGATTACGGACAGGATTTGGAGAGTATTCAGGCTCTGGGTCGTAAACATTTGGTATTCGAATCCGAATTGGTGGCCATCAAGGGCCAGGTGGATTCTGTTTTGGCCGAAGCCGTTAAGTTGGGCGAGATCTATCCCGATGCAAAGGAGCACATTGAGGTCAAGCGTGATGAAACTGTTGAGGCATGGACAGACTTGAAGGAGAAGACCAGTGCTCGAAAGAGCAAACTTAGTCAAGCGGAACAACTGCAGTCCTACTTTGATGAGTACCGTGATTTGATTGCATGGATCAATGAGATGCTGGCCAAGATTACAGCCCCAGAACTAGCAACTAGCGTGGCCGGAGCTGAACTTTTACTGGCCAGCATCAAGGATCATCATGCCGAAATTCGGGCTCGTGATGAAACCTTTGCCAACTTCACTGCCAATGGCCAGAAATTAATCAAGGAAAAACACTTTTTAGCCCATGAGGTCGAGGATAAGATCAAGGTTTTGCAGTCCCGCCATGAACTCCTGGAGCATACCCTGCAGCAACGCAAGGAGATCTACGAACTTAATTTGGACACCCAACTGTTCCTCAAGGATGCTGAAATCTTAGAGCAATGGATCAGTAGCCGCGAGCCTCAACTTAAAGACTCTAAACTGGGCGACTCAATACCACAAGTTGAAGATCTTTTGCGACGACACGAGGACTTTGAGAAGACAGTGGCCGCCCAAGAGGAGAAGTTCCAAGCTATTAAGCGTATCACACTCTTGGAGCAACTTTTCCGCAAGCAGCTAGAACACGAAAAGTTGGCCAAACTCAAGGAAAAGGAACGTCTAGAAAAAGAACGTCTAGAGCAATTGAAGCAAAAGGAACTCCAGCGTCTCAATGATGAACGTCGACGTGCCGAGAAGCAACAGGAACATCGCCAAAATGCCGCTGCCCAAGAGAAGACTCCGATTTTCTCCTCACCTATGGTCACCATTTCAGGCACGTCGGTAGCCGGTACAGTCAGCGTGCCCCAATCGCCAGCTGTGGGCACCACCACTCTACGACCACCATTCCAGGATGAGCAAGAGCAATTGGGCCTGCAAAAGAGCAGCTCCAGTGGTATGTTCGGTGATCGCCTGCGTCGTGGTTCAGCAGATGCCAATGTTAAGCGTGCCGAAAGTATGAAGGTTCAACCTAAACAACCTAAGCGTACACCATCATTTACCACCCGCCGTCGCGCTCAATCATTCCGCAAGAATCAGAAGGGTGAAGGATTCGATTTGCCGCCCGTTGAAATTCAGGGTATGCTGGAGCGTAAGCATGGCCTACAATCTGGTGGCAAGAAGGCACCTGTTCGATCCTGGAAACAATTCCATACAGTACTTTGCGGTCAATTGGTTTGTTTCTTCAAGGATGAGAACGACTTCCTGCAACAGAAGACAGCCACGGCTCCAGTTAACATTTTGGGAGCGAAATGCGAACGTGCCGATGATTACACCAAGAAGAAGTACGTCTTCCGGCTGAAATTACCCGATGGTTCAGAATTCCTGTTCGAAGCACCCTCACTAGACATTATGAACGATTGGGTACGCAAGATATCTTTCCACGCTAGTCTGCCCCCTAACCTACAACTGCTAAGCTACGATGAGTCCATGAAGGTGAGTGAAAAGCGAAGGGTTTTAGAAATTTTCAAATCAATTGTTAAATTGATTATTGGTTTTTGTACATGCAGCAACAATCGAGCAGCTCACCGGACATCAAGGTGACCAGCAGTGTTGAGTCACCGGTCAGTTCACGCAACTCCTCACCCGATTCCCAGCGTCGTTCTAGCGGTGGTCAAACCCTGGATAGCACTGCCACACCCCAGATGGCCTTCCTGCAGCGACAAATGCAACAGCAGCAGCAATCCCAACCCAGTTCACCTAGTTCGCCTGGCTCACCCACAGGTGTTGGTTTCGATCAGAAACCACCGATACCACCACGTGGTGGCCCACCTGTAGCCAGCAATCGACAGAGCCAGGAGAATCTAGTTGTTTTACGCAATCGCCAAAGTTCAAGCAATGGTAAGAGGATCAACGTTAAGAAATAAAATAAAAGTTATGCAAAAAAATTGTCAATTGTATTATAGATTTGACCGAGGGCCGTCTACAACAATCCGCCACTTTACCCGCTGGTCTGACTGGAGTCCAACAAAATGGCAGTAGCAAGGATGACAGCGTTGTATTGAAGCGCAATAGCGAGTCCCGACAATCGGGTAAGTAGTAAAGGGGATTATTACAATCGGCTAGCCATTTGTCTATGTTCCCAACCCTCCTCCACCCTACCTATACACACACATATATATATATATATATAGATATATATACCATATATATCACACACACAAACTCTCCTTTTCCATACTCTCCATACATTATTCCTTCACACGTAAACGAAAATTGTCCCCTGTTCGTTACTTGAACTTGAATCGATTAGATAATCCGCCGCCATTGCCAACAACGATGCCACCTTTAGGCAGTCAGCAACATCATCATCAGCATAGTCATCCGCCACATCAACATCAGCGTCAGGCTCAGGTGCAACAGCGCATAAATGCATTCAATGCAGCGGCGAATCAGCAACAACAGCAACACCAGCAACAGCCAGACTACTACAACAACAATGTGATCAGACAGCAACAGCAGCAGCAGCAACAACACCAGCAGCTTCATCATATGGCATCGCCACAGCGTGTACCCTCTGGACGTATTGATAGCACACGTAAATTTATTGAAATGGAGGCACATTCATCGGGTACCAATGGTAACACCAGCAGCAATAGTAACAACAGCAGCAGCAATACCACTACAAAACGAACAATTAGCTACTCAAGCAGTGGGGCAAGCAGCAATGGCAATGGTAATATTTCAACAACTACAAAATCAACCACAACAACAACAACGACACAACAACAAGTGTCATCAAGCAGCAGTCGCACAGTTTGGCATCTAACATCATCTGCAACTGCAACGGGTTCACCAACATCATCAACAAAATCATCATCAATTGGCTCGGGCGAGCCTAACAATGCCATCAGTAATCCAAGCTATATGGGTCTGCATTTGAATAACAATAATGAAACAATTGGAATTGGTGGTTAGAATGAAGAAAATTGCATTAATCCTTAACAAAGCCCCACCATACCCGCCCCCCCACTCTTAGGCAATCTCCCTTCTCTATTTCACTCTCTCTCTCTCTCTCTTTATCCTACCTAAAAATACTTATATACGTATATACTTATAGCATGATTTTTAGATTATAAGAATATTTATGGATATGGTTTACTACCTTTTTGGCTTGTACTTTAAGTGTTTTTTTTTTTTCTTCTTACTCTTCTTCTATTATTGCACACAATTTTGCATGGCAAATTATTGAAAAAGGTTCAACTGTCAAATCGGTGAAACTAACACGCCGATCCTATCTGCGCACCAGTTTGCAAAGTATTCCAACTTTATAATCTTATTTGAAAAAACAAAGAAAACTCTTCTATATAGGCTAAGACAACATTTCATTCGCTCTATTATTTGATCTTACACTCTCACACTCACACTCTCTCAATCTCAATTTCAATTTTTGTGTTTTATACTATCATGCATGATTGCTTTTTAACACTTTATATATATACATACAGATATTGATTTGCATTAACTAATTTCATATTTTTTCGTTTTCTAAATTATTCTCAGGCTGGGGCAATAGTCGCTTTGAGAGCAATCGACCCGTCTCCCTGCAACCCGATTCCATTAGCTTTTCACGCGTCTCTGCGGAAAGTTCCAGCGAAAGTGAAGCTCAATCCATTTCCTCCGTATCCGGTATCAAGGGTAGTAAAAATAAAGAAGAGCGACGAAGTGGCATGTTCCGCATCTTTGGCCGCAAGGGTGACAAGGAGAAGGAAAAGGAGAAGGATAAACGACGATCCAGTCAAACTC
Organism: Drosophila austrosaltans; assembly: GCA_035045865.1. Classification (NCBI taxonomy): domain Eukaryota; kingdom Metazoa; phylum Arthropoda; class Insecta; order Diptera; family Drosophilidae; genus Drosophila; species Drosophila austrosaltans. The sequence continues at coordinate 9,988,928 of JAWNOQ010000207.1, forward strand.
CGCCACAGTAAAACGAGCGAAGCAGCATCAGCAATTTCATTTCAAATTATTTCGGACAACAGCAAAAAAAAAAAGAAAAAGGGAAAACCAATTATTTTTTTTTATATTTATACAGAAGTATATAAAAACCATATTTAATTTTTATCCTACACCCCCCACACACACAAACACACACACACACATTGCGCCAAGTGCAAACAAAATTCAAAAGAAAATGGGAAAAAATGTCAAGAAACAAAAACTTAATATATACATATACTTTTTTTTAAAAAAATAAAATGTGTCTACTTAAAGGTATAAAATATATATATAAATATATAAAGTCAATGTTTTAATTGCATTAAATAAAAGAAGAAGAAAAAAAGTAGAAAACAGAAGAAGAATTGTAACTTTAAGTTTGTTCGTTGTATAATTACATTTAATTTTCGTAAAAACAAGAAAATACAATAAATATATATATATATATACACAGTAAAAAAAAATGTAGTGAAATTTTCCTTAAAATTTGCATTTTTTTTGTAAAAAGGACTGCCAAAAATCCAATTTTCATTTTTTTCCTTCGTTCAATTTCTAGTTTATGGTCTTAACTAAAATATGCTTTTTTGTTTTTACACTTTGGATGATCCGGTAAGAAATTCTTCTGCCAACGCGGAGGCGTCTTTTTTTCGAGGAGTCACCGAAGGACACGTCTCAATGGAGGAGTTTTGAATATTTTTCCACAAAAATTTTAGGGATTGTTGTTGAAACATGTATCTTTATAGAAATACTAAATTCTAATAAAAAATTTCATTATTTATATTAAAAAAAAATTGTTGAAAAAAGGCAATTTTTTGCTCGGTGAAACCCATGTAACCCCTTAAAAATTTTAAATATTCTATAAATATGTTGGAGATTGAGATATTATTCAAATAGAATGTAAATACTAACGTAAAGCAGACATGACAGGACATTACAAAGACCAATGTCAAACATACTGGGAACTAGGTTCGAAACCCATAGGATTATATCGGCCTAGTGTGGGGCACTGGCGATGGGCAGGAAAGTGACAGGAGTGTCGCGACTGACGATATATGACGAAATATGTATGTATGTAGATGTTGCTGGGAATAAAAGTACACTGTTCCCGACAAATAATTAACAGATTTTTACTTGGATTCTAATTTTTTAGTTGACAAAATTGTACTTGAGAGATTTTTTAACAAAAGCAAAGTCAAACAAATGGACGTCAGTGATAGTTATCATGTCCAGCGGGAAGGGCATTTGTAACTGACTATTCTTCTATAAGTATATATGTATATATAAAAATTCCGAAATTCTGAAATTCGATAAGAATAATTTGGAGAAATTTATTTGGGTTATATGCCTTTCAAACCGTTTGAAAATGCTTTAGAGAATTCTTTACGAATCGGAATCGTGCAGGGAAACAAAACATTTGAAGAATCCAAAAACAGATCTTTTAGGAGAAAAGAGTATGAAAAAGGATTATCTCATCCCTTCGTTAAAGTGAAGTTAAGAATGTTCTAATTAAAAATACAATTTTACCGATATATATATACATATATATTTTTACTCGACGCATTTTGTATGCAAATATTTATTTAATGGCAAGTAATATTGCAGAGATATACTAAATAACAATTACAATTATTAAGATGAAGATCAACCATGGAAAGGGCCCTTCCACCGATTTTGTTGGTAATGTGGGGGGGAGGGGGGAGTGAGTAATGGACGAGGGATTCGTATTAAACTAAACTACAATATATAAACTAAATGCAACATATAAACACGAAGAAAAAAAAAAAAGAAACAACAAATACACTCAATAGTCCAACGTTAGCGTTCCAGGTCAGTTGATAAGATATACATATGTATGTGTAATCTAGCCAAAGAGATTGCCATGAGTGGAGGTCGATTGGAATTGCACAAGATTGCCATGAGTCTGAACGGGTTGCTGATAGTAGGCAGCCTGATGGTAGAGGGCCGGCGATGCCGGCTCATTAACCTGAATCTGATGATAATTGGTAATCGGTTCATGTTCAACAACTTCGCGTACTGTCTGGAAGGGATGGTTTACCACAATGCGACGCTTGTGGAACGTTTCGGAGGTGGCAGCGGCATCTGTTGGTGCCGGAGTTGCAGCTATGACACGTTCATTGGGCTGCAAATGCCCGGCAGCACCATTGAGAGCCACATCCACATCTGGCTGGGATTGAGCTGGAGTGGGTGTCGCCTGAGTGGCGGGCACCTCAGAAGCTGGAGCTTCGATTAATCTCTGGGATTGTTGTAGACGAGATGAACGCTCCGGTTGCTGTTGCCTATCGCAGTCGGGACTGAGTGTCGAGGATACTACTACAGATTTTTCTCTCTCATTACGATTTGGTATTTGGATTTGAATATGGGCTTTGGGCGATGACTGTTTTGGAGATTCCACCAGTCTGGCTGATTGCTGTTCCTCTGGACTGTAACGCATCTGAGAATATGGGGCACTGTACTCCAATTCCTCGGCCAAAGGACTACGCTGACGAGAAGAGGCCTGTGGATAGTATGTGCGCGAAACAGGAGCGGGTCTTACCGCAGCCTTGGCATAGACTACAGTGGGTCCAGCATGATTACGCAGATACGGCTTCAATTCAGAGACATGAGCTGGCCCCTCTGTTATCCTGCGCTCCTTTGGTGGGCTCTGGGCCTGACGACCCAAATAGATATTATGCTGCGATGGCGGCAGATGAATCTTATGCTCATGCTTGATAATTTGTGGTCGTGGTCGAGGCTCCTCCTGCACCTTGGCCTGCTCCAATTCCAGGCGAGCTGGCTTCGATTCCACATTAGCAATATTTGCATTGGGCAGGAATTCACCAGAGAAGTAATCGTCTGTGTTGTAAGCTGGACGATTGTAATTGGTTCTCTGCTGATATGTACGCTGTGGTGGCGGCGGAGGTGGTGGTGGTGGAGGTGGTGCTGCTCGCTCATAGTTGGCCTCATTTGGTGGTATACGTGGATAATCCTGGTCTGGTTCTGCACGTGAAATCATATTGGGTGTTAGGTTTTTAGTATTGATCTTAAAATTATTGCCATTGGCATCGACAGCAGAGACGGAGGATGGAAGGCGACCATCAGTCGCATCACTGCCACCTGAAACCGGCTGCTGCAATAGTTGAGACTCTACAAACTCATCCTTGGGCCCCTGATCATACGATGGCATTGTGGTCACACTTGAGCCAATTGTTGTCGATTGCTGCTCTTTAGCTGCTGCAGCTGCTGGTGCCGGCGGAGCAGCCTCATACGATGGCCTATACTCATTGCCATTGTTATTGTAGCTTTGGGTCTGGATATGTCCATTGTTATTGTAAGCCGAAGCCACCGCTGGATGGGGATGACCCAATGGTAATAGAGTTTCACCTCGGGGTATTTTGGCAACAGGACGATCAAGTTCCACAACAAGTGTTCCCGCCGGCTTAATAACCACTCGCTCCTCTATATCATAGAATTCTTTTTGGATAGCCGGATGGCGCACTTCATATTTCTTGGCCTTGAGGGCTGGCTGCACAATCTGTATGGTCTTGGTCACAAGCGGACGTTGGGGCAATGGAGCTGGTGGTGGTACATAGCTTCTTGATGGTGGCGGCGGCAAATAACCTGATCCTGCTCCTCCTGCATAATACGATTGATCATTATAATCATCATAGCCCTGACCATCGTCCACCTCTGGGGCATATTGATCTTGATAGTCAACATCCTGACCATCATCATAATTGAAATTGGCATAACTGGTGGCGGGTTCCACGGGTTGAGGCGCAGCACCTGCAGAAGCACTGCTCGAAGTGCTGGAACTAGAGGAAGAAGACGAGGAGCTACTACTTGCAACGGGAGCTGGCTGTGCTGGTGCTGGAGCTGGGGCTGGTGGTTCGTAAATAGGTTTGCTATCCTGCACCTGCTCCGGCACACTCTGCGATGCCACTGGAGCAGCCACTTGGCGCTCAAACATGCGCAATTGTTGTGATCTTGAACCACCAATCGACACAACCTTCTGAGGTGCACTGTCATCCGAGGAGCTAAAACTGGATTGAGATTGCGACTGGGTATAACGTTGGGGCGAAGGACTCGATGTCTCAAACACCTAAAGAAAGGGGCAACTGATAACTCTTTTGTTCTTTACTTTGCCTTGGTCAGGTACTCAACTCACTGTTTCTACGGTGGGTCCATGACTGTGATACGATTGGATGTATCGTTCGAACTCCTGATTCTGGCGCAATTGTTGATTACGTTGCCGGAACTGACCGCTATGTGGACTAGCCGGTTGCTGAGGGGGCGCTGGACGACGGCTATGGCCACGTCGTCGTGGCAATCTTCCATTATGAGGAGCTGCCGGTGGTTGTAGACCCAAACCCTGACGTGGTGACAAGGATTGCTGTGATTGTGTCATTTGAGATGTTTGGGATTGTTGTTGCTGCTGCTGCTGCTGTTGCTGTGGATTACGCTCCTGCAAGCGTTCAAAACGCTGCTCCTGATCGAATTCATCAGCCCTAATTGGGCCTGCTCGCAATTCTGCTGGTGCACGACCATCCACATAGCTAACATCAGCGGGATGTTGGGCAATTGTTATATTAACATGAGTTGCTGCCGTCGTCCAGCCCACCAGCAGGAGCATTAGCAATGCCCGCATCATTATACAATTTTTAGGCAAATCCTTTCCAGTAACCCAATCCAAATTCAGTGCAAACAATCACAATCACAATTCTCTCCACTTGCCAATTCGAATACCACACTCGGACTGAACAATCATGGAACATGTCTCGCATATTTATACACAAAATAAAAAATAAAATCCAAATTCCAAAGCCAGCGAAGATTATGTTCGAAATGGAAATGGGGGAGCGATCGCGATCAGTGTCAAAGTCAACCACAATGACCCGAACGTAACACCCTGTTTAGGGATGAGTCTCATAGTGGAGATGTTTGCCCCAGTTCTCCTCGATTGGTTATATGTATTGCCGATCGATGATGGATGATGCATTCAACAAATTGCTGTCATCGCTTTGACACTTGTGTGTGGCACGCTTTAATTCTGAAACCGAGTCAAATACCGAATTTTAATTGCCCAAAAACAAACTTGAAAAGAATCTCAACATCCGTAATTGGTTAATGCCCGATTTTGATGTAATTGTCGGAAGGTCGACACTGGCAACTAGTTTGAACTTGAAATTTTGCACAAACTGAGACAATCAACAACTGGCTGCATCTGTTGAGGATTGGGACGACAGCACTTTTGTTTGTGGTTTAGAGAAGGGGGAGAATATATTGTGGCGATGTTTATGTCAGTCAAACTTACGCAAGTCAGGCAAACTTACGCAATTGAAGTTGGTGAAGAATTTGCAAAATGATTCCAAAATTGAATCAAACAACAATAAACAACAACGACAAAAAGAAGGTAAAGGTTAATGTAAAGTTTTGTTTTTTCTTTTACTTTTTGGTTTGGAATAAATTGAAAAGAAATAAAATCAAAGGCAAGTGAGAATTGGTTGTGAATGATTAAGCCAAATAAATCCAATTTGCTTATAGATAAAACCTATTTATGGATCTAAAAGAGATTATTTTGGTGTCTAGTAAAGATCGTTGCTAGAAAAGTCAACGATTGCTCCTGGGAATTGCAATTGTTGCTGGCGAGAATGGCAACTGCTATTGCTAACGACTGCTGCTGGAAGTTGCTGCTATGAGTATTCATTCAAATATAAGTTGCTGCTGGGCGGGAGTTACAACTGGCTACGGGTACTGCTAAAAGTCTTAACAATTGCTGCTAGAAGCCTGATGTTGCTGCTGGGCAGGAGTTTCAACTAACTTCTCATACTGCTAAAAGTCTTACCAATTGCTGCTAAAAGTTCCAAATTATTGATGTTGCTGCTGCTAGAGGATTGCTGCTAGAATATGAAACTGTTGCTGTCTGCTGCTGCGACTGTTGCTGCTGGGCGGGAGTAACAACTTGCTCCTCATACTGCTAAAAGTCTTATCAATTGCTGCTAGAAGTTTAAAACTATTAATGTTGCTGCTAGAGTATGAACCTGTTGCTGTGTTGCTGCTCCGAGTTGCAACTGTTGCTGATGAAAGTTGCTGCTAAGAGGTGCAAATGTAACTGTTGCTCCTGGAAGTTCTACTTTTGCTGTTGCTGCTAAGAGGATCAACAACTGCTGCTAGAAGCTGCAACTGTTTCTGCTAGAAATTCCAATTGTCAGTGTTGCTGCTACATGTTGCCGTTGCTCTTGGAAGTTTCACTTTAAGAGGATCAACGATTGCTGCAAGAGGTTCAAATTTTCGCTGTTGCTCCTGGAAATTGAATATTTTACTACTGGAAGCTGCAAATGTTGCTGTTACTCCTGGAAGTTCCACTTTTGCTGTTGTTATTGTTGTTGTGGCAGTTACAACTGTTGATGTTGTTGTGGCAGTTGCAACTATTGCTGTTGGACTTTCCATTTGCGTTTCTTCGTTTTTATACTAAAGTAGACATAATGTATGTAACGGGCAGTATCAAACATTTTCCACCCAATGAGATATATATATATTTGTGATCGATCAATAAGATTCTACCCTTCCGGGTAGAAGAGAGATTCGTTTCGTATGTTGCTTTAAATCTTACTTATTTTGTAAAGAAAAGAAAAAACAAACAACAACATCAACGGTGCCTTTTTTCATTCTGTCGACTTTGGTTTAAATCTATTACCAAAAATCCAAAAATACCAACAAAGCAAATGAGACACTTATTTATTTTCATACACAATATATTAGTCATGACAAAGAAACAATTATGGGATCAGGCCCCGTATAAGCTGGCACAGATGCATAGTATCGAAGGAATGAATATGATCGTGAAAGTTGTTGGCCTGGCCAAGCGTTATCGGCAGGCCCAGCAGTTCAATTTAGAGGTAAGCCACAATCATACACACACACCACACACCATACACACACACACACACACCCATATTGTACATGTGTGTGTGTGCTTTGCATGTGAATTGGGCAAATTAAATTATTTTTGCTGTTTATTTATGTATATCTTGATTGTGTCAAACAGTGAATAGTTTAAATAAGGTAAAAGGTAAAATATAGTATATAAACATGCTCTGCATGTACCCATTACAAGCTACAGTCTGAGAGTGAAAATTAGATTCACAATAAAGCCTCAATATCCTTGGCTATGTCCATGGGATCTGTGGTAGGGGCATAACGATTAACTGGAATACCTTCTTTGTTGATAAGAAATTTGGAGAAATTCCATTTAATGCCGCTACCAAAGGTTCCACTCTGTTTGGCCTTTAGATATTTGTACAGAGGATCGGCATTGTCGCCATTGACATCAACCTGAGAGCATAAAATGAATGATAGATTAATATATTAATTCGTTATTTTATGAGAGGGTTCATTACCTTTGCAAAGACTTCGCCAATGTCGGCCTTAGAGTCACGCAAGTGGCAGACCATAGCTTCGCCATCTGCCTCAGGCATTTGTGAACCAAACTGATTGCAAGGGAAATTCAGTATGGTCAGACCACGTTCACCATATTTCTCCTTAAGATCAGTTAATTTCTTGTAGTTATTCTTGGTCAGGCCACATTTGGAAGCGATGTTTACAACCAACAAGACTTTGCCCCTATACTTTTCCAGAGAAACATCATTGCCATGAGTATCCTTTACAGTGAACTCATAAATTGAGGCTGCATTCTTATAGTCACCACTGGACGACATGTCGAGCTGGAAAATCAGAACGAGAATTGGCAATTAGTGAATGAAATGGAGGATATATACATATGTATGTCAAACAGTTAAACGATGACAAAGATGTTAGATACTATTCAGTTGGGCAACAAACAGAAAGAAAAAAAAGCAGGCAAGGATTAGTCAGCTTGTCAACTACTGTACACAACAAACTACTCACGGCAGCTGCTGTGGAGTACTGGGACGTAGATGATGCCGCACAACTAACTGGCAAGATTAAGGCACAGTAGCGAAGATTTTGTCTTTGTTTTTGGCTAAACTCAATTGTTGGTGCAAGGATACGGGCACGAGATGTATAGCACCTGAATGCTTGCTTCGTAATGCTTTGAAACTGACGAAGATTCATTATTTTAAGGGCTGCAAATAGTCATAGGGGTAAAGTTAATAGAAAATTGGCAACTGTCATAAAGACATACATACAGTGGTTCACAGCTTATTTCAACCACCCAATGAAACAAAATTGAATCAAGAATATCTTTTAAACGGAGAAAGGTAGCAACAAAATTGAAACGCAGAATTTTCAGTTAATATGTGAACTAAAGTATACGTAATTCATTTATTTTAATTTATTCAATTTTTTATATGAAAAAGAGCAAAAACTAGAAAAAGTCGACATTTCAATGTCACAGCTTATTTCAACCAGCCTCCTTAAAAGTTTTTTTTCTTGATGTAAACCAAATCTGTTTGTAATTTGATGTTCGGCGTGTCTATCATTTATATCTAAGATAGCTTTTATGCTATTTGGCACCGATATAACCACCATTTTAGTGGTTTCCGGGCGGATTTTGGACCATTCCTCGAGATGGGCTGTTTTTAACCCATTTTTTGATGGATTTTGGCCGATTTTGGATGTTATTGTCCAATATCACCCACAAATTTTCAAGCACAATAAATCTAGTGTTGATCTCGGAAGTTTAACCACATCGGGGCAGTTCCAAATAATCCAGGTGTGCACTTTTCCGCTGCGAGTGCCTTGGGTCATTACCCTGATGGATCAGAAAATGATCACTTTTTCCGAGATCCTGATGATTTTCCACAAATTTTTTTTTGTATACCTATAGATATGTATTCTATGTCATTATAGTTCCAACAAACTCCAGCGCCAGGACACCAGCTGCAGACATACAGTCCCAAACCCCGACGCTCTCACCGCCATGCTTGACACTTGGCCTAGGCGGTGTTCTTAAAGCTCTGTATTTGGACCGCGGTAGACGTTGGGATGCCCATCCGAACCAAATATGTTACATTTCGACATATCTACATATATAAACCACTACCAGAAGCCTAAGCTCATGTTTTAATGAACCCCGACCACCGCCTAGGCCAAGTGTCAAGCATGGCGGTGAGAGCGTCGGGGTTTGGGACTGTATGTCTGCAGCTGGTGTCCTGGCGCTGGAGTTTGTTGGAACTATAATGACATAGAATACATATCTATAGGTATACAAAAAAAAATTTGTGGAAAATCATCAGGATCTCGGAAAAAGTGATCATTTTCTGATCCATCAGGGTAATGACCCAAGGCACTCGCAGCGGAAAAGTGCACACCTGGATTATTTGGAACTGCCCCGATGTGGTTAAACTTCCGAGATCAACACTAGATTTATTGTGCTTGAAAATTTGTGGGTGATATTGGACAATAACATCCAAAATCGGCCAAAATCCATCAAAAAATGGGTTAAAAACAGCCCATCTCGAGGAATGGTCCAAAATCCGCCCGGAAACCACTAAAATGGTGGTTATATCGGTGCCAAATAGCATAAAAGCTATCTTAGATATAAATGATAGACACGCCGAACATCAAATTACAAACAGATTTGGTTTACATCAAGAAAAAAAACTTTTAAGGAGGCTGGTTGAAATAAGCTGTGACATTGAAATGTCGACTTTTTCTAGTTTTTGCTCTTTTTCATATAAAAAATTGAATAAATTAAAATAAATGAATTACGTATACTTTAGTTCACATATTAACTGAAAATTCTGCGTTTCAATTTTGTTGCTACCTTTCTCCGTTTAAAAGATATTCTTGATTCAATTTTGTTTCATTGGGTGGTTGAAATAAGCTGTGAACCACTGTATATGCATGAAGGTCAAAAGTCATACGAGTAAATTCCGCTGAGTCACAGAAACAAATTTGTAAAATTGCGTGTGGTCGGTCAAGTCAAGTCATGTCATGATTAGTCAAAGCTACTTGTAACTTTATTGGCCCTATCATGGACATGGATAATCGTGGGGTTTCTACTATTTTATGGCAATTTTATTATTCTTGAGAAATCGTAGATCTAAGCATTAATGTGTTTGTATATATTCTTCTATAAATATTTGCCTAGATTGGTTGGTAGACAAATCTTAGGTATTGTAGAGCTACCCCCAGTTAGGCGTCTTTGCTATCGTGCCCCCCATGGTACGCATCATTTATTGGACATGCAAGCAATAAATATAATTGTTGTTGGATTGTTCAGTGTAATTACTTGCATGGTAAAATAGATGTAAGAACCCAAGGCTATGGCCAAGGAACCAAACACAAAGTGGATAATTGAACGGCCAGCCATTTTGCCTCTCTCTCTGTCTCTCTTTCTTTTGTACAAATTTCACAATCTGTTTGTGTATATATGATATGTTGGAACTTATATAGAACCGATTTTCTGCAACCTCACGCTGATATGCAGCGAGTTAAGAATACCAACGCACACACACACAAATAAATGTCAATCTAAATGCAAAGCAAAGTTCAAAGTACAGTAAAAATTTCTGTGCCAGATGGTATTTTGTTGATTTCTAAGTTTGATTTGTCATACAAAGATAGAAAAATGCTATGTTGTGTTTGAAATTTTTAATGATTTTGCTTACTAATTTATTTCGTAATCGTTAGCGTTAGGATGTGAAATTAAAACTGCGGCCGGCGACGACGAAAAACACAAATAAAAAGCTTTTGGGCGAGGGGTGTGGGTAGCGATAACGCTTTTCAATTTATCGATTGTCATATAGGGCTGGACAGAAAAATATCGATTAGACTATGGCTAAAAAATTTTGATTGTTACGACTGCTTAAAATAAATCAATTTGATGTCTTTCGCGCCTTGATTTTCGAAAATTCCCGCTAAAGAAACAAAAACAAGCCAAGTTAGCCGAGACAGATGTAGAGGGCTGCCAACCTTGCGTAAAACGATCACATTAGCACTTTTTCTTTTTCTCTTTACGATATATCGGACAAACTAGCATCACTACTTTTACTAAATTTGTGCATGTGTGCGTGTGTTTTTTTTTTTTTTTTTGCAAAATTCTTAATAAAATGCAACAAAAGTAAATTTGTATTATTATGCGAGCATTTAGACAGGCGTAAAAAATCCAAAGTGTGGTCCTGTGGTCTACGTTCTTTGGCTGGACCAATTCACAACTGCCACAAAAGAGAAACGGATACGAACGAATATATACACACACACACGCTTACACACATTCATTCACATCCATCCGCCCACACACACATTCACATATAAGAAACAGGATTTTTATTTGTGTTGGTGTTTTGGAGGAAAAACAGCCTCCAAATGATGCTCTCATCTATAAACAATTCCTTTGAGCAGGACACCCACGATGCAGATGCCAACTGTGATGGGCCCGACTTGGATTTCATCTATGCGGATGTCGATAGCTATCAGAATGAGATCGCCGAGCTGTATAGCTACACGGAATATAGTGAATTCCAAATGAATGTTAAGGCATTCGAGGATCAAATGGAACTGTACAATCTACCACCAAACTGGCAGAAGCAAGATGCTAAATCCCAAAGGAGCATCGTGATGAAGTTAATCGATCAATTGGAGGTATCAAATCGGGATTTTCGTATGCAGGCAGCGAGATGTATTTTATATTTGGCTCAGGGTTGTTGGGCAGAAGTGCAATCGGATGAGGAGCAGCATCAGAATACCAGAGATAATGTGCTTGTCCTTTATCAGCTTGGTGTATTCGCATCATTTATTGATTTGCTCAATATGGAAATTGAGTCGGCCTGCTCGCCGGACATTGTGGCCGTGAAAATCACAAATGTGACCCTGGTCGATTCCACAGATATTCGTGTGATCCTATCGGTTCTGTATATCATTACGGAGACAATACGAGATGAGCGGGAGAAGAGTAGCGACGATTATAGGGAAGTGGCCGAATCTTTTGTACAAGAGATTAATGCTCCATTAGCCGATGGTGAATTATTGGCAGTCAAATTGCTGGGGATGATAACCCGATTCTGTAGTGGGGCAGCTCCCCAATTTCCCATGAAAAAGGTTGTGCTTCTACTGTGGAAGGTTTCCCTATTGGGTCTTGGTGGCATGGATGTTTTAAAGAATTTAAAGAACGAGTATAGGCTTAAGGTGGGCCTTGATCTTATTACCGAGGACACTTTGGAGGTGACCAAGAGTATGAGAGCTAGTTCACCGCCCGCTACAGCTACGGATATACTGGAGAACCAGTATCCAAAACGGAACTTCAAGTGAGTTGAAAGTCAATTAGGAAGTTTTCACATTTTCACTTGGTTTTTTTTCTTTTTTAGGCGGTCGCTGATGAAACAACGTTTCCTAGATGAACCCGAACAAATTGATATGGAGCTAAGTGGAAATGAGGCTGGATCTGCTCCAAATTCAAATAACTCGAATGCTAACAATGGTAGCGGCAATGGCGAAGATGAGCTTTCGCAATATTATCGACCATTTGATGATCCCTCTTCGGGAGCATCATCCTCCAATACTGCCACGGCAAATCCCAACAATCAGCCAAGTCTAACGCAAACTCCTGCTGCTGTGCCTCCCATACAGATGACAGCTCGCCTGCCCTGGACACCGAAAGTGCGACAAAAGGACATCGATCAATTTTTAGATATTTCCCGAAACAAATTCATTGGCTACTCTCTGATAGGTGACCATGAGAGCCTAGCTGGTCTACCCCAGCCCATACACGAGGGTTTCAAGACCCTACAGCGTCACATGTATGTCAGCTTAGCCGATATGCAAATTAAAAAAGAGGAGGATATAGCCAGAAATCCCATATCCACACACGAGGATGAGATTAGAATGACACCGGCCGAGACTCTATATCAGGCCATATTGCCAAATCTACCGCAATATATGATTGCCCTGCTTAAGGTCTTGCTGGCCGCATCACCCACATCCAAATCGAAGACGGAGAGCATTAACATTATGGCAGATGTATTGCCCAAAAAAATGCCATTGACGGCCACACAATCCACCAAGCTGACTGTAGACATGGGTCGTCACAAGGAGATCATTGTAAAGGCCGTGTCAGCTATTATATTACTCTATCTTAAGCACTTCAAAATTAATCATGTTTATCAGTTTGAGTTCATGTCGCAGCATTTGGTATTTGCCAATTGCATTCCGTTGGTCCTAAAGTTTTTTAATCAAACCATTACCGAGTATGTAAACACCAAGAATTCCATTCCTTTGCTGGATTTCCCATCGTGTGTGATCGGAGAGCAGCCGGATTTAAGTGGCGATAGCTTTGTCTATGGAGGCGAAATGTCCGACAAGCCCTACTCATGGCGCAATGTATTCTCCTGCATCAATTTGCTACGGATTCTCAATAAGCTAATCAAATGGAAACATTCGAGAGTTATGATGTTGGTCGTATTCAAATCGGCTCCAATTCTAAAGAAGACCCTAAAGGTCCGCCATGCCATGATGCAGTTATATGTGCTTAAGTTGCTTAAAATGCAGACCAAATATTTGGGGCGACAGTGGCGCAAGTCCAATATGAAAACCATGAGCGCCATTTATGCCAAGGTTCGGCATCGTCTTAACGATGATTGGGCATTTGGTAATGATCTCGAGTCAAGACCCTGGGACTTTCAGGCTGAGGAATGCACACTGCGGGCCTGTGTTGATCGATTTAATCTAAGGAGATATCCCGAGGCTACGCAAAAGTGTGGATCTGGTGGAGCTGGCGGTGGCGGAAATGCTGGTGGTGGCAACAATGGCACTGCCGCCCAAAATGCTGAAAATGCTCAGCAATCAAATATGAATGCCGGCAATGGTCACAATGGCAGCGATTCTAATGGTTATGGCAACAATGGTGGTGGCGGAGGTAGCAGCGGTAGCAGTATCGGCGGCATTGGCAACAATGCTAGCCACCAGCAGCAACAGCAACTCCATGATTATGGTGTGGAGGGTGGCTTTCCCAGCGATGAGATTTTAACACATTCGGATTTCGCCTTCTTTGGCCATTCAGGTTGGTGGGATCGTAAAGTGGAGTTAACGGATTACTTCAAGGCCAACTATGCGGTGTGGCTCGAGGAGGAGGTGTACAACAACCAAACTGATTGGGATGCCCTCTAGATAAGACACAAGCCCCGGCCACTTGGCTCCAAAGGTAATAAATAACCAAAGAAAATTGTAAATTGATCATCTCCAGCTAATTCCTATGAAATTTCCTCTATTTTGACAGATCATCGCCCCACATTTGATTCACCCTACGCATATATAAGCAAAAAGTTATTAACTACCATAAAGTCTAAGCTTAAATATAACAAAATAAAAAGAACCTAATACATTGATATAATCCATGTAGCAGCCGAACTGGAATCCTGTCTGGAAGTTACCAATATAACAAAATGAAATTGGCAATTGGCAGTTCTTATCCTCACTTCACTCAAACATACTCTAATCGATGATGACAACAAATGCCTGTACATTTAATCATACCTACTTAATAATTAAAATATTTATTATTTTCTGTTCAACAAACAAAAAGAACAACTACAAACAAACAAACGAAAAAAAAAAGCAAAAGAGAAAAAAATGAGTAACCGTCTCCTAAGCGGAATAAAAAAGAAACGTTTTACTAATTCGAAACAAATTATGTAACAGTAAAAACAAAAGGAGATTCTGTTTTTGATTCTGATCATTATTCAGTTTGTGGTTAAATGTGTGTGTTTTATTTCGCACAAGAAAAAAAATAGAGTTCTATTAGTTGATAGTCTTATATCTAGTTGAAATTACAATATTTACAAGGTGCATACGTATATATATATATTTCTATATATATATATATATATATATATATATATATAAATATATATATATAGTACAATAATAATAATAATATAAACAAGTTCCCCTTAAACCGAGAACTAATTTCTAGAAGATACCTTCACAAATGGGCGTTAAAAGTTATTCATTTTCATTTTTGTGTGTTTGTTTTCTTTTTCATACATAATACGAATTAACAATAGTTAGCATAGCTAATACATTATATATATATATATATATAAATATATATTAATATATAAAATTCCTGAACCTGATTTCCCTTACCCTTCATTAAGCATGAAGCTAGATGAATATACTTCAATGTTTAGGGAGAGCGGGACTATCTCCACCCAATTCAAAAAAAAAAAATAATCATAAAATGTATCAAATATATATATAAATGAATTCATGAACAAACTTTATATACTATATATACATATATGTATATTCATATATATGTTTTGTATAAGAATGAATAATGTACATAGGTCTTGGGAGAGAGCTAAATGGAAAGCAAAAGAAATACGATTTTTGACTATTCCCAATTTCCATAATACGTGTTTCTGACAAATATTAATATTATTGCCGATTTCAATAGGTTTATATATATATATATATATACATAGTTTGTAGTTTTGCAACCAGAATTCAATTCAATGACGGCTTTATCAATTTAATCGTTGAAAATAACAATTTTCTTATCGGATTTCCTGATGAATTTCTTGACCGCGACTGTGACCGCTTCAAAATATATATATATATATATATATTTATACATAATCGCTATTATATAGCTGCTTGTTGTACAGCTGCTTTTTCACTCATATTAATTTTCCACTGGAAAACAATCTTCCTATTCCTATTAATTAATCAAATAAGTAAGAAACATTTGGTTAACTCATTTGAGATTGTTTTTTGTTGAATTCAAATGCAAACAAAAAAAAAAAAACGTTCTTTTCAAATTTTCACATAAATATTATTCACTAGATATATGTATGTATATATACATAATTGTATAATTAGAAAATAGGAAAACGTGTCGGCTAAATTATTGAATTTCACAATAATTTAGTTTCATCTGGGTATTGTTTTTTAGTTCATTTGAATTCATTTTGATTCATTCAATTTTTCATATTTACAAATTTAGGTACTCATTCATCATTATTATTATTATTATTAATGGCTCACCCAATTGCATATAGCGAAAAAGAATAATGATTTCATTTGTTATATTACAATAATAATTTATGTATATGCAATTGGGTAATGTTACTCCTATTGCTCCATCGGCAATGCCGTTGACAATAGATTATTATTGCTGGCCGCCGCATTGGGACCTACATAGAGCATGCCACCGAATCTCTTTTGTTGCGGTGTGCATGCTATTTGCAGTGGCAGGGCTGAGGTAACTTCACAACGTTCTTCAAAATAATGCACAATACGTTGCAGGACATATTTAAAGATCTTCTCTTTGGATATCTCACCATTGAGAAATGTTATATCTTTGCAATCTCGATAATCGCTGAAATTCTTCTCATAGTAGGGCCAAACGCATAGCTCGAAGTAGCCAGTGACATCTGGAGGATCGTAGGTTCGTTTACGGCGACGTTCATAGCATTTCTCGTAGGGCAAATGGAAATGATATTTGAGATTGCATAATCCCAACAATTCTGGTTGATTAAAGATCATAAATCCCTCGATAAGTAGAACATTGATTTTTTTATCTTGCAATTGTGCGGCTAACCTCATAAGATGCTGTTGTTGTTGCTGTTGATGTTGTTGCTGCTGCTGTTGTTGTTGATGCTGTTGCAGTTGAACCTGATGCTGATGTTGATGCTGATGTTGATGCTGATGGTGATGATGATGGTGATGATGATGATGCTGGTGGTGTATATTCTGATATTGATAAATTCCACCCACAGCTTGTTTATAATAATTTGCATTATATTGCTGCTGTTGCTGATATTGCTGTTGGAATTGAAGAGCATAATGCTCAAAATTAGCATAGGACACCGCTGCCACCAATTGATCGGCAGGCACAGTTGTTGCCGTTGTTGCTGTCGTCGTCGCCGTCGTTGTATCATGTTGAGACTTCAATATTCGTGCTATATCATGTAGCATTTTCTTCATATCCAATGATGTGATGAGCTCAAAATTTATAACATTTAGCTTCTCATTACGCTTATGTCGTCTATCCTCGACGGGCAGAAAATAATCATCTTGTGATATTAGCTGAACCTCGCCAATAGTATATGGTGTATTCCATAAGGGTGCTCCGCACAATCCCTTAAAATATTCATGCAAACCATGAGCCAATGTGGTTTTGCCGCCACAAGTAACCCCTGATATGCCAATTACCAGCCACTGGGGCATGATTAGGCAACCGAACGTTTTGTCTTTAAACTCCAAATGTGGTAAAAGGAGAATATGGCTATTCCGCCAAGGAAGATAACACCAAAAATAGTGGGCACTATGAAAGCGTATTTCAATGATGGAAAGAAGAAGCGTATTGGATTGCCTGCAATGTGAGAGAGATAGAAACAACAATAGAGAAAGAGCGTGTGAGAGAGAGAGAGATGATTAGTTGACCTTGACAAGAGCTTAAACCTTAGAATTACAAAGTGTCAGGTAACAGTTCACGCATATGTATATGTATGTATGAATGTATATGTGTGTTTATAGATATATGTATGCATATCTATAAACAGCTGTACGCTTCAAGTCCGGCTTTAATTACTACACAAAAGCGGGAATTATTCAATCAGCAGAGAAGATGCTACTGACTCTGCATCCGTCTTTGAACTGATATGACAGCAACGGCTATAGCTTTGACGATGCGTACTCACCTTCATCGATCAGCATGAACGGCAATATAGCCACCCAAAAGAAATAGTAGAAAAACACAGCGATTGCGGTTATCAATATGATTTTTCCGAGTTGCGCATTTGAAGCCATAAATAAATGATTAAAACGGCAGCAACACCAACAACTTAGTGACGACTACAACTGGATTTATTATCACTAATATGACACACGCTACGCACTTTAGTCTATTAACAATTTTAGTAATAAACAAACAGGTGGTATGCTTTCCAGCGGCCAATGCCAATTGTATGTAACTATTTGTTTTTAGTTCTCTTTGCAATTGTCGTCGCGTGCCCCACTCTGCCTCTTGCTCTAACACCTACTTCTCGTAATGTAATTGCTATTTCTTACGTAAAACACCGACTGTGAGCTAATTGCTGGCACTTTTTGAGTCAACTGTTTGGCATGAGGTGTGTCACTTTTAATTTAAGCCTGGATTTAACTTTCAATTGGGGGCCCGGTATGTGTTTCGAGTTCTGTTCGTTTCATCTAAATTTGTTATAAACAAAATGTGGCTCAAAACTAAAGAAGTGCGCGTGATATCAATACCAGAGAAGTGCGCGTGGTAACCATATCAGAGAAGGGCCCGTGAAATGCTTCTACGATCAGAAGCTTTTAACATATCAAGAAACAGTTTACAAATACGAAATTAAACAAGTCTTAAACTAAACAGTTAAATTAAATACTAAAACTATATTTTAAACTATCTCTTTCGCAATATATGTACCGGTTTATTACATCTCCAAGTCGTACGTGACTTTGTCGCGGCGGTGATTTAAATTTTCGTTGCACATCCCTAGGAGCTTTTGAGGTACTTTCGATTTCTTGGTGGTTTCAGATGTGCCATCTCTAATGCAAATATAAACAAAACGCACGAACATGGCTAAAACCCCGCAATCGAAACGCAAACCTTGGATCAAGAATCTCTATTCAAATCGAGAGTATCCAGACAACTACACGGACGACAGTTTCCTTAAAGATCTGCGCACAAATCTTCATGTGCGTATCTACACGTACCGTGAGGCTGTGGCCGGCATCACAGTGCTGAACAATCAAATTTCCTGCATAGCCGGCTTTCTGATACTATACCAAATGATGCTTAGAGACACTGCCGCGCCCACTACTATACTCCTGCCAAGTTGTGCCATTACAGGAATTGGCTATCTTTGCTATCGTGGAAGGCGTTTGAGCATGTCTCTGCTGGGAGAGGATTCAAAGACCTTGGTTACTGTCTTCCTATTTGGCTACATATTCTCACCCATGCTCCACACCCTAACGCAAGCCATCAGCACGGATACAATATACACTATGACATTCTTTGTGTTCCTAGCAAACCTTATGTTTTCGGATTACGGTTTGGAAGTGGCCATGGTATCAAAGGCCATTTCATTGAATGCCGCCATTTTTGGATCCATTTGCTTGGCATCCCGATTGTCTACATCGTATCATGCCTTTGTGCTCCTTGTAGAGGCAGCTATTTTCTTCGTCTTGTATCCCATTCTGACGGCTGCAATCTGGAATGCCATGTTTTTATTGCCCATTTTTATCACTTGCTGTGTGGCTCTTTATTGGATTTCACGTCCCGTACTCTGGCTCTATGCCATCACAACGATCTTTATCAATTTTGTGTGCCCATTTATATTTGTGAAACAGCAAAAATACAAATTCAATATCCATGGACCCTGGGATGAGGCCATTGTGGAGGAGAACACTGATAAGAATCTCGATGAGAATTTATAGCGCCAGCTTCGCTTCCTACAGCAGCAGCATGAGCTTCATAATAAAGTCAGCATTGTTGGGGAGCAAGTCATCGATTAAATTTCTGTGCCATTTATAATTTGTTAATCATTCCTTCCGTATGGAAAATAGTGTCCTTTATCTACATTCTACAAAACCACATGATACTCACACACATTTTTACCTATATATTAATTTGTTATATTATTTATGCCATTTCTAATATTGTTAAATATGTTTGTAAATAAAGCGGTCTCCCATATTTTCCTTGCAAAGGTTGAATACTAAACAAAAAGCTTTAAATAAGTTAACATATATGAAAGGTATGAAATATTAAATATGAAGAAGATGCATATTTGGGTTTTTCATCTTTATATTTTTCAAGTTGACAATTTAAAATAGCATTTAAAGTGAATTCCAACATAGTTTGAATGATTATGTTTGACGTTTTTATTTACATAGAATGCAAATTATAAAATAATACATAATTTTCTTTCATTTTCTTTTTTTTGCATTTCATTTCATATACCATTTTTCTCTTTGATATTAAAATTAAATAAAGGCTAGTATGTTTTTTGTTGTTGGTTGGTTGGTTTGTTTGTTTCTTTCTTATATGTTGTTGTAGTAAAAACGCATTTTTTACAATTAGCAAAATACAACTACTAAGAATAATGTTACTATGCCTAACCATAAATACATTCTATGTGTATTATCTTTTACCTTCTGTTTCTTATTTTGTTTTTTTTTTCTTTTCTTTAAATAGAATTTGCATTTGCATTTTAAAACTGTTTTTTTTTTTTTTAAGTCATTTAACTAATGCCATAGGTTAACTATCTTTAAATACATTAATTCATTTCACGTATAAACTTTCTCAAAATGTAAAAAACGTTGGACATACACATGCACAGTTATATATATACTATATGTGTGTGTGTGTGTTTGTGTGTATATTTTATTATGCATGTGCATAGGTTGGGTTCTCTTTTATATCAACTTAAATTAGTACAATTTTAACTAGAATCGAATTAGATATTTAACATACTATAATGTTTTTTTATATTTATATATATATGTATATAGAAATGGTCGTATCAATGTGGCCATTCTTTAGTTTCTTAATTTTTTTCTTTGTCGTTTTTTGCAACTTTCATGATCTTTATATTATTTGATTGATTTTTTTTTTCTTTATTAAACTAGAGCACTAGACAAACACGCAACAACCCGGTACTCTATATCCAATATATGTCTTTATATATATGTATGTATATATATTTATCCCTCATTAATGCCTAAAATTCGCCTAAAGAACAAAAATTAAAACACACAAAACACTGCCGCATGGCAGACCAGTCTCCATTTGCGCAGCGATATTCTAAACGAGAACTAAATTAAAGGGCCACCTCATCACCGTTTCGGGTGCTTAATGGTGTCACCTGCTCCTGGCACTGCTGCTCGACACGTAGCTGCAATTCACGTCTTCGCTGGGCAGTTACCGAGGATAAATTGGCATCATCATTATCATTGTCACCATCATTATTATCGTTATCATTATCATCATCATTATTGGATGATGCCCTATTGGAAGCTATTTGTTGGTTAGATATATCACGTGTTGTTGTTGTTGTTGTTGTTGGTGTTGGGATGGCAAAGTGTACTTGTTGCTGCTGCTGCTGCTGTTGTTGTTGATGTTGTGGTTGTTGTTGTTGTGCATGCTGCTGTGGATGTTGTCAGACTATATCGCTTTTAGGCGTTGATGATGTAGCAGTAGCAACTGCAGATAATGCACCTCCATTGGCAATAGCCTGTGGAGCTGACTCTAAAAGTGAGCCAGCAGCCTCAATATCGCCAGCCTGTCGAGCTGCATTACGCTGCCTGCACAAATACGGTGAACTGGTGGGTGAGGGCAGTTGATTCTATACACACACAAAAAAAAAAAGAATTACAAATTTATAATATGAATTCGAATATATAATTTTCTAACCAATTTGTTGTTATTCTGGCAGCAGGTTGCCTTAACGCAACCCTCCTCTGTGGTGGGACAGTCCAAGGCACAACAATCGGATCCACTCATATTGATGCTTGATGTGCCATCAGACATATTGCAGCCTCCTTCAATCTCACTAAATTCGGGCTGAATGGTAGTCGAGTGTATGCCCTCATTGTGGAAAAATTCTTTCACTTTTTCCGCGATTTTCATGTATTCGGACAAATTGCGGCATCTGGAAATGTACAATTTTTTTTATTAATGTTAAAATTATTAACTTTGATTTGACACCTACCGTATGTGGGCAGAGGCAATAATACGATCACCGGCCAATTGCCACACGTGAAACTCATGTACGGCCAGTACACCGTCAACCTTCTCAAGTAGACGCTTCTGTATTGCATCGACCTGTATATGTGTGGGCACTGTTTGCAGCAATATCAAGGCAGATTCACGTAGCAGGGGCCACACTGAATGCAAAATGAGAACCACCAGTACAATGGACAAAGCTGGATCCATGTAGAAGCGATATTTCCACTCAGTTTTCCATACAACGACCGCACTAATGACCACAATAATGCTGCCCAAAGCATCGCTAAGTACATGCAAGAAGGCGCCACGCATATTCATTGAACCGGGATCATGGCTATGGCCATGACTGGATTTTTTCACCTGCTGTTTTTCTTTTTGCTTCTCATAGGCAAAATCATTGGGTTCATCATCACCATCATTCATATTAGCCAGTTCAGTGAGGCGACTGTGATTGCGGGTAAGACCACCGCCATGTGAATGACCATGATGACCGCCATGTTCTACAAATGTATATAGTTTAATATTAAGTATATCTCTATATATATATAAGGGCTAACTCACCATAAAGCAAACAAAGACCAATTACATTAACAAGCAGACCCAAAGCGCCAACTATAACCAACAATTTGGGCTCGTGAATGGGCTCCTCCTCGATGAATCTAAATGGAATAGAACAAGAAGAATTTCTGTTTAAATTGTTATGTTGGGAAAACACAAAACGATTTATTTTTTTGTTTTACGTTTTTAAATACAACCGATAATAAAATTAACTAAAAACAAAAAAAAATGGGCTCGTAAAGCGTTTGCGCAAAAAATAAATAACAAAACAACTCACAAAATGCATTTTGAATGCAAATTCAAAAAAACTTATTTCAAAAGACAATAACAAAAATTTCATGTTTATATCGAAAGAGATAGGCAACGTTCCCATACCCTTACGCTCCTTATTACAAAAAAAAATATAACTTTGCTTTAAATATTTCGGAACTTTCATTTGCTTTGTATTTTCTTTAAGTTTGAATATATATTTATATAAATAAAATAATATGTGGACAAACTTTTATACATTTTACATTTACCCGTTTAATATAGAGTACGAGATATCAACGACAGCAAATAATTTAACAAAATTTAAACAAATCACGTTAAGATACGTACACGTTATCGCCGAGGCGAGGCTTTCTTTCTCTCCCACTCACCCTGCCACTCCATCAGTGGAAATAAATATGTATGTATGTATATACATACATATATGTATGTATGTCATGGTCACTCACCTTTTGCATGCCTCAATGGTGATACTAAAGCAAAGGGCCACCAGAAATACGGCATTGACCAAGGCACCCAATACTTCGGCACGGGCCCAGCCAAATGTATTTTTTGACCATTTCTTTGGTGACATCTAGAATATTAAAGATTCAAGATATTATACACATTGTAAATTGTAAACAATATAATAGAAAGATTTACCTTAACCGATAGGAATGATATAACCAATGCTGCTATATCGCCCAACATGTGAAAACTGTCCGCAACCAAAGCCATGGAATTTGTAACATAGCCGACAATTATTTCAACAAAAAAGAAGAATGCCGTTAGCCACATCATTGAGAGCAGGCGACATTTCTTTCCCGAATACTTGGACATCTTGGAGAAGCTGGAAAGAAAATGATTATAAAAGTTAAATTTATATTGATGATAGTTTTTCAAAAAAACACAAATGATAAATGATTATCACTCAGAGAAATAATCCTAGAGTTTTCTTAGCTATATAATTTGTATATTTTCTCTTAGTTTCAAACATTTTTAATCAATTTAGATGTATGTATACAACTATTTAAATGCGGTTCATTCACCCTAAGTGTATTTAAGATACAATCTAACAATTATTTTCAACCTCTCAAATTGTTATTACCAACACAAACACTATAGAGAAACTCACACACATACATACATACATACACACATACATACAGAGGAGAGGCAACAACAAATTACCAACAAATTGAGTTTTTCAATTGTTTTTCTATTGTTGTTGTTGTTGCTCAACTTTTTTCCATAGTTTGCCCATTTTGCCTTTTGTTTGATGGGCTAAAAAGTTTTACTACCCTTCCCTCATTCTTCTTTTTCTTCCGTCCCCTGCCACCTCTACCCCTATATCGTTCTTTCTTTCTCTTTTTATTGAAAGAGGGAGATTTAATTCAATGAAAACTAAAAGAAAAGCTGGACTTGAACTAAACTGGAAAGTATCCGCCGGGGGGCTTGGCCTGACTTTGGTTGAATTGTTCAATTTTCGCTTGACTACACAAAAAACAAAAAAAAAAAAAAAAATTTACTTTTGAATTGTTGAATGGGAACTTTTCTCCCTTTTGGAAGAAAAAAAAAAAGGGGGTATTTGGATAAAACTTACGCAAAGAACTGCATTTCGATAAAGATAAAGGATTGATTGGATATTATAGATGGATTGATAATATTTGTATTGTATTGCCAGCAACTTCCTTTTGCTACTGAATCGGACTTGCAATTGCGTTATGGATTATAAACCCTAAAGCTCTCCTCCTCTATATATATATATATATGTATGCCTCAGAATCGGTAGCACAGGCTTCACAATACGA
This sequence comes from Drosophila austrosaltans, assembly GCA_035045865.1. Lineage (NCBI taxonomy): Eukaryota > Metazoa > Arthropoda > Insecta > Diptera > Drosophilidae > Drosophila > Drosophila austrosaltans. Next base: position 10,013,240 of record JAWNOQ010000207.1, read on the forward strand.
GAAACACCAGAAGTCGATGTGTAAACAAAAATACAAAACATTTTCAACTGAATTCGACGACAGCAGTGAAAATGACAGAAAAAGTATCGGGCATCAGAATCGAAAAATAAAAAAAAAGAAACGGAAAAAAGCGACATTTACCCGTTGTCAGGGACAGTAAAGCAACAGGGAGGAAGGAAGAAAGGTGGGTGGGTGGTGTGTGTGTGCGAGCTAGTGTAAAGGGTTTGGAATAAAACTGTTTGTTGTTGTAGCTAAGAAAACAATTTGCATTTTCGCATGAAATTGAACCATAAAGCAAAACGATCGACTGACTACAACTGTTGGCTAAGCAACCATCAAATGAAAGGAAACCCAAAAAGTTTATATTAATAACAGTAAAGACTAGACCTAAAAGTAACAATCTATGAAAAGTGAACTCGATTTTCATGAGATTTTCAATGAATTGTGTAGTATCATTTTCTGCACGTTCCTCTTTCACATACATATGTACATACAAAAATTAAAATATGTAAGTACTAGCAGTCCTCCATACAGAGAATGCAATGTGATAAGCCCTGCATGATCCATTTGGAGCTGTTTTCACTGTGGCTATGCTAAGTTTGTTGACTGCATCGATAGCATAGCGTATTCTCTCTCTCTCTCTCGCTGTCTCTCTCACCCTTCGTCCACCTCATTGTAGTTTGCTAATGTGACCGCCAAAAAAAAAGCAGAAAAAAAAGACATGAAATTGATTATACAATCTCTCCTCGTTTGATGGTTAACTCTCTCCCACCCACACTCTCTTACTCTCTCTCTCTCTCTCTCTCTGTCACTATCGTTTACTGTTGTTTTAGCACTGAGCTGAGAAAAGTTGTCGGCACACGGGACGCCAAAAAAAAAAAAAAAAAAAAAAAAAACAAAAACCACAAACACTTTGCAACACATTTCGTTTATCTTTTGCTTCCCACACCACAAACGATAGCAGCAGCAGCAGAAACCTCTTCTATTTATTTACTTTTTTTTTTTTCGTTTTCAACTTTTTGTTGTTCCGTGTGCAGCAAAGCTAATTTATAAAAAAAAAGGGTTTGCCGCCTATAAATGCGTAATTAAACAAACTAAATAGGCGCCGTTGTTCTTTCGCCCAGCAACATTTGTCAAGTATCCATCTCTGCTTTATATGCATATACTATATAGTATCTAATATATATATATATAAGATAGATAAATATCTATAAAGTCCAGGCATTTTCCCGATAAGCAAAATGAGCCAGCCCCAGACTACATACATACACATGTTCATACATATGTATATGTATGAATGTATGAAGAGTTCTTCATATTTCAGACCAGCATGTGCGCAAAAAGCAAGCAAATGGGCAAAGCTTATCGGTTGCCAGTAACTGAATACTGGGGTCTATGCCTAATATGATAATAGTAACAGTAATAATAATAATAACAATGGATAGGAGTACATGATAATGTTTTTACAATGTTTGCTAGGCTGTATAACATTTAAATTATAAATAAACCGTCTATTCCGCATCGGTTAGACGGATTGTCTCCCAGATTTTGTTTAAATAATAAAAAAAAAAAAAGTAATTGTATATTTAGGTACTTGATAGTGTTGCGCCCTTCCTTCCACCCGTTAACTTTCATGATCACAGGTGCATTCATTTCCAACAGTTGTCGCTCTTTGTTCTTAAGTTACACCATACTATATTTAAGGAAATGGTTTTTTCAAGTGTTTCAATATTTGCAACAGATTCAAATAAATTGTATGTATAATAAATTCCAGCTAGTGGAAAATATTTAAAGCAAAATGATATAACTTGACTCAATTGCAATGCGTCATTGGAATCCACAATGAGCAATTGATTAAATAATAAGATAAAAATATAAAATATATATAAAAAAAACAACGATGGGGGCAACTTACTTGCACTATATATATAAATAGGTGGGTGGTAAATAGGTATATAAATATTTAAACAATAGATAGATGCACAGGTAAAGGTTGGTAGGTGGTGGCTACATAGGAAAAAAAAAAAAAAGCACCTTGCACCTTCACGCCTGACTAAATACTACCTGGATGGGAATGGCAGGGCCATCGCCCGACCGCTTACAGTGTTTAGGGTGGTGACATGTGCCTCAGTGACTACTACTGATAGCCCGAATTCTCTTTTCATCACATATGGAATGGTCGGACGGACGCGCATTGAGCTCTTAAGCTTTGGGTGTTACTCTGCCGATAATGTCCGTTGTCCGTGTTTGTCATATAAAAAAAATAAATAAATAAAATTATATATCACCGACAATTTAGACATTCAAATCAACTTGGAATTTGGTAATCAAAAGTGTTTTTTTTTTTTTTTTTTGTCTACTTCGTTCAAGTTTTTAGCTGTTATATAATTAAACAACCCAAACGAATTTCGGCAGGTAAATGAAAAATTAATTTTTGACTTGACATTGAAGAGTTAGTCTAGGTCTTGGCCAAAAAGACCTTAAAACGTATAAAACGGTGTAAGCTTTGGAGGGAAGCTACAAGATTCATTATGTATCCAAATGTAGTAAACACTTTAGCTCCATAACTTCACTTATTTCAATTATCACATTAACACTATGAAGACGTTTCTAAATCCTATCCTATGTGGCACGTTCGCTTCATGCCTCCTGATTTGTTGCACTTGAGGAGGAAGGCCTAAAACCACTTTTAATTCTCCTACAGTTTTGGAACTTGATACGAAATCCTATAATATTAATTTCTCATTTCCGTCTTACAATTAGAACAGCAATAAAATCAAGTTTGTATAGTATATAAAATGTAGATATGAAGCTAGATGAATTGTTAATATATATGTACCTACATACATATGCGCTACCCGTAAATACATACATACATATATCTGTGTAGTGAGCACGTGCAATGCGTTTGGCCTACACAATTAATTCAAAACAATTTAACAATTCAGCTCACAGGCCAAATGCTTTCAAAGTACAAACTATTTAATAGTTGAAGAGGGACGAGGGTAGGATAAATAGAAGGGGCGGTATAAAAAGAGGGGGGAGGGGAAGAAGGAGGAGCTAGAGATGGGTGGGAATGGTTGGGGAGGTTTTACTCTCTGCATTTATGTGCAACTCTCGCTTTATATAGATACACACATATGCAATTTGTATATACATATATATGTGTATGTCTCTGAATGTGTATCTATAACTGGGTTACAACTCATTCTAGGTCATGTCGTATTTAATTGGCCTTCTCCAAACAGCACAGACACAAATACACACACACACACATACACACTCAAGCGTTTTGGCAAAACAATTGTCCACAGTTTCAGGCAATTAGCTCAGATTGTTAACCGCTAGGGAAGACATGGTTGATCCTAACTACGTTGTATGTATTATCTTTATGAGAACTGATAAGATTAAGATACAATGGCATTCCATTCAAAATACATATTTCTAAGATAAGAAGATTCGATTGTCAACGAAAGACTGTAGATGGATATGCATATATGCAGATGGTAACAACTGATAAAAAATTGCAAACGAAGTTTAGAAGGTAGCACTGCATGCGATCGATAGGGTGGCATCCCTAGAACAAAACGAAACGGTAGTCATTCAGGTGTTGTATAACGCAGCAGTCCTGAACAGGAGTTGGCAGATCCGAAGTCAGTTGGCGTGAACGATAACGGAATTATCCTGACCTGATACCAAATCTAATGTTTATATATATTATAACTTTAACTGAAATCTTATATTATTATCATTTATTTTGTAGAGTAAGAGTTCTTAATTTTGGCCATTAAATAACAAAGTTACATAGACCAAGTACCGTTGCACTTGACGTTCTACCTGTTACGGTAAATATAAAATAATAATCAAATGTCAAATGTAACTGTGTGTGTGTAGTTACAAACTTTCATCTGACCCCTTACAAAATGGGCCAATAGAGCACAAACAGCAAAATAACATAAAAACAAAAGAAGAAAAAGAAAACGGGACGACAATAATTTTTCTTTTCCTTTTGCCATCTAAAAAGTGAATTGCACTTTGTCGTCGTCAACATGGCGACGATTAACCCGATTCTCCAAATGGGCGTTGGGTGTTGAGGATAGAGAGTTGAGTTGAAAGGTGCCTGCAGTAATGAAAGCCAAGAAGAAGAAAAAAAACGTAAACACTTAACTGAATACACTTCTACCTTTACAAATATCACATTTAACAATTGAATATAGAACGAATTCAGGGGATGTGACCCTATTACCTACTTTATCAACAACTACTGTATTAAGTTATTTTACTATAATCAATTACTGGAAATCGTATCACAGATCGTTCCAGAAGCTTTTTTGATAATAACCATTTATTGTAAGAGTATATCAAATAGATGATAAGAGCAAAAGAAAGAAAAATCCTTAGCCAAAGAGTTGTAGTTGTTGCAAGACCAATAACAAAATGCTACACCTGACCCAATCTACAGAGGTGGTGGCTCCTCCTCTCTACGGGTTGTACCTAGTTTCCCCCCACTCTATATAGCCAATTGGATTGAGTTTGATTTATTTATGCAAAAATTACGTGAACGTTACAACACGGCGAAAATGGCAAAAAGGAAGACAAGGAAAAAGGAAACAAAAAAAAAAAAAAAAGAGCGAGAAGATATATGTATATATGTATGTATATGACAGATACACTGAGTGACATTGCATGGATATATGGAGATGGATATAGAAATATTTACATATATATATATATATATATATGTATATAGATTGGCCTGTTTCAATTTCCATAGTATTCCACATGTCAAATCAAAACACTGACAATATGTCGGTTGGCAAACAAATTTGAAAATTAAATTGATTTATAATAATAGAACGTGATCAAAATAAAAGCAACAATAATAATTGTTATATGGTATTCCCAAATATATTGTTTCATCAGCAACTACATATATACCTTTATATATACATACATATATATGTTTTAGTAGCTACACATAAGTGTGAGCTTATCTAACCACCCACATATAACCCACTTAGTTCTTGTCATAAATTGTAGAGTCGTTTATATGGTCTACTGGACAAACATAACCCAGTTTTAGTTTCACTTTCGTTCGGTCAATTCGTACAAATATATGTATGTATGTGTGTGTGCGTCCTATATAAGCAAATAAATCATATTTTCACAAAATCAAATATTAAATACTATTTAAATATTGATGAGACACAAAAACCAAAAACGCAACTAAATTAATTTAAATCAGTGCCGCGTTGTTCCAGTCACTATATAAATTTATAAATACGCACACGCATGCATACATACATATACATATATATGTATGTAGATGTCTGTCTGTGTGTGTGTGTGTTTTAACTCATTTGGCACAAAATTAAATTAACACATATTGATTTTCTTTTTTTTTTTTTTTTGCTCTCGATGTCAATCATGCTCAATTTGTCTGTTGATGAAGTCCACAAAGGGAGTTCAATTTTGAATGATAACGCCTGCCTGCTGTTGCAATGGCCTATTAATTCCAATTCAACTTGATGTAAGCGATATATATATATGTATCTACTATATATGTAGGTAATGGGATATATACATATATAATACAGGCGAACTTCCCTATTTTGAAGTGGAGAATCGAAATTCAATACAGATTTCTGTCTACTGCCGTTTATTTGTTCGATCTTGATAGCAACTCCAGTTCCGATTTAACAGAATTTGCTATATAACTAAGTATTTTAAAAGCTAAGAGATAAGAGTGTTTGTAATATCTACATAAATGGGGGAAATGCATTCATTATTGTAGATTTTCTTTGTTTCCTAGAATTATCAAGGGGATTTCTATTATTCTTTTTGCTATATTCTGTGGCAAATTCTTAATATCAAAATCATTCTGTTTTTTTTTCTTCTTTTTTCCCCCCTCTAAACAGAGAGAACCTTGTGTGTGAGTCATGTATGTATATGTATTTTCAGATAAAAAGGCAAAAAAAAAAAAAAAAAAACCAAAACATTCCGAACACCCATTGATGATGATTAAACTCCTCGTGATGAAAATGAGTCGTCTTTAAACTGAAGAACCGGTTATTAAGCCGGTATAAAGCTACATACAAACACACTCATCATGCATTTCCACCGATTCCACATAGAAATCAAATCAAAAATCAACAACTTCAAACCAAACCAAACCAATTCCCATTCTGTCCAATCCAATTGGACTTAAGTCAAGTGCAGTGATAAATCAAGGAAAACGAAGAAAACTATCTAGTAATCCAAAGTGTGTCCAGGTGGTGGCAGGGTAACAAGAAGGGAAGACAGAAAAGAAAACACAAAGAGGTAACGAAAGGAAGCGATTGTTAAAGCAACAAATAAAAACAGAAAACAGAAAAAAGAGGCAAAAAAAAAAAAAAAAGAAAAAAAAACTCGCAACAATTTCTGACTTGCTGAATTTTGTATACCCTTGAAAACAATTTTCACTCTTTTTATATATTGTAATTTTTAGACTTTTGTAGGACCAATGGGAGAATGAGGACTCTTTCTCTCTCTTTTCAGGTAAGATAAATTAAACAGTCACATAAATCTACAAGGACACTCTATATGCATACATATGTATAATAAATTTCTTCTATCTGATTACTAAATAGAATAATATACACACATACATACATATATGCAGAACATAAGAAAGAACAAATTCAAAAACGCTTCTTTCTCTTTTTTTATTGTATTGCAAACGCCTCAAGTAAGTACATATGCGAGTTGCCATTGGTAGGGTATAAAAAGCAAATGATGATGACAACGCCTCTTTTACCTGATGCCCCCCGCCCAGTTCGGTGAACCCAGAAGGATACGCTACATGTGTGTGTGTGTGTATGTGTGTAAGCATGTTTATACAAGTTTGATATCCTCTGAATACTGATTTTAAAGATTGAAAGAAACTTACCAAAAAGTTTTGTTAACTGCTTGGATGTCCCCTCCACTTGGGAATTGGTAGAACGAACTCTGCCTTCGGTCCGCAGAGAAAAGCGGCGTATTTTCTTTTTCTTGTTGTTGTTCTACAAAAAAAATAATAAAAAAAAATCGTATGGAAATTGCAACTCAGCACTTTTGGACACACACTTTTCAATTGGATATGTTTAATAAAATTAGGTTTTTCCTTTCTTTTGTTGTTTTCTTTTGTACTTTTCCGCAAAATCAGCTGCAAAATGTCAGCGGTATCATTAGCTTGGCGTGGGAAAGGAAGAGACTGAGGGGGGCGCTGGCACTTTAGTGACTTGTTGTTGTGATAAAAAAAAGAAAATATATGTAGAAAAAAAAAAAGCAGGCTGACGTTGTAACGCGTGCAGACCAATTTCTTTCTTTTGCTTTTTGCTTCTTTTTTGTTTTTCGACTAGTCCACAATGAAAACAATGACAAATGGGAAATATTTATGCGAAAAAGAGGAAAATGTAATGTAAACCTTGCAAAAAAAAAGCGGAAATTCCTGCGCCTTATTCTCGAGTAGCGAGTGAGTAAGTGAATGAGCGGGGGGTGGCTTATACACACACTAACGTATGCGTATGTAAATTCTGTCCGATTTGTTCCTATGTCGTGATTGAGGTGCACGTGCACTTGCACTTGTCAATTATGCTAATTATCACTTCCTCTGGATTTCTATAGACGTTACCGATGCTTCTTTTTTCCTGTCAATTCTTTTCTTTTTTTTTCTCTCTTTTTTTAGTTTATTTCCGTTCGTAAAAACTTCGACACACGACCACCTCACTTGATAACAAAAACAACACTGAAAATAGAGCTGGAGAAACATCCGACGGTTATTTTAATGGCAACATCGATAACAATTATTTCACTATCGATGTTTTTTCGCAGCCCTAAGCAGACAGACGGTACACCCGCTATTTAAGTTCCCGATCCAGTAATTTAAACCACTATTTGCTGTTTACAGCTTGTCACAAAAGTGCTTGCTGTGCATGCCATATTTTCAATTAACGAGTCAATTTAAAAGGATGTCAAATCTTTAAGAGTCTTCTGGAGATACCAAATGCTTAGACATTAAATGCTAGTTATAGTTATAAATATATATTTATTTAAGCCAACTGTATTCTAAGCAGATTCCCATTTTTAAACTTTTTCCCATAACGTATTTTTGTTTTACCCCATAACGTATATATATTATTGATCAGCATCAATAGCTAGATCTAACGCGCTTCAGATCGCTGTGGTTTAGTGGCGTATTAGCTAAAGGTCAGGCTTTCAATAAGCTCGTGTTCAAACTCCAAGAAAAACATCGAAATTTTTACTTTTTTTTTCTATTTATTTTGTTCCATTAAATTTCATGTTTACAGCATTCAATATTTTTTCCCTTTTTAAATCTCAGTCAATTAAACAAATGGTCTTAAAAACAAAGACTGTCGTTCTATAATATAATATAAAAATATAATAAAATTAGACAGATGTTTTTGATTTCATATTTCCACGGTCATGGAGACAATCAGACTGTGGCACAAGGGGCATGTCCGGTGTCGTGTAATCTCCATGGGTGAGGCACAGTGGTGGCAGGTGGTACAAATCCATATATTGCTAGTTGGTTGTGTGATGGGTTTACCTGATGAGATACAAGCCGGAAAACGGGCACCACACTCCGTACAGGAGGGAAAACTGCCAGAGACAAAGGTAATGGATGAGCGATAAATGTGGAAAACAAAGAGCAAATAATACTAACCAGTCGGGCACATTAGCTGCACAAGCATAGCAAGCAACCGTGTCCACTTTGTTGTCAATTGGCTCATTTTTGGCGAATATGTTTACTGCCAACTCCTCGTAATCCTGTTGGCTCTTTTCAGGTAGCAGATTTAGTGACTCCAGCTTCATCAAAGCTTTCGAGCAAGTGCCAAAAGATCTATCCGCACAGCTGGCCAGGGCCAGTAGACAATAAATGTCCTCCACAGGGAGGACATCTTCGTAGTCCCGCAATCGGAGGGCGGTTATGACGGCACTATGCATGATGCCAAAGCGCAATTGCCGCTGAGCCAGCAACATAAAATGATAAGCCTCGGCACAGTGCCACATGCGTTCAATGCTGGCTGCATCCTCCAAACTGATTGAATCCAACAGCGTATTCCGCCCAGATGAATAATCCAGCTCCGGTGTGGCTACAGACTTGAGATATTCCTCAGCCAGCAGGGCGGCGAGGATGTAGATCTTTTTGATGCGCATTAATGGTGCATGTTTGTCCAACTCTCGCTCCGCCAGTTTGGTGAGAAGACGAGCTGCATCCAAATAGCGTCCGGCTTTCCGTTGTAGTTCAATGGCCTCGGTAAGTCGTCCCTCGTTTAGCAACTGCTGAGCATGCTTGGCCAGCAATGTGTTAACCTGGGGCATCTGATACTTTTGGGCCAGTTCTACCGCTTGACCCCATTGCCGCAGATTGACGCAGGTGTTGACCGCTGCCTTTTGATCACCGAACTTTAGATAAGCTTGAACTGCTTCGGAGCACATGCCAACAGAGGCCAACATATCGGCCAGCTTGGTCAATAAGGGACTTTTGTCCGGCAATTTCTCTACGCATTTTTCCAGATCATCAAACTGCTCCAGATGATAGAGGGCATCCATAAAACCTTCAATATAATGCGATTTCTCATAGTATTCCTTAGCACTCTCCCATGACTTGAGATTGGCAAAATGATGACCGATCTCACGCCAAGCAGTCTCCATCTGTTGATCGGAGACTCCGGATCCTCCCATGCGATAGAGTTGAACTACACGGAACCAATCACAGAGAGTCATGCGCAGATCAATGGCCAGATCCCTTAAGAAGAATAAAATGATTAAACTGCTAGCAACAAAGAATACATAAACGTCTTTGCCCCCACCTGCGATCCGCATCCATGTAGAGTTTCTCCGCCTCTTCAAACTCGCTATAGAAGGCGCAAATCTCAGCCTTTTGTAGAACTTGGGAATTAATGTTTTTTAACCGTTTGATAAGCTTTATTCCCGGATAGTTGGCACAACGTACAAAAGCATTTTCAGCTGTGTCCAATTCAAGTTTCTTTAGCGCCGATTCGGCGAGTAAACGCCATAATCTTGGATGTGGGTTATCCTCAATAAATTGCTTGGCATCCTCCAGACCCACATGCTCTAGAAGATCGTCAGTGTCCCGCAGCGACTTTACACGCAGCTGTATAATGTGGCTGGAGTTCTGCAATTCTCCAATGCTAATGATGTCGTCCAGCAATACGCTGGTAATTTCTAAATCCTCGAAATTGCAAATGTAACCCGAACATGAAATTGGCTCTTCGGGATCATTGCCACGAAAGATGTACATGCGAGTTTTCTCCATTAAGGCCAACAGTAGAGGATTGTCCTTTGCCCAACTAACGGCCCAGACATCCTTTCGTTCCACACGACTAAAATTTAATTGGGTCTCACGATTGTCATCCAAATCTAGCAGAGTCATCACACCCATTTGATCAATAATTGCGGCACGCCTACAAAACAAATCGCCATCTTAACTGAAGGCCAAGAAAGATATTAATTTAACTCACGTGGAATTACAATTGATTGCCATTTTATAGACTTTGGCGTGCATTGTGTGACGATTTCTTAGAGCCACATTCGCAATGCTATACTCATTGATGACGCCCGATTCTCTGGCCACCAGAAGAAGCTTCTCAGACAATGCCAGGGCACAGATGGGATCGTTGATGCCACATTGCTGGAACTGGGCATCGCTACCGCTGGCCCCGCCACTACTACTACCGGTGTTCAACATCAAATCCTTCGCCATATCCACACCCGTGGGTGTATCATCAATGTGAAAACGCTTCTCCTTGCGTGCCTTTACGCTGTGTAAAGTTGAGGAACTCTAAGGAAAATAATCAAGATAATGTAGGTAAACCAATAAGCTCCTTAATTTTACCTTTGGAGTATGATAGTGCCAAATGAGTATCTCCTCTTGGGATGCAATGGCCACGTAACTGGTATTGATACCCACAAAGCAAGGCCGAATATCCGTATATTTGGCTAAAGACAAAATAAACTCATGAAGCTAGGATCCCTTGCAGTATTTATTGATTACTCACAGTCCACTGTGGTTCCAATAGAGTTACAAAGAAGCAATTGGTAGACCCTATCATCACTGGCATTACTACGTCTCTCCAACATGCTATGGGCAATCTCTTTGATATTGTTACTCACACACTCCACGCCCAGGACGCAGTGTTCGGTACTCGATGCAAGGCATAAAGTTGGTTCCACTTCCTTAAGAAAACTTTGATTGGAAACAGTATTCCAAAAGGTAATTACATTCGTAGAGGAATCCTTGCCACTGCTACTGCTGCTGGTACTGCTATTGAGAAACACCACAGTCTTCTCAAAATAACACCAAATGTAATCCGGACGAATATTGGCAAAATATATGAATGAGTCGACAGCCATAGCAATCCGTAATGATTTGCCCTCCCAGCTCAACGAGGTTATATCACTCCCAGGCACTTTAAGTGTCCGATAAAGTCGACCAAGTGGTGAATAGAAGCACACCTGATTCGTATCCCTTAGAGGTGCAGGTGTAACTGTATCCAGCGTGGTGCCACAAATGGCCAAAACACTGCCATCGTGGTTCCATTTAGCATCCACATTACGCATACCGGTATCAAATATTGCTGGAGCTGTAAAAGGAATGTGAGTCAAATGGTTATATTAATGGTAACCCACAATGATTCTTTAACTTGCCATCATCATTTTCATTTCGCATTATTTGCACCTTGCCGTTCTCATAGCAAATGGCCAAAACTGGACGATTGCGGCTATTGTATGATCGTCCACCACCAGAGCCGCCACTGAACCAACTAATGCTAGCAATCCGCATAGTTCTAGACGATGATGAACCACTGAGATTTACACACTGAATGTTAAGCTTCATCTGTTGGCAGACAAATATTATTATTATGTAAAAATCTCGATTTCGTTTTTCCCGTACTTACTGCAAAGTTCCCCTGATTATCGTATAAATGACATTCTCCATTGACCAGGGCAAAGAGTATAAGACGATTGTCGGGACTCCATTGGACGTCAGTAAGATGGGTGCTTTTAAGTTCTTTGCCAAAAATACGATTGCCATCGACAGAGCCAACAATAATAGCACCATCTTCATAGACAATACAGATTCTCGCTCCATCCGATGTCCAACTCATCCCAGCTACTGTCGATTTCTTACGATCATTTGTCATTTCCTCATACCAAGAGCCCTTATACAGCATCCACACCATAATCACACCATCCATGTCCGATGAGGTAAGCTTTTGTTGGGCATCGTTCCATGTGACCACTTTTACTGATTCTTTGTGGCCATCCAATGTCTGATTCATAGACAAATTCGAAACGGCAGCAAGACCTCCTTTACTCTGACCATTGGCAGCTGGAAAAACAATTGAATCCAATTTAATATTCATTTTTATATACATATCTATGTACTTACCTTGGTCTAATTTTAAAACCTTAAGCAATCCCTCAGAACCGGCCACTGCAATGTATCCCTCCTCCTTGTTCCAGGCAATACAATTGAGTTTGACATTGTTGGGAATGGCAATCTACGAGGACGCACAAAATAAAACGAAAATGCACTCAGTTTTGAATAGGAAATGTTGTAAAACATTTAAAATTACCTTTTTACTCAGATAGACAAACATTTTTAATCTTTTTTAATAATTTCTGTTTGTTATGGGCCAAATAAAACTGTTGCCATACCAATTAACATTTCCCCCTAGCTTGTCTTCATTGTTGTTATCAGGCTGCGCAGGCGCATTGCGTTTAACAAAAATTAAAATTTTTATATTTAACTTGAAGATTCAAGCCTTTGGATCGACGGTGATATATTGTCGCCGTGGAGAATTTTGGTTTCTGCACAGTATTTAGGAAAAATCACTTCCCCTTGTACGAAACGGCGGCCGAATTTTTGGCCACCAAGTTCTAGAAAATAAATTGTTTTGTTGACTCTCAGCGGACGCCATCGCAATCTGGCAACATAATATTGGCGTACGTTTTAACACTATTTTGGAATTTTACAGCACTTTACATCGATAGTTTTGGTTAATATAAATCGTTTTTATTTATCAATATCTTCATTGCTAGCGCCTAAAAAATTCAAATCAAAGTTTTGTTATTTTTCAGTGTGTGCTTTTCAGCAATTTTATATGCTGCATGCACTACGACTTTTAGATTGGCTAAAAGCAGACTCGTCTCAGTAATAAGCCTACCATTTATTTAATATACATAAGAGAAGAAAATGTTTTTTTTTTTGCCCAATTTTATGTTTGTATTGTGCTACATCATTATCAGTTAGCTTATCAGGAATTTCGTATATTGATGAAGAGTAAAGGTTTCTTATCTTGATTTATTAGAAATTATAAATAACGAAAATTCGAAAGTCAAGCGCATTGTTTTGGTCCAAACATATTTAGTAAACTAAAACGTATCACAGATCTGTCATTTAAGCTAAACGAATTCCTCTCCGGTAGAGTTCGTGAACAAATTTGGTGGCCACTAACATGTAAATAAGTAATATTAAGACAGATGCCTCATCTGAACGTTCCTCTGGGTTGAGAAAAATATTCACGCCTCCAGTAAGGACATTGGCAAGAAGAAAGTATACCAAGCCGTTCATATTCAACGATTCGCAAATAAGAAAATGTCCAGATCTATCACCTTTCATTTTTGTAGCCGACAACAGTGCTCCCTTCTCCTGGGCATCATTTGCATCCATCTTGGAATCCAGAGGTAACACACTGTTGATGATAAAGTCACAAGCAAATAGACTCAACCACAGCATGGTTGTCATAATGGCGAAAGTCCACAAGACGTAGCCAAAATTGCAAGTAACCCGAGAAATGCCAAAGGCATAAGCACTGAACACTACCATAAGCCAATTAATTATAACCAGATAAAGCAAACGCTTTAATTTGATAACCATTTCTGAATAGGTTAGCAAGGTATTGTTGCTGGACACCAACCAACGGCTTAGGTAGATAGATAGCAAGTAGATGGCCACAAAACCAGGCAGAGAGATCAATCCCTCTCGGTTGGCGGCCAGCAATGTTAAGCGAGGCACATCATCATCCATCACATAGTCCGATAGACCTAAACTTAAGGTCAACTGATGGGCTACAAGCAGACCTGCAATGAAATGGGAATTTAATAGAGATTTCCTTAATTTTACAAAAGTTGTTCATACTTACACATAGCCATGGGCAAGAGTTGGATATTCTTGCGAGCCAGGCGGCCAATTAGAGAGCCAAATAGCTTTGTTAATCCCAAAGTAAAAAACGCATTTAAATGCTCTCCATACTCATGCTCATCCTGACTATAACCGATCATCACAATTGACACCGTGCGCGCCAAGCCGAGTAGTAGAAGTGGCATGGAGAATAACAAATTACGTCGAAGATCGGCATTATTGGCCGAACGTCTGGACACCAGACCCATTGTAATAACAAATAGTCCAATACCTGTATCCATTAGTTGGGCACCAAATCTCCTAGTCTTTCGATATGGCCGATAGAAGCTTGTAAAGTCAATGGCTAAAATACAGATAGCCGTAATTAGGTGAGTCAACGCTCTAACCAAAGTAAACATGGTCGGACGGTTGCCTCCCAGATCAAAATGCAAACGACTCTGGGCCCGTTTCATTGCTTGGGTGCCAAAAATGAAGCATACGGACAACACAATCATTACGGCCACATAATGTGGACTATAATCACTAGCCACTGTTACCAGTAGAACACCTGGTCCAATGATTAAAGTGAATTCAATGCCAAAACGTAAATGGTTTAGCCTGTGGGTAAGAACACGTGCAACCAGTATGCCCCAAAATATGCCCAAAATGAGTAATAGAGTGGCGGCACTCTGTTCCAGTGACTCAAATGAACGTTTGTCATATAGAGCATTGTTGGTTAGATTTTCAAGGGACACCTTGGCCTCTCCACTGAGCCACTTGGTGACCAGCACCGTTCCGTTTTCCATCACAATTTACCGAGTACTGGCGTACATAAAAATTATATCAATATGGTTTAGTTGGGCAATAACAAAATGCCCAACACTCAAGCCCAAGGTGCTGATAAAAATAAAAAAAAAAACAAAAAACTAAAACCTAATCAGTTTTGGTAAAGCTTGCGCGAACATATGGACGGACATAGTCGCCCTGTCTATAACTAATAGAAAATTTTAAATGTTTGTTTTATCGAATTGAGCTTATCAAATTAGTTGGACCTGGCATAGAATTTACACAGACAGAATACACTAGAATAAACTAAATCATGCACCTGTTTCAAAGAAACTTAATACCTTACAAAAAAGAGCGATTATCTTTCAAAATCACTTCGTTTACGGTACTGTGAGTCGCTAACTTTATTTAGTACTGGAACAAAAATGAAAATAAGTGGACAACTTGCTTATCAAGTTTAAAAACGATATTATATCCGTATTGTTAACACCGTAGATCCTATAAATTTTTGGAGCTTAACAGAGAAATCTTTACTTTTGGCATTAAACTTTGGTTTTTTAATTTTACCGTTACAGTTACGTTGTTTAAAATTACAATGCGCGCATTTCGCCTTGATCCGGCCAGATCTCTGCTAGCATAGTAGGCTGATATGGCAACGCTCTTAGCAAAAAAAGGGCTCGCCGGCAGTGCTGCCATTTTAGCAATTTTCAAGTCAGATCTGACTTCTTTTATTAAGAATTGCGGGAAAAAATTTTGAAACAGCGGGTAGCGGGAATTCTAGCTTTACAAATCAAAATAATTCCTGAAGAAAAAACATTAACATTTTAAAAGAAGAAGATTTTAAAAAACATGTCAAGAGACCTGTGTCTTGGCTCAAGTTCGAAAAACAGATCAAAACTGCACAAATGGACATGGTTAATGAGATGTCTCTTTGGGAGTGCTGTAGTAATTTCATAATAGAGCTCTTGAAACAGTTGAAGCATTGTTTTATATTGTTTTAATAACTAGTTTTTTTTCAGCTTATTTTTCCTTTGTGTTTTTCAGTTATTTTGTTCTTCTATCTGGCTTTTCTTGCTCGAAAAATGATGACAATTTTTTCAATTCGCTCTAGGACAATTTTTCTTCCAACAGTTAATTAAACTCAATATTAAGCATACTATTTGTTTTTGAAATATTTAACTGCTCCTCTGAATAAGATGGAGATTCAAATGACGATAATATGGACGACCATAATTTCTTTATAACATTTTAAATTCCTGTGCTGTTTAGCTTATTTTTTTTGGCTTATATTTTTCAAATTTTAGCATATTCTAGTTTACTTTTTTTCCAAATCTGGCTTATTTTGACGCTCAAATTCTGGCAACAGCAGCCAGAAAGGAAAGCTATAATAATAAAATAGAGAAACATGCAGCCAAAGCCTAATTGGACAAAGTGCAAGTGCAATAAAATGTTGTTGACTATGTAGTGCCGTCGACTGTAATAAAGCCGACAAAATATTTGCAGCAACGCTGGCGACTGCAGGTGAAGGTAAGTTGCCATTCAAATTGATATTTTTTGTTGTTGTTGGTGTTTATTTTGTGCGGGAATGACGTCACCGATGAGATTCGCCAATCAGCATGCTGCTTTTAAGGGGCTTGTCCGCCCACGCAGCAACTATGACGTAGCAGACAAAGTCCCGACGTTGACGTCGGCGTTAGCGGTGACTGTGACGTTGACTTTGCGTCTCTTATTGATTGCTGTTGTGCCTAAGCATAGTCACGTGCGCCCACGCCCACGTCGCCAATCTTGCACCAACGCTTTCCGTTCCCCCCAACTCCGAACAGCACCTTGCTACTTGGTTTCTCTCAGCTTGCTTGCGTGCGGATGGGGATCATTGTGCTACCGCCATACCTTCGATAGCTTCAGTTTATTCAGTTTGTTACCAACAACGCAAGCGGCCAGAACAAAACGCGGAAATAAACGGAAAATTTTTATTTAATTGCCACATTTTGTTTTTGTAAATGCAATTTACGTAACGATAAACAACAGAATCCATTGCCAACAAGTTGTGTACGTAGAAATTGATGTTCCCAGACTTTCAAATGGATGTCGTGGGGAACTTTATTACTAAATATACATATATAATTTGTGATGTGATTGTCCGATTAGAAGTAAAAAAAAAAAAAAAACAGCAACAAATATCGGGCGTCGGGGTTTATGTGTAATTATACGTGAATAACCTTTGGTCCAAATACCGCAGACAGTGCGGCCAAGGAATGCGTGATAGATTATACGAATACCCTGTTACTTAGGGCAACAAAAAAAGGGCATATACATACCTATAATGGAAATGCCACGAAATTCCAATTGGAAGCCAGTTAGACTCTGTAATAGAAGATTATTGGTAAACTCAGTTAACAACATCTTAGGCCTAAGACACGATGATACACTTTTTATAGGATGTCTTTTAGTCGGTTACTAGCACTTACGAAATTTGTTATTACAACGCATCGCATGATCAGGAATCATGTCTCCCAACTAGTCTCATCTGGTACTTGAAAACATCGCACTTGTTGAACGCCGGCGTTTAGTGATATGAGAAGGGCAAACATTTGTCCAGAACAAATAATATTTGCAGTCTCTTATTGATTATAACTAATCAGCATATATGACCGACAGTACGACCGACCGTCCGACGATCGAAAAAAAGTCGATTGCAAGCACTTGAATATGAAGAACTGTTGTCGTATGGTTTTGTAATTGTGCTAAATTACAACATTCCTTAAATTCGATAAGTGATATGAACTGTAGATATACATATATATACATATGTGTATATGTACATGCATACATATGATAATGACGACATAAAAAGTTGATTGAACTAAAGAACAATGTAAATGGATCGTATATATATATATATATATAGGAGATACTTCAATTTCACAATGGAAGTGCAAAATGCGAATGAACATTTCTCACAATATATGCGATTTCCACAGGTTTGCACTTCAAGATTTGTAATTGGATTTGTGTTTTGCCAATAAGCTGAGCAAATAAAATTCAATATGACCCTTCAGTCTATTACATTTAAGAATGAATAATAATTAAAGCTAATTATATTATATATGCAAATAATTAAGAAAAATATATGTACATTTGTACATATATGCAATGAATCTTTAAAATACCCTGGAAACATAAAGAAAGAAATATCTGTTAACAATTTAATGACAAAGTAAAATGTTTTAAGTTATACAAAATTGTGTAATATTAGGTCGATATTGAAAAGTTGTCAGACAACCTTATATACCCTTATAATCAAGAGGCAGGCCCATTAAATTCAAGTTGAATGTCTTTCTTTTATGGGCCAATACACACATACATACATACATATATGCTATATATGCATTTATGCCAAATAGTATACTACGCAGCATTTAATAATTTTAATGAACTCGAACCAGTTTCAGTTTGTCAGTATATACATATGTATGTATGATGATTCAAGAAATCCATAGATATATGCACACTCCCCCTTTTTTTTTTAAATACAATTATACTTAATGAGATAAATGAGGAAAAGTGTGTATGTATATGCGATTTGGGCAAATGTTTGCAATGCATGAAATAAAAATTCCCAATATACATACATACATATATACCCTATAATTTTTTAGAATCAATATTCAAAAAAGATTCGCTAAGAAATGACGACAAAGAGGACATATCTAACTTACTGATAATTTTAAAACATAAATAACAAAATGTTTTCATTTTGTTACTTAAATAATTTCTAATACCAAAGTGCAACAAGGGTATTAAAAGTTCGTTAAAGAAACAAAAAAAGACGATAGTCTACCAATTATTTAAATTTTTATAATTTGCATGTGACTTTTACGCTTTCGTTTTATTTGAATTTGTATTATTGCTTATTTTTTTGGTGGATTTGGTTTTATCAAAATGTCAGCCAAAAATATTTCTAAATATTGTTTCAAAGTCAATGGAAATTTTATTTTCTTTCACATTTGTTTAATATTAGTTTATTTATATTTATAGCCAAGGTGGGCCATTGTCAGTGAGATGCTGAATGAACGCCCACGCGTAAGATATAGATTCTCTAAAGACAATGTGGCAAAGAAATATGTATATCCCATACTCTATACATACACAACATTCTTAGAATTATTATTGTTATATACGAGTATAAATGAACATATATATAAGCAGCTATTATTCAAAAGTGATATGAATAAGAAATCATTATTAAAAACTTGGTCAATGATAAGTAAATATTCACCTACATACATCTGTATATATATGTACATTTATTTATTTATGTCGATTCAATGAACCGAACTTGATATGCTCTATCATATCTCTGCATTTCTTAATTTGTTGGAAATTATGTGAAAATTATTTGAAAGATTTTAAATTGTTAGCTTGCTTAGCAAAACTTTCATTTTAACCATTTCAAATTTGACTTTATTATAGATGAATTCATAGATCTTTAAATCGTTATTGCATTTGCTTAAACTTTTTAATTTAATTAAACTTTCTTTAAAGTTTTCTTTCAACTATTCTTATGACCTTTTTCAACTATTTTTCTATGATTTTGAAAATATTTAAACATTTTCTTATTGCTTTGAACTTTTGTTCCTAAAATATGTATTTTATTTTATTATTTCTTATATTATATTGTTTCTTTAAAATTTATTTATAAATTTAAATTGTCTTTAATGAAATCCTAGAAATTATAAAACAAGCATTTCGAAACATTTTATAAATTTTTAAGGTTAGGAATCATTCATATAATGACCATAAATTTTTTAGCTGTTGCTTGATTGATAAGATGAATGATTAATTGATTTTACTGTTCTATAAATAAATTTATTATCCAAAATGGGAAAATTCCGCATAGAATTTAATGTACCAATTTAAAATGGAATCATCTCTTACATGGATGATAATTCTTTAGAATTTAAAGAATTTGCTATCTTATTCATATGACAAAAGATATCACAATGTTTGTTATCTATATTTATTAGATTTTCAATAGTTATATGTATGTATATATACATAGGCTACACTGTAGTTCCGATTTCCCCTTTGATGCTTTTAAATGTCAAGGCCACCAATGGCTTTAGTTGTCAGTCAATTGATTGCATTGACAAGCTGGGCCAGACGGCTAGCCAAAAAGACAAGAACAGACCAGACCAGACCGCATTCGCACCCGCACCCGCATCAACCATTGCCTCTCCCTCCACCCTCTACGCCGGCGTGCGTTTCTCTCCAATCAGCCGGTTTGTCTTATCAGCTGTTGCTACTGTTGTGCCTCTAGTTTAGTATAGTTTTGTTGTTGTTATTGTTATTGTTGTTTGCCAGTCTCGGCGTCGGTAGTAAATTTGTCGGCGTTTCGCATCGTTTCAATATATGTATGTACATATACATATGTGTTTTTGTTGCTATTTCTTTTTCAATACACACACCCGCACACACAACACACACACACACACACACACACTGCATATACATAGAGAGGCATATTAAAAGCTCTTTTTTTTTTTCTATATATTTTCATTGCGCTGCCGCGCCTTCGTCTTCGATAGTCGAAACCGCAGCCAAGTTGATTGGATTTTGTCGATTTTCAGATACTTTTTGGCGCTCGTCGCGAACGGATGTGTTGTGCGTGTGTGTGTATTTTCTTGTATATTTTGTTTATTTGTTACTTTCAATTTAATTTCTCATTTTTTTTTTTCTTGTGCGAGTTGTAAAAGTTGATAGACAAATACAAATTACCAGAGGCAGCACAGTCTCTCATATAAAACCTAACCCTTCCATCTCTCTCTCTCTCTCTCCTAATAATAACAAGTGTCTGCAATTGTTGTTGTTATTGTTCTTATCGGTTATTCGGTGCTTTTATCATCAAAACAAGGTAAAGAAGCCGCCGCCACCTCCAAAATAAAAAAAAAGAAGAAATTAATTTGATATGTCAATTAATTCATTATAATCATAAAATCATTATTATCAATTACGAAATTTGTGTTTATAGGGTATTACGTTATATATAGAAATTTGCACTATAGTGTGAATTGTTTAATAATTTGGAATTTGGACATGCCGGCAAACAATTTTTTTTTTTTCATAGATTCTTAAAAGTTCCTCGAAGTGATGGTAGTCGACGTTTAACCAAATGTGTGTGTGTGTGTGCGATATCTTATCAACGATTATGGTTAACATACAGTTTATGGGACATCTATCAATAATTTCTTATCAGACTTAACCGAAAGTACCTGCATATATATTTCTACATAACAATAAAACAAAATTCTATTCCCTTTTTTTTTTTTTTGTTTTAGTATATTATTACTAATACTAACTAGAGTACTTCATTGTTTGACACATGGTTAATTGAACCCGTTTTTAAACTGCCATCATTTGGAGGATATGAAAACTAGTGGAATAGTAAAAAAAAAAGAAGAAGAAATATACATTATTTTAAGTACATACTTATATATATGTGGAAAATTTCCATTTTGCCTGGTCACTTTGACATTGACAGTCTGACGTAGTTCAAAAGGAAATAATCAAATTTAATATGTATTGTGTAGTAAATCATACATATATTTGTATATGTACATTGGCCCAGACCCGATCATTAGGGTTTCTTATCAACATCTCCCCGTACTTAATGACGCTTGGCTACTACTACACTTGACCTTATGTTACAACTTTGGCGACAATCGCAAACAATTTTTCATAATTTATACATTGCTTATATTAAAATTGGCCTATAATGGAGTCAAAGAACCCCAAAAGCCAATTTTTTATGCAAATTAATAGGGTTGTCGCTTTTTAGATACCCTGTAAAACAAAGGGAAATGGATTATACGAAACATGTTTATATAACTATACGTTTTCTATATATTCAAATACAAAAAATAATCGACTTAAATAGGGAAATGAAATTAAGAAATGCATATACATAGTAGTATACTAATTGTTCGCATTCTTGGAAAAAGTATTTGTATTGATATCTTTAAAAAGTGAGTAGTTAAAGTTATGTTTTAAGCTAGCTAATAACAGCTGTTATTTAAATTTTCCATTTTCAAAACCATCTGCAAATGAAACCATATGCCAGAGAGAATGATAATAAGTTTCTTAAAATAAACTGAGCTTAGTATAATATTATAAAAATAAATAGATTTATGCAGATAACATAAACACCGACTTCTATATACCCTGAAAAGCCACTATGGTCATAGGGTACAACAAAATATAAAACGATAAGCAAAATATATATACATATATGTATATACAAGTACATAGATATTTGCAAGTGTGTGAGTATGAAGAGGGCTCGACCGTTAGACCGGCAAAGTGCCAGCCCCCCACATAGAAGAGTACAAAGTCAAAGTAGCTGTTAAATACATATGTACATACATACATATGTATATATACACTTGTTTCGTTTTTATATGTACATAGAACCACGTACATTAGGAATATTATTTTCCAGATTGTATCGCTCACAAACAATTTGGCAGTAATTGTTTTTTTTTTTTTTTTTTTGTTCTATAAATTTCTGAAACACAGACGTCGTTGATAATAATAAATAATGAGGGGAAAAAAAAGGGTACAGAATCTTAGTAGTTTATTATTTTTGGATATAACAATATATATATTGTCTACTAATTCAGATGAATCATGCCATTCATTTCGATATATGTATGTAGAAAAAACACTTACGTATCGTAAAGACACATATTATGCAACCTTTATGGATAAACCCTTAAATGTTGGTCTTTATCTAATCTATTTTCCAATATCTCACAATGTACAGCAGCAACAGCAGGAGCAGCAGCAGCAGCATGACCGAGGGCAAGAATCTACCAAATTCCAGTGCGGATGTGCCATTCCGTAGCAAGGAGCTGCGTAAACAATCACTTATTCAACACACTGGATTGGTGGGTGTCATTGATGAGGGTACCAAGACAATTGGCTTCTCAATATACACAACACCCGATTTCAAAGAGATAGCCGCTCATCGTGTTGAATTGAGCCTTATAACGCCACAAGATGGCTGGTATGAGCAGGATCCATTGGAGATAATTGCCTCGATTAACAAGTGTGCCGAGGAGGCAATAAAACAATTGCCAGAACATGGATTCGATGCCAGTGATATAAGCACCATTGGCATAACAAATCAACGTGAAACGACAATCGTTTGGGATGCGGTAACGGGTAAACCACTATATAACGCCCTCATATGGAAGGATATACGTACTAGCACAACAGTGGAACAGATTTTGGCAAAAGTTGGGGATCCAAATTATTTTAGAAACAGCACCGGTCTACCAATATCCACATATTTCTCTGCTCTGAAAATACGTTGGCTCGTGGACAATGTACCGGCAGTGCATCGCGCCTGTCGTGACAATCGTTGCAAAGCGGGCACCGTAGACAGTTGGATTGTGTGGAATCTAACCAATGGTAAGTGGAAATATATGACCGATTAACATCATCTAAGTGTGAATCATTTCTTAAACAGGTGCCTTACATATAACGGACGTGACAAATGCCTCACGTACACTGCTAATGAACCTCGAAACCCAAAACTGGGATCCCGTCTTGCTTAAGACATTTGCCATTAAAGAGAATATGCTCCCAACAATACGCAGCTGTTCGGAAATCTTTGGTAAAATTACTTCGGAACGTAGTATCCTACGTGGCTTGACATTGAGCGGCATTATGGGTAACCAGCAAGCCTCATTGCTGGGTCAGATGTGTGTGAAACCTGGACAAACAAAAAATACGTATCGGTCTGGCTGCTTTCTCTTATGCAATACAGGTGTTACACCGGTCTTTTCGCGTCATGGCCTGCTCACCACTGTGGCCTATAAGCTAGGACCAAATGCACCCACCAACTATGCTATCGAGGGTGCCGTTTCTGTGGCCGGTCATGCTTTATCCTGGTTGCAACACAAGGTCCGCATGATTCCCGATTCACGTGATGCGGAAAAATATGCCGAATTGGTGCCAACGTCGGGAGATGTTTATTTTGTGCCTGCCTTTACTGGACTTTATGCTCCATATTGGCGACAAAATGCCAGAGGCATTATCATCGGTCTTACCCAGTTTACGAACAAAAATCATATTGTTCGGGCTGCGTTAGAGAGCATCTGTTTTCAGACCCGTGACATTCTTGAGTGCATGCATCAGGAGTGTGGCTATGAAATAAATAAAATACATGCCGATGGTAAATTAATAACAAATAATTTACTAATGCAACTTCAGGCAGATACCGTCGGATTGCCTGTATTTCGTTCACAATTGATGGACTCGACAGCATTTGGTGCGGCCATGTGTGCCGCCCAAGCCGATGGCATAAATTTGTGTACATTTGAGCCAGAGAAGCGTTACTACGAGAATGTCCACTATGATACATTTCTGCCCACAACAACTGAACTGGAGCGCAAAGAGCGCTACGACAAATGGAAACGGGCTGTGGAACGTAGTCTGGGATGGGTTATTAAACAGAAAAAGACACGGGAACATACTGAGGAAAATTATCGTATGTTATCCTCATTGCCGGCAAGCATATTCCTTATCACAAGCTTTGCCATGCTTGTTCATTCGTTTGCGACAACGTCAACATAAACTTATGAACTTGGCTCAATTCAACGACAAGAGACACTTACAAAACGGTTTTTTTTTTTTTCGGTTGTGATAAAAAGCCATATATGGTTATTTTTTTTTCCTTTCTTTTATTTTCCTATAATATTGTACATACATAAGTTGTATTAAAGGAGAAAAAGAAATCCTGTTCCAAATGCCACACATGAATACCATGTGATTAAGCAGAAACTCTGTAAATAATTGCAAAAACAAAAAAGAAAAAACAAAAAAGAGACCAAAAAGTCATTTCCGTAAGTTTCTATCATTAACTCTTAGGTATTTAGTTAGCCATGTTTCTATCTTATCATTATTATTATTATACAGAGTGTGTTAATTTTGTTGCATATTTTAATTTTTGTGCATTAAGCATATTTTAGCCCTAGGTCAATTGACGATAAATTCATTGTATGTATGTATAGTATGTACTTTGTCTGTATATAAAGCCCGAGTGCAAACTTATTTTTTCAAATTTAAGTACTTATACCTCTATCTATATATATATGTATATATATTGATATCTTTGTATGTACATATATATATATATATATTAATTAGACACCAATACGAAACTGTATACATAATAAAACGACTTATAATTCCGAAGAATTTCACAATCTTTCATATCGTGGATTATATCATCTAATCTATATCTTCATAATGATTGAATTTCTCCATGCAAGCAAACCATATCAAAAGAAGGTTAGTATATATGTACACATATACGCATTCTCTTCATGATGTTAGCTGGTTATCAGGAACGGAAATGTCAGTATCAGTTATAAATAACTCAAAATCAAACGATTGCCTAATTACAGTGGGTGTGTGTCTTGTACCCGAAAGGGGTTTTAAAACGATTAGCTAAGAATTTTAAGGTGTGTATCGTGTCGTTGGCAAAAATAATAATATGTACATATAAATAAAATACAATGCAAAACCCACAAATCCAGGATACATACAAACAAATGAAACTTGATACACAACACAAGTAAATTTTTTGCTAACGCAAATATTTAATTATCAATAGCTCTTTAGAGACATTAAATTTAAAACAAACGTGACAGAAATACTAAATAAACTTAGTAAAGGCAAAATATCGGACTAACACCTTTATAATGTACAACAATAATATATAAGGCTATATACATATATCAAATTTGATTCGTTTAAATAGAAAAAATTTATGGTCAAGTGATAATTTTAGAATATTTATGTAAGGGTAGGGTCATCTACATATGTATATGTATGTATGTATGTGTTAGAATGGAATGACTAAACTTGCATTCCTTTTTCAAGACCTGCATAGTTCTCCTTCTTACTGTTACTGTGTGGCCTTTAACACCGTGGCTCATTTAAATTGGATCTTTAGATTACCTTACAGTAAAACACACACACATGAAGTTCTTGCACACGTACGTACAGGTTGCCGATCATTCAACAGCCTTTTCTCATCCAGGTAGCCGATGAGCAGGGGAAAACAAGGTAACAAGAGCCATACAAAAAACAAAAAAAAAAGGAACACAAATGCTTCTTCTCTTCACAACAAAGAAATTGATTTTCTCTGTTCGAATCGGCCGTGTGGTGTGTCTTTAGAATTTGTTGTTGTTGTTGTTTGTTTTTTTCAGTTTCTTTCCTTTTTTCTTCGGGTTAATTTTTTTCTGAATCAGTGCAAGAACCGGAATCTGTTTGAAGTTGAAGCGCGCGTTCGGGCACCTTTTTGGGCCTTTACTCACATTTGTATAAGTGTGTGGAAATGCAGGTACGGACTCAGGAATTTTCGAAAACAAGAAGTTATAGATATGAATCTATATTTTGCAGTCTTTTTTTAAAGTCAATTTCAATCCAGTTTATTTGGTTTATTATATAATCTTTATTTTATCCACAAACGGCCTCAAAACCTATAGTTTTTTTTTATTAAAAATTAAAAAAGGGGAAAAACAAGATTGTATTGAAATTTATTATAAGTAAAAAATACATTGAAATTTGTATAAAACTAACTTTTGCAAAGATCGTCGGAATATAAACATAATTTGGCATTTTTATTTTCCAAACAAACAAAGTTAGATCTTATACCAATATATATCTCGAGAAAGTAAATCAGTTTAAAGTTTAAACGCAGGTTTGTTTTGTATGTTTAATGATATAGTCGTTGGATATTATTAAAAAATTCGGTTATTCTACAGGTTCCCTAACGATCCAAGACCGTCCCTGTATGCATCTATGTATGGATAAAGTTTGCTTGTGTGGGTGTATAGGTTGCAGTTCGTTCAAACCTAGAGCTCAAACCGTTTGGATTGCGGTTCAGTTTCTTTTCAGTTGTTACGATCCTCTCCTGCCGCAAGCCGCAGTTGTGTTTGAGTTGCGTGCTTGGTCGGTTTGTCCGGTTTCGCTTCGTTCTGTGGATCAGTTTAATTTTCAGTTCATTTTTCATTTCTGTTTCTTTTTCATTTTGTTTTTCGTTATTTTTTTTTTCGTATTAATTTTTGTTGTTGCCTTTATGTGTGTGTTCGGCGGTCAATCTTTTGTTTATGTTAATTCGAATGGGTTATTTATTTATATTGATGGTTGGCAATCGCAAAGGCAAATATTGCCGCATTAGCAATAAAATTAGCCAATTTATGGTGCATGAAATTCGAAGCGTGAGAGCCAAATGAGCAACAACTAAAAAGTTCCTGATCCGATCCACACTAACGAGTATGTGCCAGTGTATGTGTGTGCATGTGTGAGTGTGCGTTAAGCATTTGAAGTTAAAGGGTCAAACCGGTTTAGCCAGCGCCAGTTAAGAGGCAGTTAGTCATGGAGGCAACAGCAACGGCAACATCCACATCGGCATCCTTGCAACGTGTCGCCTCACAATCGAGTCTCAGTCTCACTCAGGAACAGGCTCAACAGCCTCATGTGGTTGTGGCGGCGGCGCCTCATCACTATCATTACATACAATATCCGGCGCATTATCAGCAGCAGCAACAGCACCAGCAACAACATCTGCAACAGCAGCAGCAACATCTGCAACAGCAGCAACAACAACAACTGCAATTGCAACTGCAACAGCAACAACAACAACAACTATCATGCCAATGCCCCTGCTCCTGCGGAAGAGCATCATCCCAACAACAGCCGCAACAGCAAATACAAAATGCCTCCTCACCCGCCTCCGCATCCATGGCTGTGGCCGTGGTAGTACATCAACAGTCACCGACACAAGCCACCGAGCAATCACAGACAAGTCTGCCGCTCAAGGCCCAATCGGCACAATCCCTTCTCAATCATTCCTATCAGGCCCTGCATCAGGACATTCAGCTGGACACATCCGTTGGCACGACCATCTGTGATTGTGATTTGGAATGCAATTGCCCAGCCAATAGTGGCGGTACAAATAATGGCTCTAATGCCACCTCTTTGGCCCAGCATAAACGTAGTTTACTGGCCGATGCGATGCTAGGTGCTGATGAAATTACAGTTAGTGAATCGGATAATAATAGTACCATGATCAAGAAGAAGAAGCCACGCTCCAATACAGGAACTGGCCAATTGCCATCCAAGTTACATCCATCAAATGACAGTTGCAATGATATCTATCATGACACCGAAATGGATGGAGGTACTGTGATCTCATCAACTGCCGGTTCTGGAAGAGCTGGTGGCATTAAATCGCAAAATCTTGATGATAATCGACCACCACTACCGCCACGACCACCACCCAGACCAAGAAATAATGTCAATGGATCCATAGGTAAGCAACAAAAATATAGTCCTTGCGAATATCTTTTAATCCGTCGAACAGGTAGAAATATCTTGAGAGCAGGTACATACATACATGAAGTAGATGCAGTAGATGCTTTTCCCTTCTTAAGACCTTTTATTCATTATAAACAAATCTTGGACACAGGGATAAAATCACAAGACAACAGAGATTAACCATTCGGACTCACTCTTGATCTGATCATTTATATAGTAGCGTCACTTTATTTGTTTTTCAGATTATGTTGGGAATATATTTAAACCGATTTTGTCCTTATATCAGGCACTAGAGATCTTTGCAGTTCGAATTTGCTTAACTTGAATTGATCAAATTGTATATAGTTTTATATAGCTTATGGAGAGCTTTATATGCTGCTTTACATTTTAAATTGATCCTTAAGAAAACTAAAGTTTAGAAAATAGATTTCAAAGCTAATTTTCATAGTCCTACCTTATCTCATTTCTTTTTTTTAACAATGGAAGATCATCTCTTAATATTCAATAATTACTTCTGATTCTGATAACAGATTTCAAATTTTTGATTTCTGTTACCCAACCTTGATAAGATTTCAAAACTTAGTTGGAAAATCAAAATGTTTGATTCATTATTTGATTCATTTATATGCTCCATGCAAAGCATCTCTCTTGGGATACATTATTCGTTTATAGGAAACACTTCCTTGTTCATTACCACATACAATTCTTCCTTTTTTTTGTTGGATGACGCCTGCGCCTTGACATAGTTCTCTTTCTTTCTCTCTCTATCTGGGGGTGGTTGGCCAGGAACTAACTGTGTTAATGTCAGTCAGGATTTTCAGTTGACACCGTTCTGTAATTGCAACGCACTCTCCATACCCAATTCTCCAGGCCTGCCAATCGCACTCACATTCCACCCTACGCAGCATCCCATTTATATCCCAACCCAACCCATCCTGAACTGTCCTGTCCGCGCATCTCAACGACTTCTGTGTATAGATATTTTTCTCTGTTTCATCAAAAGGGACACCAAAAGAAAAATAAAAATTAGTTAAAGGAAATTTAAAAAAAGGACGAATTACAGCAATTGAATTAAAGACGCGTATATTCTATCGGAATTTGTATGGATAATCCGTAAACGTAAACGGATTCTGGTTAATTGAATGCCAAGTGCAATTGATGGCAACAATTTCCCGCTTGTGCATTGTCATTGAGAAGTCATCTTTTTGGCAACAAAAACATGCATGGCTATCCGGTTATGCAGTTTGTGCAGTACAGCATGCCCCCGCCCTGCTCTTGGGTGCCTGCACCACCCCCACCCAATTCCAATACAATGGATGCACATCATCGCGGTGCTGGAGCCTTGGGTTAGACATTAAGTTCTTAAGTACTTCAAGTTTCATTGTTATTAAGGAATAATTCTTGTAATTCCAGCTCATCGCCATGGTGCTGGGATTAAAAAGTATGTGGTGTGGTGTCTCATCTGTGGTGGTTTTAGTTGCCTCCTTGGTGTCCTTTTTCTTGGTGTTTATTTCCTGCTACATTCCTATACCATTACGGTGGGTAATTTTGAAACAGTGCCCACATTTGTGCCAGCCACATTACTTATCCTCACTGGCATTTGCATCATGAGCCTGGCCCGTCGACGTAATCGTTATAGTTATTTGGTAAGGATTCAATTTAATCCAATATTCTATAGGATTTGATTTGATTTCTTATCTTTTCTTGCGAGCAGATCAAATTGTCGGGAGCATGTGGTTTGGTTTCCGCTTTGACCTGTGCCCTGGTAACGGTTACCACCACCGTTCTCCATATGAGTCGTCTGCAGGCATTGAGGGAATGCGAATATGCCCAGAAAACTCGCACATGCACCTGCTACTCTGATCTCATTGAATCCCAGGTGGATCGCGTGGATAAAGGTAAGTGGTTTAGCAATTATTCTAATATCATATGGCTAAATCTAGTTTAAAATTGATTTCAGAAGGTGTGCGACTTGTCTTCGATTCCCTTTCCGATTGCGGAGTGGTCCATGGCTCACTGTATTCCTGTTTAAGGGCAATCTTTGGTTTGTCAGTGGCTGGTGTATTGATTGCTGTATTTGGTTGCATGTTGGTCTACCAATTGCTTAGTCATGAGCGCAAGAAGATGTACTGGGAGCAATTGGAATTGCGTTGCCGTTCGTTATATGCCAGTCAGGCGCCACCTCCCACCCTGGGACCGGGTCGCATGCTGAACTGTCGCTGCTGTGAGCAGTGTCACGCCCATAGGCAATTGACACTGCCATTGCAGGCGACTGCCTATCCTTGGGATGAGGCTAGTGTGGCAGCAGCAGCGGCAGCTGTGGCCGCCGGTGGTGGCGGAGCCGAGCAACGTTTTTGGGCCCAGCCGCCGGGTAATTTTTATTCACCAAATCCCGGTGGGGAGGACAACCCAGGTGGTTGTCGCAGCGGCGGTGATCGAGTTGGGGGCAGTCGCAGTGGTAGCGGCTGGAGCTGGCCAAGAATGCCATGGCAACGCACTACCCCAGATGCAGGAAGACGCTTTCGCCAAGCGGCCGCCAGCCCGGATTCCCAATATGGGTTCAGTTCGGCAGCTGCTGTGGCAGCAGCAGCAGCCGCTGCAGATGGCAACCAGATGCTAATTGAAGATTCGAATGCTGCAGTGGCCAATGCCTATAATGCCCTGCCGCCGCCAAATGCTTTGCCCTATGGAGTTTGGGGACCACCGCCACCATATAGTAATAGTCCGGCAAGACGGGGATATTATCAGTATCTACAGCCGGGAGCATGCCTCATGGCGGCCACAAACTCTGGTACTACAGTGGCCATGACCCAAGAGCAGATACATCATGTACAGCCGCCTCATCCTCAGCAGCAACAACAGCAGCAGCAGCGCATGCCGGGTCAAGCGGCTACCCTGGAGCGCATGGATGGTTTGAGTGGTAGTGGCGGTCACTTGGTTACCTCTCTGAATACCTCACGCTCTGCAGCCTACAAATCCAAAGTGGAGTATGAGAACACAAATACCCCCTCGGACAGCGATGGTGGTGTAGATGTAGGCGGAGGTGGAGGAGGAGTGGGTGGTGTTGGTGGTTTAAATGCAAGAGAACGGGATCGTTGCTCGAACACATTACCCACGAGAAAATTAAAGAAACGTATTGAAGCTGGCACAGGGGCCAAAAGTATTGGGCCACAAACTAATCCCAGTCAGCAGAGACCCAATCTGCAGCAGTTGTTTGCCAAGCCGGATCATCTACATCAACATCAGCAACATCAGCAACAACAGCAGCAACAGCAACAACAACAGCAGCAGCAGCAACAACAGCAATCTAACCAAACTGCAAACCAATCAGGAGTGGAGAATAATGGCTATCAGGATTCAAATGGTGCCATTGCCAAAGATCAGGCTGTGGGACAAGATCCAGCGGAATCAGAAGTCTATTTTGCCGATGTCAGCAGCTGTTGCAACATGTCCGTAAAGAATGACAACTACTATGACAATGCACATCGCCATCATACGCACCAGCATCAGCATCAGCATAGCAATTGCAGTCAGAGTAGCAATACCACAAATACGAATAACTCGGCCAATGAGGATTATTTGGCCCAACGTTTTGGCAGGCGAGAGCATTCCATACGTAGCCGTTTGCCCATACCGCAGAGCCGTCGCATCGATGATGATGACTATGAGACCTCCAATCTAAATATGCCCACACACAAGGAGCAGCAGTTGCAAAAGGAAATCTCACGTCAGAGCATGTGCTCTGTGGAATCGGAGGCCAAGACTGAGTTTACCGATCTCTCACCATCAACTCCATGTGGCGGTGTTCTACCACCACCGCCAGCAAACTTTGCTAGTGATCCACCAACTTCGGTGGCTGGACAACAATCACCAAATTTTGTGGCCTCGTTTCCCTACTCCTCGGAGTCACAGTGTTTGGAGGCACATCGTCGTTCCACCAAGAATATGGCTGGTGGTAGTTCAGCATCCATTGGTGGTGATTCCCATTATGAGGTGATCAATGATAGATCGAATGGTGTGGCCGGACCATTCATACCCTTCGGTGGTAGCACTAAACACAAATCGAAGTCAAAGTCACGTTCACGGGAGCAATTGGATACTAGCTATGGAGGTGATCGTTCCTCTGATTGGTCCTCTGATGGCGGAAGATTGTGAGATAACGCAACAAAGGACATCAATAGTGATGATGAAGTTTTTGTCTAAGTGGATCAATGGTTTCATCATAATCACCGTTAACTATCATTGTCCGCATCCTTTTAATGTCTTCCTTCAGTTTCGTCGTCACATTTGTAATGTTTGCCATCCAGAAGAAACTTTTAATTCTAGTTTTAGCTTTCTCTATTTAGATATGTATAACTTTACTGCTCTCACTCCCTCTCTCTCTCTCTCTCTCGCTGTCTCTCACACTATCCCTTTCTCTATCTATCTATTTCTATGTGTCCCTGTCTAAGGTACTTAAACTTTGCTTTAACTATTTTACTTGATCGTTTGTTTATATGTATCGTATATATACATATACATACATATAATAATTCTTATCATATATTGTAGTATTGAATTCAATGTTGAACAATTGTAGCCACGAATAATCTATGAATATTATATATATATAGTATACATATATAGTTATATACAAATTATGTTACATATATATTTACCTGCGTATTTACATAGTTGCATACATATATACATATACACATACACAAGCCATTTGGCAGTATTTTAATTGGATATAAGATATACATATACATATTCCAAATACTAACTGCAGATCCCCCGGGTTATAGATTCCTGCGAATGGCATAGACAGCTCTGCCGGGGCATTGAGGAGGAGATTAAACATAGTCTATATATATATATATTTTTTTTTTTACTTATATATATATACAAATATGTAATATATATATATATATATATAGTTAGTTAAATGTTAGAGATCAAGTTAAATTTATTAAACGAATACACTGACTACTTGAAACTGTATATTTCTTTCTCCTTCTCTGTCTCTCTCTCGTTTGTTTTATTTGAAAAGTAACGTTTAAACTGTGTCTCTCGTTTGTTTCATTCGAAAAGTAACGGTCGATTGTTTATCACTAACCTTGGACCAACTGAAATCAATACACTTTTTTTTTACCAATTTGTTTTTTCATTGTTTTTTTTTCTGTTTTGTTTTTTGTTTTTGGTAAATTAAACAATTGTTTATGACTTAAACTTAAATTAAGGGATATATAGATACAGTGAGGCCTATGATGACTATATGCTGGCTTAGGGCAGTCCATGCAGAAGCATACATATAAAACTGATGGTCAGACCTATGCTGACAACTGAGCCAGCCGCTGCATTCTTTCGATCCGCAATGCTACCATGTGGTATCTCATTATCGGCATCATTTGGCACATCCATCTCATCGGCAGCTAGCTCTTCCAGGGCCAGCGTTGTGGCCTCATTAATGGTACGCAACAGAGGATAATTCTGATTGAGACGCTTGGGGGCAGTGTTGACCAACTTGAAGTCAGCATACGTATCCTCATCCAGTTGACAATTGCCCAAAAAGTCATCGGTATCAATGGACCAGACCATAACGCCAGCCAAACGTTTCGACATGGCAAACTTCACCTTGTTGGCAATAGACCGTGAACTATCAAAGGTCACAACATTCACATCTTGCGTGAAGACATCGCGCTCGGAACGTGCCAATATCTGGCTAGTCTCTGGATCCCATTGTTGTGACCAGCCTGATGTTTTGTTACTCAAAATGCTGCAAATCTCATTGTAGCCAAGAAAACCATCTTCGCGTGTAAACGGGCCTTTGAATCCAACTCCATCGGTGGGATCGTTCAGATTGCCCTCATTAATGGTCTTAAATGTACGTCCATAGAAGGGCAGGCCAAGCACAAGTTTTGATGGCGGAGCACCCAGTTTTAACAGATAATCTATGGTGAATTTCTGAAGAGGAAAGAGTCACATTAAATTCAAATCTTGCTATTGCTTAAGCATATCTTACCACACTCAAGGGATCCACTGATGGGGATGATAAGGGCGAATTATAGCCCACTTTCTGATCCCAACTGCCATGATAATCGTAACACATGATATGAAGATAATCCAAATAACGAGATATTTGCCTTACATCGTAGGCCTTATCAATCACATTTTTAGCCGCTCCAATGGCCGAAGTCAATAGAAGACCATGGTTATCAAACTCCTCTCGTAACTCCTTGGTGAATGAGACAAAATTTTCCCGATCACTGGGATTACCGCCACGTTGTGTGGGATATTCCCAATCCAGATCAAGGCCATCAAAGTTATATTTGCGTATAAAACCTGTCACCTGCTTTACAAATGTATTCCTTAGCTGTACATTGGCCACCAGACGTGAATAGTTGGCCGAACCCTCATTCCAGCCGCCAATTGCCAAGGTGACCTTTAGATGCGGATGGCTGCGCTTCAAACCCGTCAAGTGTTCATAGCCACCCTTACCATATTCCTCCTTAAGGTCCTGCCAGGGATCTGCATAGTCATTTGTATAATGTATGTATAAAAATATACCTACTTATATCGAATGGATCAATATTTCATTGACTTACCGAGCGATTTAATGGCCGCCTGTGTAATATCCAAACCGGCAAATGCATACACCACATGGGTACAAAGGTTCGGATCGAAATTATCTATCGCATAGGCACCCAAGCCAGGACGATATACAGCCCATGTGGATATATAGCAAACAACCACTTTATCATGAGAGGGTCCTTTAGAAAAACAAAAAAACAACCCCATTGCGGTAAACCATAAACAAAAAGAAGTTAACTAAATACATACCAGTTCTAGCCGTCACTGAAGCCCAAAATGTGTTTGAACTGATGGCCAAGACAAATAAAAGAAGCAACAGCTGCGGTGCTTCCAGCCATCCTACACCAGGCCGTAAGCGCATCTGAATATGCAAAAAAAAAAAAAAAAAGGAAAAAATTTACATACATGCATAAATTAAAGGAAACGCTAGACTATATATTATATACTGGTATAGACTAAACATACCCTGTATTACATATACATAAATACATATAGGGCATTCTATTTTTTGCCTCTTTAAATGATCTCTATTAATTTGAATTCCTTTACCTTTGCTATTTAGAATCTATGTACATTATAGATCAACCTTTCAATAATTTCAATTTCTATATAACATTTAGTTATAAACATATTAAATTTATTTCAATTTCCATTAAATTTTTTGATCTGATTGTATGGTGGGGGGGGGACACATGCCTCTAACTATCTATCTTAAGATCTTTCCTATGGATCGAAATAAATTTGCGTGACATTGGTGAATGGTATATATGTATACATTTATATTGGAGTGTTGATACTTTTTCATAATTTCAATTTAGTTCAATTATTGGTTTAATTGAGTGGCGTTTCGTACGGGGTATTGGCGTAAGCAGAAAAGTGAAAGGCAGCCCAGAATCAAGTCTGAGCTCAATTCTTGTAAATTTATACATACAAACAGACATACATACATACATATAAAACTAAAACAGTGAATCATCATTTTGGCCGAGTCGAGACTATATCAAAGACTTGTCTTTGTTACAAACAGAGCGAAAACATACATATCTGTTATTTATCAAGAATTTTTTATATGAAAACCCTTTCAAGTTAATGAACAAATTATATGCGAAGAAGATGAAGAAAAAAAAAAAAATACGTTCATATGGTAGTTGGGGTCATTTTGCGGTATGGCCAATATGTGTGTGTGTGTGTGGGTTGAATGATAAACCTGATTCTCAACTTTCGCTCGGACACCCTTAAAAAGCATCCAAGTGAATTGGATTTCTGTTTTCGATTGCAACCGGCAGAATATAAAAAATATATGTATATATAAAAAGAAAAAAAACAAGAAACGAAGCAAATGAATCATGCATTTTATGGCTCCGACGAGAATAACTACTATATATAGTATATAATATGTATGTATATAGTAAATGTTTCCTCTCCATATCTGTAACTATTATCTATCTGTAAATTATTGACTTGTTGATAAGAAAACTGCATGAATTGGCACTTAAAAATAAAAAAAAAAAAGAGTCTACAAAATGTAAAATGGAAAACTACTACAAGATGAAAAATTCATTTTTTTGTTTTGTTGTTTTTGTGAAAAACAAAGCAACGCAAAAATAAAAAAAAATAACAAATTAGTTTCACTTTCCGGCTTGTCTACTTTTTTTTATACATATTAATTTGTTGTTTTTTTTTTGTTTTTTTTGTTTTTTCTTTAAACCGGAATCGGCTGATCATCACGAGGAGACCCAAAAGAAGTCGCTGTGAAACATGTGAAAAACAACGACTTGGAAACGAAAACGAGAGGAAAAAAACCACATTGCGATTTTTGAGAACAACAACAAATAAAAAATGAAGTAGATATATACATACATAAATATATGTATGTAGGCTGATAAATGAAATAGAAGATGATATATTGCCTCCAATTGGGTTGCCCATGCGCAGCAGATGAAGGAAATGAAAGAAAGCCAATTAGCAGACAGACACATAAACACACACACACACACAGGAACACACCCACTGCACATACACACACACAGCTATATTTTTTTGTACAAAGTACATACAAAGTTGCATATGTATGTATGTATGTATGTGGAAACGCACTTGAAATATTGTTTAAAAAATTCATTGTTAACTACAAGTAGAAAAAAAATAAATATCACAGTTCTCGACAACAATTTACTTTGGTATTTTTTTGTTGTTGTATTTTTTATTGCCTTGTCTCGCCAGAAGCCGCGCTTTTATTTGTTGACCAAGTTTGAAGTAAGCCGATTTTTTTTTTTTTTGTAACCGTTGTCGACGCGTTCCTACCAATAACTGAACGTAGCAAAGCGTAAATTGATACATAAAGCCGCTCAAGTCGAACCAGTCCCAAAAGCAGAAGCAGAGACAGAGGCAAAAGCAAAAGGCAAAAAGTCGTTAAAGAGTCCCAAAACCCAAGAGTCAAACCGAGACCAAGACCCAAAGACTTGTTCGTGCTCAGCATAAAATGAAGCAAGCAAGTCGTCCCTGTCGACATTGAGTATACCCTGTACCAACTAGTTATAGTCAATAAAATCGAACACCCCCGAAATCGCCATCAATTTAGTACAAAATTCCGTTTAACACGGAGCAACAGCAAACTCATGCTGTCTCTCTCACTCTTGCCACAGCCAATCTCGTACTTGGTGTTTTAGTATAAAAAGCATATGGTTAGATCTCTGATATTTGCTCCCCGAATTCGACTAAATTTGGTTAAAATATGCATTTTGGCCGCATTATTGGGTGTGCCAAACATAAATGTAATTCCTTAAAAACTGCTTAAGTAATTCGTTTTTTCTAAATTGCGGGGGCGAAAGTAGGCGTGGCTTAAATTTGAAACAAACTTGATCTGCCTGGACATAATACGGATGTTCAGACCAAATTTGGTAGCTCTAGCTCTTATGGTCTCCGAGATCTAGGTGTTCATACGGACAGACGGACATGTCTCAATCGACTCGGCTGTTAATGATGATCAGGAATATATTAACTTTATGGGGTCGGAAACGCTTCCTTATCCCTGTTACATACATTTTAGCGACTTTAATATACCCTTCTACTCATGGGTACAGGGTATAAAAATACAGTGAAAACATGCCAAGAGAGAACGAGAGACAAAGAGATATAGTCATAGAGAGTATATGCCAAAGTGCTCAATACAAAGAGTAAGAGACTACTCTTTTTCAAAAATTAAAGTAGTTTTTCTTGTATTCAAAGGGAAATCACTGAATTGCTGATAAAATATACTCTAGTAATTGGTACTGGGTTTACAAATTTGCCGATCCCCGATTCCTTCTATATAACCATCTTAATCTCTAGTTGAAAGTCATTCAAAAAAACTATATAGAAGGAAAGGAAATAGTTATCAAACGAATTCACATTGTCAAGCCTTAGCGCAATAGAAATTGTATTTAATTTTCTATTCTATATCTAGTAGGCATTTTCACAAACAATTTGAACGCTTCAAAATTGTTTTAGTAAAATCCTCAGTATATGTTTAGTTTTAACATTATACGCATCTGTAAGAAAGAAGTTAACAAAAAACAAACAAAAATTGAAGGAGAAAAAAATTGAATAAAAAAAAAACACTTTTTCTCTTCGCTACTAAGGGTATCCTTGGAATCTCAAAAAGGTCCTGAATACAGACACACACCCATAAATTCGGCCAATTAATCAGGTTCTAAGCATTATAAGCCACATTAGAACGCAAAGTCCAAATCTAGAACGTAAGTTTTGCTGGTTTCGTTTTTTTTTTTTTTTTAAACGAGTTGGAAAGTTTCCGCGCACTCGATTAAGTTGATAGCAAATAATCGATTGTCTCATCGACTTGTTGCCCAGCTCTAATATAAGTTTGATTTCGTACAAGTTGAATGGAAAGGGCCGGAAAAGAGTGAAATTAGTGCAAAATCGGTAAAAGATAATAAAGAAAGAAAAACCTACGTATATAGATAAAGTCATGGACGCAGATGAGGACAATATACCCGATACGGGATCTGCTTGCAAGCGTCGTAAAACTCAAGTCGAAGATGAGGATGAAGAAAATGAAAATTGCAATATTGCTGTTTTAGAGACGACAGCAACAGCAGCAACAACAACAGAGGAGGAGATACAGGTGCAGGAACAGACGGAACCAGCAAGTGCATCCGGGACAAGCTCTGCAGGTGTGGACATGTCCAACGCTCAAGCTGAGTAAGTTTTCCTTTCTTGGGTATAATTGATTTTTGATTTATACTTTTCTTTTCTTTGTTTTCTTTTTTGTTGTTTGATAGTGACAAACCATTGGCGCATGGGGGAACAACCGAGGAACCGAAAGTAAATACCACTGAGACGCCAGGAGTATCAGTGCCACAAAAGCCAGAGGCGCCACCAGCACCTCAACCACGCAGACCAGATAGTCCCTTCCTAGGATTCCGGGACTCTAGAAATTCAATTTCTCGTGCTTCAGTTAGTGGGGTCATTAATAATACGCCAGTGGTGCAGATATCGCCATTATTATTCAATCTACGTAATGTACCACTTAACCGTAATTATCGCCGTCTAAACGGTGCTACTTTGGACACACTATCCGATTCGGATTCAAGCACAGAGCCCAATGATATATATGGTTTCGAAGAAACCGATGATGATGGGGATAATCGTGCTGGGCCAGGTTTTAATTCGTCAATGTGGTCCTCGGACACAAGCAGCATTAGCTCATTTCCCCTTCAGTCAGATACTACTGATTCCATTGAGGTAAGCATAATAACTATATAATATGGAATATATAAAATTTTGATCACTTCATCATTCTTAACAGGATGATGATGACGATCCCGATACGGTCTACAGTAATAATATTGTCAATGCTTTAATGCAGAAGGCAAAACCAGCCTATTCATTTAATTTTCCATTGGATCTGATGGAACGGGAGCATAATATGAACAATCGGATTGGCTACCGCAGGGGACATACATCGGCCAATAGCCTATCGCAAAGTTTTTATGGTTCCAGGCAGGTGGTAGAACAGATGACTCTACTTACCCGCTTAAACAGACATCAAGGATGTGTAAATTGTCTAAATTTCAATCGGGCCGGAGATTTAATCTGTTCGGGATCTGATGATCGTTATATTGTTATTTGGGACTGGGCCAGAAAAAGGCCAATATATAGATTCAAATCTGGCCATGGTATGAATATATTCCAAACGAAATTCATTGATAGTGCCGGCTGCTTGGATATTGTGTCCGCCGGACGCGATGGACATGTCATGCGTGCCGTTGTTCCACCATCTGGGGCCAATAGCATTAAACCAATTCGTCTCTATATGCATAGCGATTCGGTCCATAAAATTGTCATAGTGCCGCAGAGTCGTTATGAGATCATGAGCGCTGGCGAGGATGCAGCCATTATGCGTTTTGATTTGCGTTCTGGTATACAGGCCACCACAATGTTACGTTGTGTCAGCACACGATTTGAGAATGATCCGCAACCCATACGTCTATTTAGCATTGCCCATCATCCATTTGCTCCAGAGTTTTGTGTTTGCGGCGCGGATGAAAAGGTCCGTGTCTATGATACACGCCGATTGACACATCCAGTACACCTGATGACCCCTGGACCGAAGGAGGTTAGTTATCATAGTGTTTATGCTAGCAAATTATAATGCTTACACCTTTGCCTTCTTTAGGGGGCAATGAGTCAGGTAACCTGTGCCGTTTACAATTATAGTGGCAGCGAGATTTTGGCCTCCTATAAGGATGGTGGCATCTATTTATATGACAGCCACAACTGCAAGGGAGGGAAACTGCATTGCTATAAAGGACACATGTAGGATCTATAAAAAAAAAAAATGTTTGACATAACAATTTATACCTTAATCTAATCTCCCCCTCAACGCCCAAATAGGAATAGCCGTACCATCAAAGGTGTCAACTTCTTTGGACCCCAATCTGAGTATATTATCACTGGCAGTGATTGTGGTCACATATTTTTCTATGACAAGAATACCGAGGCAATTGTTAATTATATGAAGGGCGATCATATTGGTGTTGTCAATTGTCTTGAACCCCATCCATGGATGCCAATTCTGGCCACATCTGGTCTTGAGCATGATGTTAAAATATGGTCACCAAATGGAACCAAAGAGGTACATTTAATTAAAAAAGAAAGTTAACATTTCCCATTGTATTAAATAATTTACTTTCCATTTGTATTAGGTTCCATATAATGAAACTGCATTGAAGAAAATTCTAACACGGAATTTAAGGCAACAAATGTTCAACACAGCTGACCTTAGGGATCAGTTTCATTCGTTTTTTCGTCAATTCCTTGATAGCAATTCTGAAAGATCTCGTCGTAGTTTCTTTACTTATCCGGAACGTAATGGCTCCGATAATGAGGAACAGCCGGCAAGCTCTAGCAGCCATAGCGACAGTAGCTCCTCACCGGTAAGGAATGCACCAAGCCAGAGCAGTCCCAGTAGCCCAGATGATGCCAATAGCACTGATAGTGCTCCAGATAGCGACAATGGTGAAGCTAGGAACGGGAGCACACCATAATAAGGCATATCTTAAAGCAAAATTAAGTAACATTTTTTTGTAATATATTTTAAACAATTGTCGGAAAATGAGAGCAACAATTCTTCATACACACAAAGCATGA
The DNA here is from genome assembly GCA_035045865.1 of Drosophila austrosaltans. Taxonomy (NCBI): domain Eukaryota; kingdom Metazoa; phylum Arthropoda; class Insecta; order Diptera; family Drosophilidae; genus Drosophila; species Drosophila austrosaltans. Next base: position 10,054,833 of record JAWNOQ010000207.1, read on the forward strand.
ACCCCCGTTACCCAAACACAACACACACACACATATATAAACACGCGTGAACCCCCCTCATTCAAAGATACATTTAACCCCACACATATAGAAATACTGGCTTATCAATCAAACATACCCCCTTCACCCAGCCCACACACACACACACACACAAACACACACGTATGTATGTGCACATCCACACACTCTCACTGTTGAAGAGTTTCTCAAAAGCTGTGAATAATAGAAAATAATTTGAACTATAATAATTAATAAATACACTACATAAACACAATTGGCATTTGGTTCCTTTCTTTTTTAAATATCGGAGTTAACCTAAAGAGATTGGAATAAATGTAGGATGTATTTCCCCCCCCTCAAAAAAAAAAATTTATATATGTATGTTAACGCACGCAGGGGGAGAGTACGTTTTTTATTGATCGATAATAACTCGACATCAATTCGATTGAAAGTGACATTTTACAGTTATATAGAAGATTAACAACATTTCTCATTATTCTTTGTTTAGCAACAATAATTACAATATTAATTTTATATATATTTATATATATATATATATAACATTTGTTAAATTGCATTTAATACAATACACAATACAATATTCTAAAACACACGAAATTGTTCATCAAAAAAACAGCCTTAAGTTTATGCAGATGTCCAAGATATAGATAATATATAAGACACACACATATACAAGTTAATTCTTTTCGATCTAGCGAATGTTATTATCTTATGTGTGTATCTTATATATACTTGAGAAATATAGGATATAATAGAGGGCGGGGGGATAAGTGCTGAGAAATAGGTAGCGTGCTTAAAAAATTTAAAAAGCGCAATCTGATATATATGTATATATATATACATATATATAGAAGTTAAGGTATACAAATATAAAACATAAATGAGCAACAATGTTTTTATATATGTTTGTATATATATATATTGATTCGTATCAAAGAAATTGCACTAGTTGAATTTACACAATTCTCTTCATTTTTTTTTTTTTTCTTATTGTGTGTTTGTTGTAGTTTTAGTTGTTGTAGTAGTTAGTAGTAGTAGTAGAAGTAGGTACGTTTAAGCGTTTCCATATTCATATCGTTTTATATATGTATGTATATTTATGCATAATACACAGATCGATCAGATTTCATTATTTAATTTCTATAGCATATTCTAAAATCCGTTTACAATTTCCCCACAGCCTTGCCAGACTACTATAGCTATAAAGATTCCCGTTTCCATTGCCCAGCAGCATTGCCAGATTATACATAGATATGGTTATGGATTAATATTGATCGATCTGTATAATTATTGTGATTGTAACTACATATCTAGTAGGTGTACTTTTTAGGTTATACTGCATATATGTATGTATATATATAACTTAGGGAATCAACTTAAGAGTTTCCAATTCTGATTGATTTTCATTGGTTTATTATTGGTCGTTAACATTGACACTTGACAATCGCAATTTATTCCACATGTTATCTCTCAAATTGCAGCACATAATCCTTTAGTGGACCGGGCAAATTTAAACGATTTATATTTTGGGCCAATTTACGATTTAGGGCCTCATATATGGCCATGCGGGATAATTGCTTAAGACTGCGCGGCTTTCGATATAGAGCCGAAATAAGGGCTATCAATTGCTCTGTCTTTTTACTGGGCACTTGGGCCACATAGAAATTGTGCAACGATTTGAGGCAATTATATAGCGGCTCATGTTCCATGGTTAGATAGAACAGATGAATGATTCGTGCGAATGTCAAATGCGGATCGTTGAGTATAAATTCTTTTTTCGTTATCAGTATAATGTAGTAAAAGAGAAGATAGCGTGAATTTGTGCGAAACGAGTTGCGAAATGATGCCGAATTGTCCCCCAATGCGGCACCGCCACCACCACCGACACCATTACCATTGCCATTAACACCACCATTACCACCGCCGCCGCCACCACCACCACCAGCAGCCGAAGCCGCAGCAGCAGCACCGCCTAATGCCTCACCATAACTGGCTATTTCGCTGGAGAATATGGCAATACCTGGCGTCGTTTTGCTACTCAATACAATATTGGGATCGGCCCCATATTGAATGAGGGTTAATGTCAGCTCATAAATGCACTCCATGTCATGACAGGTGCGCACATTTTGCACCATATCCATGACAGCCTGGAGTATATGCTGATATGTCTTATTACAGTCCAGACCATGCTGCAGTAGCAGCAAAAGTATATTCTTAATGAAATCAAAATTGGTACGCTTCTGTGCATCACAATTGAGTGTAAAATTCTCACTCACTGTAAAGACGAGGACATGCAATGGCTTTAAATTTGCCCGATAGGAGCAATTCGGATTGGCGCCATGTTGCAACAGGATGCGTATACAATTCAGATAGCATACCTTCATCGAATGGGTAAAATGATGTAAATGATCCTTGTTAATTAGTGGCACCAATAGCACCATTATGGGTACAGAACCATCACGTCCCACAATATTCGGATCGCCTGTAATATAAACATAAAGAAAAATTTGTGAAAAGAAGCAAGAGTATATAGTAATATAAAAAATAGTAAAGGATCTATATATATCGATATATATATGCCCAATTTTAAATAGATTATTCCATCAATTTGTATATATAGTAATAATATATACAAATGCATAGTTTAACATTATAAAGAACGGGATAGCAATACTTTAAAACTGATATAGAGAGAGACAGAAAATAAGATAAAGATGGAGATGGAGAAAAACTTACCATCCTCTTTGATCAACATATTGAGCAGTTCGTAACACACCTCCCAGTCGCGTAAATGACGAAAGACACAGGCCATGGCACTATTGCCGGCCTGATTAATTGATTGTTTAGCTCCATTTTGGAGTAGGAATCGCACCAAGCCACATAAATCCCATTTGCTCCATTTATCATATCCATAGCGTGCCTCTTCCAGGGCATAGCGTACAATTAGAGCATGGAGCGGAGTATTACCCAATGAATCGGGTACATTGATGAGTTCCTTGCAGCCTCGTTCCAACAGTATTCGTAGAGTGGCTAACGTATCTTCGGCCGATTTGCGTGCAGCAAAAATCACTATAAATAAAGATAATGGGTGGAGCTATATATTACATTGAATTATAATTGATTATTTATTGAACTAACCAACATGAAGCAGAGTCATCTGCTGGGTACATGTCCGTACTGTTGTCACCGCTCCCTGCTGGATGAGCAGTTCGAGGAAGCGGCCTTCATGCAGCACGGCATGATGTATGGGATAATATTCGTCCATAATGAGATTAATTTCCTCGGAACGGGTTACCACCAACTGTTGGACACAATTCCAGGCACCACGTTCGCAGGCCAAATGAAGCAATGGCTTTTTGGCTCGAAATGGTATCCATGGTTCTTCCATCTTTTGTGTAAGCAGACTCAGTACATTATACTGATCTCCATCAATGGCATAGCATAGGGCATTCTGTAGCTTTGTATGGAGATTCAGTCTTTCGCTGACATCGTCCACATTGCTATGCCATTTGCCACTCTCTTCACAGTTGTGTGTATGTGTGCCGGGAAAACACATTCGTGTGTCCACATCGATGCGTGCCCCATGACGGAGCAATAGTTCTACACACTCCTCGTAACCCCTTAGAGTGGCAATATGCAGGGGCAGGGAGCAGGGCGAACGATTGACATCGGGACGATGGCGATGTAGGAGCCATTTGGTGAGATCGATGTGATTGAGGCCAACACTGCGTTGCAGTATATTGTAGCCGCAGTCGTCGTGTATAACCAGTATATTTTCGTTTTTTGGTATCTGGATGAGCAGGCTCTCCAATGTTTGCAGTGAGACCTTTGGATTCGCACGCAAAATCTCAAAGAGCGTTTGAATCTTTTCCTCTGTGGCCTTTGACACTTTGTGGCCATCGCGATGCGAAAGCAGAGCGGATCCCGAGCGAAACACCTGGCTCACCGACCCGCCCATTGCAATAGCAACAAATGATTAACTGCAGTAACAACAACAACAATAACAATAACAACAACACAATTTGCGTAGCTCACGAGAATGAAAAAAAATCAATACGAGCTGAAATACATTTGCACTATGGTCAGCGGGCGCGGGGGGCGGCTTGAGGCTACTTCGATGCTAGTCGTAGTCGTCACATGGCTCCACATCAGCTGGAGGTCCTTAAATAATTCACGCATTTCTTAAGGACGTGCAAAAAACTCCATTTTCCTTTTGAGCCAAACAACAAAAATTTGGTTTTACTTGTTCACCCTGTATAGTACTGTGGTCACCCTTCTTAGAGTTGCCAGTATGACAGAAAGCACAAATTAAACTTTCCCATTCAAATATTCAAAATAGTAGTCAAATTCAGTATGGTCAAATTCAGTATGATTAATGAAGTCAGGAAAAAATAAAAAGATAAAATTTAGATTTTGAAAATGAAATAAGTATTATATCTGAAACTGTTTGTTGTCTACAAGTGGCACCTCAGCAATTTCAAAAAGCTCATTTTGAGCCGACGCAATTTGAGTCAACAGATTGCGGCGAATTTTTTAAAGAGCAGCGAAACACTTTAAATAACGGCGAAGTTGTTTTTCAGTGTTGTTTTTGTTTTCAAGCGAGCGGGACGTGTGAAGTGCTAAGTGAGAACGCGTTCTTTTTTTTGTAAATATATATATTCAGATGAATATATAAATAACAAAAACGACAAGTTAATTCGAAAAAATGTAAGCAGAAATATAACAAAATAAACCAAAATATCAAAATATAAATATATGTATATTCGCTTTACGTGCGAGTGCGTGCCAGTGCCATTGTGTGTGCATGTGTGTGTCTTTTTGTTGGTATTCGTGCGAGAGAAACTCGAAAATGAATTGAAAACGATGAACTCAAAGTAGCGCACGTATTCTGTTTGTGCATGTGTTTGTGTGTGTGAGTACACAATTGTCTGAATGTATGCGTGTTTTTAAGCACAAGTGTGAGTGAGAGAGCGTACGTGCACATACACACACACATTTAAGCGTATGTACATGTCAAGAGGGTATATTCATATTGTTCAGTTGTTTGCAACGCTCTACAGAATATACGTATATATGTACATATATATTCTTGATCAGCACACAAATATCTGACATTTTGTCTCTTTGAATTTGTTTTTATTATTAAAATTGATTGACTGACGACGCTGTATAGCTTATTTGCGGCGTGGCTTTATAGAAAAAAGGAATAGAAATAGGAGGGGTAGGGGGGCGTGCCCTCAGTTTCACATGCTGCTGCTTTGCTTCCTTTCCATATGGAAAAACTCAAGTTATTAGCCAAAATTACTTATTGTTGTTGTATGATTTAATGAGTTTAAATGCGGGTAGCCGCCGGTTTTGCCCTTATGATTTGTCTCTCTCTCTCTTTATTTATATCAAGGATTTGCAATTGTGATGAAATCTACACACTCACAGACGCACACCCTATCATACCAAGTATTTCAAATAGAATGTGTAACTAACCTTTTGTATATATATTTTATATTTAATCAGTTGTTTGTTTATATAGGATTACTCTCTTTCATTTGCAACAAATTATCAATTGTTTATTTAAACAAAATTTGAAATATAACACTTAGTAGTTACCTTATAACGAAATATTTATGAAATACTGTTTCAAAAAGATATTTGCTAAAGAATATGTTAAATATTTAAAAATTCTCCAAAAGTATTCCTTTGGGAATTCCAGTCTCTATCTTGATATACTGAACAATCAAGTCTTAAATTCCTCATTTCATACTGATGAAATCAGTTTTAAATATATTGAGATTATACAGATGTTTCTATATAGATATAATAGCAAATGGTATGCAATTGTTCGTTAAAAGATATATCTCGCCATCTCTCTCTATATCTGTGTTTCTTACTGTCTATCTCTTTCGTTCTGGTGGTTAGTCTTTAGTAGTGAAAAGCAAATTCTTCTTACACAGAGTTAATAAATAATATATAATTTTCAAAAACTACTTTAAAAAATTACAATTACAGAATATTCCTTATAATTGCTATGCCATTCCATTAACCGATTTTAATGTTTTATAAGTTGAATTTATAATATCTGGATCTGGAACTAGATTTCACCATTTTTCTATTGCATTTCTTAATTATTTTGTAATATTTCAAGGGGGTGAAAATTCTTTGATCTATTTCATCAGAGTTAATTAATAATTAATTGAGATTCTATATAGCTTTTGGCAATCGGTTGATTGTTTGGTTTATAGTCCGTGGCACATTTCATAAGGTTTCTGTCTACTGGTGGAAGCAGAGGGAATGGGGGGTGTTCATTTAATTTGATATTTCACTTTTTGGCGACATATTTATTTCACATTTTATACCCCATGATTTGTTGCCGTTGTTATTATCGTGCTACGCAGTTATCAAATACAAAAAAAGCTTGAAACGGAAATGGTAGGGGCTAGGAGAGGCGAGGGTCCTTTCATATTTCCTTCCTTCCCTCAAAAGCCCAACCGGGCCACATGCTGCTGCTGCTGCTGCTGCGTCATCATCGTCATTATCATCGGCATCGTCATCAAAGAAAATGCCGCCGCCGGCTACATTTGTTCTCTTCACTCTCTCCCGCTCTCAGTGGTAGGAACTGAATGAGAACTTTCTTTCGCTCTCGCGGTCTTTCTCTCTCTCTCTCTCTGTCGGTATATTCTCATTCATGAAGGATACTGAAACCTTCTAGCATTCTAACTCACTCACGCCTCGCACTCTATCCCTTTCTTTCTCTCTTTCACTGGCAGAGCGGTAACTGCGCTGCTTTTATGGCTTAGAATTATTTTTATGTAAATCATTTAAAGGGAAAAAATTGTTGCACAACTTTAATTTCCCGAACGAAGGATGCGCGAAATGGAATGGCGGTGATATGACAAAGTGAGGTTCTTGTGGGTTTTTTTCCCTTCCCATCCAAAAGTTTTGCACACTCTCTTGATTACCATACCAGGAAAAGCTCCCGTTTCTTGTTAGGCAACTGTCAATTAGTCCTCAAAAACAGAGAAAAAAAAAAAACAGAAATGGAAAGGAAACAACAAGCTGACAACTTGCCTTCCATATGGTAGGAGCTAGCAGCAACCTTCTCACACACTTCTTTGCCAACCATCGTCTTCCCACCATCTCTTTTCCTTTGCTTTGGACTAATTTTTCCTGCCCCAACAGCTGTTTGGAAAGTTTCACTAAATGAGATTACAACTTAGTGGGTGAATTGGTTGGTTGTTTGGTTGCCTGCTGCCTCGTTGGTTGCCTCGTTTATTGGTTTGTAATTGATGCCCAGGCTGTCTGCCATATTGCTGATTGAATTGCGGCTTCTAGTGGGCGCTTGAAGTGCAAACCTGCGGCAAAAAGGGGAAGGGAAAATCTAGTTATTATTATTGTAACTATTTGTTAGCAACTGAATCTTTATATAAGTCAATTGTAAACAACCTTGTTTGGAATTGATAGCTAGTTAAAAAGCGTTTAAACATCGGGGTCACCATTCTAGAACTTAAAAAATTTGCATAAATTCGTAGATTCAAGTTATTATTCATTATTAAAATTGTATTTTAAATTTATTAATATTGGTTAATATTATAGTTTTGAAAAATATTAGAAAAAGATTTGTAGTAATATACATTAGCTCTTTATTTATATATATATATTTTCTTCTAAATGTAAGCAGATCGCCAGGACAGTTTAGATATGTATATACATATATATGTAGAATATCTCAAGTTGTTGTGAAATCATAAATTCGACACTTAAAAGCTAAAGAGATACGAAATTTTAATTATATTAAGAAGATTACACTTCATCGATGATATTTTCATAGTCCTTTTCCGATTTTTTTTTGGTTTGAGCAACTCTTAAATACTTTTCTATGAAAATTTTCTAATCAACATATGTTTACTTTGAATCTTTACACTCATTCAGCCGCCACCTCTCCAGGCGCACACCACATTAACAAAGTTGATAACCCCACCATATACCGTCCCACCATCCCCATCAATTATAGTGTAACCCCGTCAATCTACCCTTAAACACTTGGTTTTCTTTTTAAAAGTGTAACTGTGCCATTTTGTGATCTAAAAATATGCTCCTTTACATACATACATATGTACATATGTATGTAGGCATGTTACATATGTATGTATGTATGTATGTGTGTATATAAGACTTAGTCTAGTATATATGTACATATGTAATTAAGTCTGCCCACGACGCAAGATTCGCATTTGCCATATTCTCTGCACCTTCTTATTTCCCTTTACACCCGCTCCTCTGGACATGGCGCCCCTAAAAGAAACTATTTCTAAAAGCGGGTGCCGGTTTTTCCCACCTACCACAAATTGGCGCCCAAGGTGGGGCCACCCACGTAAGCAGTAGCAACAGTACCGGCAGAAGCAGCAGCAGCAGGCAGCAGCCGCCGTAGCCGCAGCCACAACGCAAAACGTCCCCCGGGCAGAGCTTTAAAGACGACAGAGAGAAAGAGACAGCAGAGCAACAGAGACAGCCAGCAACAAATGTGTGTGAGAGAGAGAGAGAGAGAATAAGTGAGTAAGCAAGAGAGAGAGCGAGAGAAAGAGAGGGACTGGAAGCTTGCGCAGCAGTTAGTTAGTCAGTTGAGGCTCTCTTTGGGGGCAAGCATTTTGGGCAAAGTTTTCTGAGTCAGAGTCTCAGCAAACGGCTTGGCAAGCGGACGTTGCAAGTCGGCGTGGCAAGCAGCCAAGAAAATTCACAAAAATAATCCAACACCAAAAAAAAAAAAAAAAAAAAAAAAACAAAAAGTGTCCACAAAGTTGCAAAAGGTGTGGAAAAAATTTCTTTAATTTTATTTCGTTTTTTTTTTTTTTTTATGGACAATATTTTTCTATATTTTTGTCCTGTATTTTTTTTTTGGAATAGCACCTATAAAAAAAATGTACAATTTTTTGTGATGCAAAATAATTGAAATTTTGTTTTCGCAATTTTTCAAACAAACAAATATTAACATTAATTTAGTTACACCCAAAATACAAAAAGCAACAACAACAATAATAACAAGAAAACTTGTTTCGCTTGGCTCTCATCCTCTTCTTCAGCTGCTGGCTAGCTGGCTGCTGCTGCTGCTACTACGTTGTTGTTGACGTCTGCGCCGGGTTTTTCGTTGTCGCCTCCACGCGCAGTTAACTGACTATCCAAGTATTAGTGTAGCTGTATCTCTCTCTATATGAGTGTGCTTGTCCGTGTGTGTGTGTGTTTTTAAGTGTTTCTTTGTGTGTGCCTGTTTGTTTGTTGTGTTTGCAACTCCATTGGGAAAAAGAGATGAGCAAGAAACAGAGCTCCGGTGTGGGGTGGGATGGTTAGGGGGGCGGAGGCCCAAAGATATATCCAGCAGCAGGCCTTAATAAGTATCTTTATTTTTTTTTTTTCGGTGTCTGCTGTCGGTGTATCTGTGTGTGTGTGTGTGTGTGTTTGCTGCGTATGTGTCCATGTGTTTGTCGTTGTGTGAGAGAACCGGCTTTTTGTTTGCTTTTGCATTTTTTTTCTCTTCTCATTTTTATTTTATTTCTTTCTTTATCATTATATTGTTGTTGTTAATTTTGTTGTTTGTGAACGAAAGTTGCCAAATTGGCTTACATTTATTTTTTTCCTTCTCTATTTTGTAAGTTCCAAGAACTTTTCAACAATAATGTGTGTGTGTTTGTGTGTATAATCTACAAATTTGTTTAATTTTTGTTGTTTTCAACTTGTTGTTATAGTATTTTTTTTTTTTTTTTTGATAGTTTGCCTGGCCAAACGATAATTTTTCGTGTGTTGTTTGAATGGAAATTTTCTAAAAATTAATTAAAAATAATTAAATGGCAAAAGCAGAGAGAGAACATTTTGTCGTCGAAAGGGAATTATGGAAATTAAATTTATAATACAATAAAAGATAGGAAAAAGTTTCTACACTTAGTTAATTGTCTGTGGAAAGTCATCATCTTAATTTGTTGTTGTTTTAGTTTTCTACTTGTCATACTTTGATCTCTATTGAATTGTCGCTCCACATGACCTTTGTACACTTCTGTAAAGCATTCAAAAATAAACAATAATTATACATATGTATATTTATTTTTGTCTAAATTACTTGTAATGCTTTTTTATTTGAAAATCAACAATCACGACTAGTTAACTAGACAACCTTGATGAAAACAATTTAAACAATTTAAACTTCTTCCAAAACAAAGGTGTTTAATTAAAAATTTAAAAACGATTGTTTTGATTTTAAACAATTCTGTTTTTGAATCTGTGCAAATATAAATTTGGGGTTAGATGCTTTTATTTTACAGATCAGCAAATATATAAAAGCAAGTTTATTAAATTCGAAATTAAATGCCATGGAATTATACTAGATCTATTTAAAATGAAATCTCAAAACCTTTTTTAGAAATTTTTAAGCATAATTTTCCTTTTTAAAACTAATCACTAATCCCAATTTGTCTTCATTTTCTTTGCAGATTCTCTCTTTTAATTTTTGTTTAATTAAAAGAAAACAAAATAAAATATATAAAAATATATATATATCGTATTTTGTCTTTAATTCAAAACAAATATAAGAAATAAATTATATAAAATAAAAAAAACACGGAAAAAAAAATAAATTGTAAATATGTTTCTTTGCCTCAAGTTTTATCTATGCATATAAAATGAAAAGTTTAAATTAATATTTAAATAAATAAGAATGAAACTTTCAATTTTTTTTGTACAAAACTAATTTGTAAGCCCAAAAAAAAAAGATAAAAAAGATAAAAAAGAAAGAAAAGAAAAGAAGGAGAAAAGTTATTTAAAACCATCTTTAAAGTTCTTGCATGCGCCAATGAAAACGTCGCATCAGTTGAACGCGTCCAATTTTGTTGATTACGACGCTACCGTTGCCAGTGTCCTCCAGCCGCAACTAGGACATTTTTCGTATAATCATCATCAACATCATCATCAGCAACACCAACAACAACAACATCATCATCAGCAACAGCAGCAACAGCAGCAACAGCCGCATCAGCAGCATTCAAATGATACAAATTTCTATCCTTCAACTGCGAATGTAGTGAAAGTCACGCCCCAACAGGTCAGCATTGGCATTAGCTGTGATCTAACGGCAATTGGGGAAGAGAAACGTCTCCACCACCATCAACACCAACAACAGCAGCAACAATCGCAACAACCACAACAACAACAACAGCGTGGTGTGATTGTAAAGCCAAAGGATCAAGCAGGAGCCATCATAAATAAGCGTAAGCGTGAAACAGGTAAGCAAAATGAATCTAAAATATATTTAATACATAATTGTATGATATAAGGGATATTCCTAACAGGATTCAAGGATATGTTTATTAAGAAAATTCTAAACTTCGAGCGAAATCTACATAGAATTTCATTTCTCCAACATTTCATTTTCATTTTTCCATAACTCGAACGTTCTTAGAGGGATTTTGGCACTTCGAGTTGGGGAAGTTCGATGCAAGTTTTAGAAAAAATTGGATCGCATAGAATCGTGATCAAATAGATATCTCTTGTAGCTAATTTCGAATGATATTCGAACTAAAAATAGTTGCACTTTTTGATAATTTGGTAAATTTGACTGATTTGAGTTGAGTTATCGTTATCATACACGCACAACGGACCCGTTCAAACTTATTATTATTATTGTTATATAGGTATCAATACTTATGATTTGTTGCCGTGTGCTGGCACACTCACACATACACACACACACACACTCACTCGTTCACACAAACAAATTTTTGGGGCTTATCATGGTCTTCTTTCTAATCAAAATTAACGCCACGACAACAAAAAAAAAAAAAAAAGAAAACATCAGCAGGAGCAGCAACGGCTCAGCGCTCACATGGCTTCAGTTTGAAGAACACTACTCACTCTCTTCTACCTCTCTCTCTCTCGTATTTCTGGCTGGGCTGTATGTCTGTCTGTCTGTTTGTTGGTCTTTCCTCTCTGTCCCTCTCATTTTTGGCCAGACGTCTTTCGTTCTTTTGCTGTCATGTTATGTATCTCCGATTACGTTTGTATGCTGAAACTTGTCTGTCTCAATAGCAGCCAGGGCAAGGCATAGGCCAGTTGACACCCGCACCGTATGTACATGCCACCCCCCCCCCTCTAGCTAAACCTAAAGACACTCTCTTTCTCTCTCTTTATTTTTTGTTGATGTTTTTTGTTTTTATTACCTTCTATGTATTTGCATACCCTATATGCCAAAAAAAAAATGGCATATTCGACTGGAAAATAAGAATTTCCCTGATATATGTTGTGATGTTTTATAATACATATATAATATAATGTCTTATGTAATATATAGTCTTACTAAATTTGTTAGCTTGGCTTGTTTACAGTCTCTTCGTTATGGTCTCCATAGACGATCTCGATTCGAATGCTTCAAATTATTTGAAGAAGAAATCACAGTTCATTTTAATAGAAAATGTAGTTTTAATTCTTCTACGTAATAACAAATTTTCATAAACTACATCATATATGTACATAGTTTTCTTTATAGAAACGAACGGAGCTATGTTAAGTGATGGTTAAAGCCATGATCGGGTTAAATTGCTAAGCGTATATATATTATACATATAGTAGTAACTTCTGCTCCTTGGGCTTTCTTTTTTGTTTTTTATATTGTTTTTGCATGTTTTGCGTTCTGTTGCTCTGCTTATTTGCTTTTATATATGTATGTATGTAGATATATTTTTTTTTGTCTTTTATTATTATGACTTATTGTTTGATATCTCACACATACATAAACACACATTTTCATTGACACACACACACACGCAATCAAAAAACATAGAAGGTCGCTCTCTCTCTCTTTCTTTTTCTATATGTACATACATATATTTTTATTTTATTTTGTTTTGCATGGTTCCCACCCCCCCCTCTCAAGTTTCGCTTCTCATTGAAAATTCCAACGGACGCAATTACCACCCCAATTGTCTCCCAATCTAAGTTAAGTTATTCTTCTTCTTCTTGTTCTTCCTTTTCCCTTTCCGTCTTCTTCTTGTTCTTTCGTCGTCTCTTTTTCTTTTTTTTTTTTGCTTCAATTTGGTCTATAGGTTTTCGTGTTTGTGTTTTTTATTTTTTTCTTTCTCTTTTTGTATTTTTTTTTTGTGTATTTCCTTCTTTATTTTATTTATTTTTCGCTTATTGCGACTTATAAAAAATATTGTTGTTTGTGTTTTTTTTTTTTTTTGCGTTGTCGTCATCCAGCGAAACGCTGGAATGAAATAGATTTAGTATAGACCTATTTTTTTTTTTTTCATTTTGTACTTCTTTAAATGGTTTTCTGTACCTTTAATCATCAACATCATCATTATTCATCCATATGCTTAACATATGAAATTTTTAATCCAGATCGTGCATTTTATTATTTTCATAAATATCAGCAATACTATGATAACTATATTTAAGATTGATTGACCACAATGATAAAGATTGTTGCTCAAAAATAAATAAGTTTATATTGCTTCCGAGCTGAGATATGCTCAATGCGAAATTCCGCCAGTTGATAACTGAATGAACACTTTTTTTAATACCTTATTATAAAATGATGTAAATCTTTTGTTAGTGTGCAAATGGAAACTGCAGAAAAGTCAGCATACCAAATTCTACAGATTCTAGGTGAGAAAAGTAAGGGCTTACCAAAATATAGTGGTATTAGGATAACTTTTCGTCCATTTTATACATTTGTGATATTTCAAATTCAAACATAGAATTATAAACAATATTCAAATACTTTTACATCTTGGAATTCTCCACTTGAATTGGGCTTAGACGATTACCCAGATAAACCTTAGATTACAATCTTTAATTAATGAAAACAAGTTTCTTAAATAAAAAATGTTGAGAATTTACATTCATCATTCATTAAACTACATTTGAGTTCTCTTAAACTTCTTGAAACAAAAAATAAAATGTTTAAACTTTAAATTTTTTATTTAATTCATTTATTTCTCGATGTAAGCTAGAAGTGAAACAATTTGCTGAATATGTTGTCTACATGTGTTTCAAGTATGTATGTATGTACATACATATATAATGACGAGGGTCATTCAACAAGTAATGCTGCGGCAAATATGTATCATAGAAGCAAGTCATTCAATCAATATAAGAGCTTTATGTGTTGAGCATAAATTTCTAGTTGCAGAGGGTAGATTATCCTTTGGGAACTCATCTTATACAGATACACATATTCACATACATGCCTTGACTTACACTCCGACCTTGTTCCATTGAACTTGCATTTGTATGAAAACCTCCAGGTGGGCCAACATTTTCCATTAACTTATGTATAGTAGAAATTGCAGGCATTCATAAATTAGAAAAAATGAAGCAAACAAAAATCATCCCTGCCGACTTTGTGTATACCCTTTATCAAGTAAGGATAAGTTTAAAGTTTTGGTCAAGTCTCAATCGACTATTGTTGATGCTTATGGAGAATATATATACATACATTTATATATATAAATGATTATTTAGTCGAAAATGTTTCCTTTATCCTTTTTAGCGACTTTAATATACCCTTTTGCCCTATATGGGTACGGGGTGTAAAAACTCCAGGACACGGGCCTTTATATATGTACATACATACATAAATATGGCCTGGGGTGACGGCGGTACTCATTCGTTTTAGTTTGTTTTTTTTTTTTCGTTTCTTGTTACCTATTACATGACCCTCGTATATACCTTTCAGATAACTAACCTTACCGGCAATAACAGCTGCTGTCATATAAATTCGTTGGCATTTTCGTTGTGTTGGCTTTTTGCACTCAATGTCTAAACCCCTTGACCATTGTTGCGTTCGGTGGTTGTCCCGTTGTCGAGTTTACCATCTTTACTCACACCCTAAACAAAAACAAAAAATAGAAACCATCAAGGTCTCTCGTTTCCATTTAGCATTTAACGATGATTAAGAAATATATAGTTTAAACGATTACTCTCCATTTACTAGATAGAAATGCGTGCGGCGTGGTCAAAACCAATTACTTTTATTTGTTGACTTTGGACATCGATTTTATGGTAGCCCGCCATTCCCACTTCCATTGCCAGTAAACCCTAACTAACTATCTCTATCTCTCTCTGTCTATATGTATGCAACCACTCTGTATCCCCCCCTCTCTCTTTACTTTTCTCTTAAACTTTATCGATTATTTAAATATTCATTTAATTTTCATTTGCATATATCTTTACACAATTAACTAGGCCTCTGCACCAACACGAGGGCAATATTATTCATAGGATTTTTTTTTTTTTTTTTGTAGTTGTTGTTATTGTTGGGGTTGGGTTCGCTTTCGGTTGGTCGTTGGGCTTTTCGGAATCTGAAATTTCTTGTGGAATTTTTAAAGCTACGTGATGTCTTGCATGAAAATTTCATTTACATTTTCTCACTCTCTCTCTCTCTCTGTCTCTTTTTGCCTATCTATCTGTCTGTCTCTTTCTCTCTTTTACACCAACACACAGACAAAATAAACAACAATAACATACAATTTTTGTCATTGGAGAACTGACTGAAAAATTATTTTATTTCAAAAAAAATAAAACAAAATAAGCGAAAATAAAACTAAATTGAACTTAAAGTTGACAACAAGTTTGTCGAGTTGTTTTTATTTTTCACTCTGTGTGTATGTATGTATGTGTCTTTGTTTTGTTGTGATTGACATGCGAGGGAACTTTGTCTTCTCCTCTCCTCTCCTCTCTCATAAATGTAGTTTTACCTGTCTGCCTGCCTTAGCAAAGACTTTGTTGTGCGTGGGCTGCTGCTGCTGTTGTTGTCTAGAATGTCTTTGAAGAAACCTTCGCTATTCCATTGGGTTGTTATAAAAGGGAGCAACATAGCACATGGGCAACAGTGCGTATGCGTGGTGGGAAGTTCACAACATTGTTATCCAAGTAGTGATGCACCAAAATATAAACATTTTAAAGTGCTTTTGACAGCTGAAAATACCAATATATTTTTAGGGTTTTTTTGTCATTCATTTAGTTGACCACGATTCTTATCAAGTATGACTAAACATAAAGTTTATATATATGTATATCTTAAATGTATAGGTAAAACGTTTAATGAGTAACATTACAAAAAAGAAAAACCCATTTATCATTCCAAAGAATAAGCATGAAATTGTAATTTATAAAAGGAAGTAAATGAAGTCATTTAAAGTTATTTTTCATTATAATTATTATTCAGGAAAATCCTTTTTTCCCAACAATTATTGAGATACATAAATTTCCCCATCTATAAGTGTTCAATCTGTAGTAGAACAAAAGAAAATGCTAAAGATTCATTTTCTTTTTTTTTCTTTGTAACTTAAAATCACCTGAAAGCAGAATATGGAAGAGTCGAGAAGGCAGAAACAGGAAGAAGGGGGAAAAAACAGCATAAAAGGAGAGTAGAGCAGGCTCTAACCACCACCCGGTTATACTGGTTGTTCGTTGTATTGGGTGAAATTTGCAAAAACAAAAAAAAAAACACCTACACGTTGCCGTTGGGTTGGGTTGCAGCTGCATTTGTAGCTGTCTAAACTCCTTTCACCCACTCATTCACACACACACACACAGACACATAAAGAGATTGCATGAAGAAAGTCTCATTTTGGTTTGGTTTCTGTTTGGTGGTTTAGGGCAAAGTCAGGGTCAGGAAATTATTATTAGCCCGAGCTCTAAAGAGATTTATGAGCGAAAGTATTGTATCAAAAGAAATAACCGAAAAGGCAACGAAAACTTTTGTGATCAAGCGAATAGAGAGGGTTGGGGGTAAAGGGGCCAGGCGCTTAAAACCGCGAAGGAAGAAGGAAATTAGGCCAGGCTGCAATCAAGTGAGGGAGAAAGAGGAGAACGACAAAGAAAAAAATGATTGTGTTCTGAAAGTTACTTTAGAGAAGAAACACTGATCTTATCTTTACATCATAAACATTACCTTGAAATTAATGCCAAACAAGAATTTGACACGATATAATCTTCATAGTCTTAAGGCAGGAAGAGAGGTTAAAATAATCTAATCGGTGGAGCAGATACTTTTTTATCTAAACTCTTCTTTTTTAAGTGAAGGCCCTTACATAGGTATAATAATTTCTGATTTATCATTAGTTAGATAAGCTTACCCTTAATTTCATATACTTAAGTGATAAGATAGACAGGTTTTATATATCTTTTAGAATCTTTATATAAAACTTAATTTGAATTACTTTCGATAAGCGATCCACTGAATTTTAATGAGTTTTTAGCTTAATGAACCCTGTGAAAACTGTGGGGAAGAACAATATTATATATAGTAAGATTCTAAAAACTATTTATAGTATTCATTTATTTATTCAAATTAGAATCTAAAAATTATAGAAATTTATAGGATGTGTGTGCTGTTTTGGTTGCAGTTCTCAATTGTTGATCAATTATGATTATTTAGTTGTTTTCGTATTATATTTTTCTGAAAATTGCAAATCTAATATATGTTATTAATAATATTTTTTGTTGTCTCTCGTTTCAGGTAAGCATCATAAACAATTTGGAACCCACTTTTTTTGATTTTACGTGAGTGAGTTATATATATTTTTTTTTTTGTGTTCGAGTAGCTTTTTGTATTGTAATTAATGAAAGAACTGGAACTGAACTGAAGCTGAGCGGACGGACGAATTGAGACTGTTTTTTTTTTGTTGTTCAGTTTGTTGTTCATGGCTGATAACTTTCAAAAATCTCTCTAGCCATCTCTGTCTTACTCAATATAAATGCCTGAAAGTACATTGATTTCAATGTATTTTTTTTTTCTTCTGTGCTTTTTGTTGTTGTTGTTGTTTTTCTGAAAGATCATCAACAAAGTTGAGAAATCGAACCAGTTTTCGTTGAGAACTTGTTTCACACACAGCAACAGCAGCAGCACACTCGCAACTTGAAAATTATTTTTTAAGTATATATATATATATATATACAATATATATATATTTATTTCTTTTCTTTTTGGGGAGTTTTAATTGAGTTTTGGGCTGAGGAATAGCAGCCAAGAAATGGAGGTCAAGTCAAAAAAAAAAAAAAAAAAAAGTGTACATTGTGTGTATATCCCTATATAAATTTATCATCAGAGTGACCGAATGAAGAAAATTCGCCAATGCCTAGGCAATATGACGACGATGTATCTGGTCGATCTCTTGTTGAAAATGAACATTGTTGATGATAAACCTTGAAGTTAGTTTTGCTTGCTGCTTGATTGTTGTTAAGCGAATGGCAATGTCTCTGCGTCACTTGTTTTATGGTCGTTCTTGATGTTTGTTGTTACTGTTGTTGTCCAGTTCAGTTCATGACAATGCACAGGGTCTTATTTCAATGGACGAATGTTGTACACAGATACAAAACGTGCAATGTCTATGGAAATTGAATCTAAATTGGGTTAACAAGTGTTAATGGACAATTCCCCTCACAACAGACGACAGTAACGAGAACAGCAACAGTAAAAACAGCAACAACAACAATGACAAACAAACTGAGAACCAACTGCATCTACACACTCATACATACAAAAGATACAAAATAAAAAGGGAAAGACATAAAAATACGAGAATGTGTGTAAGTGTGTGTGTGTGTGTGTGTGTGAAATAGGGAAATAAAAGTAGGTACAGTATCAGCATATGAAAAGATATTGCTATACCGTTATTGTGGTGTGCCTATTGTTGATATCAAACATGGACAATTTACGCATAGAAACCTTTTTTTTCCATTTTTATTTTTTTTTGTTCTGTGACAATGAACTTGACTTGATTTTAGCAACATGAAAAAGTTGAAACCCCACGTTCCAAGTACTATGATATGGTGGTATTCTTTCATTGAGGTCGCTAAAATGTATTGGCAAAATAGTGTGGCTGTATATCTATATGAGAAAATTACCAAATAAAATAGAATTTCTGATTACAATTTGAAAAGTAATCTTGTCAATGTATCCAACGCCTCAATAGATCTTTATTACATTTGGCATATAAATGCCATAAAAATCACTTTTGATTTGGCCTTTATTTAAGCCATTTGGTGTATATCTTACCTCAAGGTGTTTCTTCCCCTATACCTCCCTTTTTTTTTTTTTCTCTTTCTTTCTTTTCGCCTCGTCTTATTGTTAGTTATCCAATCAGTTTCAATCAATATTAATGAAATTCAACCTAGCAGCAGCAGCTGCAGCCCCATTTGGCTTTGGCTCATTTGGATTACGCAAATCAGCTAAAGGAAAAGTGTAAATAGAAACGAAAATTAAATAATATCAAAAGCTGCTTAAATCGTAAAAGGAAATAAGAAATTCGAAGCGAAATGCAACAAAGTGTGTGTGCCTGTCTGTGAGAGATAGATTAAAAAACAAAATAAATAGAAAATCGAGAAGAAAAAAAACCCCAACAACAAAGAAGAAAACAAAAAAAATATAAAGAAATGTTGCTAAATAAAATGAATACAGAAATAGAATAGAATTTTTTTAAATTACACAACAAAATGGAAGAGCGGATCGGGGGGCAGTGGAAACAAGTAGGGGGCGAGAGGTACATCCATAGCCAAAGAGGAGAAGAAAACTGAATGGGGGGCGCGCATCGTCACAACACATTAAACGCAATTATAGAAAGTCAATTGAGACACAGCAGCAACAACAACAACAACAACATTAGCAATAGCAAGTAAAATTGCGCGGGCGTTGAAAGGAAAAACAGTGTACAAGAGAGAGCGATAGAGGGAGGTATTGAGGGAGAAGTAAAGAAAATCAACCGCTGCCCGATTCCCCACCATTTCCCCCTTTATGCCCGTCCATCTACATATATTTTGTTGATGTCAACGTCAAAGTTGCCATCCCAGTTGACAGTAGATGATGATGTTGATGATGATGATGATGATTTTGGATGGCAAATTGTGGAGCACAGGCAGAAAGAGAGAGAGAGATAGAGAGGGTATATAGAAGCTTGGGAATGGATGAACAAATAACTACAACACACGCGCCGGGTCCAGATCCAGTTATTTGCTTAGCCCGGCACCTTCATTCGTTCGTTCGTTTGTTCGTTGGTTCGTTGCTAATTTTCATTTTGCATAGCGTTAGAGAAAAATGGCGTTGATACGAGTTTAGCAACCAACCAAACATAATCCTTTGCTGGAGGCACAGATAAATGGCAGACTAGAGAATGCACGGTGAATGTACAATATACATACATATAAATATATGTATATATATACATAATACATTACGAAATATACAGTAAAAGTTCTTTCCCAAGCAAAAAAAAAAGAAAACAGCAATGATTCGACTTGGTGAACTTTCTACCAAAATAAAATGATAATTTCTAAAACAAAAAAAAAAAAAAACACAACATAAAGAAGAGGAAAATTTTATTTTTTATAATTTGCATTTTAATCAGACAGTCTTTTTTCTATAACTTTTTCTGTAATATCTCTTTGCTAATGAAAATTCTCTCATTTCTAAGTATTTTATTGTTTGCAATATGCAGTCACACTTTTTTTTTATAACATATAATTTTTCATTTCGATCAATATATATATCTTTTTTTTTATATTATATTTTTTTTTTTGGTAGCCAGTCTTCACTGTACTTATTTATAGGTAAAGCTTATACCATTATCTCCTGTTGCCTTTTTTCCACAGCTTAATTTGTAAAGCCCTTGGGTGGGATGCAATGCGAGGGTCGAGGAATAGAAGAGCTTAACAATTTAGCTCTGGCTAGGGAATTGCCTGTGAAAACGATTCTATCGCATACTTCCCTTTTTTTTTTCTCTTTCTATTCTTCCCTCTCTCTTTGCCACTGTCCCACCTGCCACCTTGCCACCCCTGACTGCCACACTGCTATCACATTACCACCTATCTTTCTCTGTCGTCTGTGTTGGTTTTATTATTATTTTGTTTTTCTTATCGAACTATCGAGCTGTTGCGCTGCTGTCGCGCTGTCTGTTTATTATTATTATTATAGTATATACATATATATATATATATATTTTTGTTGTTGTTGTTGTATTTTATTATTATTTTCTTTCGCTTTCTACAGGTGTGTTGTCAATGTTGTGCGATGACTAATGGGAGATTTTATTTCTGCTTTTATTTCTACGCTTCTGTCTCTCTCTCCCTCTTTTGCACTTTTGAAAACAAGTTTTCAACTGTTTTTTTTTTAGTCGCAGCAACGATTTGCGATTATTAATTATTGTTGTTGGTATTAGTGTTGTTGTTGTTGTTGTTTTGCAGGGGCGTTCGCGTCATATGACTCAAACTCAAAACAATCATCAAACAAACAATAGCCCCAAAAAAAATATATATATAAATAAATAAACTTGGTTCTGTGCTGATTTTTTGTTGTCTGTTTCAAAATGCGGATATTTCAGTTATTATATTTTTAAATCTACAAATTTGTATAGTGTTTCCAAGGTTTGGTTTTGTTTTGTGTTATTTTTTTTTTTATGTGGAGTATCTGTTTTTTTTTTTTTATATATATATAAATATTATACAAAGAGTACAACCATATGGTGGGAGATGGAGGTTTTATCCAAGGTCTATCAGTTTGTTTTATATATAAAAAATGAATTATTTCTAATTCGTCTCTGGATGCTATTTCTTCTTCTGTGTATGAGGATTTTTTTTTTCTTCTCTTCTTGAAATTCCCTTCAAAAATGTTTCAAAAATAGATTACAGAAAGAGCAGCAGCAGCAGCAATTTTCATATTCAGTGACAGAGCAGTGCCTTAAGAATGGTAGCCAGAAAGTCTCCAAATAGCAACCGATTGCCCTACTCAGCGGTCAAACAACTGCCACAACGTTGGCCGCCATTTTCTTGTCAAGAAAATAAAGAAAACAAAAAAAAAATATATATATATGCGTGTAAATTGTCCGCTAAAAAAAGCAGCCGCCAACAAATATTTTCAACGTAATTACAAGACCACGGCAAGAAGTGTGGGGAGTTTGGCTAGGGGGCGCCACCATCATTGCATTATAAATTACATTTCTTTTAACACCCTGCAAAAGGAAAATCTAGGGGTATATAAGGTTTTGCATAAAGGAAAAATGGTTTTACATGTAGCCGGGCTAAGCTTGGAAAACCTTTAACTATATCATATCGATCATATAATTTGAAATAAGATGTTTCGAGGAATTTTAATTAAAAGTGTTAGGGAATCATTGTTAAGAAATTTTCCTATGAAAATGTCCTAGAAAAAAACTTCTGAGGAAGATTTCCTTCAGAATTTCCAAAGAATCTCAATAAAATATTCCCCGAAATTCCTGAGAAATTTAATTTAGTTGTTCCATTATCAATTACTTTGTGGTGTGGCTGTTTTGGGGTCACCTTGATACCACCCACCACCCTAGTTCTACATGACCGAAGTTAGCTTAGCTCCTCAGACAGATATGTTTAGGTTAACCTTTTTTAGGGTATTTTAAATTCTTTACCCCAAATGTCAACATTTGAAACATTTTTTTTGTTATGTCGCAAATAAAATTTAAATAAGTCAAAAAAGAAGAAATATTTTACAGCATGTGTCCGAGTACAACAAAAAAAAAAAAAAAAAAAAACAACGTTGCCTGACTGCACTTTTCTATTTTGTGGTTGGTTTTTTTTTTTTCTTTACCATTTTATGGACGACTTTTACACGGGAATTTATTATTTTAGTTGTTGGTTTTAGAAGGGGGTCCACATTTACGTCTTCGCATAACTTTGTCGCGGTTTTATTTATGCTTTTTACTAGAAACGTCGACAACTTTGCCAATGTAATTTTTCTTTTTTTTTTCTTTTCGAGAAGGTAGTTTTCGTTTAATATGCTGCAATATGCACGATTATGTATTAAAAGACTTGAAAATATATTTTAGAATTCATTATAAAGCTAGAGAAGAGGAAAAAACTAGATGCATCAAGTTTTTAAATATGTGCAAAAATTATATACATATATATTTCTTTCTTTCTGTTGTTATTGAAATCTAATGTGCTTTAGGATCTTTTGTTTATTATTCGCAACGTATTACAAAAGAAAAAAGGGTATCAGTACAATCTTCCTTTACAAAGTTTTGTTGTTTTTTTTTTTGTTACGGTTTCTTGAGGGGGGTGGGGTTAACGTTCTTAAAACTTTGTGCAAATCAAAATATATTTCATAAATTTTTGTTTTGTTTTTCTGTGCCCATCATTTAATCTATTAATCATTTAAGACATCACAGAAAGCTTTTCTTAATCCCCATCTCAATCCCCGCTTTTCATTCTTCTAATAATATAATGGCCAACACTGACAAATTCATGTAGAAAACTCATTAAACTTGTTTAAATATGAAACGACATTCCATAAATCTCAGGAGCAAAAGCCGTTTTGCTTGCTAGCAATAACAACATTAATTAGAAATTTTGTATAATTTATTAAATTAATGCTTATTTTGTGCAATGAATTATGTTAATAGCTGTGAAACAGCGAGAGAGAGAGAGAGTGTGATAGTGAGATACTTTCTGCCTAATTTGCTCCTGTTTCTGCTCCTTCACCTTCTCTCTCTCTTGTCTTTTCTTTTTCTTCTTTTTGGCCATTGTAAACTTGAGTAGGCTACTTTTCAATTCTCTACAAGAAATGCAAGTCAAGTGAATTGTGGTAGGCAAGGGAAGTGAGCGAAATATGGCTAAGATGTTTTAAGGGGTGAGAAAAGAAGGGGAGTGCGGATTGGGTGGCAGATATAGAAACTGCCAACTGTCAAGCCCACATTGGACAGCAGCAAATGGCGCCAGTTACTCTCCGGCAGCCCACTCTCAAGAGTCTAAAGTGAAACTTGTCTTGGTTTTTTATTTTTATTTTGTTTGCTTACTGCTGTTGCTGTTGCTGTTGCTAGTCCGGCCTCCACATCAACACCGTCTGGTTGGAACCTCTAGCAGTTCCCCTTCATGCTCCCATGCTTCTCTATATATATATATGTATCTCTCTCTCTCCTTGTGTCTCTGTCTGTTTGTAGTTTGCTCTCCTTTTTCGCTTGATGTGTATGTCTGTCTATGTGTGCTTCTTTTTCCCCACTCTGAGTCATAGTTTTGGATTTTGTGGGCTCTCCGGTTTTAGTCTTAGTCATTTGGCAAAATGTTGCAACATATAACCTTCTTTGACTAGAAATAGATTATAATGAGCGTTTGCCTTCAATGATGTCAGCATTGTCTGGACTTTCTTTCTCCTTGGCCTGCTGCCTGTGCGCGACCCTTTGCCTTCACTCTCACCCTAACACACACACACACACCACACCAAACCCCACCACATACAAATGTCATTGAGAATTTCCCAAAAACAAGCAAGATTTTATATATATTTGTTTGGGTTTTTCACGTTGCCTTCTCTCCCTCGCTCTCACTCCCTCTCTCTCTCTGTCTGTCTCTGTCTTACTCTTTGCTCAATAAAGTTTTCTTCAGTTCTTGTTTTTTTGTTTTTTTTTTTCGTTTTTTCTGTGGCAAGTCTTAATGCATATAATTTTACCATACCAAAAAAAGTAGAAAACTTGAAGCTTTTCATTTCCGTTGAACTATTGGATTTTCCTTCTATTATTATTATTATTACTATTTTGTTTTTGTTTCGTTGTTGTTTTTTTTTTTATATATGTATTTTATATTTGTGGGTTGTGGCCACGCCCACTTTTATAGGCTAAATTTGGCTTTCATTTGCCAGGGGTCTTTGAACTTGTTTGTTGTTGGCGTTTTTGCGGCTCATAACATTTTATGTTCCTTTCGCGCTGCTCTTCTTCTTATTGTTATTATTGTTTTTGTTGCTGTTGTTGTTGTTGTTGTTGGTGTTGAATTTTGTTCTTTATAGCCAGTTGCCTGAAATGAAACACATTTGGTGTATATGATGTATGTATGTATGTGAGTTTCTGTTTGTGCAACATGGTGTATGAGTAATTTTTATGCTTCTATGTATGTGTATATCTATATTGCGTATACGCATAGTGGCAACTTGAAATTATACAATATTTTTAATTTAAGGGGAAAATCGTTATCTAAATGTGTGACTTGAATATGATTTATAGAATTCCATATAATTTTGGTACTTTTATATACATATATGGATTTCATTTGAAAGTTATAGATACAATTAAATTGAGGTTGTTGTTAGGGGAAGAGGGTGAGGGAATGATGATGGTTTCTTTTGCTTTCTTTTTGATAGAATGACAAATGGAAATGAGTGCAATTCGACATAACTATCAAAAGGAGGGGCGTTGCCTGTCAAACAAATGTATGAAGTAGAACAGCCACGCCCCATTTTGATAACTAATAATGTTCCCCACAAACAAACACACACATATACATACATACATACATACATACATACATACAGAAAGAAGAGGAGTCATCCATTTGTTTTTGTATCGTATCGTATTATTGCCATATTTTAGATTGCATCGATCCATGTGTATATATAGTATATGTATACATATGTGTAATATGCGCACACGTAAAACCAATTGCAATATGATGAATTATTTTACAAGTCTTATTGGGGATGGGTAGAGATGGAAATGGAATAAAAAAAAGGGGGTGGCAAGCAGGTGAAATGAAGTAGATTGGCTAATGAGTGTGTGAATTATTCAATAGGCACAATATTGAATGCTCTCACTCGGCTTGGGGTTTACTGGTAGTAGTAGTAGTAGTTTTGTTTTTATAGATTTTTTCTTGTTTCTAGGAGGAGGAGTGATGACCCGATCAACACACATACATACATATATACACATATATGTATGTTTATAATGATTTCTTATCGTTATCAATAGACGTAAGACATACGGGAGGGGGAAAAATCATTGACAAGTCCGATGCACTGAAAACAGTTGGAAAGACATAGAGATAGAGGCCTGACTTATCATTGTTATATATGTTCATACAAATCGCAATAAATTAACAATGAAAATCTGTTTAAAAGCATCTACACTAACAACATTTCTATACATAGTTAATCAGTTATAAAGGGTGTCTCTATTTCGTTCTAAAAAAAAAAAAAAAGAAAAAAGTACCCTAAACTAAATTAATTGTAGATTAAAATCATACTCAATGATTCTTTTTTACCTTTTTTTTTTGTGAAGGAATTCTGTGAAAAATATTTCGTTTATATCTTATCTGTTGGTTCATCTCAACCAAAAGTGGCTAAAAGTGTTTAAACTGCAAAATGCAATTGTTTCTTATATATATACATATATCTATACATATGTGTATATAAATATTTCTAGCCACTAAAATGGCAACAACGCTGTTGCAGTCATGAATGTATGTATGTATGTATGTAGGAGGCAACAATATTGTCTAGCATTATTGTTGGTGTTGTTGTTGTTGCTGCTGCTGTTGTTGCAAAAGCAAAGCACTTTGGACCGATGTCAGTGCACGGCACGACACAAATTTTTCGTTTCGTTTGTTGCGACTATGAGTGGATGGATGGATGGATAGGTAGGAAAAACGATGGGGAGGAGAGTGTATATATATGTAGACACATACATACATACATACACACGTATATACATATGTATTTATATGGTATATATGGTGGTGGGAGGGTGATGGTGCATGAGAAGGAGGCGGTAGAGTAGTTGCACATGGAGGTGGAGTGGGTAATGTCGTTGCACTCGTACCACAACACGCTCGTCAACAATGACAAATCCAGCACAAACAAATATTGGACCACGAAAATGTTGCTGACGACAATTCATGATGATGATGATGATGATGATAATAATAATAATGACGATGATGCATAGAGACGAATGAGACAGTAGTGGGTTGTCCATCAATGGCAGGTGGATATTATCAAGCAATATATGATTATGTGACTAAATGAGTAAAGAAATGTTTTATTTTTAATTAACTAGAGCAGTGACAAAATACGGGACAAACAAATTTATATACATTTATCAGTGTTGGCCAATGATGGCAATCCCATGAGAAGCTATAAAAGAACAATATTTTACAATTTATGTTATACATATACGATTATATGTATATATATTGCCT
The DNA here is from genome assembly GCA_035045865.1 of Drosophila austrosaltans. Lineage (NCBI taxonomy): Eukaryota > Metazoa > Arthropoda > Insecta > Diptera > Drosophilidae > Drosophila > Drosophila austrosaltans. The sequence continues at coordinate 10,081,818 of JAWNOQ010000207.1, forward strand.
CCTATATTATTTTATATTCACAAAATTATAGTAGATCCTTAATAGAATGTCTCTCAACTGCTTAGCGCCTTTGGCTTCCTTTTTATTTTATTTATAGCCTTCAATCGTGTCTGTATCGGTTTGTCCTTAGAGGCTATATATATAGATATAAAATATGCTTAATATGTAGGTTTCTTTGGCATAAAAATACCCTTTTATTTTAGTTTATGAGGCTGCAGAGTAAAAGAAGAAGAGTTTCATTAAAATTCTATCAATGTTGGCAAAAATTTCTAATATCAAAAGTTCACCCAAGAGAGGAGAGAAAAAGAGAGAGAACGAGAGCGTGAGCAAGATAGAGAGAAACCCCTTGAAAGGAAATCATTAAAATGGGTGAAAATCCAGTGGAAAATCCCAAACAAAATGTCAGTCATGTTTTCAACGTAATTTAAATGCAAATAAAAGTGACTAAATCTAATGCTGTTTCCCAGGGGCGACGAGCCATGGAACGAATACAAAAAAAAAACAGCAACAACATATATATATATAAATATAAAGGAATGGAAAGGAAAGGAAATGAAATGAAACAAAGGGAAAGCGTGTCAATTTGATTGGCAAATTCACCACGTCGTTGATGGTTAAGGAGAAGGAGAGAAAGAGAAGAGCAAGTGGTGGAGAGGCAAAACGAAGCAATAAATGAAATAAAATCTCAAATTGCATTTCGAGAGCAAAAGATGCAAGAAAAAAAAAAAAATAAAAACCAACCAATAAAAGAAAAAAAATAACCAAAAGCAATGAACGAATTAAAAAAAAAAAAACATGAAAATCAGAAACTTTAAGATTATTGATTCGCGTTTTTGCATTCCATTGATTTTTGCTCAATGTATCTGTCTGTCTGTCAGTCTGTTTGTCTATCTATTTAGTACAGTTCAGACTGCAATTGAAAAAATGCAATGAGAGAAAAAACAGCAAAACAATATTATTCAAACAGATTCCAAAACGGTTTCGACTTTGCACCCATTTTGTGACTGAAACATACAAAAGTCGGTCAAAAAGTGCATTTTGTTTTCAATTTTTCATGGAAAACGACATTTTATGGTTTTATGTTTTTTTTTTTTTTTTTCGTTGGTCAACTGTAGAAATATGCAGCCACACTAATTTGTAAAAAAAAAAATAACCAATTAAATAGGAACTTTTCTTTAATAAATCAAATTTAAGACTTTCTTTAAAAGACCCTTTAGAAAGATTCTCTTCAAGTTTTTCCTTTATTATTATTTTTGAGTTTTTGTTTCTTACTAAAAATATGCAGCCACACTATTTTTCTTTATAATGAAATAATATGCAGTTTGTTTAGTGCCATAGTTGGGTTCTTTCTATGGTTGTTAATGTTTTTCTTGCTCTTGTTGTTGTTGCTGTTGTCGGTGTTGAATCTACACCAAATGTCGTTGTTCCAGTTCTCCAATGATGACTTGTTGGACTTGTCGCCTGTCTGACTACTTGGCCTGTTGTCTGTCGATGCTGTTGTTGTTGTTGTTATTCTTGTTGATGCTATTTATGTGGTTGTTATCATCATCTGGCATGGTGGACACTTGGTAAAGCTTCAACGTTCCTTCCCTTCTTGACGCGCATTTTGACCTCAATTGAAGTTGACTGACTTTGCTTTGGTTTTGGTTTAACTTGTTTTTCTTCCTACCCTACAGTGAGAGTCAAAGGTAAACTCAGTTGTTTTAGGTAAGGGATAGGATGGGAGGAGGGGGGGTTAGCGAGGTAGAGATGTCAGTTATAACATTTTTTTTATTGTTGTTGTTTTTTATATAAAAATAACTCCATTTTCTACCTTTATTGTTAGAGTAGAGCTTTTGTTCTATAAGTTTCACCTTTTTTTTTTTTTGAAGCCACACCCCCTCTCTCTTTCGTCTCTCCCTTTTGCTCCCTCTTAGAGTTGCCCACTTCCGTTTGGTTCTGCTCCATCTCGTGTCTCCACAACACGCCTCTACTCTTCACTTTGCCGTTCTTCTATCGTTTTGTTGCATTGTGCAATACTCTTTTTTTTTTTTTTTTTTTTTTTATATATATATAGTTGCTTGTTTTTTTTTTTTGTTGTTTTTGTTTTTGCCTTCAACGTTTTGTTGTTTGCCTTCTCCATTGGGTTACTTTAGGTCATTCGTTGACGCTTCTAATGTTCGCTTGAAGGACGCCCGGCGTTAGCGTCGACTGACGCTCGTCGTCTGCTGCTGCTGCTGCTGCTGTTGTTGGGTAAAGTGTCAGAAACGGCGACAGTGACAGCGACAGAGGCAATGGCAGCGGCAGCGCCAGTTCTTCGTCTGCCTGAAAGAGTTATGCATATTGGTTGCATATGTGTTGTTCTTGCTGTTGTTTTTGTTGCTGTTGCTGTTATTTTTTCTAGTTGCTTTTTCTATGGTAGACTAAACCAAGCGACCTCTAAGCGGTCATCAACATTAGTTTATCTTATTTATTTCCATATTAAGTTGTTTATTTATGTTAGAACAAATTCTTTGCCTACAATGATGTAGTTGTATGTGAGAATCTTTGATTAAGCAAAGATGGAACTTCATTCAAGAAGAGAAAAAGATGGAAAAAGAAAAGGCCTTTGCAGTGTTTTTCTTTTTATTGTGGTTATGCCAAGTCTAATGAGTTTCTTTTTGCTGAAGTTTTGCCAGTTTGAAATTGAAGTTTTGAAGTTTGAGGTTGAAATCTTTTGTAGAATTTATAATGATGATTTTAAGCTTGTTTATTAAATGCTGTTTACTTGCAATATTATATTATAAATATTTAAGAAATTAACACACTATGTATGTAGACAGAGCTATGAGAATTTTAGCAATTTTATAATAAGCTAATTGCAGTTGTGTTTATTTTGATTATTTTTCCAACTGTCTTCAATTTCAAAAAATTTAAACATTTGCTACTTAAAATACATACTAAGTTCTACATATATATAAGTATATATACATATATATTAGATGAACTACACAAACATATTTTGTACTCATTCATCATTTTATTTTCATTGTGCAATTTGCCTAATTTCATTTATTTTATTTTTAATCTCATTAAAATTGAGCCACAAAAACAAACTAAAACGAGAGAGAGAGAGAGAGAGAAAAAAAGAAAGAGATTGCGGGGGCAGAGGCTGTATAGAAACAACAACAACAACAGCAGCAGCAACGAAAAAACTTTCACCAAATGAAAAACTGTATAAATTTTCCCTTTAATTTTCGGCACTTTTGTTTGTGTGTTTTTTTTTTTTGTGTGGTTGTTTTGCAATGAATTACATTTAATTTAAAATGATTTGGGTTTCTATGGCTAATGCCGCCGCTGTCGTTGTTGTTGTTGCTGTTGCTGTTTTGGGGCAGGCGGCAGGCAGTCACGTTGTCGTCTTGTCAACTGCATGCAACATTTAAGCGCAAAAGCGAAGAAAAAAAAAATCGAGATCAAAAATTAATGTTTAAAAAGCTTTCACACAATCCACACACACACACACATACACACATAACACACACACATGCATACATGTATTCCTCCCACATATGTTCCACACCTAATCCGTGTAGTTGTGTGTGTGTTCGTGTGTGTGTGTGAAAAAGAGATGCATTTAAAAGATTGTATTTGGCTGACTGCTCAACACAAAAAAAAAATAAAAGAAAAAAAAAACAAAAACAGAAACAAAACCAACCCAAAAAAAATCTCTCAAAAACCATGTTGGCGTAAATCCGCGCAATTTAAATTTAAATTGCATTTGTGTTTCTTTTTTTTTTTTTTCTTTTCGTTTTTTATTTGGTGAAATTTTCTGTGCTGTGTTTTGTTGTTGTTGGCTTGGTTGCTGGTTGGTTGTTGCTGCTGTTGTGCGTTACCCCCATTAATTGTTCAAAGGCAGCGTAAAAAAAAAGATGGTAAAAAAAAAAATTGTTTTTAAATTTGTTGTTTGCTCTTCTTCTTGTTGTTGTTGTACTTGCAATTGTAATTGATTTTTGTGTGTTTCATCTTTTTTTCTTTATTTGTTATTATTGGCAATAAAAGACCCATTATTTTGATAGCATTTAACTTGAATACGACTTGTTTATACTCTACTTTGCTACATTATTTCTACTATATAGATAGATAGGTAGATCATTTAAATTTGTTATCATTTGGAAATTTACCAATTTGGCAACTGAAAATCCAAAACACAAAAACATGTCACTATATATCAATTTGCTTTGACATATCGAAAAAGTAAACTACGTGATACGTTTTCACGATTCTGAACGATTGCACTTTACTAATACTTACTAAATGTTACAGAAAACTCATATAGCAAGGCAGAAAGAGAGAGAGAGAGAGAGAGTGAGCAAGGGAGGGAGGGAGGTAAGGGAAAACTGAAACTTAAATAGATTAGAATTTCTCTTATATCACTATTTCATTTTTGTTTTCTCTTCCAACCTATAGATGATATTTAAGCCTTTAATTGCTTAGCCCATATTTGGCATACCTTATCAATATATTATAGGGTATAGAAAAAATCAACAATATCATCAGTTCATGTTATTTTTCTTTATTTTTGTTTTACTTTTTTCCTCTGTTGTTGTTGCTGCTAAAGAGCAAAAATATAAAAGGAGAGATCACGAGAGGGCGTTGCTGCAGCTGCTTGTCGGCTGGCTGCAAGTTTATTGGCGTCATTGCAGTTGACGTCGAAGCTCGGCGTTGACGCTGGCGCCGTTGCTGCGCTGCTATTTAACGTCTTTTCTCCCTCCTTCTCGAATGCAATCAAGTGTGCAATGCAATTACACAAATGAAAACAGCAACAGCAATAGCAACAACAACAACAACAATACTGGATAAACAATTAAGGCACCAACAACTAAATTTTATACAATACAAACAAGTGCTGCTGCTTTGCCACAAGCAACAAAAACAAAAAAAAAAAAAAAAAAAAAAAAACACTATAAACTTTGTTGCCAACTCGAAAAAGTACAAAACTCGGTTTTGTTGTTGTTGTTGTTGTGCCATTTGATTTATTGCATTTTCCATTTGGCTAAGCGTGCAAAATGTGAAAATCGCAACTTCCGATAGACATTTCGCATAAACAAACCGACTTGGTATATATCCTTTACCAAAATTGAGAAGAAATTCAAATTTAAATGTTTCTAATTAGATTTTTAAATTAAATTTCCCATTATTAATTAAAGTAAGAGTAATTTTAATACTCTAATGTATTTATGCTAAACGAAGGTATGTAGACTCTTCATCATCTCAATTTTTGGTTAGAGTATAGAGAGTATGCACAAGTTTATATAAATTTATGGCAACATGTTGCTAAGCCGGAAATGTATCTAGACATGCGCTCATTTATGATCAACGAAAGATATATAGGATCTAGACATGCTCATTTGGGATCAATAAAAGATAATAATAAAGAAAAGCAATAGTTTTATCCTCCACAAGCTATTAAATTTAATGAGTACACTTTTATAGCAATTTGTTTAATATTCAATTTAGATATAAAGAGTAATGTATCATAACATGTTAAAACTCCAACTATATGGCATTACAGTTCTTTTTAGAGACAACTCAATGATATTTGTGTTTATATAGCCAAATGATCAAGTTATTTTGCACGATCTAAACAATTGAGAAAAGGGCATCAGAATAAAGTAATAAACAAATCGTAAATTCTAAAGTAAAATCAATCCTTAATTAGTGCAAGACAATTGGCATAGGCCATAAAGTTAGCTTAGATAATGGTAAATTGTACACAGATTATATATTTATATATCTATATTGTGGCGAAAGATAGATCTTTTGAGGTATTCATTCTTGATCTTATACAACTTGTGCCTTAGGTTTCAGTATCTGATTTCCATATTAGAAATAATGATATAATTATTATAAACATAATGTGGCGGCTTGTTGATGAATATATTGATATATAATAATGATATCTTGTCTCTTCTTACACACACTCACACACACTCCTGCGCGTGTATCTGAACAATAAGGTTTTCCTCTCATTTTTTTTTTTTTTTTTGCGGTTGCTTGTCATATAATCACTTCTTTTGATATTTTCCCCCTCTCTGAGTCTGAGCTGGTTTTTATGTATTTTGGATTTTTATTATATTGATATATATATATGTTATTTTTTTTTTCCTTTTATCAACTTTGTTGTGAAAGTACATAAAAGGCATTTCATGTTGTCGCTGGTTTTTGATGCTGCTTCTTTCCTTTTTTGTTTTGTTTTCTTTTAGAAAGGCAAATGGCGACAGAGTTTTTTTTTTCCTTTTCTTTTTGTTATCGCTTTGGTTGATTTTTTTTTTTTTTGGGGTGCAACATGTTGCTGCTGCTGCTGTCGCAATTTGTATCGGTTTTAAATTATGTTCTGGCTCTCATACCCACTGCAGGCAAATGCAAATGAGAAGCTTCTACACCAGAGATCTTGTGTTAAATATTCAGAAAAACCATTCAAAAACAAGAAAAAAAGAAAAGATATGAAAATATGCAAAGCCAAGTCAAAATAATGATGGGAGCTTCTGTTGCTGGTTGTTGTTGATGGCAGTGGCTGCGGCGGTGGTGATGAAGGTGGAGGAGGTGGTGCCTACTGCCACTGCTGTTTCTGGTGGTAATTGCTTTTCATCTTGACTTTTTCCAACTTTCTCCCTTGTTCTTGCACGTTCTGTGTGCTATGGCATGCCTCTCTGCTCCCAATTCATGGAGTTATATAGCAGCGACAGCGACAGAGACAGAGTAGTAGAGACAAAGACAGAAAGAAAGAAAGAAAGATCGAGATGAAGAAAAAAAAAAAAAAAAGAAAAAGAAAAAGAGGGACTTGTTGGCAACATAAGCACAATGGCAACTTTGTTGCTGGGAACTTGTTTCTGTTTGCCGCATATGTGTGAATGTGTAATGCATTTCAGTGCACTGTTGTGTCGTGACGTCCCTTGTGTGTCTGTGTGTGTGTGTGTGTGTGTGAGTGTGTATGTATGTGCTTGCGCATAGTCGTCGTCAGGTGCGTCGACAAGTGGCATTGCTTGCCCGTGCATTGCTCTCAATTGTGGCGACAAATATTTACACAGCTCCACCCTATAACCAACACACACACATACACAGGCACACTCACCTTTCTCCCCTCCCCCCCCTTTCTACTTAAGACTCCTTTACCTTCTACCTCCATATTATGACTACCTTCTTAACGAACAACATTCCTTGTGTCTTGCCCCCGTTTTCATTGTGGCTTCTGTCTGTCTCTGTCTGTGTCCCTTGTTTATTGTTTGCGCCTATTAATCAGCGCATTAATTAAATATGCGACGCACTGCAGCAACAGCAACAGCAAAATAGCAACCAACAACCAACCACACTGTAAGCCAAGTAAAGACTTTCAGCTACTCTAACCTGTTGCTGGTGTTTTTTTTTTGTTTTTTCATTTCTGTTTGCTACTTTCCGCTTCCGTTTTCCAAATATCTTTAAACATATTTCATGGCTTTGTTTAACTTCCGCTGCACAAGTTTACAACATGCAATACAAACAAAAAGAAAAGGGTTACAATTTGCATTATAAACATTTTTTGTTTTTTGGTTTTGTTTTAATATGTAGTTTAGCATAATAAATAAATATTATTTAAAGCTTAAATAAACTTTTGCCCCCTGTGAAACTATTCTAAAATGGACATTTCTCTCTTTCCTTAAATTCAAAAAGTTTTTTTTTTTTTTTAATGTAATGAAAAGTTTTTAAAACTTATATTTCCACACACGCACACTTAATTTAACCTCCAACATCATTCTAAGCATGGGATCCCTTTGAAATTTTGGAATTGAAAAACATGTTTTCTATAACCCCCCCCCCCCTCTCTGCCTAGGTCCCCCCCTTCCTTGTCTAATTTTACCTCTTTACCAGCTGTTTGATATCGTAATGAAAATTTTATAATGACAACATGTGCGTCACCTCTCACAAATATGTCCTCCCTTTGTTCCCCTCCCCTTCACTGGTTTGACTGTTATTTAAGAGAGATAGAGAGAGAGGTGGGTGGGTTGTTTGTTGAAAATCAAAAAGGAAAATAAAATGTATTTTAATTGCCCTGGATTAGTACTATTTATGCAGCTGTCGGTCTGTTACACAATATTAGTGCCATAATTAATGATTATATATGGGCCGCGGGGTGAGGTATGGTAGTAGTAAAGAAACAAAGCAAATCAAAAAAAAAAAAATAAAAAATGACATATAAAAAAAAGGGAGAAAAAAAACCCCAACACCAAACCCAATCAGTTCTTTCTCTACGTGAAAAAAAACCGCATTGAACTTTATTTTTATTTTCTGTTTATTTTATTAACTTGATAAGGTTACTTAAAAATTTGATTTCGTTTTTTCTTCTTCTTCCGCCACTGCGGTTTCTTGTTGTTATTTTTAAACAAAGTAGAACTGATATTAAATGCCTTAAAAAAAGAATAATTTTATATTGAAATCCAACGCGTTATTTTGGACTTGGAAGGAATTGAATAAGTTATTGCAAAAAAGTTCTCAAAATCTATATATCATATTGAAAACTACTATTGAATGTATTGGGGAGGGGAGGTAGGAGAAGGGTTTCTTTGTAGTACCTCTCCCTCTCTCTGTCCTCTCTCTTTCTCTTTCTCCCTGTGCTGTTGGGTCATTCAAATTTGCTCCTTTTGCCCCGCTTTAATAGGTTTTGCATTTCCCCTATTTTGTTGTTTTGTTTTACAGTTGGTTGGTTGCCTTTACTTTATGCAACACACACAGACAACAATAACAACAACAAAAAAACCACACACAGTTCAGCTCACAGCAACAGCAACACAGAGCAACAGTTTCATTTTGTTTGCTAAAACTGCGTCACGTTGCATCGACAAAGTTGTTTTTGTTTTTGTTGCTGCCGCTGCCGCGCTACTATTGCCGCTGCTGCTGTCGCTGCTGCTGCTGCTGCGGCCGAGATTTGCGTAAACAAAATCGTTTGGTTTTTCTTCGTTATTTTTCATTTGATGTGTTGTGCAATGGAAAAATATGGGAAATGATGTCAAACCATTTGCCAACTTTTATGTGAGGGCGAAAAGAAAAGGGATGGGTTTGGGGGGGTGGACGTAAAAGGAAGGCATACAATACAATACAATATTACTATACATATACATATATAAATTCATATAACTTGTTGCTTGTCGTTGGTTGCCATGGGGAAGAAGGAGCAGGGAAACCAAGCTAACTAACAGCAGCTAGCTATTGAGCAAGGCTATACCACGTGAGTGTTGTGTAAAATGTCCTTGTTCATTGCCTTGGCATAGGATTTGCTTCATTCATGTTACGTAGGCTGTGGGCCGTCTTTCTATCACCTTTCTCCTCTACATCTCTCTCCCTCTCTAAGCTAAGCAAATTGTGTGTCCGTTGTATGACCTTCGTGGTGACTTTGCCTTCAAAATTGACCTCCTCCCCAACACACACACACACACTTTATTTTACTTCACTTCACATCCCAAGTAGCAGCAACAGCCAGCAATGGCAATAGCAATAGCATTGCTATTGACAATTTGCCTTTCGTTTTCAATTTTCAATTCATTTTTCGATTTCGACTTTGCCCAACAAGGTTTTTTGCATAATTTATTGCATTTAGTTTTCATTTTTGTGTGCCATAAATGCTCAAGTCACAAAAAAAGCAAACAGAAAACTAACCACCAGCAATGGCAACCCGGACTCTTGTCAGCCTATATATGTGTATATCGCGTGTGTCCTTAATTCATGTTTTGATTACGTCGACCACCCAAAAAAAAGTACAGCCCGCCCCACTTCTAACCGATACCCATATGATGGTGTTCGGTGACCACAGCTCTTCACATGCAACCGAACTCAATTTTCACCTTAAGAAAAAAAAAAAAGGGCAAAAAGAAAGAAGCAAACGCCCACGTGACCTGTAAAGCACCTCTCTTCCAAACGCCATCTATCTCTACCTCTTTCTACCCATCTCTCTATTATCCTTTCTTCACCCTCCTACTACGACTACTGCTGCTACTAGCACCAGTTTTCTTAGTCTTAGTCTTGCTTTCATTTTCTTTCAATTCGTTGCCATATAATTTAACTGGACTATGCGTGGGTTGCCTGTTTTCTGTTTCTGTTTTTATGGGATTGTATATGCGTGTGGTTGTGTATGGGTGTGTAGGTGTGAGTGTGTGTGTGCGCTATTTTTATGCCTTTCACATTTATATAAAATGTCCTTTGACGTAAGTTAATTAGATTATATAATACTTGGCAGGTCTCCTCTCCCTTTCCCTCTCAAATGGGTTAACACGTAGAATACGCGTATATATGTATACTTAACCAGTTTCTAAATTTAGATGTCATGCTAAAACGATGTTTTGCCCGCTTGCAAATAAGTTATTCAAGTTTCATAAAAGGATGACGAAGCCTAATTAGAAATTTTCTGTTAACAAAGTTTCAATAGCATTAAAAAAACAAAAAAAAACAAAAAGTTTCAAAGTTCTCCACTTGATTTTCAAATTAACTTTTTTTTTCTAAACATTTTTTGGTCGGCTTAAGGAGGAGGAAATGGGATCTTGTCATATTTTCTTTCATTTCTTCAATGCTAGAACAAGTTGAGAATTACAACTCAATGTAGCGTCGAAAAAAAAAAGGATAACAAAGCTTGCATAGCAAATTTCAAAATCAAAATATTTGAAATATTTCTTTTCTTTTTACTTTTGCCTTATTGAAAAATATTTTCAGAAAGTTTCAAGTCATTCGGAGCAAAAAAAAAAAAAAAAAACTTTTCGAGTTATAAATAATTTCTTTCTTTCTTTTTTTTTTTTTCTTTGGTTTTCTCTTCTTGTTTTCCTTTGGACCCGAAAATTCACTCTTCATTTATATATGTATAAAGCTTCATAATCTTATCAAGAGTAAGTACTTGCATACATCTTTGGGAAGGAGAAGAGATTGTGGATTTTTTGTTTTTTTTTTTTTTTTTTAATTTTAGCTGAATTCGTTTCAAAAAAGCCAATTATATTTTATATACATATATCCATATGGTTTATCAAAATATTATATGCAATTTTTTGAATTGTTTCCTCAACTGTTATTGCATTGGTCCTTAATGTGTGGTATATACACCGACTAATATATATATATATATATATATACTTGTTTTCACGTATGGAACACCTTTTCTCCTTCCTCATTGGAATTGCGTTGCATTCGTTTGTTGTGGCACAACACTTTTCCGTTGTTTGTGTATTGGTCAAATGCATTTTCTTTGTCAGCGAGTCTTGTTGACAAGTCACAGTACCGCATGATGACTGAGCTTATATATATATAACCAACATATATATATATCTGTTTATATCTGGTAGAATGAGCAATAAGCGTATTGTATATTCAGAACGTTCAGTTGCCTTACAGCGACAATATTGTGAGGTTGTGGAATTGCCAAAAAAAAAAAAAAAACAAACAAAAAAGAATTTAAAGAAAAGCTGCCCCCCACCAAAAAAAAAAGGAGATTTTCCCAACATATCTTTATAAATAGATAACTAGAATTAAAGATAAATAACAATGATATCGTTAGTGATAAGAAGATTATTAAAAAAAGGTACAACATAGGAAAACAAAAGTTAAAAGTGTAAAACAATTTAACTAATTGTCGATCATTTTGCATTTCAGATTGTGATTGCGGCTGTGTGGACTCGTATAAAAACGGCAGCGTTGACCAGCTAATTAGCCACGGCCCCGAGCAGGCGCAACAGGAAGCAGCAGCTAACCATCAACTGGCTAGCAGCAGCCTCAAGACGGCGCACACAAAGGTTGCCACATCAGGGGGGCATGCCAATACGCAGCCCCCCAGCAAACGTTCGAGCAGCGGTGCCGATGGTGACTATCAGTTGGTCCAACATGAGGTGCTCTATTCCCTATCTGCAGAGTATGAGGTATGTATTTTTAGTTAATTAATTCATAATAATTGTTTATGTAAAATAATTATATATATATATATATTTTTTTTGTTTCTTAGGTTCTGGAATTTTTGGGACGCGGCACATTTGGTCAGGTGGTCAAATGCTGGAAACGTGGCACTTCCGAAATTGTTGCTATCAAAATTCTAAAGAATCATCCTTCATATGCCCGTCAGGGACAAATCGAAGTATCCATTCTGTCACGTCTGAGTCAAGAGAATGCCGATGAGTTCAATTTTGTCCGTGCGTTTGAATGCTTTCAGCATAAGAATCATACCTGCCTGGTTTTTGAAATGCTCGAGCAGAATCTTTATGATTTCCTAAAACAAAATAAGTTCTCACCATTACCCCTGAAGTATATACGACCCATTCTAGAGCAGGTAAGAAGTCTCAATAAGATTATAGAAAGAGAATTTTTGTTAACAATTTGAATCAATAATAGGTATTGACAGCCCTGTTGAAACTAAAACAATTGGGACTGATCCATGCCGATCTGAAACCGGAGAACATTATGCTGGTCGATCCAGTACGTCAACCTTATCGGGTTAAAGTCATTGACTTTGGCAGTGCCTCTCATGTGAGCAAAACTGTGTGCAATACGTATCTACAATCACGTTATTATCGTGCCCCAGAAATTATATTGGGTTTACCATTTTGTGAGGCGATCGATATGTGGTCATTGGGTTGTGTTGTAGCCGAACTATTTCTGGGTTGGCCCCTCTATCCCGGCAGTTCGGAATTCGATCAGATACGTTATATATCCCAAACACAGGGCCTGCCCACCGAACATATGCTGAACAGTGCATCAAAAACATCAAAATTCTTTTATCGTGATGTTGACTCAACGTATCCATTTTGGCGTCTTAAGACCACCGAAGAGCATGAGGCCGAAACGAATACGAAAAGTAAAGAGGCACGTAAATATATATTCAATTGTCTAGATGATATTGGGCAAGTGAATGTGCCCACTGATCTAGAGGGTGGGCAATTATTGGCCGAGAAGACAGATCGTCGAGAGTTTATTGATCTGTTAAAGCGTATGCTGACCATAGATCAAGAGAGACGTCTAACACCAGCCGAGGCATTAAATCATTCATTCACCAGACTAACCCATCTGGTGGATTATGTGTATTGCAATAATGTTAAGGCATCTGTACAGATGATGGAAGTGTGTCGTCGCGGAGACTTCCATACGTAAGTAGAGTAGTTTATAATTAATTATTTTATTGGATTTGATTCGATTTTGTTTTCTTTTTAATAGAGTTCAACCGGCTTCTACATTGGTGACCAACTTTGTACCCAGTAGCACCGAGAACATGACCTTTACTATAAACAATCAGTTAACCAGTCAGGTGCAACGTCTTGTCCGAGATGGCCGTCCATTGGCCTATGAGGGTCTCTATCAGATCTATAACGGACGGAGTGTAGCCCGTCAATATCCTCAAGCTCGCACCGATAGTTTCCAACATCAGTTGGTGTCGAATATATTGTGTCCGCCCTCGTATCAGGCCATGCCTAGTCCTACCAAACATGTTGTAGTTGGTAGTGCCACCATGCAGCCACCGTTACAAGTACCACCGCAACAGTATGTTAATGTTCCGGTACCTGTTTCCATGGTTGAGCCCACATCTGGTCAAAGGATGCTGCTAACGAATCGTGTCCAGGCCAGCGGAGTGGCATGGCCGCAAACTGGACGTCAAATGGCCTTGGTCCCATCTTGGCCGCAACAGGCTCCAGCTCACTCCCTAATTGTGGACTCGACGCCGCTGTTTAATGTGGAGGAGATCTACCCAAAGCATCATCTCAACTTGCCACGCAATGATCTCAAGAAAGAGTCGCCGGCTCATCACTTAGCGTGAGTATTGAATGGATTTTTTCGCCACGTGGATTTAATAATTGAAATGTTTGCTTTGCAGCAAGGGTAACTCTTATCGCGTGCCTCGTCATGAGAAGAAGGAACACCAGCAATTGTCGCCAGTGAAGAAGCGTGTCAAGGAGAGCTCACCACCGCATCAGCAGCGTTATCAGCGGGCAGCTCATGTTTCCCCGCAATATCACAACCATCACAATTGTAATTATGGTGGGGGCTATAGTGCAAGTTCTGGTGGCGCCGTGGTACCATCTTCGGCCTCATCGGCCAGCAGTAAGTGGAGTTGATCGTAAAGAGATATTTTCCCTTATATAAATGACTAAAATGTTATTATCATTTGTACAGATATTGTCAATGGGAGCGGTGGCTCATCGAGCTCACATCATCATCATGCGTCAGTGGCTCATGCTCCGCATGGCAGTAGTAGTGCCTATCAACCATCTGGCCATCATATTGTCCAAAATTGCAATGGCAATGGCAATGGATCAGGTGCCTATCACTCATCCCAGCCGCCAGTCCATGCCCATCAACAGCAGCAGCAGCAGCAGCAACAGCATGTAAAGCAGCCAACGATCACCATACACGATACACCATCGCCGACAGCTGTTATCACCATTTCGGATAGCGAGGATGAGGGAGCAGATAATGGAGCTGGACCCACATCGTCCGGACCGGTTAAACAGCGTGCCCATGCCCAATCGCAGACGAGTGGTAGTTTGCTTCATCACTCCAATTCATCGTCGAATGCCTCGTTGCATTGTCGCAGCAGTGCTCAGCCGATCCAACTACAGCAGCAGCCTCAGCCTCAACAGCCGCCACCGCCGCCACCACATCAGCAGCAGCAAACAATTAATTATGGTAATGCCCACAACATGTCCTCCACTACAGCAAGCTCTGCCGGCTGCCAACGCCAGATGGTCAGCAAGGGGAGCGGAAATGGTAGCCATCATAGCCAGACCCATCATCATCATCATTCAAATGGAAGTGGAAATGGATTTGGTGCTGCTGCTGCTTCACTAGACTCCTCTTCCTCCTGCTCTCAACAGCAACTACTGACTCAGCCTCAGCCTCCGCTTCAACAGCAACAACAACCACAACCACAATTACAACCACAGCAGCAACCACAATATCAGCCCACATCCACATCCTCCAATTCTATTTCCACTTCCAACCCACATCACCATCATCATCATAGTCAGATTCCTATCACCAGTACCCATTCCTCTTCCTCCATTTCCATTGGCTGCCCCTCCCAGCATATTGCCCATGTCCAAGCCCAAACGCAAGTCCAAGCCCCCGGCCCCATTCATGCGTCTGCCCTTGCTCCACCTCCTCCTTCTCAATTGCATCTCAGTCGCCATAAATCATCGCACGTCCAGCTAGTAATTCCATGCGTAACCGTAGGTGACCATGATCCAGAGGAAGCACGTCGACGTCATCATGCATCCGCAGCTGCCGGCAGTCCCAAGCATCATCATCATCAGCAACAACAACAACAGCAACAGCAGCATCAACAACAACAGCAGCAGCAGCAACAGCAACAACAGCAGCAGGTGCAGCCCGCCCAGCAGACGCCACATTATCAGACACCCCAACCGCCTCAACCGAACATCAAATATGAGCCAGGACAATCGCAAAAGAAACGCATTTTGGCCATGGCCCAGAGCGAGTGTAGTTATCAACCCCAAGTACAAGTGCAGCAGGTACCAACACAAACTTCTGCCAGTTTGCCGCACATTCCGACCAAACAGGAGCCAGCTGAATTCTATCCGGATTATGCCACACAGCAGACACAGCAACCACCTCCTCAGCAGCAGCAGCAACTGTTGGATACAAAACGTTCATCTTGGGCACCAACATCTAGCAGTGCTGCTGCTCCGCCATTGGCGCATCCAAAACGAGAGGCA